>RAPC01000015.1:0-712194 GCA_009806235.1 Neurospora sp. CHS-2018c
AAAATTAAATTAGTAAAGATTTTCAAAAATCTATTTAAAAGTAATAAAATAATATTATAATTAGGGCTAAAATTAAATTAGTAAAGATTTTCAAAAATCTATTTAAAAGTAATAAAATAATATTATAATTAGGGCTACGGGTTTATAATATAGTAGCGATCCGTTACTATACTAATACGAACACCTTGAAAGGTTGCACGCATATAGGAATTATATAGAATTTCTAATAAAAATACTTAATTTTTATACTTATAAAAAGATTGGAGTAGAAGTTGTAGTTTACGTATATTTAYAAAATAAAAATTATATCTACGTTATATAACTACTTATAAACCCATATACAAGTTTTGGCTAGGTTTGGCCTATTGGTTGTTGTGTAATTAAATACTATATAAAATCCCTATTGAAAATGCACGATATTTGCAGTCCGGTGGGGTTTTGGCATGTCCGGTGGTTTTGGCACCAACTCTGTGGAGCAGAGTTGGGGAACAGACAGGAAATCTGTCAGCCTCCCCAACGGGTACTGTAATTAAATACTATATAAAATCCCTATTGAAAATGCACGATATTTGCAGTCCGGTGGGGTTTTGGCATGTCCGGTGGTTTTGGCACCAACTCTGTGGAGCAGAGTTGGGGAACAGACAGGAAATCTGTCAGCCTCCCCAACGGGTACTGCTGTATGCGGCTGCGTGGTTCCTGAGAGCGGGCGAGTGTCAAATCAAGTCAGACCTACCTTGTCGTTCGGGAGAGTTTCTTGTTCGGTAGTTTCTATACCGAGATTCTGAAACACCAAGGACAGTATCCACATTGGGTATGTGTTTGTCTCTTGACGATTTGGACAAGCAGTTTCAACAAGTACCGCGTTGGCTACTCGTAATGCTAACACTCCTGGTTTCGGGTGGTATAAACCAGGATAATGTACCAGTCAAGGTTTCACACAGCGAAATATAGTTACTTGCGGATCGAAACCAAGCACCTTAATCATAGATGTTACGGAGACCCTGCCTACACCGTCACCTGCAGACGATCTACTGTCCACGGACGTTTTTTTTGGTTGCTCGATCATATGAACACACAGTATCGTGTTCGGGTCTTAGCTGGTCCTGATGCCGATGCTAGCTTATGCAACATGGACTGGATATCATTTTCAAGGAGGGTCAAAGCGCATCTTGGGTCACTTTTGGAATATGTACACCTGGCACACCAGAAAAGGCTTATATAAATGTACAAGTCTCACGACATCAAGCGATATCAAACAGGTCAACTCTACCTTGTCTCACATCTCTTCAATTCGGGTTTGCCTCTATACATACAATTTCATTCACATCCACCACCAGTTTCCCCCCCCCCCCCCCCTTGTGCGCAAGCCCTTCCGGTCAGGCAACCGTTGGCTTATTTATCCCTTGATCATCATCAAGCTTAACAGTAAGTCTTCATCCACTCTCATAGTTGTCCGGATTTACTCACCAAACTATCAGTTTCACATCCTCTGTGTCCCCATTGGGTTGCTTGAGATTCCCCGACTCAATCGCACCGCACACCACATCACCCACAAGCTATTGATCGTCTCACAACAAACATGTGCGACTTCTTCAAGAACTATTACATCTACGCGTCATGCACCGACCCCGGTCTCCACTTCTACAAGATCGAGCTGGACGGTAGCCCACAAGGCGCCTGCCCCAGAGCGCCTCATGAACGATTCATCGTCAAGGGAGACAAGTGTGAGCATTGCCAGGGGTCGTTACCACTGCGAATCTGAACTGAGGGGCAAGGGAGTCGTCATTCATTGTTGTATGGGGCTGGCTGCCACCGTTGACAGCAACAATTCCTGCAACAGCAACATTGCAATGTTCTTCGGTTCTTTTTTTTCTTTGCTTTCTGGTTTCTCCGGTTTGAGGCTTTCACTCAGCACGATATCCTATTTTTTTTTTTTAACTGTGTTCCCTCACGGCGTATCAAATGGTTAACGGACTTCTGACATCTCCATCTTCACTTTTGTACTGTCTTGCTATCTGTCAATGTTCTGCGCGCTGTAGGGTCCACTTACCATTATATCTGTATTTCATAGCCGGCCAGTCAGTCACGCGGCGCTTTTGATCGTTACTGCTTTTTACCCTATCTCATCTTGGGAATGATGGACGGAAGGATACCAATGCAGGTGGTGCTACGAACAAGCAGGGGAGGGAAACCGGGAATCCGGTGGTGGGGGCGTGATCAGTGACGTTCCAACCCTTGTCCATCATGATGGAAGTTCAATGGAAACGGACAGAAGGAAGGGAAGGAAATGGTATCGAGTTTGACTACGTGGGGGAAGGCTATTAGGCCCGAAGCTCAAGGGGGTTGTGATGCATGGAACTTGCATGGAGCATGGGGGTAATCTAATGGAATCACGGAGCCAGACCCCCGAGGTTGTGGAGATTTCTGGATAGGAGTGAAGCAGGAAGAAGAAATGAGAAATCAGATATTGTGCGATAGTGAGGAAGCAAGGAATACTTACCGGATAGTGTTTTTTCGGCCGATGATAATGGAAAGAATGATACTCGCGATGAACAGCTGGTTTCCGCTCGTTTGATCTCCTGTTTCCAAACAGTGGAAAGAAGGCATCAAATGGGAAGGGTTGGTCTTTCGGCCATGGCGTACAAGTTAGGTCTACAAAATCGACACTGACATTTTGTAGGCCTAACGACTAGTTCCCCTAGGAAATCACCATGGAGAAATTCCAATCCCCAGGGGCAGATATCACTGCAGAGATATGGGGATGGATGCTTCGATTCGTTTGATCTCGAACCCTCACGTCTTCCAAATTTTCTCAATACTTGGTCGAGGCCCGTAATCCAGGCCACAAGCGAGAAGGCATATGCAAGTGATCGCAAAGAAGTAAAGGATTTTCTGCAGTTAGTAGACCACATGACCACGCGACATGAGGTGGCCACATGCTGTGTAGTAGACCCGTGCCGTCGGGCTAAGAAACTTGGAAGTAAGCTCGTAGTGCAGCCCAAGGTGTGGAACAATTGAGGGAGGTACTCGTCAGGGCTAGAAGCGGCCATTTCTGGCCCCAGCCTTCAGGTCAGATTGTGCGTTTTAATCCTGGCGGGTAAGAGGAGGAAAGCCATGAAGGGAAACCATCATCAGTGATTGCCTTCGGAATCAACCGTGAAGTGATTGCTGGTTAGGTGGGTAGTGGCCATACCGAAGCGGGCTGGACCTGCAGCTGGCTGGCTCGACCAAGAACGCCAGGACCTTCCGTTATACATCCGGTAGTTGAAGACTTGTCGTCGAACCGTTGGCTGGAACCTCCAAGTCGACTCTTAGCAGTCAGCAGAGCGGCTTCCACCCGGCTCATCCCATGGTGCCCAAGGTACGGCTCAAGGTCGACATTGCTGGAACTTTCCAACTTTGTAGTAGGAGTGGTCAGCTCCCGCTGCCTCTCATGGTATCGGGGCCACATAGGTTTCCTCCTCCTCTCTCCATTCTGTAGATAAGCAGATGTCCCTCACTCAGCTTCATCAGCTGAAACCTCAGCCGGCTCCCGTTCTTCCGAGCCGTCGTAACTTAGCCTACCTGTCTCTAGGGTAGCGAGCCAGCGAGCAAAACGTGCGAGGCTACCGAGCCGTACGAAAGCTAGGTCAGGGCAGAAATAAGCGCGAAGGACCTCCAAGACCGAACGCCGCAGGGGAGAGGGACTGACAGTGCACAGGGCAGACGGTAGCATGTCAGGTTGTATTTTTATCGCTTTTCCACTTGTCTTGTCGGATCCACGTAAATGTCGTCGCATTGATGGTAAACTGCCAAAGTCGCAGTTGCGCAAGCGAGAAGCGAGAACCTAGTAAGGGTAAGGTAGAAACGCAATGACGCTGGTTTGACTTGGTGTGTGTGTGCTCTCGGCTTCTTGAGCCCAGCCCAGCCCAGCTCAGTCCAGGGGCAGGGACGGGCCGATTCGAATGATCGCCGTTTCGCTCTATCTAGCAGACAAGGGAAGGGAGGTCAGGGCAGGACGACTGTCTGATGAAAGGCGTGAGGGACGGAATTTGTGTATTCGATTTCGAACTCGCCGGCAACTAGCTTAGGCCTTGGAATCAGAGACCTTGTAACTCGAAGAGTCCCAGCCAACGGGTATTGCGTATCGGGCGGATTCCACTAGGATGTTCTGCACGAGAGAGGGCTATAAGTATCAAGCGTGGATATAACCCCAGTTTTCGAACGGGGTGATGGCGATGTGACGAGATTGGCGAAGGGGAAATATATCGACAGCGGGTGAGGTGAGCCGCTTGGCTTCCTGAAAGTGGTGTAGCTGAGGGGGGATGAAGCCGATACGGAGCCTGGGATGTTTGCGGCCGTCAGTCTTGTCAATGCAAATAATTTCCGGCCCGAGGTCAAAGCGCTACTGACCAGGCTATGGCATGGCTTCATACCTCTCGACAGAGTGGCATCAAGTAAAAGTTTTTGTGGTATGGTTACGTCTCGAGTTTGGTTGTACTTGGAGGCACGGACCTCGGAGATGCGGGGTGAGCATGTTCTTTGCACCCAGATACGGGTCGGAGGACCATCGACGTCGGCAACATGGAACTCTGAACATGGTAAGCCGTGGCCAGTACTTAACCTTACCTACCTAGCCTTCCTCTTGTGTCAGCACGCGATGCAACTTCAGCGGCATTTTGCCGGATGACGCTATTGATGTGCTTGGCATGGTGATGGGTGCGAGAGGATCTCTCATTTTCGGGAGACACGTGGGAAACTGAGGAGTCGCGGGGGGTTTGAGTGATGCGGGACAGCAAGGAACAACAGAAGAAGGAACTAACTTTAAGATTGAGAACCAAGTCCAAAAAGTGAAAAGGTTTGGAGGACGGGAAGGAGTTGGGAAGAGGGGCAGGAGAGATGATGAAAGATCAGTAGGTAGGTACTTACCTACCTAGGTGTGCGTCAAGTACGGTTAGATAAGAGATAAGACCCATTTACACAACTGGACATCACACAGGCAGGAGCACGGCAGTCTAGCATTGCCATTTGAACTTCAAACGCTCTTGCCTTCTTTTATTTCACCTCGATATCTGTCGCGCATTATCAGATCGCCATGTTCTCTGTCTTCCAGATTTTACCATGAATCAACTTGATTGAGATGCTTGAAAGTTAGCAGCGGCACTCAACCCCAAAGTATCAACACGCAAGTCCATCGCGCTATGAACGATGTGCGGAATTTGCCATGCTGGGCGCCGGGAAGCGTACCCGAGATGTGGTAAGCTTCTGTGTAGGTATTCGCGACACTTGTCATTTGTCTAAATGTCCCATGGACAATATCTCTCACCTCATGGGGTAAAAGAACTAAGTACTCTTGCATACACAGTATACCATATCAACTTACCATACCTCAGACTCCCGTCGAGATGTGCTTTTCCAAACCTCGCGTTGCTGGCATGTCTTTATACGGCAAAGATCTTGACCGTTTTATCAATAAGCGCCAGTGGTTTAGTGGTAAAATCCATCGTTGCCATCGATGGGCCCCGCGTTCGATTCGCGGCTGGCGCAAAGTTGCTTATTTTTTTCATGTTTTTATCCCTTTTTGTCCCCCTTTTGCCTTTCCCAATGTCTCTCAAATCTTTTGATTGTTATCACTCTGTTATTACCGGTGCGTGATGGTTAATGAAGTTCATGCTCGTTTTCCCTTATCTTGCTTGTCCGTCAGGCTTTTCAAGCTTGCGGGCTGCATGTACCATTCATGTCTGCCGGTCTTTTGCCATCTGTAATAACAATGCCCGTGGCATTCACAAGCAAATCGTTGTAAGCCCGTGCGTCCCGTTTGGTATTATTTCTAGGTAGGCTGCCCTACACAGTAGTCTCCGTTCCTCCTTCTCCGTTACCACTTCAGACTCAAGTGAAGCCCATTTTCTATCGTCGCCTTTCTGACTCCAACACAAATCAATAAGCGGGATACGCATGAGGTAGGACAATTATCTGAAGGTTTCACCTTGCTTATTTATATACGTCATTGTAAAGGCAAGTCATCCATGGATCGTTTTCATTCTCCCGTCGTGTCGTTAGGTACCTGTGTGTACAGTGTGGTGTTAACCAAAGGCGGGGGTCCGCATACTCCCGCTAACACCCCGCGCCCGACCCGGACAGCCTGCAACACTTCTTACCGCAGTTATGCCAGTACCCTTTGTAGAGCGTAACTATCTGCGAAATGCTCGTACCTTTCTAACACAATCTAGGCTGCCCTCCAACGAGTGGCTGTTCCTTCTCGAACCTCCACTCTCCAACCTGAGATCAATGGGAGCTCCAATGTGGGAAATTGATGGTATTGGTTGGCCTGGTGGAAAAGAGGAAAATTCCAAGGACTGCCACATCCTCCAGCTAAATACCCTAATATCGAGAAAGATAGTGGGGGACGCAAAGAGTGGAGACAAACCTCCAACCTCCAACCTACCTCCGACCTCCAACCTGAGGCTTCCATCGACCTCGACCTCCCAACTGCCCAACATCTCACCTCAGACCTGGTCCCGTCACAACCACAATATCGACTTTGATACCAGACGGAACCTTTCCCGAACAACACCAGCATACGATGTGTGATTCTTGGTTAGCTCTTCGCTTCTCATGAGTTTATCATGTCGTCTATCCATATCGACCGCTTCCTCGCGGCCGGATGCCTCGTTATCAACGAAGCCGAAAGCGGGATCTCCCCAGCCCTTTGGGCCGTCCCTCTGCTTCACGCCTGGCACAGCATCGATGTTCCCGCCTCTAAAGGCAAGCCGAAATACAATCCATCGATTGGACCTATCCATATCGCCGGCTCCGACCCGCCTCTCCATCCCAGTATTCAGGATGCCCTCCTGGAATCTCCTATTCTGTCCCCATTCCCAAGTCTCTTAGGCTCAAAATGGGCCCACACGACGTTCAGAGTTACAGCTGACCTTCCCGCCAGAGGCATTGTTCGTGTTTACATACTTCCCGACGACGTCGAAAATCGCCTGCTCCCCCGGTTTAATAAACGTCTACAACAACTTAGGACCAGGCTCTTCCAGCTCCTTGACCGCTCTTCCTGCACTTGGAATGGGCATGTCAGGTGCCAAAAAGTTGAGAACGATGGGAACGACAATGAACAGGACCTGACCGGAAAACCACAATCGCTCCTGCAAATGTTCAACACTCTCCCGGCCCCGGATCCCAAGCCGAATCAGGTACATGACCTTGACAGGCGCGCTAGCATGTACAACTTGCTTGACAACAGGGTATCGGGCCTCAAGACGACGCTATATCCGTTCCAGTGTCGGTCCGCAGCCTCCATGGCACAACGAGAGTCGCAGACAGAACCAGTTCCGGATCCTCGACTGCCAAAGCGGTATGTCGATCATCTAGGAAAGACCTACTACGTGGACCCCATCGCCGAAACCATCATCGTTGACCCGGCCTATTATGACAGCGTCTGTGGAGGTATCCTGGCTGAAGAAATGGGAGCTGGAAAGACGCTCATTTGCCTGGCTCTCATCCTAGCGACGAAGCATATCTCCACCTCTATACCAGAGTTATACCGTGGAGCAGATCCCATTGTGCGGCCCAAAGTCGGAAGCTTGATGGATATGGCGGCAGCCGTGGTCACGAGAAGCGGAGCGCCGTGGAAGGACATCTTCGCCCCCGACAGCCAAGAAAATGATGGGTTCCAGTATGATTCGGTCATGAATGCCATCCAGCGAAACCCCGGCTGGTACCGCCTACCTCAGCCCGTTTCACCTCGGCCCACCCGCCGGAACACGACAGAGACTCGCGGTGAGATGATTCATCTTTCCCATACATCTCTTATAATTGTGCCGCCAAATCTTGTTACTCATTGGGAACAAGAGATCGAGAAGCACACCAGCGGTCTCCGAGTGCTACTGCAGACAAAGACTTTGTGTCTCCCTGCTGCTAAAGATCTGAAAGAATATGACATAGTTCTCTTCTCAAGGAGCGTCTTCGAGAGCATTCATTCATCCAAGCAAGCAACGAATAAGTCTTCACGGAGCCGCCAAAGCAATCCATTGGCAGGTGTACATTTCAAACGTTGCATTGTCGACGAGGGCCATATGCTCGGAAACTCAACTTCGGGCAGCGTAAACTCGATGCCGAAAACTAATTTTCAGCTTGTTATGAATGGTTTGCATGTAGATGCTAAATGGGTTGTTACCGGCACGCCATCCAAAGGCCTTTATGGTCTCGAGCATGGAGTCCGAGGCAGTCTGGAGCAGAATCATCAGGTTTCCACGGATCTAGAGCTCCAGGATCTCAAAGCAATCGGTGTCATGGCCTCTGTCTTCTTGAAAGCACAACCGTGGGCTAACACCCTTGGCGATACTCGGTCTCTGGGAGTGGTCGGAGCAACGAGGGACCATGTTCTTTGGTCTGACTATATCGTCAAACCTTGGTCTTCACGCACGGTGGATCGCCAGGATGACTGCCTGAGAGCAACTCTTGGATCCCTGATTGTTCGACACCCCAAGCTCGAGATTGTGCCTTTTCTGCCTTCTGTCGAGGAGAGGACTGTCTATCTTGATGGGTCGTACCAAGACATCCTTTCCATCAATCTCTTCTCGATGTATATCATCTTCAATTCCGTACAGTCGGAGAGGACCGACGAGGATTACTTCTTCCACAAGACCCAGAGGGACGCGCTGGCAAACTTGGTCAAAAACCTCAGACAAGCCAGCTTCTTCGGCGGCCAATTCTTTCCTAGGTCAGACATTTTCCAGGCCATTGCTAGAGCGGAACGATTCCTCGACGAGGGCGCGGTAAACATCACCGCAGAGGACGACGCTTTGCTACGGACCGCAATTGAGTTTGGTCGCATTGCGGTTGATAATACCATCAAGGACTCCGCCCACTGTTTCGCCCAGGTCCCCGTACTCGTTGAAAACTTTCCTTTCGGCGCCGGCGAACATTGGTCTCTGGACTCACGCGGCGGAGACCCTGTGTGCACAATGGCACCCCTCCTTCTCCGCCTTCAGGAGCGCCTAAAGCCCTTCATCAAATCTCCCAAAACGCTAGATATGTTGTTCACGTTAGGGGACATTGCTACGTGGGGAGAGCATGATCGGCGAACGGCATTGGCGCACACCAACTGGGAAAGACATGGGCGCCTTCGAGACAATGTGTCTACAGCAGGTACCGCCGACACTCGTTCAGATATGCGGAAGAAAGCTCTCCGGGTGATAAAATCACTCATGGCAGAAACAAAGCCTGCACAAGAACGAGATTCCACAGCCGGCCCGGCCTCGGAAGTCGCTGCACCCCTCGCAAAAACCAGGCTGATCTCGACCGCCTCAGCCAAGCTTTCCTACCTCGTCGACCAGATCATCCAACACCAAGAAGCCGAGCAGATATTGGTATTCTACGAAAACGACAACGTAGCCTACTACCTCGCCGAGGTGCTCGAAGTTCTTGGGATCCAGCATCTCATCTACGCCAAGGGTATCACCAACGAGCGCAAGAACCAGTACCTGGCCACCTTTACGCTGAAGCCCCAGTTCCGCGTCATGCTCATGGACATCAGCCAGGCGGCCTACGGCCTGGACATGAAGACGGCTTCCCGCATCTACTTCATCAACCCGGTGCTGAACCCGCAGGTCGGCGTTCAGGCCATCGGCCGAGCCCGCAGGATCAGCCAGCAGAAGCCCGTCACGGTCGAGACGCTGGTGCTGCGCGGCAGCATCGACGAGGTGATTGTCCGACGGCGCGAGGAGATGTCGCCTGCTGAGCAGAGGAAGTGCAGCCGGGGTTCGATTCTGGATGACCGGCCGATATACAACTGGATCTTGAACGCCAAGATTCTACCGCTTCCGACGGATGTGGATAAGGATGACGGACCGGCGCAGATGGCCAAATTGGCTGAACCGCAGAATATCTTTGGAAGGGGTACTCGCGAACATCCGGATCAAGATCTTGTGATGCGCGGCCTGGGCAGCGACGCCCTAAGGGCCGTGATTGCGAGGAGAAAATTTGGGAGGGATAATGAAGTAACCATCTCGGGTCAATTTACAGCAGCAGCTTCCGGTTCCAATAAGAGGACGTACCAGGACGATGATGGCGTTATACATCCAGCTACCTCAATGGAGGAAGATGGAGATGTGCACATGATGGATGCGCAGCAGAGAGCGGGGCCAGATTCAGCGGAAGGTTCTTCTTGTTTGACTAAGCGTCCCCGTGTCCAATTTGCAGACACCGATGAGAATTGAGAGTCGAACTTGGTAAGGCTCGAGGTCTGGCCATTTTTGGGTCAAGGCCGAACAACCGGAAATTTTGCGACTGGCCTTCCCCCCACCCTAGGACTGGACGATGCAATCATCGAAATTACCCGTGTAATCAACATGGCCTCGATGAGGCTCCCTTTTACAAACGAACCCCTTCTCCCCTTGATCCACGAAAGGCTGGATTCCTTCACTGACAAGCGCAATCATTAGCCAGGACCCAGGAATTTCCGTACGACTTTATGAACAATAATCGGACTCCATACGATGGATAACCCTCGCCTTTCAGGGCTCCTGCACAGCGTTTTCTTATTCTCCTCTTTTTTTCTCCGCGGACGTCACCATGTTATGGTTTCGATTCTTTTTACGTCCACGGTCGAGTTTCTTTCGGTTCCGGATAGGTGGTTGTTCGTATAAACGACTGTCTCTCCGATATTTCTTGTTTAAACACCTGGGTAGTCGAAGGATTTGACCGATTTGGAGACCGTGACTAGTCGAAAGACGGTATTCATCATCATCACAGTATGTTGGGATGGTCGGGAGCGGGATACCAAGCGATTTGCAAGCGCCATGGTCACAATTTTTAGTTTTGTAGCACAATAGATACCCATGTGAGAACACATGCTGAATGACATAACTTTCGCGTATGTGTTGACAAACATGCCGGGGTAAAGATTGTCAGCCTCAAGTTATGTATCTCCCAGTTTGCGTCTGACGTATTTGCTCAAGGGATAATGCGGCCAAAAGGAGAACCTGTCCATCCAATGCGGATAGATTGAAGAAAGGGAAACTGTTTGGAGTGAGCTGTCTTCCGGGCCGGACAGGACCCGAACCAGACAAGGGTAGCTGTACGAAGTGAAGAGAGAAAAGTCACCCCATGAACAGATCGTCATTAGGAAGCTGAATATGCAGCTCACATATCACCAATTATATACGAACTACGTACGCAGGTGATTCGGATAATGAGGCCTGGATCTTGTGCGTGGGGGATATGGAAACCATCAAAGCTGAAAGAAATGCAAAACGAATGCAAGACTGTCGATGCAGTGCAATGCTTAACCACTCACCTGGGACCTGACAGATGCGTGTTCGACAAAGATGCATTTCCACTTGTCCTTGCAGTGCAGAATAGTAAAAAGCTTGACTGGCAGTGACTGGCAGTGACTGGTAACTGGCACTCTGGGCGGGAGCGACGACGTTCTGGTCATCCAATCGATGGCCATCGGGATCTTCGTCGCGCCACTATCACCATCCACTCCCTTCAGCACAATTGGATGTTATGCTTTTTGGACGGCTCAGGCGGTCGAGGTCGAGATCATCCCTCATCACAGCGTGGCCAAGCTCCAGGCCAGGCCTGGGTCCCGTCTATCTACAGTAGTTAGCCCCATCGTGGGGTGCCGTTCGCAATGAACTCTTGAACACGGGATTTGCTCCGACGGCGTTGTCCCTTTTGTGGAGATGTTGAGGCTGTTCGTCTCATGTTATTTTGTCTTGGCCTCGGACGAAGTAACCACGAGATGGTTTGGGGTTCGGGGGAATCTTTACGGGATGACGGAGTCGCGGGTTTAATGCTGAAGGGGGGTGGTGGGTGCAGGTTGGAGAAACCCTGGACATGTGAAGTCTGCTAACTGAATTAGCTGATGGTTGCCCCAAGTTTTGTTAGTGAACGGGAGTGGAAATCATGGAACCCCTTGTAAACGGCTAGAACGGCGCACCCCCAGACCCCCAAGGAAGTCGGTCCCGGGTCATGCAAAAGCCGCAAACTTGGTACAAGTTCCAAGGAAGAGAGGCTCGTATAACCAGCGCCGGATCGACGAGCTAGCGTGGCATCGAGGCCTCAGATTGGACAGTGTGGCCGATGCAGCGCACTAAAAAAGCTGCCTGGGTGGATAATCAGCCAGTTTGACAGCACATCTCACAACTACCAAACACACACTCCAGCTGGAATTGTGAAGAGGGATATGTAGGGGAGAAGCCACATTAACAAAGCGCAGTCACCTTGCCAGGTGTTTTAGAGGACCAGGGCTGTCACAGAGTCCTTTCAAGGGATATACTGGTGTCTCTATGGTGATACCGCTACACATAGACATGTTCCAAAAGCGCCGTTTCAATGCTGTGGGGCTCGACAGTCCTGTTTGGTAGGAGGAATCCGCCAGAAACAACAAGATTGACGAGGGAACTCGGGGAAGGGACAAATGCAGTGTCGATGCAGCGTCGATGCATCTCGGTGGAGTGAGGCAGTCGCCGCAGTCTGCAACCTAAAAAGAAGGCAGGAACTAAGCAAAAGCTGCAGCTTCTCCAGTCAGAGTTCCAGTTTGCTATTTTCTTCACTCTTTCCCTTTCATCACCACCTGAAAGTAGGTAACAACTCAAAAGTCGGGGTTTATCGATCCTGCCGCAGCAGTCGTGCAACCTGGGACAGCTCGATTGATGGCTGTCAAGTAATCAGTCGGAGAAAGCATCAACCTTGGTCGTCGCATCCCGTCGCATCGCATCATTCGCTATTCCGCCTTGTAATATTCCATTTGGCCACCGCTTAGTCCGTTGCCATTCATCAACTGAACCGTCCGTCTCGCTCTCGCTACTCTCAGTCACTCGTTTATCAGTACACTTCTTGATCTGTCCTTCTTGACGATCCGACGGCACCCTCCCCGGTCTTGGCTATCTGGCGACCCCTCGCTCGCCCTCGCTCGTTTCATCAACATCCAAGCCCCATATACCCAGGAGTAGGACACATATCGATACGAACCACAGTTATTACATAGTACTCAACCCCTCAATATCGTATTTGGAGAGGCATCATTGTTTTCCGGCCCAGACGCGATCCAACAACAACACCAACCACCGCTTCAGCTACTCGATATCTCCTGTTTGCTCAGCGGAATCACCAACAAACGAAACAAAGCCTGGTACTTGGTTAGCGGGACTTGGGATTCAACCGCCGAACGATGCTAGAGTGAACAGCGGTTCCGGACATTTTTAGAATCCTTTTCGAAATTACAGCATACCGAGTAAAAAATCAGTTATCCGCCTACGCCTCATGCTACCCGACTCTGTTTTCTCACCACCAACTTCGGCAACATCCTCAATCCAACCATGGTGATCAGGGACCACTCGGATGGGTCGCGCGACTCGTCCGCCGAGCCGCCGTCAGATGAACCTTCCTCGTCAAGATGGTGGCGTCGGGGTCGAAGGGGCAGCGAAAGTTCGATATCCAGCTTCGTCCAACGGCTCAGGTCACGGTCCCGGAGTAGGAGAAACTCGGTTACTGAGGACGACATGAAGGGAGCATCCGACGCGCGCGACAGGAGCAGCAGAAGAGCCAGTAATCCGCCATCTCGGGCGCCAAGCGAAGAGAGATCGAGTCCTGTTGGAGAATCCAAGAGACCCAAGCCCAAAGGCAGGTCGTCAACTTCTTAGTGAGTAGAGCCGTTTTCGATTTGTTTTCTGTTTTTCTCACCATGAAATATTCCTTGTTGTCGATCCCGGAGAGTTTCATTTCATCCAGGATCCCCTTTTCTCTACATATCATCACATCACCATTTCAACTTGACCTCTAGTCTCCCAAGACCAAGACTTCACAGCCTCACAGCCGAACTCCAGCAGTTCTGTCGCTGTCTGCTGCTATCCGGCGTTCCTCAGCATGTCAAGGCTCCAAGTGGTGCTGTGTTGACTGACGGTGCGCTGTGTAACGTGGCCCTCATTCCCGTTTCCAGGCTTCTCTTGTTCTTCTCCGCGTCTTACGGCGTTTCGGCAGTGTCATCTGCCCCTTTTAACAAGGAAGCATCTCAGCCCGCTCAGCAAGCGTCGAGTTTCACAAGAAGCCCAGCTCGGTTCTCGTTGCATTCGAATCTTCAAGGCTTTGGCCAAGGCAACATCTCTCTTCCCACCTTGCACCACCTCAAAACAAAAGCCCCTCTTCTACCAAGGGCAGCTCGGATTCAAAGATGAACACAAAAGTTGTTTGCTGTCCCTTCCCGTACCATTTTTATACCAAATACCCCTTTTCCACGGCCATACCCGCCCGTACGGGTTCTTTCTTTGTAGTCACAATCTCCACCCATGAGGCAGTGGCGCCACGATATGGCACTAGTACAGTCGCCAGTGGTCGCTTCGTGGGCAACATCCCGCAATGGCTGGTTTGCAGCGGTTACATCTTGGCGGGTCCTCTTCGGCACGCGCTACACGCCTAGGCCGGCGAGTGAGGTTACGAGACTTGTCGCTACGAGAGCTGCCCACTCGAGACACTCTAAAGAAGCTCCAAGAGCCATACCACTGTTTCCAATTGCCGAGTTGCGACCTCACGGGCTTGGGCGCCAGCGCTGGTTACGGCACCCTCTCCAAGCCCTCTCAGGGGTTGTTTACAAGCTGGGGAATCTAGGCTGCCTGAGATCGGCGGTAAAAGCCAAGAGCGGTTGAAGCCTCATCTTGCGCTTCCGAATGGCTGCGTCTTATCAGCGCCCAAAGATCCCAATATTGGATCCCGGGAAGGGAGCAATGGGCCGCATACAGATCCCACGATTCTACTTCATAAGATTGTGACACGCACCGCCCAGCGTCATAGCAAAACATTCTCTGCAACTTCCTTTCTCTGTCTTGCTGATTTACTTGTTACACCTCCGCGTGATTACTGGCAGTTGGAGAACCATATAGACGAGACGCTTACTGACTAGTTCCATTATTGGAAACACAACAGCCCACCTTTGAGCTTCTTCAACAGCAATAGTCGGCAACTAGCATACCAACACCAGCGAACCCATTCTTCCTCTGCCGTCTTACAACAGCGTCCTTATGCGACCCAGGATGAGTCGAAATTAAAAGCACCGCCGCGTTTCAAGAATACAACTGCCCCGACTTCTGACCAGGCACCGAGCGGCACAGCAACAGGCGACGAGAAGCCAGAGACTGGAAGGTTAGCACCCAAGGAACCCGTGGGGCTGCCTCCTTTGAAGACTGCGATGCCACCACCGATCCACGACTTGCCTCACACCATGTATCCGCCAAAAGAGCAAGAGTTTGTGTTAAGGACACAAAGGTCAAGCGCAAGGATGGACCAAGCGACAGCGGCTCATGCCAGCCAAACAATCTCTAAGAAGGGGAAGGGAAAGGAAGTAGAGAAGCCCGTTCCAGTTGAGGCTATACAACGACCAACTTTGACAAATGGGCGGCCAATGTCGACGCCAGCAGGGCGGGCATGGGATCGACAAGGGACGTATGATCGACAACGGCGAGTGTCTGGTCAAAGCATGATCTCTACAACGAGCACCGTCCCTTCAGACCGAGACAGCTGGGAAAGTCGACCGCGTTACTCGATTATCAACAATGGAAGCATCACAAGCCTGGAGTCGATGCGAACACAAAGCCCGCCTGCTGGTCCTCGTACGTCTTCGTTGGCACAGTTCCAGAAACCCGCTCAGGTATCACGACCTAAACCTCCCAGGCGGAAATCGAAGCCCGGAGAGCTTTTTGCTGCTCTGCCAGGGGAGGTTATCGAGCTCATTCTCGAGGAATTGCGGAAACTCCACTTCAAGCCCGGGACCAACAGCTGTGCAACATGTTGGATGAGAGACTGCTGCAACATTGCTATAAGCGGCAGGAAATTTCTCAAATACGCCCGAGAAGCATTGTACGGGCATATACAGCTTGTTGGAGCAGATGGACATCACATGAAGAAGCGGACGAAGTTGACATACGGGTCAAGACTGGTTCTTCTGCGCAGGACGCTACGGGGAAACCTGAGGATAGCGGCGATTGTGCGGTCGTTGAAGCCGCCGGCCTTGCCATCGGCAGCATCTTCAGTGGAAGAGTATAATGACCTAATAGCATCAGTTATTATGGCATGCCCCAACTTTGAGCGGCTGGTTGGATACTACCCGATATACGATCACACCTTTCAGCGGATTTTCCAAGCTCTTTCCACACGCCAAAAGTTGAAAGAGATGGATTGGATTCTGGAGCGCTCGCCATTGCAACGACAAAAGTCAACAGCCGCCATCCGCCCATTGACTGCTAATGGCAGCAAATACAATCTCGCAAACGGCAGTAAACATAATCTTGCCAACCTCAACAGCAGCAGACACAATCTTCACGAGTTGGAACACCTGTCACTGACCCAGTGCCGCATGTTTATCGACTTTCACCTTGGCTGGCAACAACTCACTACGCTTGTGGTACACTGCCATCCAGGAGCAACGCTGGCCCCTGACGGCATTCTTGATCAGACATTCCGTAACCTCCCATCTCTGCAGAATCTCAACGTCTCCCACCTTCCACGCAGCTCGTTTACCGATGCGAACCTTCTGCATCTTCCTCCCCGTCTGAAGAAACTTACCCTGACTCATCTCCCTGGCATCACCACTGCTGGACTTATCACATACGCCAGTCGATCTTCTGCCACATCGCTTACTACATTGACACTCATCCACATGAACCTCGAAACGCTTCCCTCTTTGGCACGGATCTTTTCCAACCTCGTCAACCTGGAGACCTTTAACCTCGTCCAACACCACGCCCCCGTCATGCCTATCGACGAGATGATTTGGCTCTTCCCCTACCTTGCCTCGAACTCTCTGCGCAAGCTTCACTGGGATATACCCACACGCACCGCGACCACGCCCGCAGACGACATCTTAGCGAAGAGCATTCTCGCCGGCGGCTTCCCCCGGTTAACCGCCATCCGCTGCCCGAATGACCCCGAAGGAATCTTCCAAGCCCTCTGCAAACCCAAAGAGCGCGCCGAACACCCGACCGATCGTTACCGCGGAGGCAAAATGCACTTTACGTCGACCAACACCAGTGGAATGATCCACCACGCCCGAAGCCCCTCTGGGTTTAACTCGATCGCTAGCAGCACGGGAAGCATGACGAACGGTTCCATCGGCGACGACAGGGACACCAACTCCACGCCATCGACGCCCACCGATACTTCTTTCCCTCTATCAACCTCCAGCGGCGGCGGCGGCGGGCCGCCACCAAAGTCCCTCCCCATCTTCGCACCCAAACCCGGCTCCTTAGCAGATCCCTTCCTCCTCTCTCACCGTGCACAATCAGACCTTCATCTTGCCCGCCTAGCCGCCCAAGCCCGCCTCGAAGCAGCGCGCAAGTTTCCCCGTTTCTTCATCATCGTCACTGACCCCAACGGTGAAGTCGTGGAGAAATACGGCGTAGGGGCTTTCATCGGACGGACGGACAGCAAGATTACCTATCTCCTGACAGCCGACGAAGGGAGCGGCGCAACAGATGAAGGAGGCGGGCTGGTTACCGTGGAGAACATGCTGGGAGACTGTGGAGAGGCGCTGGTTTTGCCCCCCAAGTCATCAAAGGTCGTGTCGGAGAAGGTTGAGAAACATGAACATAGGCATTCAAAGTCCTCGGAAGACAAAAAAGAAGATAGGAGGAGTAGGAGCACTTCGAGGACCGGGATGAGAGAGTGGTGGGGTGCGAGGAGTAAGAGTAAAAGTAGAGCTGCTGCTGCTGCGGAAAAAGCGGCGGAAAAAGCGGCCGATAAGGTGGCAGATGTGATGGTCAAGACCGGTGCGGAGGAGCAAAGCAGGACAAGAGAAGGGTGTATTGGACGGTGGAATACGTATAGTGGGCCGGTGGTTGATAAGAAGGATCGGGAGAGGTGGTGGCATACGGAGAGGGGACGATGGAAGCCGGTTGTGCTTTCGTGATGTGATGATGGGGACGGAGAATGATGGATGAGTGATGAACAAATCAGCAAGCAAGCCAGCAGCGTCGAGACGGAGTTGCCTGGGGCTGTGATATATGGATTGGATGATATGTAATGGTGGTTGATGGGGTAATCTAGTGTATATGTATGAAACATAAATGATGATAAGGGAGGAATGGTATATATAGACAAGATAATGTTCATATAACGCAAAGACGTTGAAATGTATGATAACTGAGTGGATGGACGTGACCCCTTTTGGCTGGTACCAAGAATCAGAACAAAAGAGGCCGATTGTCGTACAGCGATAATGTATCCCAGGGCGTCTGAAGGGTGACCGCCTTGAACTGACCTTGGAGTGAGTGCTGGATCATCTTCGAGCCAAAAGCCAACGAAGCCCCGAAACGGACACCGCCTTGCTTTAGGTGGGACTTTGTCCATTGACACAAACACACGCCATCTTCCCCCCTCAACATCCTCTCCCGCCCAACCCAACTCCCCCCCTTTCCTATCCAAACCACCCCCTAATGATGCATAACAAACCCCTTCCCCTCCTCCCAGTTATCACACCCCTCCCTTATCCCCATCCAATACCTCAACTTCACACACTCCCTCGTCGCCGCCTCCACATTTTGTTCTGCAAACGCCTCGCTCAACTTTTCTTCTGACTCTTTTATCCGCGCTTCATTCTCCTCCCTAACCGGCTCCAAATCCTTTTCCGACTTTGCTTCCTCAATCAGCTCCCTCGCTTCCAACACCGTCATCAACAAAGTTGGATCAGACCCATTCTGGTAGTCTGTTGATTCGTCACCGGCCAAATCGATGTCGTAGAGCTCTTTGAGCAGGTATTGGGCGCGGAGAAGGGGAGAAGAAAGGGTCTTGTAGGCGGAATTGATGAGAGAGGAGGTTGCTTCTGCTTTTCGCCGCTGCAGCAGGGACTCGTCGCTGTTGCCGTTGCTGTTGCTGTCGAATTGGTTCGCTGAGTGGTGGAAGTCGGGGTGGGAGGCGGCTTGGAGGCGCAGGAATTCGTGACGGAGGGCGCGGAGGTCGATGTCGAAGGGCCCTGAGGGCGGGGGGCCGAGGGGGAGCGTGGTGGGGAAGAGGGCGTAGTAGCGGGGGATTTTCTGGTTGTCGTCGGGTTTTTGCTGCGTTTGCGTTGAGGAGGTGTTGGAGGTATTGTCAGAGGAGGAGGGGTGGGAGGTAGAGTATTCGTGTGCGCGGGCGCGGGAGAATAGGCGGTGTTTTTGTGTCTCTCTTGTCGTCGTCGTCGTCGTCACTCGTGGCCTTGATTGCTCGGGGACTTGTGGCCTCCTGCTAGCATAGCTTTTACTAGCGCATGCCGATGTAGAGAAGGCGGCGGCTGCTCTTGTCCTCCTGGCTTGGTTCGCGGAGGCGTGGTGAGCTTCGTTGCGACAAGCGGCGCAAAGGGCGCGCGTTGCTGGGCTGGCGAGAATTGATGTTCGCATGTTTTCTTTTCGACTTTCGGCGGCGGATAAGGACAAATGCTATTTCAGATTTTAACCAGGATGGTTTCGTGTTCGATGAAGGATGATTTATTAGGACATGCGGTCAAGAAAGGGATTCCGGTCGTATCGTCTTTGGTCGCCGGGCGTGACTGTATAGAGTGAAAAAAATTGAGAAGTTGAAATGACGCCGCGATTCGGATGCGCCGCCCAACTGAAAAGAAGCTCAAGAGCTCGGCGGCACAGCAAATGACGTCGCTGGAAGCCTCGGCGAACGTGCCGGCCATAGCGGGGCTACCCGGTCAAAATAGCGCGTTGGACCCGCTAGGGCCGATGCGCTTCATCGCTCCCGATTTCATCCCGTCCCAGAAGGAGATGGAATACGAATATCTTGAGTAATGGACTCCCATCGCGTCTTCGATTCAAGGCTGCCGAGGACCGTCGTTGATACAGGGCAGGTAAGTTTGAATTCGTGCATGATGCTGCCGGTCGTTACGTTTCCTCGAGCCTTGGATACTATGGCGTCCTGATCGACTGATGGCCCGGCGACTGGCCTGTACTCGATTCGCCGGAGAGATCGAACAACATGGTGAACTGCGCTGGAAAAGGTTTGACATTGCGGGAGTAACGAGGGAGGCGGGCTCCGGCAGTTTATAACAGAACGCAGTTCCCGTCAGTAGATGTCACAGCGGGCCGAAGGGCATCGTACGATTTTGCTCTTCGGTAGGAACTGGAGGAATCACTAGCCGGCATTTGCGCAGTACGACCAGATATTCAGCCCTACACTTCACGGAAGCTACCAGTCAAAGGCCTAGGGGCAGTTTAACGTTCAGAAAGCTGTTGCCTCTAGGAGAAGGTTTTAGGAAGGTGTCAGGTGAAAGGTGGTAATTTCGGCCACGGCCCTGATGAGAAGCTTATCATCTGATACTATCAAAACCTTATCTGTTCTTGATCGACAATCATCATGCCAACCATGCTGCAGCGAGAAGACTTGTGCTCTTTCAGAAGACGCTTCAGATGTTTGTTTACAAGCCCCTGACTGGGGATGCAAGCTTTTTGGAGGACTGGGGGAGAGCAACCGATGGCGGGCCCCTGCTGCCTGCGGTTCCACTGACTTAGTTAGAGCTTCCCCAGCAACCCCGCTGCCCCACAGCCAGACCCACCCAACACGCAACGACAGGCTGCTGGGGAAGCTTCAACCACTCTGTCACTGACAACGTTCTCAGCCTTATTGACAACTTTCTTTCAACTTCGTCAACACAACTCTTCAACTCACGATATCCAACAGCAGCAGCAGAAGAAGAATATACTCAACTTTCTGATACCGGACTTAGATTTACTACTACTCCGAATATTCAGCTGAGATACATACGCAAACGACGCTTCACACCCACAACCGTCAACCGGGTGGCCCCTCGCGTCTGCTTCACTCCACAAAAAACCTCAAAGCAAGCTTCCAGCGGTGGCAACTCAAACCACGAAAATAACCCATCACCGGCCAAAATGGTGTCTTCGGAAGTAAGAGATCTCCTGGCGCAGGTGCCGAACTGGAGTCAAGCAGATCGCCCCGCCGCCTTCAGGACAATAATCACCACCATCACCTCCAGCCCCGACCCCAGCCACTTTGCTGCCGACCTCAAAGCCGTTACCGACGCCATCTTCCTAGAGTCGCTCGGTGTCGTCGCCACTCGTACTCTGGTCATCGACTTGATAGACGCCCTCAAATCGCTCGCTTCCGGAGGACCCTCCACAGACTCCATCAATATCACGACCTACAGCATCTGGCTCGACGTAGGTAAGGCCATCCAAGAGCACATCCAGTCCAACCCCACACTCGCAACCTCGCTGGTCGACCAAACCGCCACCATCTACGAGGACCTCATAGCGGCCGCCCACGAATTCCAGGACTCCTTCACCGACGCCGCCAAGACGCTGGCCGCGATCCCGCTCGACTCGTCGCAGCGTCGCGTCTCGGACAAGTACAAGGCCGACCTCTGGATTCGCATTATCCGCAACTACCTGGAGGACGACGACACCACCAACGCCGAAACCTACCTCAACAAGCTCAAGAACATCATCCACAACGTGGCCGACGACAACCCGGTGCTGAACCTGCACTTCAAGCTCAGCGCCGCCCGCATCCAGGACAGC
Organism: Neurospora sp. CHS-2018c; assembly: GCA_009806235.1. Taxonomy (NCBI): domain Eukaryota; kingdom Fungi; phylum Ascomycota; class Sordariomycetes; order Sordariales; family Sordariaceae; genus Neurospora; species Neurospora sp. CHS-2018c. Next base: position 21,504 of record RAPC01000015.1, read on the forward strand.
AACCGCCAGTTCCTGGCCGCCTCGCAGTCGTACTACGACATCAGCCTGTCGCCCGCCATCGCCGAGGAGGAGCGCTTACACACCCTGAGCATGGCCATCAAGTGCGCCGTCCTCGCGCCCGCGGGCCCCCCGCGGTCACGCGTCCTGGGCAGGCTGTACAAGGACGAACGGTCCGCTTCGCTGGAGGAGTACGGCATCCTGGAGAAGATGTTCCTCGACCGCCTGCTGACGCGGGCCGAGGTGGACAAGTTCGCTCAAGGGCTAGCGCCGCATCAGCTGGCCACGACGTCGGACGGGTCGACGGTGCTGGCCAAGGCCATGGTGGAGCACAACCTGCTGGCTGTGAGCCGGCTGTATCGCAACATTGGGTTTGACGCGCTGGGGTCGTGGCTGGGGCTGGACGGGAACAAGGCGGAGGAGATCACGGCACGGATGATTGAGCAGGGGCGGCTGGCGGGGTCGATTGATCAGATTGACCGGATCATTTATTTTGAGAGCGGGCAGGAAGCTTCGGGCGAGAAGGGTAGTGGTAGGGCGGAGGTACCGGTGGGCAAGGAGATGCGCAGGCAGGATGGGATGGTGCAGGCGTTGGCGGAGGACCTGGAACGCATCACGGATGACTTGCTGGCGGAGTTCCCTCAGCTGGTGCCCGCCGGGGTTCCTGGCAACTAGGAGTGCTCGTCCCTGGGCGGGCATCTTGATCCTCTCGAGGAGATGGAAGAGCTCATCGCAGCCATGCCAGAGAAGTCTGGCAGCCCCTCCAAAAGAAAGCAAGCATGATGACAAAGAGCAGCGCGTATGACACCCCAAAAGAAGGCGTATGTACATTTCGGAGAGAAAACATAATACAGCAATGGAGGCATAATTACGGATAGGACATTGTCCTTTGATAGTGTCTAAACCGTAGCGCTTAAATCCAGTCCAGAATCATTGAGATAGGCAGGTACAACGCGAATAAAGATTGTCATGCTAATGTCGTTAATATCTAACCATGACCGTATATCCAACCATGCCTATCCCGCAAACCATCCCTATTATGCTAGTCGTAAATCGTAACGCAACGCATGCCGCAAAAACGCCGTTTACTCTTGTGTCCCAAACCCATTATATACCCAAAGACATGCATGCCGCTATACCCTGACCGACGCTGTCGCTCCCTCCGTACGCCACTTTGCCCGCCTGCCACTAAGAGCCAGGCAGCTGACTGAATGGCGCAGTAAGGTTAATCCAAATCCCTCCTACGAACGACGATGTACCCCTTATCAAGCCCAGCCGATATCGGCTCAGCCGGGTCCTCCTCTTCCTCAAACACCTTCTCGTCATCCTTGAACATCCTCCTCTTCCTGCCCATCGGCGTCCGGTCGTTGTCCGATTTTTCTCTTATCAGCATGCTGACGAAAGTGACGCCAATTTTGTTTCCCATCCGATCGTACCCCGCGGGCGTGAAGTGGATGCTGTCGTCCCAGTATCGTTTCCGGTCGGCTTCGGACATGGCGTAGAAGGGGAAGGCGGCGTGGAGGTCGAAGGTGTAGCTATTTTGGTGGGGGGTGTTAGTTAGGGGCTTACAGAAGGGAGGGAGGGGGTGGCTGTGAGAGAGGGGGTTGGGGGTGCTGGAACATACTAGTTGGGCTTCTTATAGAGCTTGATCATCTGGTTCAACTCGTTCCTCCTAAAGTCCAGTAGCTCCTTCATCCTGCCCGCGGAAAGCTCGATCTCGGGAACGGTGAGCGCGAGGACTTTGCATTTGCGGCTTAGGGCCAGGTCCCAGATCTGTGTGAGGCTTTCGAAGATTTGTTCGGGGTGGATGTTACTGCCGAGATCGTTGGTTCCGCCGAGCACGATGACCCAGTCGAACGGTTTGTAGTCTGCTGGGTTCTTTGGGGCGACTTGATAGAACAATGTTAGCAAGAAGCGAGATTCGTTTCAAAATTCACCAGCCAGTTCGCTCCAACTTCTTTCAGGTCAAGACGGCGACTTACAGTGTGATTTTATCCGTGTCAGGAACGACCCTCTGCCTGTCACCAAATCACCCGACAGCCCGTCTGTTACTATCTCTACGTCGACATCGGGAAATGCCATGCGCAGCATCTCTTCGAGTTTGGTACTGTACGGGGTGAAGCGGGAGCCGCAGCCGGAGTAGCCCTCGGTGAGAGAGTCGCCGAAGCAAAGGATTCGGAGCTTCGAGTTGGGCATTTCGTCGTCGTTGGCGCTTGTTCGAGTGGTTCAGAGGTCGGTCCGCAGTGATTGTCGGAAGTAGATGTTCAACGGTATACAATCTTGGGCGTATATAGAGGTGGGATGGAATGTCCGATGTTATGGTATTAAGGATGCGGCTATCGCTAGATAATATTGATAAGTCTGACCGGGCAGACGGGATAAGGTCCGAAGTTGTGATGTCCTTCGACGGCGTCGATTGAGGATCGAAACAATCTATCGAGCGGAGCGGAACGGGTCGTTGGCAACAGGAATAACTCGACGAAAGCTGACGTTCTATTTTGTAAATAGGAAGGATCAAAGGAAGCGAAAGGCAAAGCAGTCATCAAGGTGTGACAGGCTGACTGCTGGCAGCTGAACAAGGCAGCCGATTACTTATCGGTTGATTGTGTCTCACCGCGATGTTATCAAGGTTGAGGTACCTCTAGGCGCGTGGCATTACCTGCCCTGCCCTGTAGGCTATGTTTACGTAGGAGCAACTCCCCGGGGCAGGCAAGTACGGGCAGTGACGGCACTGCAGTGGGGGCGGGGCACGTACGGCAACCGGGTCCAGGGGCCACCCTCACCACCACACCTGCACAGCGGGCAGTGATCCGGCGACCCTAACAAACAAACAACATCCTCAGGGTTCTGTCAGTACAAGGGTTCCTGACCAGCACCCAAGCCAGGCACCGAAAACACCAAAAACTCAAAAAGCCACGCCCGCCGAGCGGAGCCGCACTAAAAGTGTGTTGAGGCCGGGAGAACTCCGCCAGATGGAGTTTTTGATTTTGAAATCACGAAATTCTGCATCCTCCACCGGCCGGGGGTTTGTGGGTTTTGTTGTTGACTTGAGCACAAGGGGTCCTTGCTGTGGATTGGTGATGATGATGGGGATAGGTGGGGTTGAGGGGGATGGGGGAGCCTCAGGGGTAGATGTCTTTGATACTGCCGAATCCATTCTGCAGTCAATGATTTCGAGGATATGTGTATGTAAGTCAAACCCGTGTTTTCCGTCATCGACTTTTACAAGTCCGGCAAGTGTAGTCACGATGGGAACCATGGTGGTACCATGATGGATAGCTTGAAGAGGGGAAAACGATGGGCTATGACACCGGAAGAAACACTACCTTCTCTCGGGAAAGATATGGACCTGTCTCGGCCATCAATCACCCGTCCAGCACACTTCCATCTTCCCGTTGTCGGAGCCGTGACCCCCATCTTTCCCCCCGAGGTGGAGAAAACCAGTCCCGATGCCATGCGATGCAGGGGCTCTTCTTGGGCGCTAGAGGCGCTCACCACTCATCAGTGAGTGTCTTCTCTCGGAAGATCCAGCCAACCACATACGTACGGGGAGGCGATTGACGCGATTCACAGCAGGAAGCCCCGCGCGTGACCGGACGGCTAAGATGGAATAATCCCACCTAAGGTAATCTCGAGTCTTCTTGAGGCATACATATAGCAATGGTATTATGATTTCCAGCTAGACCTCGCGTTCCGTTAACTTTGACCTTCATCGTGTTCTGTTGTTCTCGAGTCAAGCACAGCCGGTGACAATGACTAAACCACCAAAAGTGTTTACGGCAGAGGAAGGTATGTTTGGAGACTTACCTCACCCATCCTCTTACAGACCCAATACTTACCTCTTACACAGTTGCCAAACATCGATGGCCAGAAAGCTGCTGGGTGGTTCTCTACGGCAATGTCTACGACGTGACCGAGTTCCTGCCCTCCCATCCAGCCGGCGATAAGATCATCCTCCAGCTCGCCGGCCGCGATGCCACGACCGAGTACGATCCGATTCACCCGCCAGGCACGCTTGAGGAGAACCTCAAGCCAGAAGCCAAGCTGGGCATCATCGACGCCGAATCGCTTGCCAAGCTTCACCAGAAAGAAAGCGAAGCCCGTACAAAGGCGACGGGCTCGGCCATGGGCACCACCACGCACACCACCCCGGCCCAGCAATCCGAAAAGCCTGCACCACCGCTGCTCCACACCCTCCTCAACCTCGACGAGATCGAAGCAGCAGCCAAGTCCCAGGTCTCCAAGAAGTGCTGGTCCTACTACTTCTCCGCCGCCGACGACCTCTACACCAAGGCCCACAACACCCGCGCCTTCCGGGACATTCTCCTGCGCCCGCGCGTGTTCGTCGACTGCACGAAGGCCGACACCTCCACCACCCTCCTAGGTCACAAAGTCGGCACGCCGCTGTACGTCTCGCCCGCCGCGCTCGCCCGCCTCGCGCACCCGGACGGCGAAGCCGGCATCGCCAAGGGCATCTCCTCGTTCGGCGCCATGCAGCTAGTCAGCAACAACGCGTCCATGACGCCCGAGCAGATCGTGGCCGAGGCCAAGCCGGGAGCCGTCTTCGGCTGGCAGCTGTACGTGCAGACGACCCGCTCAAAATCCGAGGCGATGCTGGCGCGCATCAACAAGCTGCGCGACCACTTCAAGTGCATCGTCCTGACCCTCGACGCGCCGCAACCGGGCAAGCGCGAGCACGACGAGAAGTCCAACCTCGAAGCCGCTGGTGAATTTGTCGAGTCCGCCAGCAACGCCAAGACGGACGCGGAAAAGAAGCCCGGCGGCGGCGGCGTGGGGCAGCAGCTGTTCTGGGGCACCGCGGCCGATTTGACCTGGGAGACGACGCTGCCCTGGCTGGCGAAGCATACCGATTTGCCGATTGTGCTGAAGGGCATCCAGACGCATGAAGATGCGTACCTGGCGGCGCAGTATGCGCGGAAACACCCGGGCACCGTGAAAGCGATTATCTTGTCGAATCACGGCGGAAGAGCGCTGGACACGGCGCCGCCGGCGGTGCATACCTTGCTGGAAATCAGGAAGTACTGCCCGGAGGTGTTTGGGGCGGTCGAGGTGTGGATTGATGGCGGGGTCAAGAGGGGGACGGATGTGGTGAAGGCGTTGTGTTTGGGAGCGAAGGCGGTGGGGTTGGGGAGGGCGGCGCTTTGGGGGCTTGGGGCGGGTGGGTGGCAGGGTGTTGAGAGGACTTTTGATAGTAAGTGGTTTTTGCCTTTTTTACCTGTCATGATGCTCCTTTTTGGTGTTTTACACACGATGGATATGCTAACGCTTGCAAACACAAACAGTCCTTCAGCAGGAGATCATTACTTGCATGAAGCTCTTGGGAGCAAAGACGGTGGATGACCTTGGTCCACGATTCGTAAGTCTACCCTTTTTGGACACATTCATATGTCCTCCCTTGTGCCCCTTTTTCCCCATGATAGTGGAAGCAGATCTGTACCCTCAATCATATGGCATCTTTTCATGAGCTCTCTAACTCGGCCACACAGATCAACTCCAGAATAGTCGAACGAGACATCTTTGATGGGGATGCCGGTCTCGACAAGAACGGGTTATGGACATCTCGTGCCAAGCTCTGAGCTGAAAGAGTAAGCGCTGCATTGAGCCTTTGACACATGCCTGAACATGGAGGTGGCTTGCCACGATGGATCCGACACCATCAAACGCGTGGAAAGTGTGGGAGGTGCAATTTGTCGGAGTACCGCTTCTACTCACTCAAACCGGTTTTACTCAACCCCTGTTCAGCTCCGGGCCTAACTGAGAGTAGCAAAGTCCAGCGCGGGAGTGCAAAGCATGCTTCCGAATCCACCAAGGTCTATCTCTCAAGCGTCCCAAGCATCTGAGTAGCCACGTTGGCAAGCATGCGATCAGTTGCGATCAGGACTAAACCATAGCGCTATCTATTCGAGCAAAACCGATTTGAGTGAGTAGAAGCGGTAATACGATGAGGGTCAATCGCGACTGGCTTCTGAGGCTCCAAAAGTGAAGTATCTAAAAGTATCCCTCTCATAAGAACAAAGGAAGAGGAGTTTCGTGCTGCGTGATGTTGTGTGGGTGTATACCCCAGGTCTTGGCAACGATGGGGTCGATCCTGGGGAAGCGGGGGCGGAGCCTGGCACACCTGGTGAGCGGCCCCAGAGTAGCCCAGAGGGCTGAAAGATCTCCAAAAATGTGTGGTGTTTGTAACCGAGCATCCGAGGTAAAAAAACATATGATTGTTTTCGACACGTGGGTTGGGGGCCATCCATCCAAAAACGAAGTGCGGGGAGAGCCATACGGAGATTCAGTTTGCCATCACAGATCTCCAACTGTAACGCTTCTTCAGGAGCCATTTCTACACCACTGTGAATGGAGAGAAATGTCGGACGAACCATTGGAGAATTGCGGACTTTGTGTCCGCTGTCCGGTTACTGTACGTTGTTTTATGAGGATCCCCGAGATGGAGATGCGGAGAGCCATTACGCAGTAACTCTTTTGACTCGGGCGATTTGAATTCCTGGAATGGTCACGCTGGCGATCTTTGACTGATCAGCAAACCACGATTCTCCCGTCCCACGCAGAGATAGAAGATGGCAGGTGGTGCCCAAAAAACAGTACATACACGACCACTGGTTTTTGGTGAGCCCGTTTGTAGTCTTTTTTTGTCACCACCCTGAATGGTTATATCGTAACGACGAGAAGAAGCACATTTGCGCGTCTTGCTATATTTGTCCTTGTGTTTTGGCCACCGAGACGGCACTGTAAAAGACCAATCGTCACTGTGGTTTTATGCCGGCACTCATAAGTTCAATATTGGACTAGATCTGCTTCGGAAAACTTGGCTTCGAAATGCTGTATCCAGGCACACCAAGTACTTGTGTTTCATCAACGGTGGCCTTTGCGGGTATCTACCTCCCAAGGGCAAGATAAGCATTTTTAACAGATGGCGAGAGACAGTGGTGTGGGTTAACTCAACCCATATGAGCGCCTCAAGGTTGGAGTGGACATGTAGATCCCGGAGAAGAACGGAACATGCCACGCTCGTGAGACCGGCAGAAGGGTTCTTACGTCGTCACCGTCGCGTCTTCATAACGAGCCTTGACGCTTATAGCCCGCGTTTAACATGGCGCCAAAGCTGCTGTCCGCCATCTTGCCTACCATCAGTTTATCGGGCATTTGCTATCGGAGATGGTGCAACGCTCGGATTCCAAGAAGCGACTGTTACGGAGATGACATGGCAGTCCGGAAACTGTCCGTGTTGCAACTGTCACTGTCACTGTCAGCGTGTCAGCGTTGCGCTTGTCGCAGCCTCAAAGCCACGCTCACCACGGTTTTAGCTCGTCTGGTAGGATGCCATTCTTCCCGATCTTGGGTGCCCTTTTTCCAGAGGAAAACCTGGTGAGGCAATTTGACAGTGCATCATATCTCGGCGAAGCTGACCATCTTGATCTTAGCTCCCGAGTATCCCGTCCATCCGCTGGACGTTAAGATCAGGGGTCCAACAAAAAAGGGGGTTGCGTTGGTGGCCCTCAATGTGCCAGAAGGTTGCAGTTCTGGGATGTTCAGACTTGAACCGTTCTGGGTGCTTCGAAGATGGTCGCAAGAAACCCTAAAACATCCCATCGTCTGTATGAAGGGTTTTTCTCTTGGTGCCATTCATGCTGTCTTCCATTGGGTTTGGTGTTGATGGACGTTGAAGAGTTGGAGCTTGGGCCACCAGTCGGGCAAAGTGCGAATGGCAGCTGCATGATAGGAACTGGTGGCTTACGCCGTTGGATGTTTTTCATGCACATCATCTGTGCAGGAAAAGCTGCTTAGGTGCATTATCAAGATGGGGCCAGCCGTCATAGTTACTGAAAAGTGAAGCAGCGATCCGACCAGCTGAACCCGACTGGCCGTGCCTTGCGGTGATATTGTGAAGACTGAAGATTCAACTCTCACGTCACGGTCGTTGCGTAACGAGTCAACTGACATGGCGCTTGGCTTGATCCGAATCTTGCCTGTACTCCCTCACGCCAGAACTGATACCAATAAATAACGGAAGTTGCTTCCTTGAGCAAAAAAGGATTTTTCAGAGAACTTTGCTGGGTAGTTATGGCCAAATACAAAGAGGTAGAGTTCGTTTGTCGATTGTTTCTTGAGTTCGCTGGCCGTAGCGATTCGTTCCATAGCGCGCCACCCGCATCTGTAAAAATAGTCTTGGGTATGATCCCAGTGCGAGTGGATCCTTTCTCTACGGAGGGAAAATTTTACAATTAGAAAATCATACTAGGTATTATCCCTTAGATAAAATTATAAAATTAAAAGGGATAATTTTACAGACAATATAATTTATCTGTAAAATTATCGCTAGTATGCTTTTGAGTAGAGTAAGTCTTTAAATATTAACCTCATTTTGAATAAGAGGATTATTTTAGGCTGGGTTTAAAAGCTTTTACTATAAAAAGGAGTCGTTAACTTAAAATATTTTAAATTCAAGAATATCTTATTAAGTAAATTAATTATTATTAAATATTATTATAATTAAAGGTATTAAAACTAATATAAATTTTAATATATTATAGAATTTTACAATTATATCGCTCTTAATAACCTTTAGAATTTTACAGTTATAGAATTTTACAATTATATCGCTCTTAATAACCTTTAGAATTTTACAGTTATCTCGCTCAATAGACTTTAAAATTTTCTCAGTCTTAAAGTCCTTCCTTCGACTTTCCTCCCAAATATTACACTTCCCCTTTATAACTAAGAAAAATTAGCCCTTTCCTTTAGAAATAATTATTTGGCTTAGTGGCCAAATGGTTAGTGAAGTAGTTCTTCATTGTTAGACTCGTGTTCGATTCCTCGTTGTGACCAAAATTTTTAAACTTATTTATTTAACTGGAAAAAAAATGTTAAAAAACTTTAGCCTTCTAAAAAAACCTTCTAAATTAGAAGCTAGCCTTGTAAAAAGCCTTCTAAATATCTTTCTAATATTTTTTTATTATTTATATTTACAATTAAAATAAATTCTTTTATACTAGATAGTCTTATTGTAAGAAAATAGATTTATATTTCAAAATCAATTTTAGGATTAAGAAATATTACTAGAAAAGCTAATCTAATAACAAGAAGAAAAACGTAGCTATATACTAATTTTTACAGTTAACTAGTATTTTACACCAAGATTATCTATTGTGTAAATAATGAATTTTTACGGTCTATGAATTCTTATTCGAACTGATCCATGGATCAGTTTCAAGTCAAAATGAAAGATAACTGTAAAATTGTTCCGAGGATGATTTTCTACAACCCGGGTGGCGCGCTATGGTTGTTAAAAGGGCCCCTTTTCCAGGTTCATTCTGGAGATCTTCCATATCAACTGCTGCCGCCTTTCCTGGTCATCAAGTGGCTGGACCGACAGTTGGAGGCAAGGACAGCCGCGAGGTGCCACAGGGTTTTCGAGATCTGGTTGGCTGTTGACTAAAATTCCCATCTAGACGGGAAGGTGGGCAAGGGTGGGGCAGCCACAAAGGGCCGAAAGACCACGCAGAACTCGTCGGTTAGGTGGGAAGCTTGCAGCCAGCCAACCAACTCTCCTCGTCCAGCGGAAGGTCAAAAATCGAAATTTTCTGGCATCAGTGCACTCAGCCCGTAAATTGATGGAGAGGTTCAGTGCCGGGTTGCCTGCTGTTGTTGTTGGTCTCGAATTGCCGGCCTTCCGTCAGGCCCGGTAATGAAAAATTCGTGTCGCGGACAAAGGCGTCGTTTATTGAAGCGTGCTTCAACTATGAAGAGGTGGATGACTTTCACAGTCTGGGGGTTCAATGGACCCACATCCACCGAAGCGGAGTTGAAGGACGGTTCGTCTACAGCTAGAGGTTCGTGCAATAGTTTCCTGCGATCTGATTGGCTACTTCGGTGCACGGCCCTACAACTGGTCAGGGCGCCCTGCCAAGCCCTACTCTCATTGGCTATTTCGCGCACCGTATCGACGACAGTATGTGCCAAAACGCACTGGGTCCTTCCGTTTTTGCAAATAAGTCGCCAAATCTCTCGATATCGCCTATCGATAAGCTTATCACCGTCTTCCTAAATCCCGTTGTCCGAGAGGAAAGAAGAGAGAAAAGAGGAGAGAAAAGAAGAGAGAAAAGAGGAGAGAAAAGAAGAGAGAAAAGAGGAGAGAAAAGAAGAGAGAAAAGAGGAGAGAAAAGAAGAGAGAAAAGAGGAGAGAAAAGAAGAGAGAAAAGAAGAGAGAAAAGAAGATAGAAAAGAAGACGAAAAAGGAGCAAGAGGGTGAGGACGGCGCCAGCCGTCCGAACAAAGAACGTTACAAAAGATGTAGATGCCCACGCTTCACTTATACAGCGGGCGTTGCTTGAACTAGGGATCCAGCATCGCACCGGTGTCCGAGACTATTTTTCATTGGAATCCCCTATTGTTCCTTCCGGAGATCTGGTACAGGTGCGGATGGAGGCCCGGAACCGTCCGTTGGAAACATTCTGAAAAGCCGGCCATCCTGTCATTTCGTCGTGAGCCAATCCGCATCCGGAATCATGTAAGTCAACCGATTGGGCATAGCTCCACCGATATCAGACCCCTTTGGATTTTGGGTTGAACCATTGACAATTGTTTGAAAATAATAATTCTTGGATGTCTCGGATGTCTCCAAAAAGGCTGGAGTGTCTCGAAGTTTACCACCGTCGTAGAAGCAGTAATCACAAATGTAGTTTCTTTGGCTAGCCGCAATGCAGAGATGCCAAGTCGCATAGTACTAATGTGTGTTGGTTGCAGACGAGGTTGTATCGCTCGCTCGAATTGGAGATCAGGACCTGACTTGGCTTCAATCCGTTTTGCATGTGAGAATCGCTCAAGGCCATCAGGCCCAGTACTTTGGAGGTTGACCTTTGGCCTCATTCGTAGGACGAGGGACTCTATCTGGCGGTTTGGCTTTTGCGGCTTCTTGACGTTCGGGTGTTCTGCGCCGTTTTCTTGTCCCGTTGTTCGATGTTCTGATATCGTCTGATAGTCGGGGTTGTCGTCCAAAACTGGTGGAACAGTGAGAGACGGGAGGCCCTGGCGAGCTCCAATTTTCATATGCTCCATAATTGTTGCAAGAGGAGCCGAGGGCGTGACTGAAAATCGATTGGCGTTGAAGGTTGCAGGGGTCGACACGGAGCTCTTCGACCCCTGACACTACCCCAGGGTATGCGGGGCAAGAGTTGACCCCGTCCTCTTCTGGCAGTCACCGCCGATGAAAGTCTCCAACGATCGTTTTCAAGCTTGGAGCTTATTCTAACCTTATTTGGCATCAGTTGATATCCCTCGTCTTTCCATGACAAATCGACTCTCTCTCACTCGCACACGCTCGCGAAACTCTCGGATTCTGCTCTTTGAGAGTTCAGATCAGACATCCAGACGTTTACAGACAATTGCTGATGTTGGCAACATGAATCGGAGACAAAAGGGAATGCCTGCGGTCGAACCTCTCAGGTAACGACAGGCTGTGTCTAGTACCCGCTTTGGGCATTCATTACCGTATGATTGTAAAGTCGCAATGAGCAACAACGCTCCGGTATGCCGCATCCCTCGACGAGGCCGAGACTGAAGGCCGTCTCGAGAGCGTTTGGTCAAAATATGCCCTGTGGTCTGGGGAATGACGCAGGGAACACCGCTCCGGCCGAGCTCCAAAAGTCACGATGTGCGCCATGGAGTGTCTCCCCGCGGTGAGCACCAGCCTCCAGCCTCCATGGTTGTTCACCTGAGCAGCGCAAAGTCTCCGCCTCCACAGTGAGCCAGCTTGCCAGGTTGATGGCGACTTTTGCAAGCGACAAGGCAAGTGAGCATCAAAACCCCTTCCGGACAAGGCACCAAAGCCGCAAGAGAGGGTGTTCTTCCTCTCCACCTTCCTCCACCTGCATCCACTTCCCCCGCATTCGCATCTGGTTGGGTTCCCCGGCGTCCTGTCTGGAGGACGGAGATGGGGCCAGGGAGGCAAGTCGGGTGAATGATTGATATTCTGGGGGAGGCTGCGAAATGAGATGCTTGACCTGCTTGGCCTCCTTGGCATCTCTATCAACACGAGTCCGAGAGGGCTCATTCAAACCAGGCATCCAGAACACTGGGCAGACAAAGTCAAAGAAAAGACAGCAGCATCGTGAACTGGCGAGACTTTTAACAAGTGCTCATGTGCTCACATGTTTTCGACGTCATGGGCTTTACCGATCGTGGCGGATAAAGAGCCAACGGCAAAGCGAGCCACGCCGTCCATTCTACCGGTACTTTTCGTGTAAGTACGAGCTGTCGAGAGAGCCAAAGAACCGACCAGACTTGAGAACTGGTCAGACTGCGCAAAGGGCGCAAAAGGGTTAGGGTTCTGCTACAGGGGACGCCGCTGATCCAATGGATAGTGGTGAGCTCGCCTTGGCACAACTCGAGGTGTGGTCGGGGTGGGGGGCTTGGGGAACCAGAAGGCGTCGGAGATACTGCTCGATGAGGCTAGTTCCATCTCCATTCATGGTTGCATGGCTCACAATTAGGCACATGGAGAAGTCGACGATGCCTTCGTCAATCTCTTTGTTGGGGTGGCGCGATGTGGTCGTTGAAGGGGGGGACGGCGATCCCTAGACAGCTAGAACAGCACTAGCAGCGAGCTTTTTTGGCCTCTTTTTCCCTCTGTCTGAGAAAGCTGCTCGCCGATTTCTGCAAGCAGAGGGCAGCTACGGAGGAGCCTGGCTCAAGCGAGCCAAGCAGCTTTTGAGGAAGAGTGGAAGGGAAGCATGGACTCAGTCCCTGCAACCGTCACATCCACTTCCCTTTGTGTTGAGTCGCTCCTACCCGCTCCTCCCTAGTGCCTCCCCAATTCCCACCCCCCTCCCCCAGCTCGCAAGTCACTGCAAGTCTCTTCGCAGGTTCTGTGTGTGGAACGTGGACTGTGGCCTGGTAACATCGATGGGACGGGATTTGATTATAATAACCACCCGGCCCGTTGCCCGTCTCAACCTCCCGTTTTCTGTCTGGCTCCTGCTCTCCCTTTCTCGTTTTCCTGGTTGAATTATCCGCTTTCTTTTCTCCTTCCTCCCGGTTGTTGCTTCTCTTCAACCTGGGAATTGTTCTCTTACACCCAATCAGCACGGTTGGCTTTGAGTTCTGGGAAAGGGAATAATAGGGGTCCGCCATCCGCACTTACACACGACCACATACCCCCGGTTCTTTGAGTTGTTTAACGATCAACACCCTCAACTTCACACACTCATCTCACCAAATCGAAACCTAAGAAAACTCCTACAAAATGGATAGCAAGCCCCAGTACAATCAGACGGAGAATGTCGTCGACAAGCCGCGAAAGCGTGGCTGCGCTGGCCACTGCTTGAAGTTTTGGTGGGCCTACTTGATCGCCCTCATTGTCATCGTTGTCGTCGTCGTTCCTGTTATGTAAGTCAAGATAACTCACATGACCTCATTCATAAAGGTGTGTTTTGTCGCTAACAGTCATACCACAGCATCCTCGTTGGCGTTCCCAAGATCGCTCAGCAGAAGCTCGACCATGCCGAGCTCATCCTGGACAGCATCGTCATGACCAACTCCCGGGCTCAAAACTTCACCATGTCTATCAACACTGAGATCAAGAGTGACGGAAAGGTCAAGGCTACCATCGAGCCTTTCGAGGGTGTCATGTACCTTGAGGATCTGCCGGAGCACAAGCCTTTCGCCAGGGTTCACTTCCCCGAGACCACCAGCGAAAAGTCCCAGATTGTCAACATTACCCAGTTTACCATGATCGACGATCTGGATGCTTTCACCACCTTCAACACCTGGCTTCTGCACAACGAGACCTTCAAGGTTACCGTCAAGGGTGACACCAAGATTCAAGTCAAGGGTATCGCCAGGGCCTATGGCGTCACCTTCAAGAAGACCATTGACATGCCCGGTAAGCATTCCTTTGTCATGTTGATGTTTTGCGAACATCGTAACTAACAGGAACAACAGGCCTCCGTCTGCTTGACGGAACCATCGTTACCAACACCACCGTCAACGCCACTGCTCCCAAGGGCCAGAACAACTTCTTCGGTACCGTCAGGATCCCCAACTATTCCAAGGTTGCTTTCGAGCTTGTAAGTTCAACTCTTCACTTCTTCCACTCGTTATTGATATGCTGACGTGTCGCTTCACAGGGCAATGCTACTTTCCACAACTACCTCCTTGATAAGGAAATCGGCACCGTCTATCTCGACAACCTTTCCCTCAAGCCCGGCAACGACAACGTTTATCCTATGCGCGCCACCATTGACGACCTCGGCTACGTCACCGGCCTTGTCGTGGAGAGGCCTTACTGCGACAAGCTCAACGGCGTCCTCCCCTTCAAGCTCCGCGGCAAGAGCGTCATCAACCATGGCGAAAGCCTCTCCTATATCGCCGATGCCTTGGCTACCGGAAACCAGACCGTCCAGATCGACATTCGTGACACTGTCAAGCGCTCGATGGGTCTTACGCTCGGTTGCTCCGACGACGCGTAAACTATCCTTACTGTCAACACGTGTTTTGATGTTCGAATACCCATGGATGGCGAGGTTACGCGGAAACGTTGCCTATTGCCAGGTTACGCACTTGAGCGATCTAATTTACTTTTTCTTGAACCGCCGCATTGCGCCTGCAGTGTGTACAGGTTCACGCCGCCACTTCATTCTTGCCTTGGTCTGGATAAATAGGGGGTCATTTATGTTTTATGCTTATGTGTTTGAAGATACCATGGAATTGCACAGGGCCAGGGATGATGAGGCACGGTTGAGATTTGAGAGAAACTGGAATGAAGAGCTTCTCTCGCAACGATTAACGCAGAGAATACTCTAACGAGTTGGAACGGGCCTCTTATGAATCTGATATGTGTAAGAGTGTTCATTAACTTACTTTGTTGCCATGACAGCAAAGAAGTAGACAAATAATTGAGAGATACCAACCATGATGCCGAACCCAATCATGTGCTAGTGCTTGAGTGACAGAGAATGGCTTTGAAACCCTTTCAGCTAACTATGAAAACATAGCGTTCGAGGATGTCCAATATCAAACGCATCAGCTTTTGTCCTTGCAATTCAGCTCTCGGATGCCATGGAGCCTACTATGAAAACACATGGGGTCACAATCGCTCAAAGTAACATTGGACCTCTTCTCCGTTGTGTCTTTCACCTTCATCATACCAACTTCATGGTTTTTGTGTCTGTGTCTAGACTGCCATAGGGTATTATTTCTAGATCGCCCTGGGTTGCAACGCCCTCATCAAGATGTAGATGTAGACATTCGTTGACAAGTCTCCATGCCAATACCTTGAGAGTCAAGAAGTGTCCTTATGGACAAAGCAGTTGCGGCAGCGCGTTGGTAGGTTGGTGCATATGGATTTGTATGAACGTGAGTGAACCAATCCGCTCGCCTATAACGGCGAGGACCGGGCGCGAAAAAAGTGCCAGGAGTTAACATGACTGTGACAACAAGATGTACGATCGATCCGTCGCTATCAACGAACTGGCCCATCCCATACTCTATTATTCCGATTTAGATCCTCTAGCCACCTCGAAGCTCCATATGGGCACAACGAAAACATATCAAGAATCCGTAGCGCCCCCCACCTCACGTATCAAACCTCGACTTCCTCTTCACCCCAGCCGTCGTACCAGCGCCAGCGCCAGCACCAGCACCAGCACTCGGCGTCCCCGTCCCCGTTCCCGTCCCGCCGCTCATCCCCCCAGGATAAGCCACACTCCCCAAAGGCGTCGCGCTCCCCGTCCTGCTCGCCATCCCACTTGTTGAACCTCCACTAACAAACTCCACCCTCTCCCCCCTCTTCCTCTCACTCTCCCTCTGCATCCTCTCCTGCGTCTTGCGCAGCCGATCTCTATACGCCCACCCGGGCATGACAGATGGATCCCAAACCTCCTTGGACAGGGTGGTGGCGTATTGCTCCGCTCCAGCCGGCGGCGGTACCTCCGTGGCTCCCGTGCCCGTGCCCTCGTTGATGTTCTCGTTCTCGACATTCTTTTCGAGGAGTTCGTCGAAGTAGAACTCCGTCTCCACCCCCACGAACCTCATCAACTTATCCATCAACCCCGGGTTCTTGGTAGCTGCGCTCTGTGCGATTCGGGAATTGAAATGCTGCCCTTTTGTCCGCTTGAGCTCGAGGAACTTGTCGAATTTGCTAGTTAGTGCGGCGAGGCGTTCGATGGACGAAATGTCGGTAGGCAAAAGCGGAGGAGAGGCGGGGATGTCCATGTTGGGAAGGGCGGGGAGGGTGAGGTCCCGCAGAAGGGTGCGGGTGGTGGTGTAGGGGGATTTGGGGGGTTCTGCTGAAGGTGCAGAGGGTAAGGCGGTGGAGGAGGTGGAGGGATCGTCGAGGAAGGACATGTCGACGTCGGAATCGGGGTCGGGGAGGAGGGTGTTGGATGAGGCGGCTCCCGTGGGAGGGGGCATGGAGGGGCCGAGGGCTGGACCGAGGACTGGGCCTAGGGGTGTTGATGGCGATGGGGCTGGTTGTGGTTGTTGTTGTGGTGGTGGTGGTTGGTTTGAGGGCCCTGGTGGTTCTGGTGTTGATGGTTGTGGGAGTGTGCTCTCGTTGTGACCGTTCGTAACTGTTGTTTTCGATGTCGTTACTGTGAGTGGGTTAGCAACTGGCGGCGGGACATCTCATTGTTGCCGGACTCATAGCGCGAAACATTGACTTGAGCGTGAGGGGGCGTACCGGCATCGTTTTGTGATGGATGTGAAGATGTGTCATTCTTGGTGTTCTGTGGCTATGAAACCCTGTCAGCTGGTGAACAACACATGATTTGTATGCTAAGAGCTATCCATATTCTTACCACAGTCGGGGTGTCAACTTGGACATCCTCATCCTCGTCACTGCTGTCGTACGCTACAAGCCCCATGGTTGCGCTATTAGTCCAATCAGTATGGTCGTATGGAAAATAAAAACCAGATCAATTGATGTAAAATGATCCAAGTTTCACAAGGGCGCCGTTGTTGATGAGTCGTCAAGTTTGAGTTCGAGATGAAGGGTGTCACGTGCTGATAGGAGGCTCAAGGCCAAGCCTGGAACCAAAACATTCAAGACGCTCGGGCCCTCTCCTACCTTCTGAGCTACGGCTCCATTCTTTAAAGTGGGCTGCCCGGACAGTGACGCCAAGCCAAGCCCAACAGTGGACAGCGGGAGTGGAAGGCAGCACCTGGACGCGAAGCTGCAGGGCAGGGGATGGAGCTCACTGGCGCAGCCTGCCACTGCCAGCTCCTCCAGCCGCAACGTCAAGTCAACCAGGCGGAAGCTCCCCACGTCAACACCATCATCCCAAACGAACCATTGCCGTCTATCGTTATCTTGCCATATTCAACAACAACCAACGAACCTTTCTCAGCGACCACGAACATTTCGAATAGCGACCGAGTTCTTTTCGCCGAAAGCCTCTTGTTTACGAAACGATACCCCGCATTTAGAGCATTCTCTCGATTCCCAACTCTAGTTAACCATGGATCACCGCCCGCAAGCTTGGGGTCGTGTACGTCTTCCACCCCCCACCCGCTGTCGCAGCAGCACTTATACATACCTCTACCCAACATGAATGGCATGGAACTAACATGTTGCTTCACGACAATTACAGCCCAGAGACGATGTCTACGGCGCCTATGACCACTCCTACCTCCAGAACAGCGGCCCGAGGCAGGCGACACAAGCACCCATCGTGACGGGTACCTCCGTCATTGCGATCAAGTACAAGGACGGTGTAGTCATGGCCGCGGATAACCTTGGTAGGTTGAATCTCACCACTCGAAGAACCAAATCACACCCACAACATAAACACACTTTGCTGACCCATCCCCTTCTCTACTCCGAAAACAGCCTCCTACGGCTCCCTAGCCCGCTTCCCCGACGTCAAGCGCCTCCGCGTCTTCCTCGACTCCTCCGTCATTGGCTTTTCCGGCGACGTCTCCGACATGCAATTTCTCAACCGGCACCTGACCGAGCTCTCCATCGACGAAGCGTACGAGGACCCCTCCCTCTCTGCCCCCAACGGCAAGGGCCACCTCAACGCCGCCAACCTGCACAAGTACCTGCAAAAGCTCCTCTACAAGCGGCGCAACGACTTCGACCCGCTTTGGAACCAGTTGCTGATCGCCGGTTTCGACGGCGACTCCAAGCCCTACCTGGCCAGCGTCGACCTGCGCGGCACGTCTTTCACTTCGCCCTCGCTGGCGACGGGCTTCGGAAGCGCGTTGGCGCAGCCCATTATGCGCCGGTATGCGGCGACGGAGGAGGATGCGGCCAAGTTGAGCCGCGAGGAGGCGGTTGAGATTATTAAGGAGTGCATGAAGGTGCTGTACTACCGCGACGCGAGGAGCTTGGATCGGTACAGCATTGCGGTTGTGACGAAGGAGGGTGTGGAGCTGAAGGAGGATGAGCAGCTTGAGAAGCAGAGCTGGGCTTTTGCTGAGCGGATTAAGGGGTATGGTACTCAGACCGTTTAAGGTCTGTACAGACTTGTAGCATTGCTTAGGATGGCGGTATGGGCTCGGGGGTGATAATGAGACCACTGAGTGGAACGAAATGGAATAAATGAATAGATGGCCTACACAGACAATGAAGACACCGTGACCGTTTGCTATCCTAAAGCAATGGGATTTCTGGCAGAGCCGTGATAATCCTGAACCAATTTGCAAGTTTGAGGATTGACACGCCGCCACAACATGGCACTGACCTGACTATCAGGTTTCGATTACAGACAGTAGCGCGTGGTTCTGTTACGATGGACTGTCTTCCCTTGAGCTGTGCAACATAGCACCAACCGAGACGGATGAAGTACCCATTCTTCACTTGTCCAGATATACATTATCAAGACAGTACCATTACTGTTACTAGCTAAACTCCTTAATAACAGTCCATCACATCGTCCTTGAATGTGACAAACAGATCAAAGTAACGCTTCAAACCATGAGCACAGTATCCCGGAACCCATTTGTTCCATCCCGCCGACTCCCTTGATTTCCATTCCACTTTGACCTCCCCGACGCGCCTTGGCTTTTCGCCTTTTTCTTCCTCCTTTCCTCCCAGATCAGATGTTTGTGCTTCCCAGCCAGCAAGAAAACTCCACCACGCCCGCCTATAGACCAAAGCACGATGTAGATTACAAATAGGTATATCAAAAATCCGCTCTTATCACAGAAGACCTGTCTTCCTTTGTCTCGTCGTTCTCTTCGTGCAAAAGTCGATCGCTCGACGACCCCTTTCGATCCTTTTACTCCACAGTCACCGACTTGGCAAGGTTTCGGGGGAAGTCGACATTGAGGCCCTCCATAACGGCCAACCAATAGGCGATCAACTGCAGAGGAATGACGTTCAGGATACCCTGAAGGCAGTCGACGGTCTTGGGGATCTCGATCTTGACGGCATCGCTGGTCTCGAACTCGGCATCGCTGTCGTTGCAGATGACGACGGGCTTGCCCTTTCTGGCGACAACTATTGGAAAAACGGTTAGCATCTTGTTTGTGGGGTTTAGCCTTGGGAAAATGTAGTAACGTACCTTGCTGATAGGCGTTCAAGCTCTTCCTGAAGAGCTTGTCGCGGGTCAAGATCATGATGATGGGCAGGTTCTCGTCGACAAGAGCCAGTACACCGTGCTTCAGCTCACCGCTCATGACGGCCTCGCAGTGGAGATAACTAATCTCCTTAATCTTCAAGGCGCCCTCGAGAGCTGTGCTGTACTGGCTTCCACGACCAAGGAGCAGGAGAGACTTCTGGTTCCTGAACCTCTCCTCGCACAACTGCTTGATCTTCTGGTCCTGTGTGAGAACGGACGAGATCTGCTCGCTAATCTTGCCGAGGCCCTCCATGATCTCCTCGCGACGCTGCTTCTTGGAAGCGCGATCCTCACCAAGGGACAGAGCAAACATGACCATGGCAATGAACTGGGAGGTGTAGGCTTTGGTCGAAGCGACACCAATCTCAGGGCCAGCGTTGACGTGAACACCGCAGTGGGTCATCATGGAGATGGAAGAACCGACAACGTTGACAATACCAACAGTGAGGGCTCCGCGCTCCAAGCAGTACCTGAGCGCCATAAGCGAATCAGCGGTCTCACCAGACTGAGAAACGAAGACGCAGGTGTCGTCACGGAAGACAGGTGCTTCACGGTCGAGGAAATCAGACGCAAGCTCGACAGAAATGGGGATCTCGGTCAGTTCCTCAAAGATACCACGAACCGCCATACAGCTGTGGTAAGAGGTACCGCAAGCAATGAAGATGATGCGACGGCAGCGACGGATGGTGTCAATGTAGCTGCGCAAGCCACCGAGAGTAACCGTCTTGTTGGCAACGTCGAGACGACCACGCATGGTGTTGACGACGGACTCGGGCTGCTCGAAAATCTCCTTCTGCATGAAGTGGTCGAACTTGCCCTTCATAATCTCCTGAAGCTCAAGCTCAAGCGTCTGGATTGTACGGACGTTGGAACTACCATCGGCCTTTTTCAGACGGTGAATGTTGAGAGAGCCCTCGTGGATGTGGGCGATATCGTCGTCCTCGAGGTACATGACCTTCTTGGTGTGCTCGACGATGGCGGACGGGTCCGAGGAGAGGAAGAACTCGGTGGGCATGGGCATGCCATCATCGGTCATGAAGGCACGCGACTGAGAACGGTGGAGCAGAGACTTGTCGGCAGCGCCCAAAAGGCCGTTGGGAGAAAGAAGGCCAGCCGCGGACTTCTTAAGAGCAACATTTTGGGAGGCAGTCTCAGCGGGCAGGGGCTGATCGTCAGCGTACTCGACATCGACGAAATCGACCTTCATGCGCTTCTGAGTCTTGACACCGATAACGAGGGGCGAACCCTTGCGAGCAGCGATGACCTCGTGGGGGTAGTGAACGCTCTTGATCAAAAGACCGTAGGCACCCTCGAGCTCGTTGATGACGGCCTTGGCGAGATCAGTGAAGCCGACAGTAGGATGCTGGTCGTAAAGGTACTTGGCGAGCTTGGCAATGCACTCGGTGTCGGTCTCGGTTTCAAACTTGAAACCCTTGCCCTCAAGCAAAGTCTTGAGCTCCTTGTAGTTCGTGATGATCCCGTTATGAACGATCGAGAACTCCCAGTTGGGATCAGAACTGTGATTTGCTTGGTCAGAAATTGCCCGCTGTCCGAAGGCAGTTCATGAAAGTCGCAGAACTTACCGGTGCGGGTGGCAGTTGACGCGCGAAGGGGGGCCGTGGGTGGCCCAGCGAGTGTGAGCGATGCCGCAGTGGGAATCGAAGGTCTCTTCAAGATCGAGGTTCTGGCTGTCGATAAGCTCCTTCAGCTTCGCAACCTTGCCCACCTCCTTGAAGGCGAGCACCTCGTTCTTCTTGTCGCCATCGATGGCAAGACCGGCAGAGTCGTAACCGCGGTACTCGAGACGGGAAAGGCCTGGATTGGCAGAGTTAGCGGTCAGCTACCGTTGCTTCCGGGTTCGGAGCCTCGTAAAGGGCGTTTCTGTGGATAAAGGGCCGGGAAAAGTCCTGGTGTTGTAAAGAGAGGGACAGGACGCACAAGCACTCATGACGTACCATTAACGAGTGTGTCTAGAATGTACTTCCTGTCCTTTTCCACCAGGTAGTTGATATAACCGAAGATGCCACTGCACAGCAAAAGAGACTCCAGTTAGCAAAGATCTCGAGTTAAACGGGGGCTGGGTTTGCGCCTCAGCTGTCTCTGTGATCGGCCCTTTTCAGGAGTGATTGCGGGGCCCTCAGCTCGTCCGAGAGCAGCTGGATCAGACAGAAGGGCTGGAAAACCAGCGAGGTTCTGTTCTAACGTACCACATGTTGACTGATTGACCAACGAACGACGGTACCGAATATAGAATTAGAGCTTGTTGTAGTTGTTGTGGAAGTTCGGGTAGTGGTCGCTATCGTCTTGCGGTGAGACGGTGTACGGAGTTGTACGGGCGCGGGACCTGGATCGGGGGGTATCAAGTATTAAAGAAACGGACAGAAGGCGAAGCGAACGTGAGGAACGTCGGGAGGTCGGGATCGTTTGGAGGACGAAAGGAAGATGAATGGATAGATAGAGTAGGCCAGAAGGGTTTAAAGACTCTCGACGACCACGGGGAGACTTGTCTTTATGGCCGAAACGGGCGGGGAGGGTGCCGGGCTCTCGTCACTTCTCTTGGCTCTCTTTGGTTCTCTTCGGTCCTCTTTTGGCATCTCTCACTGGAGACTGGCTGTGTTCAGGTCGGCCCCGTTGCCCCGTCCACGGGCGGATTTGGCAGGCTCGTGGCAGGGCACTTGGTGCGAACTTGGTGGACAGCACTGGCCAGCGCTGAGGGCAGGGACAGACGGCACCAATGGCATTGACCGGTTCGCTGGTGAGACTGCTGCAGGTGCAGCTTCCCAGGTGGGGCACAGGCGCACTATCGCCAAGGACAGGGGTCTCGCCCACCTGCTCGCTTCTCCTTGGCCGGCCAAACGACAAGAAAGACCGCCAAGCTTTGTGTCCACCGCCCGTGCGTTCATCCTGACTCTGCCAAAATCGTCCCATGCTCGTTAATTTTTCTTTGTCCATCGCCTCCTTTGTCTCCAGAAGCTCCGCCCCATTGTCAACACGGAGTGAGCGAAATTCAGAAATTGTATGCGAATTTGAATGTTGTGGTGATCGTATAGCCCGACATTTAAGCGTAATACTTGTTCGGGATCGTTGTCTCGGTGGTGGCCTTGATATGGCGGGGAACCAGCAGTTTCCGGGGCAGGACGGTTTGTGATGGAGGGGTTCGGTTTGTTGTCATTGGGATTGTTGTTGTTGACTTCTATAGGTACCTTGATGTACAGACCACCACCCACCTTACGGTTCATCTGATGCCATCTGGAATCTTCTTGACAACTTAATATCATGATGGTCATATCAATGACTTCTTCCCATCATGATTTGTGTCCTCTTTTTGCTTTGTCTTGCAAAACTTTTCTTCACTAACCTTCTTAGCTCTTACATGTGCAAAGACTCGGCTGAAATAGCTTATGCTACCCCACCACGATATGTGTAGAAGGCCAGACCGCATGTATTAGTACTTCCTGACTTGTTAACTTCTTCTGCACGATATCTTGTGTTTCAGCCACACTCGAGATCGTCAAACCGGCCACAACTCTGAGCCGCTGGTGGACGCCATACTTGTCAACAGTAAACAGTCAAATGCAAGCCATTCCAGCTTTGTCATTGATGGGGGACTCTCAACGGGCAGAACGAGGCACGGGGTTCCCTTTATTGGTGGGGTCATCATGGTTGCCCACGCAAACCTCATGCACTGCACGCACTGCGCTCGGCAGACGGGCAGCTATGTACCTTAGACATACAACTCTCCACAACATCCACGACTCGGTCACCCCAGGCCTCGAATGATAATGGAAGTAAAAGCTCTTCTCCAGATGGACCGTGGCATTATGCAAGCCTTCTCGATATCTCGACATCCTCACCGCCTTGGGTCCCCTCACCTTCCGATAAGTGCGAGCACGTAATTCCAAATTCCGGTGTTTATGCTGTGTCGATGTTTTCAAAGGTTTCACGGCAATGGCGGTGGAGAGCCTCGTTCGTAACAGTGGGCCGAAACAGGGGGCCACCACCGTTCAAAGCCCTCCGCGACGTCACTGTCTGCTTGCCCTTCGCGTTGACGCGCGCCATCCATTCTTCAAGCCCAGCGATCGACCGTGGCATCCTTTCCGAAATGTGCGGGATAACAGATAAACATACCGGGTACGGGTTAGTGTCGATCAACCCCTGACCTATGTACTCAGCCTCCCGAACCCGGGACGGAGCAGAACAACGACAACCACAAACATCTTCCGCGCATCACAGGGCAAACCTACCCCAAGGCATAAACTACCGGGACCCTAGTGTCGGCCTTTCTTCGTTCCTAGTCGCCCTCAAGATCCATAAAACTTCGAAATCGGTAGCTGGATAGACTCAAAACAGTCCCTGGATAGACTAAACCCACTTTTCTTGGGCGTGTAGCCAATCTCTGGCTCCCAACCGCGCCCGCCAACCACGCACGCCCTCTTTCGTACTGCTATTCTTTTGAGGCTATCGCCATCTCCGTTGCTATCGTTGTCATTGTTGCTGCTATTGCCGCTGTTAATGGGATCGTTATTACATCGTTTGCGACTTCTCTATAATCCGCCGCGACGCTTTCACTTCTTAGTCTATTGCTCTTTAAATAGATTGTAGACCTGCTCTCCCTTATCCAGTTTATCGATGTCCAATTTATTGAAAATCGCACCCCACTTATCCAATTCTTCGTCAAGATGGCAGCAAACAGCGGTATTCCCAAACAGCGATACCAATACCAATAACTCTGATAACTTTAATAATACTTTAGCCAATTGACCAAATTGGAGACTCTAAATGACTTCAAAACAACGCGGATTTGGTGATGCGCCTTATAAGTTTTTGCGCGGTTGATACAGATGCTGCGTCCTGCGTGCCCAAGAAAAGTGAGTTTAGTCTATCCAGGGACTGTTTCCGTACCAAAAGGGGGGGGGTACGGCCAATAGTAAGTGGACCGTTGAAAATAAAAAAATCGTAAATTTACTGTAAAATGGCGTTAAACGTTACAAAATACCGACGTTGGCTATATAAGACGTTTAAGTAGACCCAACGGTAAAATGTCCGTTGACATATCCAAACGTTTGGGAATTCTTAGACGTTTATCCTAAGAATCCAAAGGCCAAGAGTTAAAGAAGGAACCTTCGAAGAAGGAGTACTTTCCTATCTATAAGCATTAACTTCGAGTACCTTCTTCGATTAGATAGAAATGGTCTTTTGGCCAAGCCGTCTCGCGCGCAGATAGAAATTGATCTTTTACCCAAGTCCTGCATTCGAATCCTGACCGTGCAACTTTGTTTTCGTAATGCCTTCGCTTTGAAACCGTGACCTCGAAAGATCACCACCACCAAGATGACCACCAAGAACTTCAAGAAGATGCATTACTAAGAACACTAAGAAGATGCATCACCAAGAACACCAAGATGCATCACCAAGAACATCAAGAAGAAAAAGAAGCACCAAAAAGGTGCACTATCCTTTTGCCCTATAGGCCTTGAGATAATTTTTAGACGTTTGGCCGTGCTAAAACGATTCAGATTGCAAACGTTTACATTTTCACCAACCGTCGCTCAATCCTTTTTTTGTCGGTAAACGTTTGGAAATTTCAACTGTAAATTTACGCTAAATTTACTGTTTCCTGCGCACACCCCCATGCAGTACGGTTTGAGTCTATCCAGCTACCGATTTCGATAAAACTTTTTGCTGGGGACTCTTCACACGAGGATACGGCTTGCCGCCGGGTCGCTAGCCGGGTTTCCAAGAAACAGAATGGAAGTCATCTTTTCGGAGGAGCCCACTTTTTGCGGCTGTGACACCCCTTTCCACGGGCACAAGGAGGACCATCCAGGCCGCTATAAAAAAAAAAGTGGAAAACGAGCACTATATTCGGCCGTCGGCCGGGATGCGCTATTCTTAGCAACCCATGATATCTTTGCTCCAGAATGCCGGGTGGTTCATATGCTTGGCATGGCGAGCCGGCGCACGAAAAATGTCCTCCCCAAAAGAAACACGATGTCACAAGGGTTAGGTTGATGGAATCCGTCCATACCTCTTTCTGGAAACACTATGTCCATCAAGCCAGCCAGCCACTAACAAAAGACAAATACGAACATTGTTCGCGGTCCATTAAACCCTTTTCGATCTCTGACTAGCCATTTTACAACCCGCTTCGGCTTACTTTGCCCTTGGTGCAATTTCAGAATACGGTTTGCGCCTTGTCCAAAGGCGGCAAGCTCTCACTCTATATCACTCACATGGCAACAAGACTACTACTAGCATGAGGATGATGATGTTAGCGTCACCACCATTCATCCCAGCCGGATAACTCTTTTATAGAATAGCCGCTCTACCATTATCACTATTAATTTGCCATGCTACCTCGTATCGTGTTGATCCGCCCTTCGGCGGCGGCACCCGCCCAGGAACAGGAACAGAATCTTGACCAGAGTGAGATGGATGACACCCTACTTTTACACACTACCCATCCCAGCCACTGAGCCGCATAGCACTATCTGTTCCATCACATCACAAGAGGTAAAGTGCATGTTGGCAAGTTGCAAGCTGATCATCTGCGATTTTCTTTTATATGTATTCGGTAAACTACCAGTCAAAAAATACCGTCCCTCTCCGATAGCGGGACTGTATTATTGACTGTCAGTGTACAGTAGGTAAGCAAGGGGCAAAATGTCTCGGGTCGATCCATCTTCATAAGGCAACCAGGAACGGGATGGGACCATGAAAACATGCGGAGAAGTGGCGCAAAAGTCACAGACAGACCAGACACACCAGGTACACCAGACATATCAGACAGACCAAACAGACATCACAAGAGAAAAAAAAGAAGGAAAAAAGAAGGAAAAAAACCAGCCAACAACCGCGGCCGGGAAACTTGATGCCGGAGTTCGGCTTCCTCCTTGTCTTTGCTAGGAGTCCTAGACAGGATTCCGTGTTTGGCCAGGAACCCGAGCTGATCAAAGCTTACCGATACACGTGAGCGTATAAGAGAGGAAAGGCAAGCATATTCAGCCTCGTTGCCTTACCAACAATGACAATCAGACAATCTTCCCTCTTTCTTCCATATGAAAAACACACCGCATGGTTGATTGACGGGATTGCACAAACCGGAACAATCTTGCCACCCATCCGTACGTATATGCATACACCTCCTCATCCATCCTTCTCAACAGCAAGGGATAACAAAGCCCGTGCCGTCGACCAGCAGCCGGGAAGCTGCATGGCGGTGGTAAAGGCGGTGGTGAAAGCGGTGCTACTTTACTAATGCTGTGGGAGGAAGCAACGATGGCTCGGGGGGTCAGCCCATCGGTTTTTGTGTTGCTTACCTCGTTACGACAAGGTTGGACAGCTACCACCACCGCGGAATTAAAATCACCTGAAGCGGAGATGATTTCTACGATGATTTGTTTACTCAACCCCAGCCATTGAATTTAGGATGGTCCTGAAGAAATAAGATAGGATGCAAGTTCCGAGGACATGTCATCGTTACTGCCCAAGACTAAGAACCGTCAAGCTTCACCCTAGGGTTGAAGGAAGAGGACTGCGCCATAAGCCATCAAATAGTCATTCTGACGCCCTTTCTGCGGGCATCGTGGTAGTCGCTTGTGTACAAATTACAGCTGAAAGCTCGCTGATCATCATCTTCCCCACTTGCATCTAGGTAGGGCGCAAAGTCTTCTATGTCCGCGTCTAAGATGCTTTGTCACTGTTGTTTGTTCAACCGCTACCACCTCCTTCCCCACAACCCCAACCACCAATTACTGCAGGCTTGTTATAGCTTCTGATATTCGAGCTTGCCCTCAAGTTTCTTGGCCTCGGCAACCTTGCGCACCGCCTTGTTGAAGTCGTCTTGGTTGATCGCATCGCGGTAGTCCTTGATCGCAAACAGACCACTGTGTAAAACGGAAGAGTTAGCAAGGAGCTGCATGGTCGGCGTGTTGCCATAGCAGGGAATTGTTAACTTACGCCTCAGTAACCACGTTGCGCAAATCAGCACCGTTCAAGCCATCGCTCATTTTCACAACACTCTCGTAGTCGATATCGCCCTCAATAACCACACCGTAGGCGTGAATCTTCAGAATCTCCAGACGACCGACCTCATTCGGCAGAGGGATCTCGATCTTGCGATCTAGACGACCGGCACGCAGCAAAGCAGGGTCGAGGGTATCGGGGCGGTTTGTCGCCATGATGATCTTGGTCTTGCCCAGATAGTCGAAACCGTCGAGCTGGTTGAGGAGCTCCATAAGTGTACGCTGGATTTCTCTGTCGGCAGATGTACCCTCGCTGAAACGCCTGCCACCGATGGCGTCGATCTCGTCCATGAAGATGATGCAGGGCTCATGTTCCTTGGCGTAGCCGAACATTTCGCGGATTAGTCGGGCGGATTCACCGATGTACTTGTCGACGATGGCGGAGGAGACGACTAAAGAAGCGTAGTGTTAGTGACCTATGTCGAGAGTGATGTCGCCGCTACAAATGCAGGGTAAAGACGGTGCGCGAGCTTACCCTTCAGGAAGTTGGTCTCCAAGCTGCTCGCGACAGCCCTGGCTAGTAGCGTCTTTCCGGTACCTGGGGGGCCATACAGCAAGACACCCTTGGGAGGCTTGATACCGACTCGCAAGAAAAGCTCTGGGTTCTTGAGGGGCAGTTCGATAACCTCTCTGAGCTCACGAATCTGATCGTTGAGACCGCCGATACCCCCGAAGCTGACTTGTCCGGGATCCTCGAGGGACATGTTGTATACTAGCGGGTCGACCTCGCGGGGGAGCATGCGCATGATGGTGAGGGTCGTCATATCGAGCGCCACACGTGTTCCCTGCTTGAGCTTCGCCTTGTCGACCTTTGATCGGCAGCCGACGACGTATCTGGGGCCGGAGGAGGCCTTGACAATAACTGTGGCATGGTGAGTTAGTAATGATCTTCAGATAATGGATAGAGGATGCAAGACGTACACCTCTCATCGTCCAGTTGCTTGAGGACCTCGCCGATGATTTGGCCGACACTTTGCAACGCCTTGATGTTCTCTTCTGTTTGGTCGTACTCCTTTTGTAGCCCCTTAAGCTCCAGACGCAAGTTCTTGAGCTTCGCTTCCCACTCTCGCGACTCGATCAGCTTCGCCTTGAACGAGGCCAAGGCATGCTGGCGCTCCTGGTCCGCCATTGCTATGGAGATCGTGCGACGACTGGCGGTTTGTCTAGTTGGTGGAAAGGTGACGTCAGGCTGTGTTGAGGCGCTGGCTTGATCGACTGTTTATCGGGGTTGTAGATAGATCGGTACTTTCGCAGGCCGAAGAACTCGAATATCGGAGACGAAATGGGTTTGTTTGATGGATGAACTGGTTCCAGATTAGGTTGTTGTGTTGATGCAACTGAACAGTCGGCAGGCGGGCGGGCAATGGGCTGGCGTTGACGCACGGACGGAGGTACGTACAGTATTGATGGAGCTTACCTCAAGCTCTCGTTGCCTTGGGCGGGTGGGTCCAGTGCATGTTGTCGCATTCTGCAGGTGCCCCAGCTGAGGTTGAGTTGTGAATGCAATTTGGTCCGAGCGTTCAAGTTGAAGCTCGCGGGGTTCTCATTTCTTATCGGTTATCAGCTTATCTTATCTACTGTTCATGTCACAACGACACTGGACTACAACGCGCTTTCCTCTCATAGCATGAACGAGCTTCTGCCAGACACTTCCACTTTACACACATTTTTAAGTTCCTTGCCGAAACTGGGCAATCTTTCGCCATTTCCAAATTCGTTATTTGCCAATTCTCCCTTGGAAGTCATTTTTTTGAAGCCTTCTTGAAGATGCCCGTGGTCCAGCATGATGAGCGATTGGCTTCCGGACCGGCCAGTGAGCCGATGTACGGTTGACGTCGACTTCCTCCACGCCTCTTGCAACTCCTGCCATCTCGACGCCTGAACCTTGAACCATCATCCGATATTCGGTTTGGAGAACTGCTGCGGAGAACATGGTCACTGCGGCGCCGTTGCTCATGATGCCCACATTACGCACTGATGAGGGATCTGTCTCTACACAACCACGATAGGCAGTATCAGTTCAAACAGAACTACGGTCTGCTTAAGAACACGCAATTTTCAAACTGGCTTGGAGAGAATTGTAAGACACTCTCATATTTTCCACGGCTACCACACTTCGACATAAAGGTGGTTGTCCACGGCGCCTGATCTCTCTCAACATGCCCCCGACACAAATCTCGTTTGATTACCCCCTCAGCATTACCAACATTGGTACAGCTACCGCCTTGATCCATCTTGGTGAGCCAAGCAGTTCAAACCGTATCAACCTCATCACAGACCCCGTGTTCGGTCCCGGTAGTACCCAAATCGAGTATCGCGGTCTTGTCATCAATAAGTCCGACTCCCCAGCCTTGACTCTCGACCAGCTCCCTCCCATCGATGCTGTTCTACTCAGCCATGAAGATCATCCGGATAACCTAGATGAGCTCGGCCGACGCCTTCTTGATGGTCGGAGGGTGCTCACCACCAGAGACGGCGCTTCTCAACTAGCTCCGCGTCCAGGAGTACGGGGCCTTAAGAACTGGGAAACTGTCTGTCTTGACCTTGGAGGTGAGGGAAAGGCGCGGAAGTTGGAAGTAACAGCCACTCCATGCAGGCACTTACCTGGTGGTCAGGTAGTGGGCTTCATTGTCAGCTCTCCAGACGGGGCTTTTGGAACCCATCCTGACGGTCGTCCGAATGCGATATACTTCTCTGGAGATACGATACATCTCGAAGAGCTTGGCAAGATGAAGGGAAAATATCATATCGCCGTCGCCATGCTGAACATCGGAAAGGCAACTGTATGCTTGCCCGGCGGGGGTGCTGATGGGGGAGGCCCGCTGCAGATCACCATGGGTGGTGACCAGGCAGCGCAGTTGGCCAAGGACATCGGAGCCGACGTTATTGTGCCATTGCACTTCGAGTCATGGAGTCACTTTATGGAATCTGGGACCCAACTGGCGAATGACTTTGCGAAGGCAGGGGTGGAGGATAGGGTGCTTTGGTTGAAGCGAGGCGTGGAGACCAAGATTGTTTGAGTATTCCACGGGCTGGGAAACATACAGGTAGCTTTATCCGTCAGGGCAGCCCACGCATTGATATGTCGTCCTGAAAGCTAACAAAGGAAATTCTCGCGGTGATTATAGAACAGACAATGAATGATACACAGGGACCATAACACCGCGACACCATCATAACTCATCAAAGACAAAAGAAAGTGTTTCCATTCGTCATGACCTCGTATCCCGCGTGTGCTGCCAACCGAATGTGGCATTCGATCAAATCCAACCAAAGCAACAAAAAATATCAATCCTAAAACGCCTTGTCATAGCTGTCACCATGATCGAAATCTGCTCCATCCCCTTCACTCAGGTGGAGCATTAGAAGGACCGCGTTCCTTCGGTCCTTGTGGGCTTACTCCATGTCTCTGGCTCTGTCAATGCCGCCGAGGAGAATGTTGGTAAGTCTCTCTTGCAAAGATTTGTCGATCTCATCGACTCTGTCCCAGGGACGCGTGTCAACCATCTATCCCACGCTTTCTGTCAGTATCGCTTCAACGAGGCAGCAGGATAAGACGGATGGGAAGGCTCAACTCACGTCTCGAATTCTATGCTTCTCGTTCAGGTCATCATCCAATTTCTTCAACCATCTCGAAGCCGCTTCGTCTTTGCCGATTTGCAGGAACTGGATTCCCACCTGGTTTGGAAGCGCCCTCAGTTCATCCAGCCTCCTCGCTGCATCGACGATTACCTCCTCTACCGCATCCTTGTCGTCCGCTGCCCCGTCCGTGATCACAATGAGGTTCAACATTTTTGGCTTCTCGGGAGGAGGTGCCCGCTCTCCCATCCGTCGCCGATAGTTTTCGAACCGGTCGATATAAGCCGTCAGGATTGTCCAAAGTCGCTCGGCAATGAAGGTCCCGCCACCAATCTCGTCTGGACTGACTTCGTTGGTCAAGAGATCTAGAACCCGTTGTCCATCTTGGATTCCAAACTCGTCTTTATCTTCGTTGCAGAAGAAATGAACATCTACACCGTCACGGTCATAGTGTGTCACAATATCGACGATGTAGCGCAGAGATTCGATCATTTCGTCCCATTTCGAACGCTCCCTTGTCTCGCAGTTGCCGTTAGATGAGGGGGCCGCCTCGATAGCTTCCATCATTGATCCCGTGTCATCGAGAAGGAAGACGACGTCGAATTTTGACAGCAGGGCGAACTCTCGGTTATCTTCCTTTCCACCATTTACACGATTGAGAGGCATCATAATGTCGTTGAGCCTGACGGGGACTATGTTGGAGCGGGATCTGCCGGGAGAGTTGTTTTCTTCGGAGTTTGGGTTGCTGATACCCAAACCTACTGGTTGGGAGTGGGGAGAAGGGTCAGTGGCCGATGTTCCGTTGCTGGCCGAACTTTCTGTGGAAGGCCGTCCTGAATTTTGGCCTTTATATGGAGGGGGGCTTTCGTCTCTCGCTGGACTCTGTCTGAAAGGGAGTTCCCGAAAGATTTCTCTCTCAAGCTCCGCTGCGGAAGAGGATGGGATACTGCCGGATCCAGAGAGTGTTCGTTGAATCATTCGGATTATGAATTCAGCAACGTCACGGTAACTTCGGTCCTGGTTGTTCTCCATCTTGATCATGGTGCGGTGGTCGCCTTCAATGCCGATGGTCTGGCAGTCAAATGAGCTCATGGCTGAGTCGGGGTCGGTTACCTGAGAGTATGTGTTAGTATCAGGTTGGATCGGAGTTCTTAGGATCCCGGAGGAGACCCATCATCGAGAAAAGAAACGACATTTCGACGTACGAATCTCATTCCAAACATTGGCTGCATCTCATATGCAATCACAATCGGAATCCTTGTCCTTGGGTGGTTTCGCATCTGATCGAACCTGGCAACAATGGTGTTCAGGTCCTCGGACTCGATGCTCAAGCTATCTATCAGCGTGTCATTGCCGCGGAGGAACTTGACAATGCGGGAGGCATATCTGGCTAGCCTGGAGCCTTCCTGTGATCATTGCTGTTTGTCAGAAAACGCTGACATATTGAGGGGTTCCGGGGCGTTCGGAGGTTGTGGACTCACGAAGGGAGTGCCAAAGAAGAAAATCCCCTTGACAAGGCATTCTTCTCCGTTGAAGAATGTACTTTGGCAGTCGGAGAATCGCTCTAGCCTGTGTGACTCTTCCGACAGAGCATGAATAAGGGCCTAGAAGAACGGATGGTTAGACAAGACCACATCAGATCCTCGAGTCGACAGGGTTTCCTATACCTGGCAGACGACCAAGCCTCCAAGGCTATGGCAAGCGAAGTACATTGGGCGCTTGGATCCCTGTAGGACTGAACGTTAGTCAGGAACGCAGACGAACTATGGTAGTTGGACTCACCTCAGTCCGGTCAGCCCTGAGATGGTTGAGGAAATTCTGCGATATTTTGTCGATCGTTGCAGTGGCAGCGGAAGCAAACATGGCGCTTGCACGATATCCCACGGTTGCAAAGCGACCGGCTAACTTCCGACCTTGCCAATTCATGGGATTCAGCGGCCTAGCTTTGATGTCGTTGGGAAGGAAGTCTCTGGGCCACATATGAGGCGCGCCTTTGTCCGTGCTCCAAGACTTGAAGGCATGCCCTCCGAGACCATGAACGAAGTACATACTGCATTCGGCATTGTTGTCAGCGAGAAGCTCTCATCATCGAACATGATGCCTGGTTATGGCAAAGCGGCTTACTCGAACTGAGGGTCATCGTGCTCGGCGATCGTTGTAACACCGAGAAACTCATCGCTCACCATGACAGCTGAATCTCTGACATCTCCCGCTGGATGCTTTGGATAGATGCGTGTAAGGTTGAGCTTGTCACGCACAGTTTTGCATTTCTCCTCTGTCTCCTGGCGAATTGTGACGACCGCGCAGAGCGTGCGCTGGTTCGTCTCCTTGGTCAAGGGGTTGACAATGGGGTCAGAATCGGGTCTCTGTCGTCGGATATGCTCAAAGACGTCGTTTTCTGTGGTCCCCAAGGGAAGATTACGGATCGTTAATGTCATATACGAGCCTCTTTCCGCGTGACGATGGCCGTGGTGGGGATGGAAGCGGGCGTGCACCCGGTGGGCACGCCTGTGGATGTTATCGATCAAGGTCGCCATCTTGGATGGGCTCGAATTCTTGGAGATGAGTCGGTTGGAGTGTTGAAGATTGAGCAAGCATTCAGACCTGCTTCGGTGCCAGCCACCCGTATTTAACCTTTACCGGCTTGATAGTTGGTTATGCGGCTCTGCGCTTCCAACTGAGCGTTGACCAGCCTGTACCCAATCTGTCGTCTGGACGTCCATTTGGCGTCTCATGATAGAGTTGATACTCGCCGGGCGACCAGCATTCAGCTCCGTCCAGGTCGTCGAGGCACTGTCTACGAAAATCTCAAACAGCAAGGTCGCAACACAAGAAGTCGCATCAGTCGCCAAGCGCGGGCTGGCCTCGTTTCTTTCCCAACTGTTCTCATACGCGGTGCACTGCAAGATGCGCAAGAAAGAGTGGTACGCAATATACGCATGCCAACATCCCCGGCGCTGCCCCAATCAAGTTTTCGTGACGCCTATCCTCTGGTTGAGATGCTTTCTCCAGACTTCTCATAGGACAATTAGGGCGCTGAGGATTAACAACAAAAATGGCGTTGCTGCCCAATCGAAACACACTTATCCCGAAATGTTTCCGAGGTCTTGTGGCCTTGCTCTGCCTTGCCGGTTTTGCTTCTGTTCGAGTTGTATCGGGATTACCACAGTAGGAAAGAGTGAAGATTCTCGGGAGACAAGTTTCTGCGGGCACAGGTAGGACGAACCTGAACAACCCATACCCATAGGCATTGTCTTGGCAATCTACGTGGGGAATAGGCGTGTTGTCTTGGACCCCTTGTTCCCAAACCTTGTCATGAGAAGGGGGAGCACTTCATGGTACCTGGTCGAACCTAGGAGACCCCATGTCTGTTACGGCCCATCCCGTTGTCTACCTGATGATCATCCTCACCAGCCCGGCATTTGGGTCGTTCGCTACCCATGTCACGCTCTGGCCATAGCGCCAACGCAACACCACATCTACTTGCTATGTGCCACTCCCGAGATAAGAAGGTTCTTCCTGTGAGAGCGAATCCGGATCGGGCGCCAGCGAACACTGATTGTCAGGCTCCTCGTCAGTGGAAAGCCGTCGAGAGTTTTATGTTGTGCTACTCGAACAGCGTTCTGCAAAAAGATCACCAGACTTCGGCCTCAAACACCGACTCACTGCTACGACGAGGCACAGAATAACACCGGCGAGAGAAATTTCCCTCAGGTGTGGCTGTCACAGATCGTGCAATTGGTGAAGGCCACGCCACATATGCGTGTGTATTACAGGGGGTGAGAGGAGGAAGTCGTTCATCCCCGCGGGGTTCCTACCCCGGCCCTTCACAGTTGGGACAACCCATCAAGCTGCTCGAAAACTTCTCCGCAGATCGCTGACCAGTCGGCCGTTCTATAGAATATCTCCGACCTCATTACCCCGTACTATGGAATTTGGGTTTCTCAGCTTCCGCAGAGTTATGGTTACATGAGGCTCCGCCGCACAGCTCGCGAATCATAGACGGACTGGGCTCCGGGGGGATTGGTTTAGGCAGCCATCAATCACTACCAAATCCAACAAGGCGGCCGTCTGGGTGACAATGATTCCTGGGTGCAACGAGCCGTTGATTTCAGGTTGCATTTTTTTGCCCGACGGTGAGGCCGTGACTCGACCGCCAAGCATGCATCCAAGAGCCGCGGAATGTCCTCTCAGGTTTATCAACCCCTTTTCTGGAAATGTGGGAAACAAAACAGGTAACGCAGAGCACAACCCATGGTGTTTCATCAGGACCCAATATCCGGGGAATCCCGCCGATACTCCATATCAAAGTCACGTCAGCACCTTACTCGAGCCAGTTACTCGCTGAAACATAAGACCGACGAAAGCAAAATGACGATGTTTCCAAACCCTAAACCTCGTCCGTCTTGTACCTTATCAATACCATGCATCCGGTTACCCCGAACACATACGTGGCGAGCTCTTACCCACTTGAAGTCCCTCGCTCATCAAAGGCATCCATTTCTGAACGCCTCGCCTTGTCGTTCAAGAGGGCTACCATCCGTCTGACTTACCTCTCGCCTAGCCTCTTGATACATTATACCACCGCCCCCTGATGCATGTAACTCGACGTGATACCTATGCACACTGTTCTGCAAAGCCTGCATGTATTGTCACTTGAACACATGGCTGACACTCGACAAGTGAGTTGTCATTTGGGCTGAAGCGGGTTCCTGGCCTCACTGGACTGGCGATATGTGACAGAGACGGAGGCTCAGCTCTCTCCGAGCAACGACGGACACTACGACATACCTACTACACTAGATCTTTGGATGCCGAGTTCCCGGCTATTCTTCACCCCCTGATGCCAGCCAATGTCTTTCTATAACCAGACTCGCCGGTTAGCCCTCCTTTTGTCAGTCAACCAGGCTAGTGTCTGAGACAAAATCCCACTTCCACAGGCATCGTAGATCCGAAAGACCGGATTAAGCGCGCTTAGCCCCCCTCTATTTCCCATTCCTACCTCCCTTGACCTTGGTTAAACGTGTCTCGAGTCTCCACAGCAGAGCCTCACAATACTACCTGGCGACAGAAGAACGGAGACACCGCGAGCGACGGATGGCCAGGGTGGATTTGAAAGATGCATTGGTGCCAGGCTGCGATGCACGGAACAAACAAAGCACGGTGACGACTTACAGACTGGAGCTTGGCAAGAGACTCGATGCTTACGGTCGAGAAGATGCACGACACTTGAGACACTTTCACTTCAGCCTCAACTACTGCTAACGACAAGCTCACTCAGCGATCACATTGGGACAATCACTCACGGAAAAGAGGGGATTGATCATGGAAGCAACAGATTCTGTCTTCTGTATCCGTGAATCTGGATAGCAAAGCGTCATTACGGAAGGTCTTTGACTTCTACCACATCGCAAAGATCTCACAGAGAGATCCACACCCCTCTCAGCACATACTCCGCCCACTACTTCCCTGGTGAACCCCATCCCGCGATTCTTCTGGGCCAGAATGAAAAAGGCATAAACTCCTAAACTCTCCATCAATGCACCGATACCCTTGAGCAATTATCAAAACATGCCATGTTGTCGAGAAAGCAAAGTGTCCTCCCACCAAACTCCCACCGCTCAACTCCTTCTCACATCTTGCTCAAACTGTCGCCGTTCTTTCGTGGCCCGAGGACCGGAATATTGCCCCACACCTAGCAACGGGTCGGCTCAGTGGCCGCGGCCGGGGTCGTGATGATGGACAGCTTGAAGTTCTTCGGCGCATGCATGGACGTCTCCATCCCCGTCTTCCTTTTCGGCAGCGAATTGGTAGTGTCGGCCAGTGTGCCGCGGCTGGGACCGGCGGCAGGGACGTAGTCGTCGTAGTAACCGGCCTGTCGACAAGATACGTTAGTGATCGCTGCTTGGTT
This sequence comes from Neurospora sp. CHS-2018c, assembly GCA_009806235.1. Taxonomy (NCBI): domain Eukaryota; kingdom Fungi; phylum Ascomycota; class Sordariomycetes; order Sordariales; family Sordariaceae; genus Neurospora; species Neurospora sp. CHS-2018c. The sequence continues at coordinate 58,604 of RAPC01000015.1, forward strand.
GAGGACTGAGACTTTGGTCAAGTGCTCAGGGGGTACAAACCTTTTTCTTGGCTTCATACTCCTCCTCGGCTTCCCTGAACCAAGCTCTGACTTCTTCGTCGGTCATCATCTTGGGCGATTCCAGTGCGCGCGCGGCCCTGTATCGGGGGACTGTACGGAGGGTTGGACGGGGGGTTGGACGGGTGATTGTGCGGGGCGCTTGGCGAGAAAGGGGTGAGACTTTCATGCGCTGGCTCTCGAGATGCGATCTGTAAGCAGCAGCGCTGCGGTACGCATTCTTGTTGAAGGGCTTGATATAGGTGGGGAAGTCGGACATGGTTGCGATTTTGCGATTTGTGATGTTGTGTTGGTTTGTGTTGGAGTCAGCGGAAACGATGACGGTACGCAAGAAGGAAGGAAGGAAGGAAGGAGAGAAGAGTGGGAAGGAATGGAGGGGTGGAAGAGGTATTTATCGAGAAGGCAAGTACCTATTGAGAGGGCAAGTTGCTATTGTGAAGGCAAGTTGCTTGTGAAGGCAAGTGCCTATTGAGAAGGCAAGTGCCTATTGAGAGTTGAGACGGAAGGCAAGTACTTATTGAGGAGGCTGGTATCTATTGAGAATGCGGGCACCTATTGAGAAGGCAAGTACCTATGACAAGGCAAGTGGAAGGCAAATGCAAGTGGGACTTGGATCGCGTCACTCGTTCACTCCAGTTTTTGAAGGTGAGAAGGTCATCACTCGGCCTTCAGCCAAATTTCAGAAAAGATGTACACCAAATGAAAATGTTTTGATATTGGGTATCGCAGTAGGGGAAGCAAGTGCTGGAGACCGAAGTAATATCACCGGCGGATATTCTACTCGTTCCCGGTCAATGAATGAGCTCCGGAAACTCATTTTTCAACATTGACTTCAGCTTCTGCCAAATGTATTCGATGAGGTTGAGATCTGGGGAGTGTGGTAGATGCTCTATGCCCCGGCTCCAATCAGTCTCCATTCAAGTCTTCGTTGCTCTCGAAGTATGAATTCTTGCATTGTCTTGGAGAGAAAAGGTCCCTGGACGATAGCTAAGGCCGAATTTCTGCTCTAAGCACTCGATATGAGAGTTCGAAGAGTACCCATTCCCTGCTGACTTCGGCTCACGGTCTATGATGACCAAGTTCGAGCGTCCTCTTATCCGATCATCCTACAAGCCATGAAAGTGATGGAAGCGTTGACATGAGTCTTGAAATTGACTAATTCGGGCTTGAATTTCTCCCGAGGCCTTCGAAACACTTGATAATCTGTGGGATGCTCGGTATTGTCTGAGGATGGCTGCGCCTGCCCAGTCTTGCGCAGGCTCGGCATAGTGGGCGTCGCTGCGATAGGCGTTGTGGTAAAACGTCTTGAGGCTCGATGTCCAGGTGTTGTGTGACATGGAGGTATCAAAATGTGAAGATTGACCAGAGGTACCTTTCGCCATTCTTGCGCTGATGTTCGGCGAAGGTGGCAGCACTCCTGTAAGCGTTCGCGTAGAACGGCTTAAGGCTGGGGGTCCAAGTGGTGTTTGACACGACTTCCAACTGTCCGCCATGCTTGCGTAGGTGCTTGGCGTAAGCGACCGCCGCACAAGGGAACCACTCGGTTCTCCAGACGTCCCAGTGGATGGCGCGCTGGACTTCGCCCATTCTATGCTCGTAGAAGAGGCCGTCTCGCTCCTGTAGCCGTTCGCGTAGATTGGCTTAAGACTGGGAATCCAGGTGTTGAACCCTGCAGGAAAGGAGGTGATCAACTCAACCACCAGAAGAGAAAAGCGAAATAGGAGGAATTTCTATATATTGCCCATTGTTTCACGGAAGAGAGTTGGGAAGAGAGGGACTTATTAGGTGCGGAGCAAAAATTGTAGATTCTTAGACTCCGTGGTGAGGTTCCTGACCTGCCTCGTCTCCCAATTCCTTCACGATTGATAGGGAGACCTCGATGACCCCAGCCCATTCACTCCGACGATGACACAATAGATCAGGTGGGTCCTCCCCGTCTAAATATATGTTATTTTCTCATAACCCCCGTGTGCTAGAACACCCCAAGTGATTACGAGTGCACCAACGTGGTTGGTAGGGCTCGCACTCTCCGTGGCCTGAGGAGCGCTCATAGAAGAGGCTGATTCGCGAAGCATGGAGTTGGTGGTGTGCGCGGCATGGCGATACGAGGTCTAGAAAGACGGCAGCTGTCAGTCCGCAACCTACACCAGTCATGGTTCTCAATGTTATGCGGACGTCGGAGGGCGGTTTTTATACCTTCTTCCTCTTTCTGAGCTCCCTCTTTCTGAGCACTATGTCCATCCATCCTTGGATGAGCCGGGACATCACCTCGACTTCAGCATCCTCATGGTCAAGTCAACGAACTCGGGTCGCTCTTGCGTTGTAGGCTTGTCATGCTCAGTGTTTGGCTGCTCTACAGTCGCACGAAGCGGCTGCTCGGTGTCCGGGCGGGAGGATGGCTGCGCCTGTCCATTCTTGCGCTGGTACTCTGCATCGGCGGCATCGCTCCTATCCGCGTTGCGATCGACCGCCTTGGGTTTGAAAGTCCGGGTAAGGAGGTCCCACTGCATGATCGCGATTGGGGTCGGCAGCCGATGTGACGAATTGATGTGGAAAAGGAAACGGAAGGAGAAATTGAGGGGAGGAGCAGGTCTTAATGGTCTATAGAAGGAAAGTGGAAGTGAAGTGTAGGTAAGTGGGGACCACGAATCATCCTGTCGTCTGGACTCTCAACTCCATTCACCTGGGTTATGGTTTTGGAACCTTGGGGAGGATGGAACTCGGCAGTGCCAGCCGTCGACACTTGGCAGTAAATCCAACTCTGTTCAGACGAAAATTAAATGGGAGTGTCAGTTGACCTATCCACGATGTACTGACGACATTCACTGACATATGAGTAGATGCAAGAACGTCACAGGAAAATTACATGGACGAGACCATGGAAAGGTCGTCAGGTAAGTACGACATATTACCAAATGGATGACGAAAAATCATTATCCGCCGAGATTGAGAGTCAATTTCTATAGAATGTAGTAGAAAGCCATCAGTCCATCGAACGCCTCTTGGTGTAATCGACTCCCTGTTTTTAGAAAAAAAGTTGCGCACAACTACTCTCTGAGTTCTCCTGTTATCATCATAGTTCATCTATCTTAGGCCTTATCTGCAAAGGTGGTCGTCCCAACGCTTTCGACGGTTCTGAACACTCGATCAGCTCCAGAAGGTATAGTGTTGGAACCGGGTGAAAATTAACATTGAAGGTAACGAGAGAGGATCTCATACCTTCTTGTCGGCTTCGTATTCTTCCTCTGCCTCTTGAACCATTGCTTCACCTCAGCATCCGTCATGTAATGAGGGACGTCGGCATCGGGACCCTATTGGCTTGAGCTCGAGGTGGACGTTGCGTGAGTGCTGCTGGGAGCCACCGCGCTGCTTGGGGCGGTATGCTTGCTTGGACTGTTGCGCATGGTGTTGCGATATCCCGAGCCGCGGTAGGCATTGCGGTCAAAATGTACTTACCATCACTCCTTGTGAGACTGGTCAGCCTTGGGCACATTTGAAGCAGTGTTCTGATAGTCAGAGGCAGTCGGCTGCTTTGTGGCGCGCGGCTGCTGGTGAACACGCGGTTGCTTGGGGGAGTATGATTTGTGAGAATCGTCCGGCAGCTTTCTTCTTGCCCTTTGCCAGCATGTGGTTGTAGTAAGTAGTGCCGCGGTAAGCGGTGTGGTCAAAGGGCACCATGGCGCTGTATTGCGGAATGTCGGGCATTTTGAGAACTGTTGGTCTGCTGCAGTATTGGGGTTGTTTGGTAAGGGAAGATCATGTGTGTAGAGGAGGACGAAGATAAATGGAGGAAGTGAGAGAGAGGGGAATTTTATATGGAAGCATTGAAGATATCACCACGAATTCCGGAAAAATAATGGGAGCGAAATGGGCACCAGGGTAGGTCACCCAAGGCTTCGGTCACTAGAGGTAGGCTACAGTCAATGGTTAAATAACGGAGACACGGTGATTCTTCCCTCCTTCGCCTGTCGTTTCAACCTTTCCTTCTTGATCCCAGACCGAGTTCCCTTCACCAACTCCAATGTCCTGGAATTCCCTCCGGAAAGACCCCTTGCGACCTCCTGGCTTGTTTACTTGGTGGTTCTCATCATAGATGACTTGTCAATGTGATTCTGTCGAACTGGATTAGTATTCCTGAATAGCGCTTGCCTCTTGTGGGCTGAGGCAAACACTCACCTCTCCCTGCCAGACGCAGGGGCACGACCGCTCCTTCTTGGTCTTAAGCATAGCCTCATAAGCAGCAATGCTCCGGTAAGCATTGCAGTAGAATGGCTCGAGAGTCGGGAAGTTGGACTCCTTTGGGCTGCGGGGCTGCAGAGGAACCTCCGGCTGTTCCTTCTTGGTCTTCAGCATCGCGTTGTATGCAGCCATGCTCCGGTAAGCGTCGCGGTGGAACGGCTCCACAGTCGGGAAGTTCGAAAACCTCGGTGTGCGGACCTCGTAGGGAACACGCGACTGTTTGTTCTTGCTCTGAAAGTTGGCCATGTTGAGAATTTCTGGGTGGCTGCAGTGGTGGGTTGCTTGGTAGAGGCAGGCCTGGGTAGATGTGGGTAGTGTGTGCGAATGAGGGGGAAGAAAAACGGTGGAGGTGGGAGAGTGGGTGTTTTTATATAGAAGCCTTCAAATTAAAAGACCGGTGCTGTGAAGGGAAGCATGGTACTTAGGTACGTACTCAATTCCCTTCACTCATGGAGTCTCGAGCAGGTTCAAGAAGCCGTGCTCCAGGGTATAGCAGTTGTCACAGCAACCTTTTTCATCTCAACCTGGCTTGGTGAAGTACCAGTCCCCCCGAACTTACCTAATATGAGCCTTAGCCCATTCACTCCGGCATCCCCAGGTGTTCTGTCTTCGCCGACAATCATGACGTAGGCTGGCCAGCTCTCCCGTCCAGATCAATGAAATAAGAATGTTTGTAATGACACAAAAGCATATGGTCAAGTATCGTGTATACATTGGGCTTACGACCCCGGACTCTCGGCAGCTGAGTAGGGGCTGGGGTAGATACAGCGTACAAAATTACAAAAAAACAACAGTGTAAACACTTCATGGAATCTGATCACAAATTTCATAGAAAACATTGGACTCAAGTGAAAAAATAAGGACAAGAGAAGCATGCGAGATTCAAGATCTCCTAAGCTCGGATTGGTGACGGGAAGCAAAAGACATGGATAGTGCTAATTTGTCTGCGAAAATCCCATATGTCCTTCCAGTATCCATCATCTAGAAAAGAAGCAAATCCACCTCTCCAGTCATGATATCCTCAAATGTCAACTCATCTGTGACACCCTAATGAGTCGACGGGGCGGCGCCGGTGTAATCCGGAACATTGCCGGGGTTCTTCTTGCCAAATCAGTTTCTGCTTCTAGAGTACGTATGATACGCCTCAACTTTGGTTTGACAGGAAAACTTACCGCGACCTCCTTGGAGGATTGACCAGGCTTTGGCGGCTTGGGAGCATACATAGAGTTCTCCATACCAGTGGTACGCTGGGGACGACTATGGTCGCGAATAAAAGAGCTAAAGTCGGGAGTATGGCCTCCCGCCGGGACGTAGTCCTTGTGATAGCCAGCCTGTGCAAAGTATCGAGTTAGTTTTCGTTGCCTCAGTTGTCATTCAATGAAGATGCATGTAGCTGAATCATGATTGCGATATCCGTACCTTCTTCTTTTCCTCGTACTCGCGATCGGCGTCGAGGAACCACTGTTTGACCTCTTCATCGGTCATGTAGTGCGGGGCATCAGTATCGTCATCCTGCTTCTTCGAGGTCGAGGTGCGATGCTCCTTGGACTGAGATTGCTGCGACTTTGACGACTCCTGGTTCTCAGACTCGCCGCGCCAGGCATTGTATGCAGCCTGGCTGCGATACGCGTTTCGGTTGAATGCCTTGTTAGGCTTCGGGAAGTCTGCCATGTTTGCAAGTGCGACGGATGGTGTTGATGTTGGTTCTGTTGGGTGCGGAAGGATAGTGTATTGAGGAAGAAGAATCGAAGCAGAGGAATGAGGAGAGACCGATTTTATATAGAGGCGACTGGAAGTGAACGACTGGCGTGTTCAGGGAACCTCGGTACGTGAGGCTTGTGCTTAATCCCATTCACTCAGTCGCAACTGATGACTGGAAGCTTCGAAAGTCTGACAGTTGCCGTCCCAACCATTTCATCCCAACCAGGGTTCGTAGAATACCAGACCTCCAAACCGGGCTGCCAAAGTATACATAAACCTTGACAGATTCACTCCGGCATTCCCAAACATTGTATCTCCTCCGCAAATGCTGACTTAGGCTAGCCTATCTTATGAGTCAATAACAGAATACCATTCACTTGTGACCAAACGCGTCCTGTCAAATGTCAGTCATCCTACACGTTTGCCTCATCAAATGCTCGACAGCCAAGCAAGACTGTGTCGGCTACATGGTCAGAAGAACAGTACGAAGATCTAATTCGTGGACACGTGAATGATGAAAAGGGCTTTCAAAAGGACAACAAGGGCAAGTGCATGATTTTTTGAAAGGGAAGCATGATGCTCCATGAGTAATGTGATGAATGGATGCTGGAAGAGTTGGGCTGCTTCAAGCTAAGACCGCTGTGTACCTCTACTAACATTATCCCCTCCTTGATATTGGATGAAGAGAGATACCTGGCGCAACCAGACACAGAGTGACCAGACATCTGTCCAACCACAATTTACCCCAGATTGCTGTTCAGTCTGACCCTCTTTCACCTCGAGTCCCCTGGTGTCAAAGCAAACATGAATTCTCAGTGTCGAAGAACATCCGCCATCAACCATGTGTTCTCATCATCCTTCCGAGGCCAGTGACGTCGATTGTCGACCTGACAGGGCGTAGTGGTCTAAGTAAATTGTCATGTTAGCGCCTTCGAACACATTTATCTGCCTGATATCAATGTGTATCAGCTCGAGAGTCGGTGTACCTACTTACCACTCCTTGCGGCCCTGGAGCTTAGCAAGCTCGGCAGGCGCGGGCGCATGCATAGAACCCTTCATGCCACCTGGAACATTGGCCTTGGATGTAGAAAACTTGGCGCGAAAGGCGCTGAAGTCGGGAGTGTGGCCTCCCGCGGGGACATAATCTTTGTAATGTCCAGCCTGTAGAAATTGCATTGAGTCAGTGAAGCTGTTCTGGTCGGTATTTGAATGAACATGTAAAGCGACGCACCTTCTTCCTCTCCTCATACTCGACTTCCGCCTGACGGAACCACTCCTTCACTTCTGCGTCCGTCATGAAGCGAGGTTCGTCGGCAGCGGGCTGCGTGCTGGAGCCCGCGGCAGCCTTGGTGGCACACTCCTTCCGAGTCTTCTGGTAATGCTGCTTCTGGGACTTGTGCTTGTGGAATTGCTGCCTGGGCGAATTGATGCCGCCGCGTGAAGCATTCTTGTTCGAGTGGTCGCGGTACGCGTGACGGTTGAAGGAACTGTTCGGCTTCTGAATGTCGGTCGGTTGCTTCTTGCGAAGATCGATGTCGCTAGAGGTAGAGGTACGCAAAGCGTTCTGGTGTGCGTTATACGCAGCTTGGCTGCGATAAGCATTGCGATTAAAAGTGCCGTTGGCCTTGGGAAAGTCGGACATCTTGGGAGTGGTGGTTGTCGTGTTGGAGTGTTGTGGTTTTGGGTGTTATGGAAGTTGTGTGAGGAGAAAATTTGAGGAAGGAATGGAGGGGGGAGTCGATCTTAAATATGGCGACTGGAAGAAACGAACAGGACCGGTGTTCGTCGCAAACCTTGGTGCACAGGACACTTGAGACCCTTCACTCGACGAAAGCTCATTCATTCTCGGTCAGGTTCGAAAACCTTGAGAAGCTTGACAATGTTGTCCTGACTCTTCCATCTTGAGTCTTGGGGGTTCCATCCGGTCGGGTGATGAGGCGCGGTAGCTGGGTCGCTGAAGTAATCACGGGGACAGAAGCCTTGAATGATATATAGAGCAAAATGATGACCGACGGGAAGACAATGTTGCGGTAGTCGGGATGTATCTAGATGATCGCGGATCAAGAGGTCAGTTCGGAGGTTAAAACAAATGTTCCCAGTTTTGGCAGAAGGCAAGAACGACCAACTCGAGATTTCCCCGCAAAAAGGTCAAAAGTCATCATCGTCACTCTTCGATTTGAACACATTTTGGAAGCACAAATGACAATCAACATTCTCTTATGGCTAAAACCGATCCTTTACAATGTTTAGTGACGATTAAATTACAATTTCCAGCTCATGTCCTTCCATGCGAGCCCAGACGAATCCTCAATCATTAGAAAAACCACCGTAATCCCTGCCCATCCCTGATGCGGCTTTAGCGGAGGCAAAAACCTGCGTTGATGCTGGGTCTTTTCCGAATGGCCCTGTGACAATCTAGAACATACGTTAATGCAAGTCCCAGTCATCCTACTCCTGACAGTCAATGTATTTACCTTTCCCATCACTTCCTACCCTGGGGCTAAGCAGGTTCCGAATCCGAGGCCTTCTTCGGTGCGTGCATCGAATCCTTCAGGCCACCAACCTTGGTCTTGGAGCCATCAAACTTCTTGTGAAAATCGCTAAAGTTGGGAAGGTGACCCCCAGCTGGGACATAACTGTCGAATCTTCCGGCCTGTGGAATATTTGCATCAAGTTAGTGAAGCTGTCGCTATTGACGTATGTATGGGCACCTGGATAATAGCATTAAGTTACGTACCTTCTTGTCCCTCTCATAGTCTTCCTCCGCTTCGCGGAACCACTGCCGAACCTCCGCGTCGGACATGAAATGGGGCTCGTCAGTGTTCACGGCCTCGTTGCCGGATGTTCCTGTCTTCAGGGTGGCCTGTCTCTTGTGGATCTTTTGGAATTGCTTCTTGGAAGCGTTATTGTTGCCACGGGAGATGTTGTTGTAGGCGTTATGCGTAGCCTGGTTGCGATAACTGTTCCGGTTGACGGTAGGAGCGTTGCCGCGCTTGTGAGAGTCGGTGTTGACACGGGCCTGTGTGTGATAGCCGTTCGGATTGAAGGTGTTGTTGGGCTTGGGAAAGCCGTTGTCGACACGGAAGATGGGAGCGTTTCCGGACTTGGGCGCGTCGTTGTTGACATGAGGGCTGCGATAGACGTTCGCGTTGGAGGTGTTGGCAGGCTTGTGAGCGTCGTTGTTGACGCGGGAAGCTTTAAGGTGGGCATCATACGCAGCCTGGCTGCGATATGCGTTGGGGTTGAAGGACGCGTTGCGCTTCGGGAAGTCCGACATTGTGATGGTGTTGTTGTGTGAGGTGTGGTGTGTCGGTGTGGTGTGTGGATGTTCTGATATTCGATGTATCGAAAGTTGTGTAAAGGGAAAAATTGGCGGAGGGAAGGATGGAGGGGGGACAGGATCTTATACCAGTAATTAAATCCCAGAACCTGTGGTGATGAGGAAGACCTTCACTGCGAGTCTGAACAGAGAGTCTATTCACCTTCACATCCCTTGTATTGTGAACCTTGCAATTCTTTGCAAATTCATCCCATATTTGGGGATTGAACCTGGATATGTTTAAGGACTAGCCTCAGTGTTCAATACGCAGGACTGAACAATAACCTCGGGTTACACTTTTGACGTTAGGGACTTCCTGCCGGGACATAGTCATCAAAGTCTCCGGCCTGTGGCAAACTTGGAGTCAGCGATCACTGTCGCCGTTGTTTTATGTCTGTCTTCGAACGAAAGGAACGTGTACGATGTCGACGGAATAGTGGTCAACTTGGTGCAGAGAAACAGTGAGCAGGCAAAGCCGTAAGTGCCAGCGATCTAATAGTATCAGTGGATACCGAATTCAACAGAAAATGCCAGGGAATAAACGATCAACAATGCACGTGTAGTAGCGGAAAAGCATCATAAAATCAGTGTGTAGTTTGATAATGCTATGGCATAAGAACTTTCAAGTCATTGCGTAGCAGATGCATTCAACAATGATACATCAACCCCCATCCCAATCCTTCCCTCTTATTTCCTGCCGATACCTCAAAAGTTAAAAGTCGATGGATCCTCAATGGACAGTATCAAATGGCCTCTTCGTGATCCTGGAAATCGTGATATCGGCTTTTGCCTAGATAGAAAATCGTTAGTACAACACACCATCATCCAGCATCTTCCAGGGAGTTGATATATTTACCTTTTCCATCACTTTTGTTCCTGGGACTTGACAGGCTCACGAACCTTCGGCGCGTGCATCGAGTTCTTCATACCGGGGCACTTGGTCTCCGATACAGAGAACTTGCGGCGGAAATCGCTAAAGTCTGGGAGGTGACCACCGGCTGGGACGTAGTTATTATAGTAACCGGCCTGCATAAAAAGCATTGAGTCAGTGAAGCTGTCCTGATTTGAATTTCTTCATGGGCCATAATGTTGAGTTACTCACCTTCTTCTTTTGCTCGTAGTCTTCCTCTGCTTGACGGAACCACTCCTTGACCTCTGCATCCGACATGTAGTGCGGCTCGTCGGTGTTCTTGGCCTTGCTGCTGGAAGTCTGGGTGGCCCATTTCTTCTGAGGCTTTCCGTACTGCTGTCTCTTGGAAGTATCGACGCCGCCACGCGAGGGGTACTTGTGGGCGGTAGAGTTATGGGCAACCTGGCTGCGATAGGTATTGGCATTGAAAGGACCGGTGCGCTTAGGAGCATCAACGTTGCTAGCTGAAGTGCTCTTGTGGGTGTTGTAGGAAGCCTGGCCACGATAGGCGTTGCGGTTGAATGAGCTGCTAGGCTTGAGAGCATCGATGTTGCTAGTCGAAGCGTTGTTGTGGGCGGTAGAAGCAGCCTGGGTGCGATAGGCAGCGGACTTGAAAGAGGTGGTAGGCTTGGGAGCATCGAGGTTGCCAGCTGAAGCGTTTTTGTGGGTTTCGTCGGCAGCCTGGCTGCGAGAAGCGGTGGGGTTGAACGAGCTGGTGGGCTTGAAGTCATTGGTGTTGCCAGTTGAAGTGTTCATCTTGTGGGCGTTGTATGCAGCCTGGCTGCGATACGCATTGGGGTTGAACGAAGCGTTAGGCTTGGGGAAGTCGGACATTTTGAAAGTGTCGATGTCGGGTGTTTTGGTTGTTGTGTTTTGGTTGTTGTTCTTTTGGTGTTGCGTCTGGGTGTTGTGATATTGGTCAGAAGTTGTGTGAGGAAAACAACTGAGGAGGAGGAGTTTCGTTGTGAGGAGAATTTTATATGGCAGCTGAATTTGAGAACATGTGGTGATCAGGACGCCTGTTCACCGACAGCGGAATTCGAGAACCTGTGGCGATTAGGAAGTCTGTTCACTGACAGCTGAATTCAAGAACCTGTGGTGAGCAACCCCTCTGTTCATTGCCAGTCCTGAAGTTCATTCACCTTGATATAGGATTGCGAACCTTCGAAGGCTTGGCAACTTCATGCCATGTTTTGAAGATCGAACCTGGACATGTGTAAGGATTAGCTCAAGTGTTCAAGCACACGATCGGACAATAACGTTGGGGCCCATTGAATGGAGGTTGACATGGCCAAATTCCCTTCACTCAATTATGGCCGTGGAGGTCTGAAGGGGTTGGCGACAGTTAGGATGAAAGATGGCGGCACCAGTACCGACAATCTGGCACCTGCCGGCAAGTGGAAGCAGTTGGACCTTGACGTGCACCTTCCAACGGCAGGACCCTGAGGGGGACCCTCCACTTGGACCTGGGCATATAAGCCCTTGCAGGTTCAGGCCTTCCAACAACTCGCAGTAGCAGACGTGGTAGGCGCGCGGAGCCAGAAAATCGTGGGTTTTCGTAGGCGGCAGCTTGGACGGGTTCGAGCCTGCTCATGGGCCGCTGAGCTTTTTGTTTTTTGGCCTCTTTTTCAGATAGACTCTGCGTTGCTTCTTGTCAACTAGTGTTCGACATATAATTTTTTTTCACGCTTTGCCTGCTTGGTAAATGTTAGTTTTCTTGTCTGCATCACGGGTCTTGTCATTGTCTTCATGTTGGTGTAGTCCCTACCTCTATCTATACACAGGTGGTAAAAACTACGGACTGGCTTGGCGAAGTTGGTACCGTCATGAATTTGACCGTCGAGGCGTTTTCTCCGGGGCTCTGCTGTAGTCTCAAGATGCTTGTTTGGTGTCGCGGTTGGTCTTGTCGATGGAACTAGAGCTTTAGTCTCAACACTAAACAATCTTGTCGCAAGTCTTTCCGGAAGTGTCTGCTATGGTTCAGGGATGGAAGCGAATTAAGCACAGGGATACGTAGTGGGAGGCTACTATGATTATAAAGGCAAATAAGAAGGAAGGGTGGCGTGATGATTGGTAACAACTTGACAGAACTTGTTAGTCATGTTATTTGGGTAGGCTTACATACCTCTAATTGACAATGCTGCTGTAGAACAAGGGCAGAGGAAAAGACAGACAAACATTCATGAAGCCAGTACATGACACTTGACAGCACCCTAGAGCTTGAAGGCAAGTGTTTTCGTTGTAGATCACTCATGAAAAGAAGATGATGAAGTAAGGAGGGGAAGAGTAAGAGCAGAGGTTAAATAAATCAGAGAATCCCTTACTCCAAACCCCAGCTGATCTGCCATATGTCGTCAGATGTCTTTCTTCCATCTCCGAGCTCTATCCATCGGTTTTCTCAATAACCCCATATTGCAAACCCTCGATGACTCCAAAAGTGGAGAGATTTACTCATTCGAGACGTCATCCTATATTGGATTAGTTTACAGAAAACAATGGGGCCTAAGAGTGTCTCAGATACTGACCGTAACGAGGCCAGAGTCCGAACCAGTGGCAGCCTCAGTTTGCTTCTTGAGAGCTTCGCGCTTGGTGTAATTCTCCAGGGACCACATGCTGCCCTCCATACCATTTGCACATGACCTCTTGGGGATATTGGGAGAAACACTGTCGGAGCTGGACGGCGTAGCACGGCTGGGCGTTTCCGCAAAGAAGTTGCGGGTGGGACCCTCTTCCTGGAACGAGACGTTATAGATTAGTATCCGATATGGCACGAAATAAGGTCGACGATGGTGTCTAAATGAGCTTACGCGTTCTCTGGCCTCAGTCTCACGCTCGATCTGCCTGAACCAAGCTTGTGCCTGAGCTCTTGTCATGAAGGAATCGGACGCGGAGCCGGAACCAGAACCGGGGTTGGAAGTCGAGTTTCCGGGCCTTGATCCGCCCTTGGATTGTGATCTGCCGGCACGCTTACCCTTGCCGTAGTTTCCGCGGTAAGTATTACAGTCGAAAGGTTTCGGGGTGCTGTTGCGGTCCGCCATTTTTTCGGGTGTCGAGAGGAGATATCGTTGAGCGCCGAGCGATGCGCCGATGGCAGAGAAGGAAGAATGGGAAGGATTTGGAAGAGAAGGGTTCTTTATTGGAAGCGACAGGCAGACAACAACCACTGCGACGGCGAACCTCGAGGTGGTGAAGGGTGCTATCCCCTTCACTTGGCACGCTGGAAGTTCAATCTCGAACCTGCATCCAAAGTGCAGGTGAAGGTGGAAGAGGGGAATTCGGACCAGAGCTTGGGAAAGGACGTCTGTGGATGTGCCAAGAACATCCGCACCTGTTACTGCACTATCTGCATCCCTCCCAAAACTGGCGGCAATACCAATAGGGCTACATCTCATTGAACAGCGACCCACTTTCCAAGTTCTGACAAGTGCAGGCAACAATCTCGCACCGACAACTTCAAGGAAACCAAAATTTGGTAGCAGAGAACAATCGACTTGTGGTTCATACGTCAAGTTTCTACGTCTTTTTGTTGCACCATACATCGAGTGGCCCAAAGTGACCCTTGCTGGACGATTCCCATACCACAGAAACTGATCCTAAGAGACAACTGAACCTACAGGTACCTGTAGGTATGGTGTGACACCGCGACATGAGACGCATCCCTTCTTGCCCGAGCGCCAACAAACCAAAGCGACAGAAATTTGTGGTTGACTCCGTCTGTAATACAATTGAAACGAGGGAACACATAAAGCAAAAACAACGTATTAACACGGCCAGGTAGGAGTGGGCACACAAGCTACTTGGTATCCAGTAAAGCTGGCAAGGAAGAAGCATCGATTCGATTACTACTACCCAGGCGACCTGATCGGACTTCCTTCACATATCGGTGGTGCACTCTTCTCACTTGCTCTCCGACTCCTCCAAGACGTGCCCCCTTCTTGCTTGCTTTCCCGATTTCAGAGACTGCAATTCAGTAGGAGCGACGAGAAACGCTCAGTTCTTTGGCTCCTCCTTGCCCAGCGGAAATGAGCCAGTCCCTTGGTGCCTTCAGGAAGCAGGCGGCTGCTTAGGGTCCTCCTCCTTGGCAAAGCAAGAGCCCGCTAGGCCTTTATTGCCCAGAGGAAGCGGATTCTCCATTTTTGCCTTAGGGTTTTCGTGGTCTGCAGCCTGGTACGGCTGCTCGCCGACCTGAAGTCTGAGTAAGCAACAGATTCAAATATCACAGACACTGGGTGTTTTCTGGTTGACTGTACCTTCTCCTGCTCGGCTTTCGGTGACTCGGTAAAGAACGCCTTTACCGCAGCATCCTCCTCGGCGGAAGGGCGGTAATTCTTGGTGTGCGGCAAATGAGAGGCCGCCAGGACCTTCTGTCCCTGAGGAAGCAAAGTGTAATTCTTTACTTCCTCATCCATCTTAGTGGCATAGCGAGAGCCCGCTAGGCCCTTGTTTCCCGATGGCAGCGGATTTTCCATTTTAGCTTTGGGTGTTTCGTGGTCTGCAGCCTGGTAAGACTGCTCGCCAGCCTAACATCCGAGTAAGCAACAATCTCAAATGTCGTAGACACTGGGTGTTTTCTGGTGACTGTACATTCTGCTTCTCTCTTTTCGGAGACTCGGCGAAGAACGCCTTCACCGCGGCATCCTCCTCCGGGGTAGGGCCGTATTTCTTGCGGTAGGTGGCCTTGCCTTTTCCTTTGTTGGAATAGGCCTTGCGGTTATTGTTTGGAGCCATCTTGAGATGTTGTAAGAGTCCGTGTAAGGTAATGTGGCTTTACTTGGTTGGGAGAGAGGGCGCAAATGTTTGACGGCCTCGTGACTGGAGCCGCTGTGCTTTGGTGGTTGCGAGACAGACAGATATAAATGGCTGTGGTCTGTGATGATGAAAGGAGAAAGGAAAGCGGGAGATCTGGCGCGCTTAAATAGGGTACGGGAGAGGCCCTGGAAAATATTCCAGGGCCCTTCACCGTGAACAGTAGAGTGGTGGTGAAGGGTAACAAGACAGCAAAAGATCAGGAAAAGATTTTATACTACGGAATTGTTGGCAAACCTGTGAGGTTCTGTAAGGTTAGGTGGAGCAGGGCCGGTTCATTCACTTGACGAGTACCTACTAAAGATTGGTGAAGGGTAAATTCGAATTCCCAGACTATGTTCTGGATAACCGAAGAGACGAAAGAAGATTATACCGGGTCTTCCAAGTGGCACCTGTTTCGTTTACTCATCCAGCCTCCTGGTCAATAGCAATGTCCCAAGTGTCATGCCGTACAGGCTCGGGACACGGGAGGGCTTGGCCTTATTGAGAGAAGGTGATATTGAGAGAAGGTGAAAACAATCAAACGAAGGTAATGGTGAAGGGTAGAGGAGCTGATCATTGGAAGAAAGCGACAGAGATATATACAACTGGTTCAGAAGTTTTAATGGAAATGTTACCAAAAGCCGAAGCAGCCTATAAACAAATGTAAAAGCGGGCACACAATCCACTACCTAAGGGAAAATGGCAAGCAAGAACCATTGATTCCGTCTCCTAACCTTGCGCTACCTGATCATGACTTCCTTCCTACCGAGGGACAGGCTTCTTCTTGCCATAATACTCGGTAGGTACCTGATTCTCCTTAATGTCCTCCTTATCCTCCGCCCTCCTTCTGCGTCCTTTATCATCTGCAGAATCTAGCATATTTCCCATCGAAAGTACCCTTCTCATTCATTTCCTGTCCTCCACTCTCCTCCGCCCTCCTTCTGCGTCCTTGATCATCTGCAGAATCAAATGTTTGCCTTCCCGACAGGATCTCTGTGGTCGTGGTAAACGACAACGAGTCTGTTCTTCCTATCTGGTTTCCTCCAGCCTGCTCCAAAATGTTCACCGTTCTCGTTGACTTCCTCGCTTTCAGAGACTGCGACAACTTAACCAAAAAGACATGTCGTCAAAGATAAGGTACGATAGCTTGAGGATCCTCCAACTGCTTCACAGCGTCGTAATCAAATGCTTGAAGTTGATGTCGTCGAAATCGGAGGGAGGAGAAATGAATCCTCCTTCTTAGGTAGCCCAGCGTGAGGCGGCTAGCCCCTTAGCTCCGGGAGGGAGCGGGTTCTCCATTTTCGCTCTGGGCGTCTCATGGTCGGCGGCTTGGTAAAACGATTCACCATTTTTCTGAGATCCCAGTTGGTAAGCAAGTGTTTCAGATAACGCAGACATTGGGTAATTTCTAGGCGGTGACTATACCTTCTGCTCTTTGTCCTTCGGAGATTCAGCAAAAAACGCCTTCACGGCGGCGTCCTCCTCGGGGGTAGGACCAAACTTCTTGGAGTACCGGGCTTTGGGCTTTGAGGTTGATGTTGTCGAAATCGGAGGCACAAAAGGCGCTCTATCCTTTGGCTCCTCCTTGGCAAAGCGAGAGTGAGCTAGCCCCTTGGTGCCCTCAGGGAGCAACGGCTTGGTGTCCTCCTCCTTCTTCACGGCCCAGCGCGAGGCAGAAAGCCCCTTGGCACCCGCAGGAAGCGGGTTTTCCATCTTTGCCCTGGGTGTATTGTGATCGGCGGGTTGGTAAGACGACTTCTCGTCGTTCACCTTTCTTTCCTTGGATTTCGAAGATTCTGCAAAGAAGGCCCGGAACTCGTCTACTGCGGCTTGCTCCTCGCGAGATACAAGGAGATTCTTCTTGAAGTTCGCGGGCTTTTTGTCTTCCTCTTTGGGGCCGGTAGCCCAGCGAGAGGCACTTAGGCCTTTTGCTCCCGCAGGAAGTGGGTTTTCCATCTTTGCCTTAGGTGTGTCGTGGTCGGCTGGTTGGTAAGACGACTTCACGCCGGTCTGAGATCCGATCGATAGAGTAGATTCCGCATAGAAGGCTCGGAATTCGTCCACTGCGGCCTGCTCTTCGCGAGGTAGAGGGTTATGCTTCTTGAAGTTCGTGGGATTTTTCCCCTTTGGCTTGTAGCCGTTGGGGTTTGCCTTGGAGTTGGAGCTGGGTGCCATTTTGATATGCTGCAGCTGTTTATGTAGCGAGTTGATGCTTTGGTCCTTGGGAGGCTGTGGGATACCTCTAGGCAAGAAGAAATATATGAGTCTTTTGTGGTGAGCTTGAAAGAAATGGAGGGAGGTTTGGAGTGTTGTGATGGTGGTGAAGGGAAACAACTGGCAAAAGATCAGAAGAGAGAGAGAGGTTTTATACCTACAGAACCATTGGAAAAGACCAGCAAGGCAGGACATGTGAGAAATAAATGCAACGGACTTCCGTAGTCCTTCGGCGTGTGTGCATTGCATTCATTTTCACAAAACCTGCAAGGCCACGTTTCTTCTCTCACTGTCTGCAGTATTTGGGGTCCATACCGCGGTTTTTATACTGTTTACAGTGAAGATTTGGCTTGCATTTGCATCTCCTGCAGTAAAAATCAGAATTTCTGAGTCAGAACTTCTGACCCCTTCTCTCCAGCCGCGCTTAGCCTTACTGCCAGACGTTTGGGTTAAGGTTATAAATGACCAAAATTCGGGACTATCGTGATCAAGACAGTACAGCATATACGTGCTTTTTCGTGCAGTAAATGCAGTATGGCCATCATTTGACGCCCGCTGCACCCGAAAACAGTCGGGCTATTGTTAATATGCAAGAATGTCGAGTGGTAACAAAAAGCAGGAGCTGCCTATGATCACAAAAGTAGTGCGTGGTGGGCGCTTAAGCCACTAATCCAACTGATAAAGGAAAATGAGCAAGAAGATTCGATTCTGCGTCCGGAGATTTCATGACTGTGCTATCTGCTCGGACTCCGCTAATACCGCCGGCGAGATTCCTATTGCCGCTCACGCATGACTCGGCGTTGTTGAAGGAGATCAAAAGCTGCAGAACTTCGCAACTGGAAACTGACCAAATGCACAGGATGGATATTTGGAGATGTGCATGAAGAGTTGGGTCAACGTCTTTCACTTGTCTGACTGGATGTAGAGTCAGAAAACGATGAGAGACACTCTTACCAAGATGCCTGTGATTATAAGATGACTCCCAGTGACCGCGCGCTCATTATTCTTCTGTCATGTCTGTAGGCTCAGGAGAGGCAAATGTGATGAACCATTCCCAGATAGCGGTGAGGGAATCCCAAACAAGGAGAGCTTCGAGGACGAAAGTCAAGACGGTCGGAGATGAAGTAGCGATGATCTTGCACCGCGGAACTTTCGTGTGGTCCAGTATCAAAGCAGAAGAAATCCCATGAGGCTTTTATATGGTAATAGAGATCGATAAGAGGGATGAGAAGATCAAACATGACTTCCACAATGTTGATCCTCCGCGGAGCTGGTTCTGGCACATGGTTTTCCATGACAAAAGGATTACAGGAAACTATATGTGTTTGACTGAAGACACTGAAAAAACGACCAAACAGCAAGTGGTTTAGTGGTAGCCGACGTGGTTAACTGAAAAGGGGAAGCTCATCGCACTGAATGACCAAGCAAGTGATGATGAACAGGGATTTAGCACAGAAGTCAACCAACCTCCGAACTTGATACAATGATGGACTTGGCTCAATGTTTCAGAGCTCGCAGCTTCTGGATCTGATAATAATCTGAAGAGACCATAAACGTATGTATCAGACCGAGTCGCGCTTTTGGCATGCCGATCGACCTAAACCTCGCCGGCCCCGTCGAGCACAGCGACGGGCGCAGCCCGGCATCACTGCGAAGGGAACTTTCGGCATCTTTCTAGGCAGGGAAGACTGCTGGGAAATGACTCCGGGGTTTTACAGTAAAGCAAAATGAGAGTTAAATAATGAAGGCCGTGGCTCAGCTAGCCCATGATGATAGAAGTGATAGTGTCCATGATGA
This sequence comes from Neurospora sp. CHS-2018c, assembly GCA_009806235.1. Taxonomy (NCBI): domain Eukaryota; kingdom Fungi; phylum Ascomycota; class Sordariomycetes; order Sordariales; family Sordariaceae; genus Neurospora; species Neurospora sp. CHS-2018c. Next base: position 77,629 of record RAPC01000015.1, read on the forward strand.
GAAGTGGAAGTGAGAAAGCTTGATGCAAGAAGATCCAGAAGGAATGGCAATACAGGCCTTGGCGGTGTCTGATAAGACAATGGATAAGATAAGGCAGCACACGGACCAATCAGAACAAGGTGCGTTGCCTGATCGGGTCTGATAAGATAAGATAAGATAAGATAAGGGGAGTACCTTGACGACTGACGAGGCCTCATGCTCAACGACGCACCGTTACCGCTGTTCACAAAGTCTTGACGAAAGTTACGAAAACTTGGACGGCCCATCTCAGCGGCGACGACGCCCACCAAGATGCATACGCCAGCAGTCACGACGGCAGAAGACGCTACGATCAATGACTCCGCTCACTCAGGCAGAGATTGATGAACAGTCGAATACCTGATCACAGAATGCACAAGGCACAAGTTCCAATTGTGAAAAGAGGTTTGATTGAAGTCGAAAGCAAAAACTAGCCGGGAATTCTCGGGCAGATAGAGGATCTCATCATCGAAGTTCCCTAGTGCTAGTCAAACCCAAACACCAAACGCCTTCTTCTTCCCTCTCTTCCTTAAAAAGTCCAATCTCAGAATCGCTGGTCGTTAAAAAGCAGAAAAGCAGAAAAGCCACAAGCCAGCTTGCATAGCCGCACCCTGTCCGGGGCTCGCACTGGTACAAACTTCAAATCCCTGACTTCAGTCATTCCCTAATCCCTTCAGAGCTCCTCCTCGTACTGCTCATGGTCATACTGCTCATACTGCGGCAGGCCCTGCTGGTAGTTCTCTTGTGCCTGGTGAAGCTGCGCCCTGGCAATCATGATGGCCTCTTCGGAGGCATGCAGCATCATTTGTGCTGCCTGTCTGGAGGCCATCGCCGCAGCGAGGCGCTGCTCGGCCGCCCTGATGGCGGCGATCTTCATCTCCGTTGACTGGTCGGTCTGATGGTTGGTTAGTATTAGCAGGCTAAATTCTACACAGAGGAGGGGAATTATATACCTCTACTATCGTAGGAGCGGGCTTGATTATAGCCGCGGGCTCAATCTTTGCCACGGGCTTGTTAGTCTCGGGGGAGGGCTTCACATCCTCGGGGACTCTTTCGGCAACCATGTTGGCAGTGGGCGTGGTGCTCGGGGTAGGCGTGATGGGTTTGCCAGGCATTGTGGATGTGGCCAGTGCGGTTGTAGTGGCAACCGGGGCATTCGTGGCAGCCATAGTGTTCGTGACAATCGGCTCGGTCTTGGTGACGGTCGGCTCGGCCTTGGTGATAGAGGCGGCCACAGAAGGAGAAGCAGGCTGAGCGGTCGAGGTCTCCTGTGCCTTGAAACTGGTCAGCATACACCAAAATCACGAGGTCCAGAGTGAGCAACAAGGAGATATGTACCTTTTCGACGGCATCTTTAGCAAAGCGGGAGTTCGCCAAGCCCTTCTCGCCCGGAGGAAGCAGCGGCTTTTCCTCCTCCTCCTCAGCGAAGCGTGAGGCGGCTAGGCCCTTGGCTCCCGGAGGGAGCGGATTCTCCATCTTGGCTCTGGGGGTATCGTGGTCTGCTGCCTCATAGGAGGGCTGCTCGTCGGTCTTCGGGAAGTCGGCAAAAAACGCCTTTACGGCAGCATCCTCTTCGGCAGAAGGGCGGAACTTCTTGGAGTACGCCTGCTTGCCCTTTCCCTTCTGGAAGTACTTGCCGTTGGTGCTGGGCGCCATTTTGAAATGTTGTAGATGTTGGTGAAGAGGTAGTTTGATTGTAGAAGGAGGCGCAAAATTTAATCTTGAAAGTGGAAGCTTTGGCCGAAGATCTCTGATGAGTTGGTAGAAGAAAGAAAGAAAAGGGGAAGAGAATCAAGTAGGTGTGTGGGTTTTTATAGATGGGAACCACCACGAATATTCGGAAATTCATCCAACGCTTCTTCGCCCTGGCATACAAAGGTTTGAGCATGCATGGATCGGATATGCCGGTGAAGTGAAATAAGTGAAGGCGCGGAAGGTTCCATGTCTTGTTACGGACATGCAATTCACCACGGCGGTGCATACGGAGCCTCGAGGTTCTATGCAGAGAAATACAATATATAATGCGGCCACCGTGCAGTTAATGGTGCATATGCCGGCCAAAACATTCAGGTTAAGGTGCCGTGTCTTTCATCTCCGTTCCACCCGACGTCGCTTTGCCTGCCCGCTTTCCTGAACCTCAAGAGAGGTATTCACACGCCTCTAACCTTTGCCAATGTCTTGTTAATCTCGTGACAGGTAAAGATCCCGTGAACCTGGGGATTCTTGCATGCCATATCGAAGGGTGACTGTGTTCATGTTGGCCGTAACATGTAATACATTTCGCCACTCGAGATACATTGCATCAACACTACAGGTACTCGTGGAAGAGAGTCACTCAGAGTTTTTATGGACAGAAATTTTTTGTTCACCTGCATCGCTGCTATGTGATTCCCCCTCGTAGGGTGCAAGTCAGCCTCTTACTATACCTCTACCGCAGTATCTCGGGGCATCCGGTTTGGAAAACCAGGGAAATCAGGCATAATGTATAAGCATACTGCTCGAATATGTGCGTTTTATGCCCGAGAAAAAGAGTGGGGGGGACAGCGTCAGAGCCCGGGGCACTATAAATTCGATTCTTCTAGTGCCCTGTCTTTTCCCCTATCTTTTTCTCCTATCCTTTCATTCCCCCCTATAACCATCCCCTACAACGAAATCCCAGCAATCCAGCCATAGCAAAGACGAAGTTAATCCTTGGCGATATCGATCTCGTCTATAAGTAAACAAACCCCATAGTATTAAGGCTCTCTCTCTCTCTCTCTCTCTAACTTACTTGCCCTATTTACAAACGTGACAGACGACTACCCAAACTCCCAACAACTCGTTAAACACACTAACTACATCGTCGTCCCGCAAATACCCTCATCTCCCAACGTTCCAAAAGGTCTTACCCTCATAGATGTGGCCCAGAAACGTACCCACTATAGCTGGGTTCGTGACAAAAGCCGTCACAAAATCGAAATCGAGGTCAAACTTAAGGGTATTAATATTTACTATTATATAACTGAACTGGGTAAACACTAGTATAACTAGGACAACCGGCTTAAAGTAGTACGCTAGTAGCAGGAAGCCAAGGGCATTACTTATATATATATTAATATCGTTAAGTAGGATGAAGGTAATAATTCTAACGACGGCGAGGTTGGTAATATCTAAACCGCTGGCTATAACTACTAGTTGCTAATTATTAATAATACACATTACTAGTATAACTGCTAGTAAATCAGACTACTAGTATAACTACTAATAAATCAAATTGCTAGTGATATTTCTAGTTACTAGCTCTAATATTATTAATAATAATACAAACTGGTGACTAAACTGCTTATTACTAGTAAATCAGACTACTAGTTACCTTATTTAGACTACTAGTTGCTAGTAATATTGCTAGTTGCTAGTAATAATCTAAACTACTAGTTATTAATATTCTAGACTACTAGTTATTATTATTATTATTATTGTCGTTGCTGGTATTATTCGTCGTACTCTTCTAACCTCTAAATAAGGTCTAGTTTATTCCCTAATACTAGTAAACCACATTGTAAACACCAGTCTTTTAACTTATCCTTCAAAAACTAGTAATAACCTCCAAACCGTATTACTTCCTCTAACCATAACTCAAAGGCAACGACGTCGTCTTCAACCAAAGGAATAACTTCAAAGTCGTCCATACCAACAGTAATATCAACAACGCTCTCCCAATTATACCAGTCGATGGTTGCCCGGTCAATCTCTTTAATATTAATAAAGTGATCTTAACTCCCGTTTAGAAGAATAAATATACCATTGTCTTTAAAAGACTTGATTACCATCTCCTTTTTATCCAATAACTATTACCAACACTTTAAAACCACGTAAATTACCATAATCCTTCTATTAGAGACAAACTATACCTTCCTCTAATTCTCGTCTTCCTATCTCTTTTCAACTAAGAAAGTCTCCTCTTTTAGCATCTTTTTAAAAGATAAATTAACTACTATATCGAAAAGCTAAAGAAGGCTAATCAGGCCACCAAGAATCATAGCTAGCACTACCTTATAAAGCATCTCGTCCCTAAGCTTATTACACACTCGCTAGGTATTGTAAAATAGGCATACATCCATAACCAGTAATAACTCTTGCTTAATATCGTTATTAATAATAGGAGCGAGCTCGTTATCAAACCAATTAAGTAATAAATCTTCGTTCTGGTATACTACTTTATTAAACTATACCTCCACATCTTGAGCATACAGAGCTCTCTCCTCAACAACAACTTTAGAGGTACCTTTACCATAAAAGATAATAATTAGTTTAAAACGAACAACTCCATCTACAAAAATATACAAAATCAAAGTAGCTTATCGTTTACCCCATCCGCTACGGTTAGTCTTACCCGTCACAAATTTATTACCCTTCATAGCATAAGTATAACTATCGAAATATTCGAAAGGGAGAGGGATCTCGTCGAAATTTATAATAGCGGAAGGAGGAAATCTAGTCTTTATATTAGGCATAGTAGGTTAACTATTACGCTTAATAAACCTATAAGTCGAAATAGTTAGCCTCTAATAATGTTTAGGTCTTCCCCGAATTTCTCTAAGTCTTCGCCGATAATATCTAGGTCTTCGCTAATAATTTATTCCATAGGGAGAATAGAGGGGTAGGAGACATAAAAAAGGACTATAGATCTATTATTATGTAGATATATAAACTTACCTCAAAAATAAACTCACTTTAGTAAGTAATTCTATTGGCAACCGCTAAACTTAATGGGTAATCCTTCTATTACTTATATAGTAACGAAATAAGAATTTATTAAACTAGCTACGAGAGAACATCCAGGGGCATCGCTATATTTAATCCGGATAAATCGTATAGTATAAAGTAGTAGATTCGCAGCAGAACTATACTATTATTACCAAGGTATTCGCTTACCTAATATACTAGAACTTCTTATATAATTACTATTCAAATTCTAACTACAAAGCTTTACCCTTACAATTCATACGTAATAATATTTAGTCTCGTATATCCTACTAATTTTATATAGTAGATTTAGGAATTTTAAAGAAGGTAGCAACCTCGAAAATGTAGATATTACAGTGGCTATCGACAGCGTGCTATTTATTATACTGGCTAGTCCTGTTACGGCGGCGGCGGTAGCGGCGGCGGCGGTATTAATCTTCGTCGTCGATAGGCACTTTAATTTATATAAAGTACGTTAATACCTACTTAAACTATTAGTATTAGGCAACCCTACTAATAACGCTACGATATAACCTTACTAACCTAAATTTTGAATTCGTTAAGGTAGTACCGCTCAATCCTCCTCTTGGGCCCCCTATTATAATACCTCCCCTTTAAAATCCTTTCGCCATACGACTTTAATTTAGGACTAGGGCGCTATTCAGCACGTTATTAACTCGAGAGGGGTATTGGGGGAAGAGGAAGAGGRGGGGGGGGRGGGGGGGGAAGGCGAGGTGCCCGGGCTAGTTATACTAATTGTACTGGTTGAATTAGTTGAACTAAGTTTATTGGTTGAGTTAGGCGTACTAGGCGTGCTAGGGGTCTTATTACCTCAGGTATTCGATCCCAGATCCCAGTCTCTATGTTGAAACAAAATGTCCTAATACGCGGATCCATCTTTCAATACATTTAATACTAAGAAAGTATTACGATTATCGACGACGACGAGCTCTAAAGAGGGTAAAAGAACAGGCGGAAGTTATAGGGCAGGTTATAAGTCAAAAGAGAAAGCGCTGGAGGGTAGGGACATTTAGAATCACCGTCTTACATAGAAATTTTGGTGGGCATGAATATTGCAGTATGCTTATACATTATACCTAATTTCCCTGGTTTTCCAAACCGGATGCCCCGAGATACTGCGGTACACCATAATAGTTCGTTCTGACTCAGTCTCTGTCCGGCTCGGAGCATTCTTCGGCTTGTGTAGGTACCCTCTTCTCCGCCTCGCACTTGAGGTCGGCCCCGCGAAACATGGCCCGAACCTCTGCATCTGTGACCTGCGCACTCCCTCCACAGGGGGAGCGCCCTTCCGATCGTTGCCACTACGTCGACGGTGGCGACGATGATCTCTCAACAAAATGGAAAAAGAAAACGAGAAACAAAGTAAGAAAAAGAAGAAGAAAAAAGGAAAAAGCTTGTGCAACATTTGTAATTTATTCAGTTCAAGTACAAGCCCAATGTCGCTGCGTTATGTGTTTTTGGTGATCAGATTGTAACCGAGTAGATCACGTTCAGGTCAGCGCTAGGAAGAGTGTCAGAGAAGAGAATCGAGGCTACAAAGCAAGCAGTGATTAGGTATCTTAGTGTTATGAGATTACAGGCACACGAGATGTTGTGGAATTTGTAATGTTTACGGTGGAATCATTTCACTGGTCCCATTGACCTATGAACTCGAAGAGATTGAAGAATCAATGAAAAAAACAAATATCTACCTATCCATTTCTAAACACAGATAACACCATCTTCTTTTCCCCAAGAAGGAAGTCGAATAGCTAGTTGGTTAAACCATCAAAATAAACAGCCACATGCCGGCCTGCTAGCTACCCTGACCGGGCTAACCATCCATCTCTCCTTCAGAGCTCCCCTTCTAGCTCCGCAGCTGCGGGCCAAGTCTTCGCGAGCAACAGCCGGTCTTTTGCGGCCTGCACAATTTTCTCTGATGCATTCAGCAACTTCAGTGCCTTGTCTACGGCAGCCTCTGCGATGGCCTCGGCGGCGGCGAGAGCTTCTTCGGCAAGCAGGACGGCTTGGGTCTTGCCCTGGCTGTGCTGGTCGATCGGAGTCACGATGTTGTTGTGCTGGTCGACCGAGGTCTTGATCCCCTTGGTCACCAGAGCCTTCCACTCGTCGAATGTATAGTAGCTCGCGCGGGCCTTCGAGTTGTTGGTGTTGGTGTGCTTGGGAGCCCCATTGCGTTGGATGGCCGGAGTCTTGATCCCCTTGGTCATCAGAGCATGCCACTCGTTGAATGTGGTGCAGCTCCAGGTTGTGGGAGTTGTCGAGTTATTGGTGTTGGTCTTCTTGGGAGCTCCAATCTGGAGGGTGCTCATGTTAGTGGCATCGGAGACGCTCATCTATGAACTGGTCAGCCTGTGTTGCTCCGTGGAAAAACAATTTTTAAAAAAAAAAATATAAAAAAATAGCAGTGATGAACATACCGCGAAGAGAATCTCCCGCACACGCCTTGCCAAAATCTCGGCATTGCCCTCAACTAACGTCTCGTCGGAGGCATCGGAGTCCCAGGCATCGGAGTCGGAGGCATTTCCCCTGTTGTTGATACGGTTTTGGCGGGGGTTTTGATAACCGCCAAGGCCACGGGACGTGAAGCCATTCGACTTGAAGGGTGACATTGTGATGGTTGAGTTTGGTGGTTGAAAAGGTTTTGTTGTGGTGAGACTGTTTGTCTGAGTAAGTGGGTTAGGTATTGTGAGCGGTGAAGGGTGAGCGTGTCGGATGAAGAAGGGGAAATAAATGAAGAACAAAAAGTGTGAGGGTAGGGGAGATTTATACCTTCGGCGGCGGCAGAGGCCATTCATCCACCATGTGCGTGGTCTTCGAAGCAGACATCGGAGGACCTGGATGAGTCGAAATCTTCTTATGCCCGTGTTCTGCTGCGCGGCAAGTCTACTGCAGTATAAATCGGAGCGTCACAAATATGCGACCAGAGCAGATAATATGCGGACTGGATACATATTGCACCGGATTTACGGAGCGTCCAAACATGGCCCTGGCGAATATACTGACTGGCGTTTCAACGCCGGGAACCTTTTTCAGGAACCTGCAAGTAAACCTGATAATGGTCATGGCCTTGAACGGAACTGTGACAACTGTCCCTCTGGCCCAGCTTCCTTCACGTGAACTGTACGACTATCTCCAATCATGCGAGCTTCAAGCTCTACACCAAGGTAGTCGGGCACGCGCAATCTGTCGTACTGTCATTCTGATAGCACATTCCCCCTGGGTATCTGGTGACATGCGAGTGTCTTCCACCGATCATCCGACCCGGCCAATATTTCTTTATGCTCCGTGCTGTCAACTCATGTTTTGTCCAGTGAAGCCATCCAAGCCCTGATAGCACTCCCCAAACTTTCACCGTCCAGACTGTTTCACGGATGAGCTTGTTCGAGTTCGGGGTCCGGTTACCGCAGACTACATGCTGCAAGCTGCATGTAGACTAAGGGGGTGAAGAGCCTCAATGCCAGGTCATGCAGCCAAATACAGATCCAGGAACGCCGTAAAATGGCAACATCCGCCACACCGAGTTCGGCATGCGTATATGTATGTACGGTCGCACATATTTCTGATGAAGAAAATACAGCATATGCGGCCAAGATCCCATTTCTTTATTCCACTCCTCCGCTCAGTATCCGGTCCCCAGACGTAGCGTAGCGGTCCGCCTCTCGACCGACTGCCGGATTTGGCTCGGGCTTGATGGATCCTTATCGGCGATGTTATCCTTGTAGCAAACATGCGATGGCCAGAGTGGCCAATATCGCCTCGGCTGTTCTTGCTCTGCAGAGGTGTTTTGCCTGCTCCCTGGTTTTGGCACGAGAGTCTTTTTTTTTTTTTTTTTTTTTTTTTTTTTTTTTTTTGGGTGCGTGTTTCTGACATCTGAGGCTGTTGAAGATGCCCTTGGCGCACTGACGAGCAACTAGCTTTGATCAAAATCAACGGAGGGTTGGGGGGGCTACCGGAGAAAAGTGCTGAGCTCAGGGCCTGCATGATCGGCCGCATGTTTCTGCAGACTACAATTTTTTCCTCTGCGCCGGAAAGTTTCAATCATAGAAACTTCATGTAAAAGGAAGTCATATGTGACTCAAAGATTCGAGGTCTGCTCTTGCCAGTCGTCCAGTTGATGTGGCTCCGATTTGTTTTTCCGGGAAATTACTGGCTTGGTACCTACATTCTTCCGCTACAAGGACAATGACCAAGGCGGGGTTACCGCCCGACCATAAGGTACAGACATCAAATCTATTGCATACAAGAAAACGATTTTTCACGATATCACAAGCATGAGATACGAGAGTCGAAGAAAGTTGTGCGCAAATATTCGTCAAATGATGAACTCTCATTCCCATTACCACATATTCCGAAACATTTCATGCCGACAGAGTCTCAAAAGGGGCGGAGTGTCCCATACGCCCGTGGGGTGCTTTTTATATGCTCATCGTTGCAAGAATTTCCCATGATATTTTGTAGTTGTTGGCGGTTTGCTGGATCCTGTGCCCATATCAAACAACGATTTTGTTTTATTTGGTAAATCATATCTGCTACCTGGTCAGTGGTCACCACGATGTCTCCAAACCACAAGCACACATCCCGTCTGATGTGGTGGGTTTCGAAATTGATGCCTGTGGTGATGAAGAAAGCTTTGTCACCGGAGCGATCAAAGTTTCGCGATTAGCATGAGTGACAGGTGCCGGTTGGAAGCCAGTGGATAGTGATGTTCGAATCCGTTGGCCGTGGTGTTTTGAGATTGCAATTCTAACCACTTTGCAGGACGCATGTGTTGGGCCAGTTGGCAAGTGCATCCGCATTCAGTTGACCCCTGAGCAGGCACGTGCTACCCTGCCTTGCATTGCCTACGGTTGTAACTTCTCCCCTTTTCATGTGCTTGATCGCTTGAAAATGAAATGTTACTTCTTTCCGACATTTTGCTACGCACCAGGACTTACAATTCCTTGGGGCGACGGGAATGGAAAGTGATCGGGTACGGAACAAACGATAACCCGGACCGCAGCTTGTCGGGTGCGATGGGTTCCATGTAGCGTATGGTAGCATGTGAGAACAGCTCGCCGAACAGCTTCACAATGCAGAAGAATGCAATTCGGCAGGCGCTCCCGACTGTCTGGATGATGAGGTGCTTCAAGCAAGGGGTTTCAGGAGATTCACAAAGAAAGGACGTCTTGTGGGTTAGGGGTGTTTGTGGCTCCTCTAACAAATGATTGCACTTGCCCTATTCCGGTTTAGCGCGTGTGATTGCTGATGTAAGCAGGTTGGATTCTCAACGTCACTCCTTCCTTCTTTCGTGAAATGTTTTTCTCAAATCTGGAGCCTGACACCCAACATGCTTTCCCTTGATGATCCTCTTTCCCTTCTGGGTTCGTTATCTGCTCTACAACACCAAACGGCATTGATTAGTCGGTTTGTGATTGAGTTTAAGCAAGGTGCCTGGATTGTTGAGGCTCTTCAATCGAGCCCTGGAGATGACAAAGGCCTAATCTGGCAGACCCGCGACCCTAAGGATCACAAAGAACGGCGATTGGTACGGAACAGAGAGCATCCAGTCGCGAGGGACCTAGCCGCGCCGGGGACTGATGGATGAAGCACAAATCGTCAGGCACCCAACGGAGAGTGACAGCGAGGGAAGGAGGGAGGTGATTTGGGGGTCATTTGATTGTGGTGCGCCGAGACTGGTAAGGTGTGATGCAACTGGAGCGCTCTTAGGAAGTGGCGGAGATGATCTGTGCTTCCCTCAATTAGGTACGGACCCTTTCCCTGTACGATGACGTCGACTGCCAAACTTTTTCCAAGGTTGACGACATTGGCAAGCGCGACAGTTCAGCTCAGTTTGCTCCTCCCTTCTGCGATTTGGGTTTCCAGGCGCCCATGTCTGGCCCTTTCGTTCCGCAATTGCACTTTTACGGTCCGCAGCCAGAGCCCATCCATCGGCCATCATCGACATTTCACAATGCGTGTGCCTGGCCAGTGCCCCCATCAGGCCCATCATGCCCATCGACAGGGTCTCGTCACAGTCATGGAACCAGCTTCGAGCCAAAAACAGTAGCAGTTCTGGCTACTGCAATGAACTTCCCGCCTCTCCCCCATCCATCTCGCATGCGCATCTTTTTTTCACATCTTGTCAGCGGGAATGCTTTCATACCTGAATTTTGGCTCTTCAGCCTGCTATGAAGTGTCCTCGTGGCCTCGTGGCCTTGTTATTTCTGTTCCTGTTCCTGCTTCCGCTGTTCCTGGTGTTGACTCGGGTGGCTTTCAAGCTGTTGTACCCACTCGTTCCAGTCGTGTCCAGGTTTCCGCATCATAGTAAACACAGTTACTGGTGTCAACCCAACCATACAGATCACAGAGATTCAGGAGTATACATAGCCCAAACCCGACCAGGTAGTCGAGGTAGTCCATACATTCTACTTGCTGCACTATCGATTTACCCCCCCGGATTCGCATCCAATAGTTCCAAATCGCTCCCGTTGTTACATCTCGTATCTTCCATATCTCACCTTTCCCGTCCTTTCCTTGCACTGCCCGGCTGCCAGGTTACATACTCTACAACATACATCCCTAACTACACCAGACTACCATACAGCTCCGTCTCCCCGCCCATCTTCGCTGCACTTCATCGCCGATTCACTCACAAATCCCGAATTCCGACTAGCTACTACAGCTCCCAAACAGGAAAACCCGGGCCGATTTCGCGACTTCGTTCTCACCAACAGATCTGGAGAGCCTCGTGCCCCCTCAAAGTCCACACGTCCACACGTCCACACCCAATAGGCTGCCGGAGGCCACGGCAAAGGTAACCGAGAGGATACCACTCAGGCAGAACTGAAGGCCTTGTGTCTTCCTGGGGTTCCCGGCGGTCTTCCTAACCACCCTCTTTTGCTGGCTTCTGGTGTCTTCCAGACTAGAACCAGTAGCTCAACCGTCGCCTCATCAGACGCTTCGGCACCACTCGGACTCGGGACAGGACGGGCACGGCCACCCGGTTCCTTGTCCGGGTGCAGCGGTTGCAGATAGCCCCTGAAAATGAGTGACTTTGCGGCTCACCCCCATCAGACAAGCTCGCCAGCCTCCTCAAGTGGCACAATTCTCCCACCGCCCTTGCCAGGCACAAGTCTGAGGAAAGAGCGCGGTGCCATCGCCGCTCAGGCCTGCGATACCTGCAGGGCTCGCAAACAGAAATGTGACGAGCAAAGACCAAAGTGCGGCACTTGCCAGAGATTCAATGTCGAGTGTCACTACAGGGAACCACAGCCTACAAAGTAAGTCCACGCCTTACGCCTCCTGAGATGACTTGATCTAATACGGACTCTAGAAAGGACAAGACGATGGTGGAAATCCTGGATAAGCTCAAGGTCCTAGATGTTCTCAATGTGCTCGAGAACAAGATTGACCACTTGAGTTCGCGCATGGACCATTTGTCGGCCACACGTCATCCCAACACCAACTCCATCACGGCAACTCACTTCGCCCCTACTCCCCCTCTCACCATTTCCACTGGGCGTTCCACTGGCATCCATGGAGTACATCCTGCCGTGGCGCACCACCGCTCGCCAGAAGGACTGTCTAATGGGGTGCCTCATGCGCTCCCCAACATTGCCTCGCTCACCGAGGACCACTACCAATATGTGTCTGCTGCCCATCAGATGCTGGCGTGGCCGGCAATACAAGGCCACCTGGCGGCCATTCAGCCCAAATGCCCTACCCGAGACCTCAAGTCGGTTGCGATTGAGGGCCCGGCCATGGCACTCGGTGCTCACTTCTCAATGAACCACACCATACCCATGAGCCTGCAGAATGGCGACAACTTCAATCCTGCGCCTGTCTCGGCTCCAATATCAGCCTTTGGATTGGACTGGGATATTATGCAAACGTTGAGCAAGGCCTACTTTGACACCATCAACCTCCTGCATCCTATCTTGGACCGCCATACCTTCTTAACCCAAACACTTCCGACTTTGTTCAAGAACGGAGTCGATCACAGACTGACGTCCACCATCGCCTTTCTTGTCTTTGCTCTAGGTGAGGTTGCTCTGGGCAACTATAGGGGCGCGCCCATCAATGCGCATGGAGGGAGGCCGAGCGGTATGAGGGGAGGCTCTAAAAGTCACCCACCTGGCATTACGTTGTTCAATGAAGCGAGGAAACGTTTAGGCTTTAGTGTTACCGAGACGAGCCTCGAGATGGTACAGGCATACACATTGGCTAGGTAAGCACCTCGTTCTGAGCCCCTGTTATCAGTATATCTAACTCGATGTAAACAGTACCTACTGCGCGACCTGCTCATATCCCATGGTATGTTTCCCCTTAAATCCCAGCTACTCTGTTTCGTGCAGATATCACCCGTTGCGTTGGTAATCATGTACTAACAAACGTAGGGTTTCTGGAAAATGATTAGAGAGGCGTCTTTGGCCTGCCAGTCCTTGATCATGATGTAGGGCAATCATATCCCTATCAATTTGTCCAGTATGCAGACTAACGCATGGCAGTAACCCTGGGGTGCTCTCTTCTCCACAGGCAGATTTGCTAAGAAGAGCATTTTGGCATTGTGCCGTAATGGAAACGTATGTGCCAGCCATGCTTTGAAAATGCCAACTCAAACTAATCGACATATGCCAGTTGCCTCAACCTTGAGCTGGGCTTCCCACTTACAGGCCTCGAGAAGATGGAGAACGTAGTTTCCCTTCCCGACTTCAGCACCTGCTTCTCAGACGACGATTATATCAGCAATCAAGAGACACAATACCAAGAACACTTTGCGTCTCAAATAGCTCTTAGGCGGTTGCTTGTTGAATTCCACGGGACGCTCAGTCGATGTAGGCACCCTTCTTCCTCTTGCCCACTCTACACTTTTGCCCAACCCTCGCTAACGCACATTCTTTGCAGCGCCATACAACACCACTGCTCCCAGCACTAGCAGCACCCCAAACACGGTCCGCCATATGGCAACGGACCTCGAGCGCTGGCGCGGCTACCTCCCCCCTAACCTACAATGGCAAGAAGACACACCCGGCGCCTTTCCGTCGAGCGCGACCACCTACAACGGCCCGAGCATCTACAGCCCCGTCACGACAGCAACGGCGACTACGACAACGAACAGCACCCCGGCTATCTCACCCATGCTTCCCACTCCTCAAACAGGTACCATGTCCATCAGCTCCGTCAGCTCGGTCGTCGGCGGCGTCTCCATGCCCGGGAGCGGCGTCATGCCTCAATCCGTCGCCAGCGTCACAGCTTCCGGCCTCCGCTCCCCCCAGCTGTCCCACCAACAACCGATTCTCAACTCCGGCCTCGGCCTCCAACAACACCAACCGGTGCCTCAACCACAAATGTTCACGGCCGACCTCGATGCTCCACCGGCCCGCTACCCGTACGCCAACGACGTGCAGGTAGCCCTCCTCCGCTCCCGCTACTACTACGCCAAATACCTCATCCACCGCCCCTTCCTCTACAAAGCCCTGCACCACCCGGACGCCATGACGCAAGACGACGCCATCGGCGCCGCCGAGTGTCTTAAGGCCTCGCTGAAGTGGCCCATTGCCATGTCGCCCACGTGTCTGCACAAGCGGCTTGTTCCCTGCCCCTTCTTCTTCACGCAGAACTTCTTTGGGATCTTGGTCCTCCTGCATCTGGTCCTGAGCGACAAGGTGCCGATCCTGACCAAGATCAAGGATACGCTGTGCGGAGGAGAGAGGTTCGAGATGGAGGCCAAGGAGACGGTGGAGTTGTATGTGAATTGGATTAGGGATCTGAGGGATGTGGAGCCGAGTGCGGTTTGGGATTGGGATGTTGTTAGTGCCATGTTTGGGTTGGAGGGGAATGGGTAAGGGTAAAGTTGGATGGGAGAGGTTTTCCGAGGGAATGGAAGGGAGTTGGGAGATGGTGGTGATAAGCGAGAGGGAAGCTGGGTGGAGAAGACTGGGAGGGATGAAGAGTTGGGTAAATGGGTTTCGAGCGTACGTCAAGCTTGATTTACGGGTAGTTTTCGCGGAAGAGGGCTGTTTTGGATACCATGCCATGGCATGGCCGGGAGTTTTGGTTCGTGGTTTTTTTTGACATATACCTCTCAACTGAGTTTTGGAGATCTTGATAGTTACGACACTCAATCTTGAATATCGGTTGTAGAAAGTGAGGCTATCACTAACCTTTGTCATCACATATGTGTGCTAGAAAGAGAAAGAAACGAAGACCACAATGGGATGTCAATGGTCTATCCATCTGGTCAAAGTCTCGTCACACGAGGCACGTACTAAAATCCAAAGCGAATGGAACGAATTGGTCTTCTCATCAACTCTGCTGATTGCCAAAACATTCCCCAAACCAAACCCCCTCACGTTCATGCAAGTCATATCACAAGAGAGGAACCCAGGAACCAAAGAATTATCGAAAATCATTTCCGCGTTGGAGTTGGTATCATGATACATTAAATAATACGCCAGTAAAATGCTAAAAGCCAGGCCCGCCCGCCCGCCTTGCCCGCCTGAAAAAGGGATGTGGAAAAACGCATCAATCCCATCATGCCAGTATCCCAGGATTCATCATATCGATGTCCGATCCGGCTCCATGTTTTCTTCGTTCGACTCCCTTCCTTTTTTGTTCGAATCATTGCACTGTTCTCATCTCCTATTAACATTTTGGAATTGTTGGTATAATCCATGCAAAGTATAAAAAAGCCAAATCACCACAACCCAACCCTTACTTATTGCTCCTTCTCACTCACAGGCCGCGTCGAAGACGGGCTCTGTGTCGTCGAAGGGCTTTCGGGGCGGATCTTCTCCTGCGTGACCTCCTTCGAGTTCGCTCCCGAAGCGAAGGGGGGCTCGCTGTTGTTCCTCGACCTCGGGTGGTTGCTGGGACCGGGGGAGCCGTCGTTGACAAACATGCCCTGGTCGGTGGTGTTGCGGAAGTAGTGGTGGACCTGATCGTTGAAGTCATCCTCCTCGAGCTCATTGCCCATGGTGTTCTGGCCGTTGACCTCCTTCTCGCGGCGCATGCGCTCCTTGCCGGCCCACTCCTCGCGCATGTCCTCAATCTTCTGCTTGTGGTCGAGCTCGGGGTTGTAGTTCTTGCCGACGCCGCGGAGGCGCTCCCAGAGGGAAAGATGCATGGGGTGGATGGCGATGCCGTGATAGTCGTCGGGCTTGCCGGCGCGGATGTAGGCCCACCGCCGCTCTTGCTCCTTAAGGTCAAGACCGGTGGTGTCGGGAAGGAACATCCAGGTGACGAACATGCCGGCGAGACCGAACCAGGGAACGACGTAGAACTTGGTCTGGGTGTCGATGTAGTTGTACAGGACGGAGGCGAGAAGCGCACCGGCCTTGCCGCAGCAGGCGCTGAAGCCGTGGGCGGAGGCGCGGATGGGGGTCGGGAAGACCTCACCGGCGACGAGGAAGGTGACGCTGTTGGGGCCGAACTGGTTGAAGAAGCTGGAGAGGAAGTACATGGCCTGGAAGGATTTGATACCGGCGGGGCTGGTGTAGTACTCCAACTTGAAGGCGGGAATGACGAACATGATGAAGCACATGAGGAAACCGACTTGCTGCATCATCTTGCGGCCATAGAAGCGGTTGTCCATGAGGAGCGAGGCCAAGTAATAACCGACAAGAGAGATGATGACGTTGTACAAGTTCCAAACCCAGCCGGTCATGACGGAATTCGAGCCGCCGCTGATGACGGAAATGAACTGAGACTGGAAGAGCTTGTTTCCGTAGAAGAAAACGTCGTTGCAGAACCAGCCACCAGCCGTGGCAAGGAGACGGCCACCGAAGTGCCTGGTGGTCATGGCGAGGGAGTCGTAATCGTAACCGGTAACGTTGCTCTTCTTCTTGGCGGCAATAAGCTGTCGGCTGGCGTGGGGCATCTTGTAGGTTCTGTAGTAGACGAGCCAAAGGGTACCGACGGCGGGAATGGCGAACGACAATCTGAATGTCCACTGGACAGTGGTGAGGCCATAAGGCGGGTCTCCGCTACCGGCATGGAAGATGAGGAGGAGGATAATGAGGAGGGCCTGGTTGATAAGCTGACCCCAACCCTGCATCAAGAAGGCGGTAGTGACCTTGCGGCCACGGTGAAGACGATCGTTTCTGGTAGAGAGCTTTCCGGATGAGACGGAGTCCTCCATGGAGGAGGTAGCAGTAATGGGATATTCACCACCAACACCGAAACCTGGAGACAAAATCTGTTAGCTTCGCGTATAATGCGACTTTGCGCCTTTGGAAGGAACGTACCGTAGAAGAAGAGAGACCAAGCATAGCAGATAACCCAGCCCTGGAGGGTTAAACCCCAAGAAGCCGTGAGCATGAGCAAACCGACAAACATGATGGCGGCATCCTGAATAAGACCCCAGCGACGACCAATCCAGTCACCAATGACACCAACGACCAACTGGCCAACCATGATACCGATAACCTCGAGGTATGTTACGGCAGCGATCCAGTTGCTGCTGCACTCGGTAGCGTGTTTGCCCCAGCATTGCGGCCAGGTGGCTCTGAAGAGAGGCTCGATGTTGCCGATACTGAAGAGGACGTAGCCCTCGAGACCGAGACCGGCACCGGGAAGGACGGCGTTGCGGAAGTACCACGAGACGGGGCTGAGAGGGTCCTTCTTCATCATGCGGCCGATGGCCTTGAGCTCCTGCTTCGCCTCCTCATTCTGGACCTTGTTGACGAAGGCTATCCTTTCGCGCAAGGGGAGGTCGGCCCAGTAGGTGCCGTCTTTTGTGTAAATGTCGTCAGGGTGTGTGAGGTAAGCGAAGATGGCCTTCTCGTGGTCGGGATCAGGGGTGACGCCGAAGGGCAGCTGAAGGGCCTCGTCACCGGTGGCCGGGCCATGAGGCACCGGGATCAGACCCGGCGTAGGGTCGTGGTGAACGTCGGGACGTATTACGTCGTCGTCCATGTTGATCTGAAGTGGTTGTATATGGGTGGGGTATATAAAGAAAAAAGATGTCTATAGGACAAAGAAGATGGGTGAAGATATCAAAGGAGAACGGGGGAGGGTTGTCCTCTTGCTCAAGATCCCAAGACCAACAGCACAGCAGGCGTGTTGATTCTGGAGATCAGATCAGATGATGGAGAAGGAAGAAGGACAGAGGGCGCTGGAGGAAGAGATATGGATATGAGACTCGGTGGCCACAACACCAGGACCTGTCGCGAGTTCTTATGGCCAAGAGCCAACGAAGACTTGGAATGGAAGAGCTTGGGGATGGTGCTGGGATACCAGCCGTCTCTTTCCGATTTGGGATAGGTGGAGTTGTGTGGTGGACTGGTGGAGGGACTGGAGGCGAGACTGGACTGGAGACTGGAGGGGCAGATGGAGCTAGAGGTACCTGAATCCCATCCAGAGGTATTCGGTACCTGCGTGTGGGCTCACTGGTGGGCGGGAGACTGGAAGAGTGGAAGGGCGTAGCAGTACCTGTTTCTGCACCATTATTCAGCGGGCAGGAGGGGTACAGCTACCTCAACTGATCAAAGGACAGGGGGGCAGTAACAAACGACCACGCCGAACTCCCGAAGGAATGGCCCTGTATGGGCGAGGTCGTGGTCGAATCGAGCACTGCCATTGGACGATGTGAATTTTTCCTCTCAATCTCCAAATCCAACAGAGGTACCAGAGACTGTGGGGGAACGGGGCTCATGGAGCAGTCGAACTCATTGGAGATTTGCAGACCCTGACCGCTGACATCGGTTTCCCCGTGCGCTTCCGGGCATGTATTTTTTTTTTTTTTTTTTTTTCTCTCTGAATGCATTGGATATTTGGAGGCGATCGATCAACAACGCCTGTGCGGAACAGGCAGGGACGGACACTGCTCGCTCGCTGCGCCCACCAAGTCTAACACTGATATCACTGTCGACATCATAGCGCAACGCATTTCCACTAACAGTGACGCAGCGGGGGGCACGGCATGAAGCGATAGTGTTCTAAGATATTGGAATCTTGGTGCCACAGCGGCGGTGCTGGAGCTTCCACTTCCTTGTTTCAACCACGCCTTGCAAGGCCGCACTGAGCGGAAAGGCTACACACGTAGATTAAAATTCCTGCGCACGTAGACTACCCACTTTTATCGCTGAGTAAGCTGGCCAGCCGCCCAGCCGCGCCAACCGCCCACCGTGCACATCGCTGCCCAACCGCCGCTACCGTCGCGCAGTCTGTTAGCGATCGTTAGTCGTTGGCGCAATTGAATGAAGCTATCGTAAGACCTTATTCTAGTGTTGCGCAATTGTTTTGAGCGATTATTTCTCGTCTTTATTATTATTTAATCGAGTGTCTTCGAGTTCGTTGTATCGGTTGATTTCGCCCGCCCGCCTAAGTCGCGTATTTGCTTAGGTAAATAAAATACGAGAATAAATTAGATTCTAACCTAGCCGATTAAAACGACTAATTCTAATTGTAAGTAAATAGATTTGCCCGCTAAAATAACTCCTAATTAATTTCGAATAATTACTCTTGAACGGAGTACGACTCCCTTCGTCGAAATCTAGTCGCTGTCAATCCGCCGCCGCCGTTAATATAAGCGAACGAAATTAGGAATACGGTTACTATCCCCTAGCGAACGCGCCGCCCAATTATTAGTAAGCGGACTAGTAAGGCTACTATTTACATTAACCGGCTACGATAATAAGGCCGCCGCCTTTAACGTATTATAAGATTATTACGTACGATAAGGCTTTACGGTTATATTATATAGTAATATAAAGAGTAGGAAGTAGGGAGAGGAGGAGTTTGTTGTACGAGTTGATTATGCTTATATATATAGCGGTACTTATACGGCATTTGGATAGGGCATTCGAAATATACTTTTACGGCGGTTTAGCTATAAATATTAGGTAAAAGTTATTATAAGGAAGAGGTAGGGTAATCTATAGTTTATTAAGGAGATTAAGAATACTTACAACTATAATCTCAATATTGATAACCTCGCTAGTAATATTATATACCGTTAATAGGTCCGCCGCAATTATAAGGAGGTCATTAAGATTGTTATCGAGAGGCTATTTGGTACAATTAGAATAAGCGTACGTTAAATTACTTATTACTTAAGTAGTACCCTAGAAGATAACGAAGTTGTACTACTTCTAATTGTTGCTAATAACTAACTAGTAGTTGAGTTGCGCGGTCTTCGAATCCCTATTACGCCTAAGGAGGTTTAGAACATTCAATAGGGCATTCGACGAGTAAAGTATAGTCCTTATACTTCGACCAAAATGTTCGTCGATTTATTAGAGTAATATAAGAACCGTTACGGTATCGAACACTTTATTAAGTACGACGAGAGTATATTATAGGGTTAGCCTACCTATAACCTGCCTAGCGCTGAGCACTGCTGTTACAATGTGCTAGAATGCCTCGGTATAGCTTAGAGCTATTGTGACGGCGCCGGTCCGGCTATGCCGCCATGCCCGCCATACCCCATAGGAGGACTGGTGTTGTGAGGTGCTATAAAGGTCGGAGGAACGAGTAATATAGAAGGTTCGCGCCAAGACTAGCCAAGACGGGCTCTAAGCCTATTGAAGGTATTTATTCTTATTTATTATATAGGTAAAGGGGGATACGAGTGAAGGGATTGGCTATTAGCGACCCGTATATAGGTCCCGCTATCGCTTGCGTACTAGGGTATTTATTTAGGTTCGCAACGTATATATTTAATTCTCTTCCTTTTCTTCTCCTTATTTAAAATCTTCTATTATAAATAGAATCTTAGTTTTGCCTTCGACTCAATTATACCGTGCCCTTATATTATTTTAGGTCAACCCAATAATCACCTAGGAAGGTTAAATTCCAACGATTAGAAACCGATATAAATAATTAAACCGACCGTTATAGTCTAAAGAACTAAGACTTACGACAATAGATATTATAGTACCCCCGTATTTAATTCGCAATAGTACTAACGCCGGAGTTAAAGGCCCGGGCGATGACTATTATAAGGACGATTATATTAATAATAGTTTCCGCGACGAGACTTTTAAAGCTGGAGGCGGCGATAGAGATAATACCTTCTTCGAAGAAGGAAACGCTATCGACGAGGATAATTCCGAATCGTCGAAAGAGAAGGATAAGGCTACTATTAAGCCTAGCGTCGATAAAAAGGTCGCTAAAGATAAAAAGAAGTTTTAGTACGTCGACTCTATTATTAAGGAGAATGTAAAAACCTTTATACGCTTTAACGAAGAGTATTTTAATAGTTTCTACTCTTTCGAAGAGAGATTTCGTAATAAATCCACCCTCTTTTATAAGAAGACCCTATTTTACTTATATAATTAATTTAAGTCCTCTTCTAAAGTATTAGCCGACGCGTTAGCTAAGAGCAAAAACGACGAAGAGGAACCTAAATTGTTATTCGATTTATTCGACTAGTATATTAGCGGAGAGATTAATAAATATAATACCGCTTTCAACCTAAAGGACTTCGTTAAGGACTTAAAGGATAAAATAAAGGAGTTTACTAAATTCTTTATCCGTAACGCCGTCCCTTACATTCCCTATTGCGTTCTATTATCTACCTTAAAACTTCCGTTTAACAATTACTTAAACGAAGCCAAATTTACCGAACTATACGCCAACCGCCCAACCTGTCACAGGGTTAGCCTACCTGTGATCTGCCTAGCGCTAAGTACTACTATTACGATATGCTAGAATACCTCGGCATAGTTTAGAGCTATACCGTCCGGTTACGTACGTAAACACGTAACTTCGGGCTAACTCCAAAGCTCTCGCCTATATAGCCAACCCTCTACGTATACCTCCTTTCCCCTCCTCCGTATAATAATATATATTTTACCCTACCCCTAACTATACTTCTACCCTATAATAGTTTATTATACTTCTTTAACGCTATGCGTGTAAATAGAACTTTAAGATTCGGCCTATTATTAAGGTATAAGCGTAGGCTTTATCCTATCTTTTAATTAAACGAAATTCTATATTTTTTATAAATATTATAAAAAAACCCTTACCCGCTTACTTAAAGACGGAGTCTACTCGAAATACCCGTAAATTCCTATTAATTAGTTCAATAGGCGATATCGAATTCCTAGAAGTACTAGTATTTAATATTACCCTTATAAATAACCTTATTACAACTACTACTATCGACTCCCTTCAAATTACTAATTTATATAACGCCGACTTCTATAAAACCCTTTAAATAACTTTTACTACTTCTAATAACCTTCCCGCTTCTATAAAGGAAGAATAATATACTATTAATCTTTCTACTAATATTATTTTCCGTAATACTTCCCTCTCTCTCGGCCGCCTATTTAACGTCGATTCTGTCGCTACCCTTACCTAATTCCAATTTACCTAGGAGGAATTCCAATTTCTCTACGAAGCATATATTTAATTTAAAATTAAAAACGTTCGCCTTTTAAATAATAGCGTTCTCCTTAAAGAAAAGTACTCCGTTTTTAAAAAGACCTACGCTAATACTAATTAGCGTATTAGCGAATTCGGATTAGATAATAAAACCCTTTAATAGACCTTCGATTCTACTATTAAAATTATTAAATCCCTATAGAAGAAGTTTAAATATATTAATTCTATAACTTTTATTCCTAAAGACGTTATAATATCCGTTTCTATTATTAACAGTTTTATAGACCGCTCTTTCCGCGCTTACGTTAAACCTTTCAATAGCGAAGGCGAAAACCCTTTAAAAAAAATTAAGAAATATTGTACTTAGTATATAAAAATCACCTTTACTTAATTAAATAACCCCTTATTCTTCTTTAACGAGCGTAAAAAGTTCTCGTTTATCGCTAAATCCTTCGAAAGTGCCCCCTTTTCCGCCTATAAAACGGCCCTATTCTATATCGTCGACTTTAATTTAAATAAGGAAAAATAAAAATAGAAGACTACTAATACTTTCATTAAAAAGGAATTCAATATTAAATATAATAATAATAATTTAATTACCCTCGCCCGCTGCGAATTAGACGACTTCGCTATAGGTAAAAATATATACTAATCTGACTTTAAAGACCAATAGACCTAAATTATCGACTATTACAACTTCGACAACATTATAAAGGTCTACTTTCTTAAAAATAAAATTAATAATAAAATTCGTACTACTCTTACTATATAAATCCCTTAACCTTCGGATTCGGATTACTTTAAATAATTTACCCTAATTTATACCCTCGTTTAATAATTCAAAGATAACGCCTACTATTTTAAAATTAATAATCCCTTCTATAAACCTTATAACCCTACTTCTAATATAGCCTTTTCTTTTATAATTATTTATATTATAATTAATTATAGTAGTAATATTATAGACTTCGATAAATTATTCGTTATTAATATCGTAATCTATACTATAATCCTTTAAAATATCTTTAATTTTTATATAAAATTTAGTGTTTATACCCGTTATGGGCGCTCCGGCTATTATTCCTCCGTTTACTATAATAAAATAAATTTCTATAAGGAATTCCTTCCTTCTACCTATAGTAGTAATTATAATTGCAATAGAAGAGGTAGGGGTAGTTCTTATAGTAGTTATAACTAGTAATCCGGCCAATCTAATTATAATTAGTAATTTAAATACGGTTAACAATCCAAATACAATTAGTAATCTTATTAAATTAATATTATAGTCCTTAATAGCACTTAATTAATTCCTTAGTATTAATAAGGTTTTATTAACCCCTTCTTAGGTAATAAATAAGGAATTATCGATTAGGGAAATATATAACCTCTTTATTAAATCGCGTTTAGAGGCCGGAATTTATAAAAAGAAAAGGAAACGTCTTTATACTGTTTAATATTATAAAAATAAATAAATCTTCTATAAATAATTATTATAAATAATTAAATACTTTAAACCTCTTTATTTACCTTTCTAATAGGCCGCGTAAACTATATTACTCTACTCTTATCGATAATAATTATATTACTTTTAATTTTATTAACCGTTCCTTTATTTACTACTACTACTTATTAATTTACCGCCTTACTACCTTTAAAATCCTTTACTTCGCTAATAAAAGGGAAGTAAAAAGTAGTAATATTACCTACTTCTCCCGGCTTATTATATAAGTAAAATTATATTATAAAATTATTAATCTCCTTATTTATAATTTCGCTCCCGATAACCCAATTATCCTCAATTACCTTTAATTCACCTATTATTCGCTAACGATTTCGTAACCCTTTAATACCCTCTCCTTTACTTCTATTTATAAAACCTACGGTTATTTATTAACCGATTTATATTAAAATTTACGCCGCGCCCTATTTCTATAAATAGCTTCCTAGCCCTCTAATTTAAAAGTAATAAAAGTTAGTATAATAATATATTATATTCCTATAATCGAAAATATTAAAAACGAAGGTAATTCTTACCCCCTTTTACTAATCGAAACTATTACTTAAACCCTCCTAATTGAAGAAATTATTCGAACCCTCTTAACTGTAGAGCCTACTCCTCCAACCTTAAATATAAACCCTTCCCTAACTTTAATTATAAACCCCGACCCGGCCTTAATAGTATTATATTATACTTCCTTAACTTTTCTAATTTAATAGGCCTCTTACTACTACTTTAAATAAATTATTAACCGGTTTAACCTTAGGCCTATCGGTTATATTCTTACAAATTTAAGTTAAATATTTATATTTTTAATAGCCTCCTTTATTCTCCTCCGCCTTCCTTCCTTCCTTTATAGCCCTATTAACCCCGAAAATATTAAAGAGTTCTTAGCGCCCAACTTTTTCGAATTCGCTAACCGCCTCAAATTTTAAATTATCCGAATAACCCGGGCTAATATAGAAAAAAATATTAAACGTATATACGACGAAGAATAAATAGAAAATAGTCTTAATAAATTAGAACTTTCTACTCTTAATAACGAACTAATAATTTAAATTATCGAATAGGTCTTCCTTAATTATAATTAGTAATATAAGAAATTCTTCGATTCTAATTTCTATTTATAAATCGACGCCCTTATAAGCTAAAATATAGAAGTAGCCTTCTATATTACCCGAATTTTAAACTCTATCCCCCTTAATAATACGAATAGGGATTTTATTAAATATAAAGGGGTTATTAACGAATACTTTATAATTAATAGTATTACCCTTAATAAAATTACTTCCGAAAACGCTAATACTTTCTATAAAAAGGCGGATAAGCCCTATAAGACCAACGACTAAATCCGGATTAAACTTCCTAATTAATACTAGTACTATATAAATACCTTCCGCTAAATTATAATTAAAATATTCCCCCTTAACCGTATTTATAATTTTAAAATCGAATTCAAACCCGGAAAAGAAGCGCCCGCAATACGTAGCTACGCTTTTAACCCGGACGAATTTAGTATTATTAAACAATAAATCGACAATAACTTCTAAAAGAAGTTTATTCGGCTTTTTTAATCCTAAGCTTCTTCCTTAGTTCTCCTTATTAAAAAACCGGGAAGCGGAATCTATATTTATATCGACTACCGCAGTATTAATAATATTATATTCAAATTTCGCTACCCCCTTCCCTTAATTAAAGAGACGCTTAATACTATTTACTACGCTAAAATTTTTACTAAATTCGACGTTATTACTACTTTTAACCGTATTTATATAAAGGAAGGCTATAAATAATTTACTACCTTTATTACCCGCTTTAATCTCTTCAAGAATCTCGTTATCCCCTTCGGCTTTTAAGGCGCCCCTAACGTTTTCTAGAACTATATTAATAATATCCTTTATAACGTATTTAATATTTATATTACTATTTACTTCAATAACGTCTTTATTTACTCGGACAACGAATAGGACTACGAATACTATATTAATAATATTTTTAAACGATTAATAAAAATAGGCCTTAGTATAGACATTAACAAATGCGAATTCTATACTAAATGTATTAAGTATTTAAGGTTTATTATTACACCGGACGGTATCGAAATAAATTTAGAGAAAGTTAAGGCCGTTATTAAATAATAAGCTTTAGAATTTAAAAAATCCCTCTAATCTTTTTTTAACTTTACAAATTTTTACCGATAATTTATATATTCCTTCTCTTTAATTATAACCCCCCTCTACAAATTAACTACGAAAGACGTACCGTAGATTTAGACCGACCGCTATTAAACCGTATTCGACTCCTTTAAATAGGCTTTTACTAGCGGCTCTATCCTTAAAATCTATAACTAAATTAAGAAGATTATAGTAGAAACGGATACTTTAAATTAGGCTATAAATAGTATACTCTCCTAATACAATAATAAAAGTATTTTATACCTTATCGCCTACTTTTCGGCTAAATATAATATATAGGAATATAATTATAATATCTATAATAAAGAATTCCTCGCTATTATTAAGGCTTTCAAAGAATAACGCCCCGAATTCGAAAGTACTTAAATTCCCTTTAATATTCTTAACGACTATAAGAATCTTATTATTTTTATAACAAATAAATAATTTACCTAATAATATATATACTAGTCCTAATTCCTCTTATAATTCAATTTCCTAATCCGCTATACCCCTAACCCTTAAAACCTTCGCCTAAACGCTTTTAATCGTAAGCCTAACGACCGCTTTATAAATATAGAAAACGACCGCTTCGCCGCCTACTAGAAATAGCTCTTCGATTCTTCTTAATTCGAAGAAGGCTACTTTAAAATTAATAATCCTATAATTACCTTTAACCTTTATCTCCTCGGCCTTAAAGATTTTAATAATTAATTAATTAATAACTTTATCTATATTAATTATAAGACTTCCCTATTTCTATAGGAGTTTACAATTTATTTATCGGATAAATCCCTTTATTACTAGCCGCTATTAATCTATAAAGTCTTTAGCTACGCCTTTTCTAAATACTACGTCTTCTTTAATAGAATAGTAAAATAGTACAATTATATTATTATCGACCCCGAAGATAAGGAATTTTAATTTTAATTAATCGGTTAGTAATATAATTCGCCTAATATAGGCTACTTAAATAAAAATATTACATACGACTTATTCGTTTGCGAATTCTTCTAAAAGGGTATATATTATAACGTCCGCCTCTTTTATAAAGGTTACTTCCCGTACGCGAAGACGAAATTTCTCAAATATAATTCTATAGGTTTCTTTAAATTTACTACTATTTCCCTAACTCTATAAAAGGATATTTCAATTAATTATATTACTCTATTACTATTTAACGAATATTTCGGGTAGACCTTTTACTATATTACCGTCGTTATAAATAGGTTAATAAAAATATAATATTATATCCCCTATATTACTTTCGAAGTAAAAGAATTCGCTAATTATTTTATCGACCGGATCTACTCCTTATATAGCCTATTTAATATTATTATATCTAATAAAAACTCCTAATTTATTTCCTATTTTTAGATTACTTTTTGTAATCGTTTCTCTATCGTACGAAAACTTAGTTCTGCTTTCTATCCTTAGACTAACGCTTAAACCGAATATATTAATATAAATATAAAATAATTCTTATACTTCTATATTAATTAAATATAAATAGATTAGGTAAAATAATTCCTATTCGCGGAATTTTCGGGTAATAACGCTATTTCTTCCTTTATAAATATCTCCCTATTCTTTATTAATTACGGTTATTACCCTTATATAGGTATTAAACCTCGTTCTTTACTACCCTTTAACTTCTCTTCTATTTAATTAAAGGAATATTACAAAATTACCGAACTCGCCGACTATTTCTAGAAAATTTAGAACTTTGTCTCCTAATAGATTTGCTGTATTTAAGAATAGTACGAAGCTAATACTAATAAATATTATATAAATTTAAATAAATATTAGGTAAATAATTTAATCCTCCTCGATATTATTAACCTTATTAACGGCCGCCCCTATTAGAAGTTTTCCCCCTATTAGAAGGGCCCCTTCTATATTATTAAAACTAATTCTTATTAGGTCTATTTCGACCTCTTAGTTAATATAAAGTATTCACTAGTATTCTATATTTCTATAATCTAATATTAAATCGGCTAAAGCCTTCTTAATTAAAACGTTTCTTCGGACGTTATTATAAATAATAGCCGCGTTATAATATATACGGACAACGGTATAAATATTGTTAAATAAAAATTTAAATACTTAATCGACTACGCTTAATTTAATAAGAATTACTACTAGTATTACTAAATTAAATAGAAGGGGAATTACCCCTTTATATAAAAATTTAAAAATAATATTATTGATTACGAAGAGAGAGTTCTAAAATTCTATTACAATTACCTTTAAGCCCTTATACTATTAGAAGTCCGCTTTTAATTTAATTACCGGCTATAAACGGACTTTACCGAATTAAAAACGGATTTAGATTTAGATTCGGATAATCCTAAACCCCTATAGTACTATTCCGCCCCTAAATTATATTACCGCCCCGTCCCTAAGCCTCCCTAACGCTACTTATTCTGCTTATAATAACCGTTTAAAACCGTTACCGCTACTACTTTATCCCGGCGCGAGGAAAAAGGCCTTACGAACGTAATAGTATAAATTTTAAAGAAGTTATTAAACGTTTAGAAAAAGGGGAATAATATATAATTAGATTTTTCTTCGTTAAATAAATAGAAGGGGGGGATAGTATTATAGGGTTAGTTTACCTATAACCTACCTAACGCTAAATATTACTATTATAATATACTAGAATACTTTAGTATAATTTAAAGCTATACCGTCCGGTTACGTACGTAAATATATAACTTCGGGCTAATTTTAAAGCTCTCGCTTATATAGCCAACCCTTTATATATACTTCCTTTCCCCTCCTCCGTATAATAATACATATCTTACTCTACCCCTAACTATGCCTCTGCCTTGTAATATAACCGATATATTCTACAAATTTAAACTTTAAATTACAATAGCTATAACTTCGAAAGAGTAAGTATTTAAATTACGCTAAATTACCTCGTCTATAAATACCAAGCTTTACACCGTCTACGATTAGGTACTTAAATTAGCGGATACTATATCCGACGACCCTAAGACGACTTCTACCGTCGACTCCAAGATAGTTCAGTCCTTTAAAAATTACCTAATAGATAAAGAAGATGAGATTTAAACCCTAAAAGAAATTATTACCAACTTAAGCGTTCTTAAAGGTATTTATAAATTAATTAATAAAGTAAAGGTTATAACTAAAAATATAGTCCTTCCTAATATCGAGAAGGATCCTACTGCGGCTCCCCTTCGCCGTTCGACTACTTAATTCGCTACAACTCCGCTTATTAACGACGACGATAATAACGAAGCTATATCCGCTCCCCTCTATTGTACCCGCCTCTTAACTAAGTAGGCCGACCCTCCGAAATTTTATAATTAAAATAAGGAAGACGACGTACCCTTCGAGGTTTAGTACAATTTAATCTAGAATAAGTTCGAGATTAACGTTAATTATTACCTAACCGACTACAATAAATTCCTTTATATTAAAAGTCGTTTAGCCGGATTTACTTTTAAAGATCTAATACCGTATCTCCGCGAAACTTACCCCGACCAATTTACAACCTATTCTAATCTAATAACCTATTTATAGCGCGAGTATAGCGACTCCAACTAAAACGAAAAGGCTTTTATTAACTTTACGAAATTTAAAATAAAGGATACCGATAATTTCGACTACTTTAAGAATAAATTCGTTTATATAATTAGCGAATACTAACGCCCTAAATCCGAATAGAAGTACGAACTATTTTAACGCCTTTTTACGGAGTATAAGAAGTAAATAGGCGCTAAGTATTACAATTCTTCCCTTTCTTTTAAAATTTATTATATCGATTATTCCGGTTTTGGCTAAATATTTAAAATTATTACTAATAAAATTAAAGTTACTTCTTCTTCTTCTTCTCGCAATAAAGGAAGCAATAATAATAAAAGATCTAATAACTCTAAGACCTCTAATTCTTCGGCCCCGAAACCCGCTAATAGTAGTAATAATAACTATTCTACTATAAATTGCATTAAAAAGACTACTCGCTTATTTAACGAGGGTTATTACTTCCTTTACAAGGAATACGGCTATACTAAGCGCAATTGTCCCTAGAAGGACTAATATAATTAAAAACGCCGCGACTGCATTATTACTATTGTAGAACGTTATTTAGCTAATAAGAACGGTAATATTAGAAGTGCCCAATCCGCGGCCCTAACCGCTCTAATTACTACTACCCCTATTATAGGGTTAGCCTACCTATAACCTGCCCAGCGCTGAACACTGCTATTACAATGTACTAGAATGCCTCGGTATAGTTCAGAGCTATACCGTCTGGTTACGTACGTAAATACGTAACCTCGGGCTAGTTCTAAAGCTCTTACTTATATAGCCAGCCCTCTACGTACACCTCCTTTCCCCTCTTCTATATAATAATATATATCTTACCCTACCCTTAATTATACTTCTACTCCGTAATAATTTATTATACCTCTTTAATACTATACGCGTAAATAAGACTTTAAAATTCGGCCTATTATTAAAGTACGAGTGTAAGCTTTATCCCGTCTTTTAATTAAACGAAATTCTATATCTTTTATAAATACCGTAAAAAAACCCCTACCCGCCTATTTAAAGACGGGGTCCGTTCGAAATACTTATAAATTCCTATTAACCAATTCGATAAGCGATATCGAACTCCTAGAAATATTAGTATTTAATATTACTTTTATAAATAATTTTATTACGGCTACCGCCGTCGGCTCCTTTTAAATTACCGACCCGTATAACGCCGACCTCTATAAAACCCTTCAAATAACTTTTATTATTTTTAATAACCTTCCTACTTTTATAAAAGAAGAATAATATACTACTAATCTCTCTACTAATATTATTTTCCGTAATATTTCCTTCTCTTTTAACCGTTTACTTAACGTCGATTCTATCGCTACCCTTACCCAATTCTAATCTACTTAAAAGGAGTTCTAATTTCTCTACGAAGCGTATATTTAATTTAAAACTAAAAATATTTACTTCTTAAATAATAGCGTTCTCCTTAAAAAAAAGTATTCCGTCTTTAAGAAGACTTATATTAGTACTAATTAATACGCTAGTAAATTCGGATTAAATAATAAAACCCTCTAATTGTCACAGGGTTAGCCTACTTATAACCTGCCCAACACTGAGCACTACTATTACGATATGCTAGAATATTTCGGTATAGCTTAGAGCTATACCGTCTGGTTACGTATGTAAATATATAACCTCGGGTTGGCTCTAGGGCTCTCGCCTATATAGCTAACCCTCTACGTATACCTCCTTTCCCCTCCTCCGTATAATAATATATATTTTACCCTACCCCTAACTATACTTCTACCCCGTAATAATTTATTATACTTCTTTAATATTACGTACGTAAATAGGATTTTAAAATTCAGCCTATTATCGAAGTACGAGCGTAGGCTTTATCTTCCTTTTAATTGAATAAAAGTCTATATTTTTATAAATACTATAAGGAAACCCTAATCCGCCTATTTAAAGACGGGGTCCGCTCGCAATACCCGTAATTCCTATCGATTAATTTAATAGGCGATATCGAACTCTTAAAAGTACTAGTACTTAATACTACCCTTATAAATAACTTTATTGCAACTACCGCCGTCGGCTCCCTTTAAATTACTAACCTATATAATGCCGATTTCTATAAGACCTTCTAAATAATTTTTATTACTTTTAACGGCTTTTCCGCTTTTATAAGGGAAAAATAATATACTACTAATTTCTTTACTAATATTATTTTCTATAATACTTCTCTCTCTTTCGGCTACCTATTCGACGTTAATTCTATTACTACCTTCGCCTAATTCTAATTTACTTAAGAAGAGTTCTAATTTCTCTACGAAGCGTATACCTAATTTAAAACTAAAAACGTTCGCTTTTTAAATAATAATATTCTCCTTAAAGAAAAGTACTCTATTTTTAAAAAGATTTACGCTAATACTAATTAGCGCGTTAGCGAATTCGGATTAAATAATAAAGCCCTCTAATAGGCCTTCAATTCCGCTATTAAAACTACTAAATCTTTATAGAAGAAGTTTAAATATATTAATTCCGTAACTTCTATTCCCGAAAACGTTATAATATCCGCTTCTATTATTAATAGTCTTATAGACCGCTCTTCCTACGTTTATATTAAACCTTTCGACGGCGAGGGCGAAAACCCTTTAAAGAAGGCTAAGAAATATTATACTTAATATATAAGGATTACCCTAATTTAATTAAATAACCCTTTATTTTTCTTTAACGAGTGTAAGAAGTTCTCGTTTATTACTAAGTCCTTCGAAGGCGCCCCCTTTTCTATTTACGAAACGGCCCTATTCTATATCGTTGATTTCGATTTAGATAAGGAAAAATAGAAATAGAAGATTGTTAACGCCTTTATTAAGGAGGAATTTAATATTAAATATAATAATAATAACCTAACTACTTTTGTCCGCTGCGAGTTAGACGACTTTACTATAAGTAAAAATATATGCTAATCCGACTTTAAAGACTAATAGACTTAAATTATCGATTACTATAATTTCGACGACGCTATAAAGGTCTATTTCTTTAAAAATAAAATTAATAATAAGGTTCGTATTATTTTTACTATATAAATCCCCTAGCCTTCGGGCTTAGATTATTCTAAATAATTTATTTTAATCTATACCCTTATTTAATAATTCGAAAATAACGCTTACTATTCTAAAATTAATAATCCTTTCTACAAACTTTATAGCCTTATTTCTAATATAGCCTCTTCCTTTACGGTTATTTATATTACAATTAATTATAGCGGCGACGTTATAAACTTTAATAAATTATCTACTACTAATATCGTAATCTGTATTATAATCCTTTAAAACGTTTTTAATTTCCGTATAAAATTTAATGTTTATACCTACTATAAGCGCCCCAACTACTACTTCTCCGCTTACTATAATAAGATGAATTTTTATAAGGAGTTTCTTCCTTCTACCTATAGCGGCGGCTATAATTATAGTAGAGGAGGTAGGGGCGGCTCTTATAGCGGCTATAATTAGTAGTCCGGTTAATTTAAGTATAATTAGTAATTTAAATACGGCTAATAGTCCGGATACGGCTAATAATCTTATTAGGTCAACGCTATAGTCTTTAATAGTACTTAATTAATTCCCTAATATTAATAAAGTTTTATTAGCCCCTTCTTAGGTAATAAATAAGGAGTTATCGACTAAGGAAATATATAGCCTCTTCGCTAAATCGTATTTAGAGGCCGGAATCTATAAGAAGAAAAGGAAATATCTTTATATTACTTAATATTATAAAGATAAATAAATCTTCTATAAATAACCGTTATAAATAATTAAATACTTTAAACCTTTTTATTTACTTTTCCGATAGGCCGTATAAATTGTATTACTCTATTTTTATCGATAATAATTATATTACTCTTAATTTTATTAATTATTCCTTTATTTATTACTATTATTTATTAATTTACTACTTTATTACTTCTAAAGTCCTTTATTTCGTTAATAAGAGGGAAGTAAAAGGTAATAATATTATTTACTTCTCCTAATTTACTATATAAGTAGGATTATATTACGAGATTATTAATTTCCTTATTTACGATTTCGCCCCTAATAACCTAATTATTTTTAACTACCCTTAATTCGCTTATTATTCGTTAATAATCTTATAGCCCTTTAATACCCTTTCCTTTACTTCTATTTATAAAGCCTATAATTACTTATTAGCCGGTTTGTATTAGGATTTACGCTGCGCCCCGTCTTTATAGATAACTTCCTAACCCTTTAATTTAAAAGTAATAAAAGCTAATATAGTAATATATTACGCTCTTATAATCGAAGATATTGAAGACGAAGGCGATTTTTACCTTCCTTTACTAATTAAGGCTATTACCCGAACCCTTTTAACCGAAGAGGTTATTCGAGCCCTCTTAGTTGTAAAGCCTATTCTTCTAATTCTAAACGTAGACCCTTTTCTAATTTTAATTATAGACCCCGACCCGGCCTTAATAGTATTACGCTACGCCTCCTTAGCCTCTTTAATCTAATAGGCCTTTCGCCGCCGCTTTAAATAAATTATTAACCGGTTTAACCTTAGGTTTATCGGTTGTACTTTTATAGGTCCGGATTAAGCGCTTATATTTTCGATAGCCTCCTTTATTCTTCTTTACTTTCTCTCTTTCTTCTACGGCTTTATTAATTCCGAAAATATTAAAGAATTCTTAGCGCTTAGCTTTTTCGAATTCGCTAATTATTTTAAATTTTAAATTATCCGAATAATCCGGGCTAATATAGAAGAAGATATTAAATATATATATAACGAAGAATAAATGGAAGATAATCTTAATAAATTAGAATTTTCTATTCTTAATGACGAATTAATAATTTAAATTATTAAATAGGTCTTCTTCGGTTACGGCTAATAATATAAGAAATTCTTCGGTTCTAACTTTTATCCGTAGATCGACGCCTTCGCAAATTAGGGTATAAAGGTAGCCCTCTATACTATTCGAATTTTAAATTCTATCCCCTTTAATAATACGAATAGGGATTTTATTAAGTACGAAGGGGTTATTAATAAATATTTTATAATTAATAGTATTACCCTTAATAAAATTATTTTTAAAAATACTAATACTTTTTATAAAAAAGCGGATAAGCTTTATAAGACTAACGACTAAATCCGAACTAAATTCCTTAATTAATATTAGTATTATATAAATACCTTCCGCCAAATTATAATTAAAATATTCCCCCTTAACCGCACTTACGATTTTAAAATTAAATTTAAATTTAGAGAAGAAGCGCCCGTAATATACGGCTACGCTTTTAACCTAAACGAACTCAATATTATTAAATAATAAATCGATAATAATTTCCAAAAGAAGTTCATTCGGCCTTTTTAATTCTAAACCTTTTCCCTAATTCTCCTTATTAAGAAACCGGGAGGCGGAATCTATATTTACGTCGACTATTATAGTATTAATAACGTTATACTTAAATTTTATTACCCCTTTCCTTTAATTAAAGAGACGTTCGACGTTATTTGCTGTATTAAGATTTTTATTAAATTCAATATTATTACTACTTTTAATTATATTCGTATAAAGGAAGGCTACGAATAATTTATTACTTTTATTACCCGCTTTAGTTTTTTCGAGAATTTCATCGTCCCCTTCGGCCTCTAAAGCGCCCCCGGCGCTTTCTAGAATTATATTAACGATATCCTTTATAATATACTTAATATTTATACTACCGCTTATTATAGGGTAGAGGCATAGTTAGGGGTAGGGTAAGATATATATTATTATATAGAGGAGGGGAAAGGAGGTGTACGTAGAGGGCTAGCTATATAGGCGAGAGCCTTAGAACTAGCCCGAGGTTATATATCTACGTACGTAACCGGATAGTATAGTTCTAAATTATATTGAAATACTCTAATATATTATAATAATAGTATTTAATACTAGGTAGATTATAAGTAGGCTAACCTTATAATACTATCCCCCCCCTCCGCCTATTTAGCGAAGAAAAATCTAATTATATATTATTCCCTTTTTTCTAAACGTTTAATAATTTCTTCAAAATTTATATTATTGCATTCGTAAGGCCTTCTTTTTCGCGCCGGAATAGGGTAATGGCGGTAGTAGTCTTAAGCGGTTGCTATAAGTAGAATAAACGGCGTTAGAAAGGCCCGGAGGCGGGGCGGCGGCGTAATTTAGGGGTTAAGTAGTGTTGTAGAGGTTTGGGATTACCCGGGTCCGAATTTAAGTCCGAATCTGTTTTTAATTTAGTAAAGTCCGTTTATAGCCGGTAATTAAGCTAAGAGCGGACTTCTAAGGGTATAAAGGCCTAGGAGTAGTTGTAATAGAATTCTAAAACCCTTTCCTCGTAATTAATAATATAGTTCTTAAATTCCTATATAAGGGGGTAGTCCCCTTTCTATTTAATTTAGTAATACTAATAATAATTTTTATTGAATTAATTGTAATCGACTAAATATTTAAAATCTTATTCGACGACGTCTATACCGTTATTTATTTATATTATAACGCGGTTATTATTAGTAATAACGTTTAAGGAGACGTTTTAATTAAAGAGGCTTCGGCCGATTTAGTGTTAGATTATAAAAACGTAGAAAATTAGCGAATACTTTATATTAGCCGGGAAATCGAAGTAAATTTAATAAGAATTAGCCTTAATAATATAAAAGGGGTCCTTCTAATAAGGGGAAAATTTTTAATAGGGGCGGCTATTTATAAAGTTAATAATATCGAAGAGGATTAAATCGTCTACTTAATATTTATTTAAATTTATATAATACTTATTAACGTTAACCTTGTATCGTTCTTAAATATAGCGGGTTTATTAAGAGACGAAGTCCTAAATCTTTTAGAAATAATCGGCGAATTTAATAACTTTATAATACTCCTTTAATTAAGTAGAAGAGAAGTTAGGGGACGGCGGAGAACGAAGTTTAATACCTATATAAGGGTAATAGCTATAATTAACGAAGAATAGAAAAACGCTAGTAGAAGAAGAGACGGCGTTATTACCCGAAAATTCCGCAAATAATAATTACTTTACTTAATCCGTTTATATTTAATTAATATAAAAGCGTAAGAACTATTCTATATTTATATTAATATATTTAGTTTAGGCATTAATTTAAGGGTAAAAGGCGGAATTAAATTTATATATAATAGAAAGGCGGTTATAAAAAGTAGTTTAGAAATAAGAAATAAATTAAAAGCTTCTATTGGATATAATAATATTAAGTAAGCCGTATAAAGAGTAAATATAATCGATAAAGTAATCGGCGAACTCCTCCGCTTCGAGGGTAATATAGGGGATATAATACTATATCTTTATTAGCCGGTCTATAATAACGGCGATATAATAAAAGGTCTACCCGAAGTATTCGTTAGGCGGTAATAAGGTAATATAATCGATTGAAATATCCTTCTATAGGGCTAAAGAAACGGCGGTAAATTTAAAAAAACCTATAAAGTTACGTTTAAAGAATTTCGTCTTCGTATATAAGAGGTAGCCTTTATAAAAGAGGTAGATATTATAATATATACCCTCCTAGAAGAATTCGCGAACGAATAGGTTATATATAATATTTCTACTTAAATACCCTATATTAGGCGAATTATACTACTAATTAATTAATTAGAATTAAAACTCCTTATCTTCGGAATCGATAATAATATAATCGTATTACTTTACTATTCCGTTAGAGAAAACGTAATACTTAAAGAAAGC
Source organism: Neurospora sp. CHS-2018c (assembly GCA_009806235.1). NCBI lineage: Eukaryota > Fungi > Ascomycota > Sordariomycetes > Sordariales > Sordariaceae > Neurospora > Neurospora sp. CHS-2018c. The sequence goes on from RAPC01000015.1 coordinate 114,645, forward strand.
GCGGCTAAAGATTTTATAAACCGATAGCGGTTAATAACGAAGGGACTTATCCGATAAATAAGCCGTAAACTCTTATAGAAATAGGGAAATTTCGTAACTAATATAAATAAAATTATCGGTTAATTAATTATCGAAATCTTTAAAGCCGAGGAAATAAAAATTAAAAGTAATTATAAGATTATTAATTTTAAAGTAGCCTTCTTCGAATTAAAAAGGGTTGAAGAATTATTTCTAATAAACGGCGAAACGGTCGTCTTCCGCGCTTATAGGGCAATTATTAGGTTTATAATTAAAAACGTCTAAGCGAAAGTTCTAAGGGCTAGGGGTATAGCGGATTAAAAAGTTAAATTATAAAAAGAATTAGGATTAATATATATATTATTAAGTAAATTACTTATTCGTTATAAAAGTAATAAAATTCTTATAATCGTTAAGAATATTAAAGGGAATCTAAGCGCCTTCGAATTCGGGGCGCTACTCTTCGAAGGCTTTAATAATAACGAAGAATTCTTTATTATAAATATTGTAATTATACTCCTATATACTATATTTAGCCGAAAAGTAGGCAATAAAGTATAAAATACCTTTATCGTCGTATTAAAAAAGTATACCGCTTACAACCCAATTTAAAATATCCGTTTCTACTATAATTTTCTTAATCCAATCGTAGATCTTAAAGATAGGGCCGCTAATAAAAACCTATTTAAAGGAATCGAATACAACCTAATAGCAATTAATCTAAATTTATAATACGTTTTTCGTAATTAATTTGTAAAAAGGGGCCGTAATTAAAGAGAAGGAGTATATAAACCGTTAATAAAAATTTATAAAATTGAGGAAAAATTAAAAGGACTTTTTAAATTCTAGAATTTACTATTTAATAACGGCCTTAACCTTCTCTAAATCTATTTTAATACCGCCCGGCGTAATAATAAGCCCTAAATACTTAATATATTTAATATAGAATTTATATTTATTAATATCTATATTAAAGCCTACTTTTACTAATTACTTAAAAATATTATTAATATAGTATTCGTAATCCTATTCGTTATCCGAATAAATAAAAACGTTATCGAAGTAAACGGTAATATAAATATTAAATATATTATAAAAAATATTGTTAATATAATTCTAGAAAGCGCCGGAGGCGCTTTAAAAGCTGAAGGGGATAATAAAACTCTTGAAGAGATTAAAGCGGGTAATAAAGGTAATAAACTACTCGTAGCCCTCCTTTATATAAATACAATTAAAAGCAGCGATAATATCGAATTTAATAAAGATTTTAGCGCGGTAAATAGCGTTGAATATCTCTTTAATTAAAGGAAAGGGGTAATAAAATTTAAATATAATGTTATTAATACTATAATAATCGACGTAAATATAGACTCCGCCTCCTAATTTCTTAACGAAGAAGATTAAGGAGGAGGCTTAGAATTAAAAAGGCCGAATAAACTTCTTTTAGAAGTTATCGTCGATTTATTGTTTAATAATATTAAATTCGTCCGGGTTAAAAGCGTAGCCGTGTACCGCGGGCGCCTCTACCCTAAATTTGAATTCGATTTTAAAATTATAAGTATAATTAGGGGGGAATATTTTAATTATAGCCTAGCGGAAGGTATTTATATAATATTAATACTAATTAGGGAATTTAGTTTAGATTTAATTATTAATTTTATAAAGCTTATCCGCCTTTTTGTAAAAAGTATTAATATCTTCGGAGGTAATCTTATTAAAGGTAATACTATTAATTATAAAGTATTCGTTAATAACCCCCTCGTATTTAATAAAATCCCTATTCGTATTATTGAAGGGAATAAAGTTTAAAATTTAAATAATATAAAGGGCTATTTCTATATTTTAGCCTACGAAGGCGTTAATTTACGGGTAGAAATTAGAATTGAAGAACTTCTTATATTATTAATTGTAATTGAAGAAAACTTATTCGATAATCTAAATTATTAATTCGTTACTAAGAGCGGAGGGCCCTAATTTATTAAAATTATCCTTTACTTATTTTTCGTTGCGTATATATTTAATATCTTCTTCTATATTAGCCTAAATCGTTTAGATAATTTAAAATTTAAAGTAATTAACGAATTCGAAAAAATTAGGCGCTAAGAGTTCTTTAATATCTTCGGAATTAATAAGGCCGTAAAGAAAAGAGGGAAGGTAAAGGGAAGTAAAGGAGGCTATCGAAAGTATAAATATTTAGCCCGGGCCTATAAAGGTATAATTAATAGGCCTAGGGCTAAATTAATTAGTAATTTACTTAAAGCGGTGGTAAAAGGCCTATCGGATTAAAGAGGTTAGGGAAGTGTAGTGTAATACTATTAAAATTAAATCGGGGTCTATAATTAAAGCCGGGGAAGGGTCCGCGTTTAAAATTAGAAGAGTAGGCTCCGCGGCTAAGAAGGTTCGAATAGCCTCTTCAATTAGGAAGGTTCGAATAATAGCTTCGGCTAATAAAAAAGGGTAAGAATCGCCTTCGTCTTTAGTATCTTCGACTATAAGAGCGTAGTATATTATTATATTAACTTTTATTATTTTTAAATTAAGGGGTTAAAAAGCCGTTTATAAAGATAAGGCGTAGTATAAATCTTAATATAAACCGGCTAATAAATAGCCGTAGACTTTATAAATAAAAATAAAAGAAAGGGTATTAAAAAATTACGAAATTATTAGCGAATAATAGGCGAATTAAAAGTAATTAAAAATAATTAAGTTATTAAGGGCGAAGTTGTAAATAAAGAGATCGATAATTTCGTAATATAATCCTACCTATATAATAAGCTAGGAGAAATAAATAATATTACCGCCTTTTACTTCCCCCCTATTAGCGAAGTAAAAGACTTTAAGAATAGTAAGGCGGTAAATTAATAAGTAATAGTAATAAATAAAAGAATAATTAATAAAATTAAGAATAATATAGCCGCTATTAATAAGAGTAGAGTAATACAATTTATATAACCCGTCGGAAAGGTAAATAGAAAGGTTCAAAGTATTTAATTATTTATAATAGTTATTTATAGAAAACTTATTTATTTTTACAATATTAAGTAATATAAGGACGTTTCCTTTTCTTCCCGTAGGCTCCGGCCTTTAAATATAATTTAGCGAAGAGGCTATATATTTCTCTAATCGATAACTCCTTATTTATTATTTAAGAAAAGGCTAATAAAATTTTATTAATATTAGGGAATTAATTAGGTATTACTAAAGATTATAGCGTTAACTTAATAAAACTATTAGCCGTATCCGAACTATTAATTATATCTAAATTATTAGCCGTATTCGGACTAGCCGGACTACTAATTATAACTACTATAAGAGCCGCCCCTACCTCTTCTACCGCGGCCGTAACTACTACTATAAATAGAAAGAAAGAATTCTTTATAAAAATTCATTTTACTATAGTAAGCGGAGGAGTAATAATTGGGGCGCTTATAGCGGGTATAAGCGCTAGACTTTATATAGAAATTAAAAATATTTTAAAGGATTATAATATGGACCGTAATATTAATAGCGGATAATTTATTGAAATTTATAATGTTACTGCTATAATTAATTATAACGTAAATAACTATAAAAGAAAAGGCCGCGCTAAAGGTAAAGCTATAAAGTTTATAAAAGGGACTATTAATTTTAAAATAATAGGTATTATCTTCGAATTACTAAGCGAAAATATAAATTAGGGTAAACTATTTAAAGTAATCCGAGCCCGAAAATTAAGGAATCTATATAGTAAAAATAACGCGAACTTTATTATTAATTTTATTTCTAAAGAAATAGACCTTTATAGCGTCGTCGAAATTATAATAATCGATAATCTAAATCTATTAATCTTCAAAGTCGGACTAGCGTATATTCTTACTTATAATGAAATCGTTTAGTTCGTAGCGGATGAGGGTAACCAAATTATTATTATTATATTTAATATTAAATTCCTCTTTAATAAAGGCGCTAGCAGTCTTTTATTTCTATTTCTCTTTATTTAAATCGAAATTAACGATATAGAGTAGGGCCGTTTTATAAGTGGAAAAAGGGGCGCCCTTAAAGGACTTAATAATAAATAAGAACTTCTTACGCTCGTTAAAAAAAAATAAGGAATTATCTAATTAAATAAGGGTAATCCTTATACGTTAAATATAATATTTCTCAACCTTCTTTAAAAGGTTTTCGCCCTCGCTATTAAAAAGTTTAACGTAAACGCGGGAAGAGCGGTCCGTAAAACCGTTGACGATAGAAGCGGATATTATAACGTCCTTAAAAATAAAAACTATAAAACTAATATACTTAAACTTCTTCTATAGGGATTTAATAATTTTAATAACGGAATTAAAAATTTATTAAAAAGCTTTATTATTTAATCCGAAATTATTAATACGCTAATTAGTATTAATATAGGTCTTCTCAAAAATAGAATACTTTTCTTTAAAAAGAACGCTATTATTTAAAAAATAAATATTCTTAACCTAAAATTAAATATACGCTTCGTAAAAAGATTAAAATTCTTCTTAAGTAGATTAGAATTAAACGAAGGTAATAATAGAATCGATATTGAGTAAGCGGCCGAAAGAGAGAAAGGTATTGCGGAAAATAATATTAGTAGAGAAACTAATAGCGTATTATTCCTCCCGTATAGAAACGGGAAGGCCGTTAAAAGTAATAAGAATTGTTTAGAGGATTTCGTAGAAATCGGCATTATACGGGTCGGTAATTTAAAGGGAGCCAATAGCGGTAGCCGCAATAAAATTATTTATAAGGGTAATACTAAATATTAATACCTCTAGGAATTCGATATCGCCTATCGAATTAATCGACGGGGACTATAAGTATCGCGAGCAAACCCTATTTTTAAGTAAGCGGATTAGGGTTTCCTTATAGTATTTATAAAGACGTAGATTTTCGTTCAATTAAATAAAGCCTACGCTCGTACCTCAATAATAGGCCGAGTCTTAAAATCCTATTTACGCGCGCAACGCTAAAAAGGTATAACAAACTATTATAGGGCAAAAATATAATTAGGGGTAGGGTAAAATATATATTATTATATAGAAGAGGGGAAAGGAGGTGTGCGTAGAGGGCTAGCTATATAGGCGAGAGCCCTAAAGCTAGCCCGAAGTTACGTATCTACGTACGTAACCGGACGGTATAGCTCTAAGCTATACCGAGGCACTCTAGCACATCGTAATAGCAATGTTTAGCGCTGGGCAGGTTATAAGTAGGCTAACCCTATGACACCGCTTACCTTAACAACGTCCTTATCTATTCGGATAACGAACAGGACTACGAATACTATATTAATAATATTCTTAAATAATTAATAAAAGTAGGCCTTAACGTAAATATTAATAAATACGAATTCTATATTAAACGTATTAAATATTTAGGGTTTATTATTATACCGGGCGGTATCGAAATAGACTTAAAGAAGGTTAAGGCCGTTATTAAATAGTAAGTTCTAAAATCTAAAAAGTCCCTCTAATCTTTCTTCGGTTTTATAAATTTTTACCGACGGTTTATACGCTCCTTCTCCTCAATTACGGCCCCCTTTTACAAATTAATTACGAAAGATACGCCGTAGATTTAAACCAACCGCTACTAGACTATATTCAATTCCTTTAAATAGGCTTTTACTAATAGCCCCGTCTTTAAAATTTATAATTAGACTAAGAAGATTATAATAGAAATAAATACCTTAAATTGGGCTATAGGCGGTACGCTTTCCTAATACGACGATAAAGGTATTTTATACCCTATTATTTATTTCTCGGCTAAATATAACGTATAAGAGTATAATTATAATATTTATAATAAAGAATTCCTCGTTATTATTAAGGCCTTCGAGGAGTGGCGCCCCGAATTTAAAGGCGTTTAAATTCCTTTTAATATTCTTAGCGATTATAAAAATCTCGTTATTTTTACGACGAATAAGTAATTTACTTAGCAATATATACGCTAATTTTAATTCTTTTTATAATTTAATTTCCTAATTTACTATACCCCTAGCCTTTAAAACCTTCGTTTAAACGCTTTTAGTCGTAAACTTAATAACCGCCCCGCAAGCGTAGAAGACGACTATTTCGCCGCCTATTAGAAATAGTTCTTCGACCCTTTCTAATTCGAAAAAGGCTATTTTGAAACTAATGATTTTGCAATTACCTTTAACCTTTATTTCCTCGGCTTTAAAAACCTCAATAATTAATTAATTAATAATTTTATTTATATTAATTACGAAACCTCTCCGTTTTTATAAGAATTTACAACTTATTTATTAAATAAATCCCTTCGCCGTTAGCTACTATCGATCCGTAAAGTTTTTAGCTACGCCTTTTTTAAATACTATATTTTCTTTAACGGAATAGCGAAATAATATAATTGTATTATTATCGATTTTAAGGATAAGGAGTTTTAATTCTAATTAATTAGTCGGCAATATAATTCGCTTAATATAAGCTACTTAAATAAAAATATTATATATAATTTATTTGTTCGCGAATTCTTTTAGGAGGGTATATATTATAACGTCCGCCTCTTCTATAAAGGCTATTTCCTATACGTAAAAATAAAGTTTTTTAAACGCGGTTCTACGGGTTTCTTTAAGCTTACTATTATTTCCTTAGCCCTATAGAAGGATATTTCAATTAATTATATTACTCTACTACTATTTAACGAATATTTTAAGTAAACCTTCTACTATATCGCCGTTATTATAGATAAGCTAATAAAAATATAGTACTATATCCCTTATATTATTCTTAAAGTAGAAGAATTCGCCGATTATTTTATCGACCGGATTTACTCCTTATATAGCTTATTTAATACTATTACGTCTAATAAAGGCTTTTAATTTATTTTCCGTTTTTAAATTACCTTTTATAATCGCTTTTCTATTGTACGAAAACTTAATTCTACTTTCTATCCTTAAATTAACGCCCAAACTAAACGTATTAATGCAAATATAGAATAATTCTTATACCTCTATATTAATTAAGTATAAATGGATTAGGCAAAATAATTCCTACTTACGGAATTTTCGGGTAATAACGCTATCTCTTCCTCTATAAGTATTTCCCCGTTCTTTACTAATTACGGTTATTACCTTCGTATAAATACTAAACCTCGCTCTCCGCCGCCCCCCAACCTCTCTCCCGCCTAATTAAAGGAATATTATAAAACTACTGAATTCGCCAATTATTTTTAGAAAATTTAGGACTTCGTTTCCTAATAGACCCGCCGTACTTAGGAATAATACGAAGTTAACGCTAATAAATACTATGTAAATTTAAATAAATATTAAGTAAACGACTTAATCCTTTTCGATATTACTAACCTCGCTAACGGCCGCCCCTATTAGAAGCTCTCCCCCTACTAGGAGGGCCCCTTCTATATTATTAAGGCTAATTTTTATTAGGTCTATTTCGACTTCCCGGCTAATATAAAGTATTCGCTAATTTTCTACGTTTCTATAATTTAATATTAAATCGGTTAAAGCTTCCTTAATTAAAATGTCTCCTTAAACGTTATTATTAATAATAGCCGCGTTATAATACGAATAAATAATAGTATAGATGTTATCGAATAGAATTTTAAACGCCTAGTCGATTGCGGCTAATTTAGTAAGAATTACTATTAGTATTATTAGGTTAAGTAGAAAGGGGATTACCCCTTTATATAGGAATTTAAGAATTATATTATTAATTACGAGGAGAGGGTTCTAAAATTCTATTATAATTACCCCTAGGCCCCCGTACCTTTAAAAGTCCGTTCCTAGCTTAATTACCGGCCTTAAGCGGACTTTACCGAATTAAAAACGGATTTGGATTTAAATTCGGACTTAAATAGTCCCGAACCCCTATAACGCTACCTAGCCCCCAAACTACGCCGCCGCCCCGCCTTTAAGCCTCCCTAACGCTATTTATCCCGCTTATAGTAACCGCCCGAGATTGCTACTACCGCTACCCTATCCCGGCGTAAGGAAGAGGGCTTTACGAACGTAATAATATAAATTCTAAAGAAATTATTAGGCGTTTAGAAAAAGGGGAATAATATATAACTAGATTTTTCTTCGCTAGATAAACGGAGGGGGGGGATAGTATTATAGGGTTAGCCTATTTATAACCTACCTAGCGTTGAATATTATTATTACGATATATTAGAGTATTTCGGTATAGTTTAGAACTATACTGTCCGGTTACGTATATAGATACGTAACCTCGGGTTAGCTCTAGGGCTCTCGCCTATATAGCCAGCCCTCTACGTATACCTCCTTTCCCCTCCTCCGTATAATAATACATATCTTACCCTACCCCTAACTGTGCCTCTGCCTTGTAATACTAATAGGCTTTCAATTCTACTATTAAAACTACTAAATCCCTATAGAAAAAACTCAAGTATATTAATTCTATAGCCTCTACTCCTAAAAATATTATAATATCCGCTTTTATCGTCGACGGTCTTATAGATTGCTCCTCCTACGCTTACGTTAAACCTTTTAATAGTAAGGGCGAAAACCCTTTAAAAAAGGCTAAAAAATACCGTACTTAATATATAAAGATTACTTTTATTTAATTAAATAACCCTTCGTTCTTCTTTAATAAGCGTAAGAAGTTCTCGTTTATCGTTAAATCCTTTGAGGGCGCCCCCTTTTCCGCTTATAAAATAGCTCTATTCTATATTATCGACTTCGATTTAAATAAGGAAAAATAGAAATAGAAGACTACTAATGCCTTTATTAAAGAGGAATTCAATATTAAATATAATAATAATAATCTAATTACCTTTACCCGCCGCGAACTAAATAATTTCGCTATAAATAAAAATATATACTAGTCCGATTTTAAAGACTAATAGACTTAAATTATCGATTACTACAACTTCGACAACGCTATAAAAATTTACTTTTTTAGAAATAAAATTAATAATAAAATTCGTATTACTCTTACTATATAAATCCCCTAGCCTTCGGGTTCGGATTATTCTAAATAATTTACTTTAATTTATACCTTCGCTTAATAATTCGAAAATAATACCTACTATTTTAAAATTAATAATCCCTTTTACAAACCTTATAACCCTACTTTTAGCGCGGCCTCTTCTTCTACGGCTATTTATACTATAATTAACTATAATAGTAATACTATAGACCTCAATAAATTATCCGCTACTAATATTACAATCCATATTATAATCTTTTAAAATATCTTTAACTTCTGTATAAAATCTAATACTTATACCTATTATAAACGCCCCGGCTACTACTCCTCTACTTACTGTAGTAAAATAAACTTCTATAAAAAGCTCCCTCCTTCTACCTATAGTAATAGCCGTAGCCGTAATAGAAGAGGTAAGGATAATTCCTATAACGGTTATAACTAATAATCCGGCTAATCCAATTATAATTAATAGTTTAAATATAATTAATAATCTAAATATAGTTAGTAATTTTACTAAATTAACGCTATAGTCCTTAATAATACTTAATCAACTCCTTAATATTAATAAGGCTTTATTAACCCCCTTTTAGGTAATAAATAAGGAGTTATCGACTAGGGAAATATATAACCTCTTCGCTAAATCGTATTTAGAAGCCGGAACTTATAGGAAGAAAAGGAGATATCCCTATACTGCTTAATATTATAAAAATAAATAAATCTTTTATAAATAGCCGTTATAAATAATTAAATACTTTAAACCTCTTTATTTACCTTTCCAATAGGCCGTATAAATTATATTACTCTACTCTTATCGATAGTGGTTATACCGCTTTTAATTTTATTAACCATTCTTTTATCTACTACTACTATTTACTAATTTACTACTTTACTACCCCTAAAGTCCTTTACTTCGCTAATAAAGGGGAAATAAAAGGCAATAATATTACTTACTTCTCCTAATTCATTATATAAATAAAATTATACTATAAAACTATTAATCTCTTTATTTACAACTTCGCCCCTAATAACCCAATTATCCTTAATTACCTTTAATTCACCTATTATTTACTAACGATTTTATAGCCCTTTAATACCCTTTCCTTTACTTCTACTTATAAAGCCTACGGCTACTTACTAACCGATTTATATTAAAATCTATACTATACTCTATTTCTATAAATAGCCTTCTAACCCTTTAATTTAAAAGTAATAAAAACTAGTATAATAGTATATTATATTCCTATAATCGAAAATACTAAAGACGAAGGCAATTCTTACCCCCTTTTACTAACCGAAACTATTACCCGAACCCTCCTAACCGAAGAGGCTATTCGAATTCTTTTAACTGTAGAACTTACTCTTCTAACCCTAAATATAAATCCTTCCCCGGCTTTAATTACGGATTTTAATCTAACCCTAATAATACTATATTATACTTCTTTAACCTCCTTAATCTAATAAATTTTTCGCCGCCGCTTTAAATAAATCGCTAACCGGTTTAGCCCTAGGCCTATTAATTGTACCCTCGCAAACCTAGGCTAAATATTTATATTTTTAATAACTTCTTTCACTCCCCCCCGCCTTTCCTCCTTCTTCTATAACCCTATTAATTCCGAAAATATCGAAGAATTTTCAACGCCTAGCTTTTTTAAATTCGTTAACTATTTTAAACTTTAAATTATCCGAATAATCCGGGCCAATATAAAAGAAAATATTAAACGTATACGTAATAAAGAATAAATAGAAAATAATTTTAATAAATTAAAACCTTTTACTCTTAATAACGAATTAATAATTTAAATTATCGAATAAATCTTTTTCAATTATAATTAATAATATAAGAAGTTCTTTAGTTCTAATTTCTACTTATAAATCGACGCCTTCGCGGGTTAGGGTATAAAAATAGCCCTCTGTACTACCCGAATTTTAAATTCTATCCCCTTTAATAATATAAATAGGGATTTTACTAAATACGAAGGGGTTATTAATAAATATTTTATAATTAATAGTATTACCCTTAATAAAATTATTTCCGAAAACGCTAATACTTTTTATAAAAAGGCGGATAAGTTTTATAAAATTAATAATTAAATCCAAATTAAATTCCCTAATTAGTATTAATACTATACGAATACCTTCCGCTAGGTTATAATTAAAATATTCCCCCTTAATTACGCTTATAATTTCAAAATCGAATTCAAACCCGGAGAAGAAACGCCCGTAGTATATAGCCGCGCTTTTAATTTAGACGAATTTAATATTATTAAATAATAAATTAATAATAATTTTTAAAAGAAGTTTATTCGGCCTTTTTAATTTTAAACCTCTTCCCCGGTTCTCTTTATTAAGAAATTAAGAGGTAGAATCTATATTTATGTCGACTATTATAATATTAATAATATTATATTTAAATTTCGTTACCCCTTTCTTTTAATTAAGGAAATATTTAATATTATTTACTATATTAAAATTTTTATTAAATTCGATATTATTACTACTTTTAACTGTATTTGTATAAAGGAAGGCTACGAATAATTTACTACTTTTATTACCCGCTTTAATCTCTTCAAAAGTTTTATTATCCCCTTCGGCTTTTAAAACGCCCTTAATACTTTCTAGAACTATATTAATAATATCCTTTATAACGTACTTAATATTTATATTACCGCTTACTTCGACGACATCCTTATTTATTCGGATAATAAATAGGACTACAAATACTATATTAACGATATTCTTAAATAATTAATAAAAACGGGCCTTAATATAAATATTAATAAATACGAATTCTATACTAAATGTATTAAATATTTAAAGTTTATTATTACGCCGGGTAATATCGAAATAAATTTAGAAAAGGTTAAAGCCGTTATTAAATAGTAAATTCTAAAATTTAAAAAATCCCTTTAATTTTTCCTCAACTTTATAAACTTTTACCGACGGTTTATATATTCCTTTTCCTTAATTATAGCCCCTCTTTATAAATTAATTATAAAAGACGCGCTATAGATTTAGACCGACCGCTACTAGATTATATTCAACTCCTTTAAATAAATTTTTACTAACGGCCCTATCTTTAAAATTTATAATTAGATTAGGAAAATTATAGTAGAAATAAATACTTTAAATTAAATTATAAGCGATATACTTTCTTAATATAATAATAAAAGTATTTTATACCCTATCGCCTACTTCTCGGCCAAATATAATATATAGGAATATAATTACAATATTTATAATAAAGAATTCCTCGCTATTATTAAAGCCTTCGAAAAGTAGCGCCCCGAATTCAAAAGCGTTTAAATTCCCTTTAATATTTTTAATAATTATAAAAATCTTATTACTTTTATAATAAATAAATAATTTACCTAATAATATATACGCTAATCCTAATTCCTCTTATAATTCAATTTCCTAATCCGCTATACCCCTAATCCCTAGAACCTTTGCCTAAACGCCTTCAATTATAAACCTAACGACTGCTTTGTAAGTGTAGAAAACGACTACTTTACTACCCGTTAGAAACGGCTCTTTAACCCTTCCTAATTCGAAGAAAACTATTTTAAAATTAATAATCCTATAATTACCTTTAACCTTTATCTCCTCGGCCTTAAAGACTTCGATAATTAATTAATTAATAATTTTATCCGTATTAATTACGAAATTTCCCTATTTCTATAAAAATTTATAATTTACTTATTAAATAAATCCCTTCGCCGCTAATTACTATCGATCTATAAAATCTTTAACCACGCCTTTTCTAAATACTATATCTTCCCTAATAAAATAGCGAAGTAATATAATTGTATTATTATCGACCCCGAGGATAAAGAACTTCAATTCTAATTAATCGGTTAATAATATAATTTATTTAATATAAATTACTTAAGTAAAAATATTATATACGACTTATTCGTTTGCAAGTTCTTCTAAAAGGGTATATACTATAACGTTTACTTCTTCTATAAAGGCTATTTCCTATATACGAAGACGAAATTTCTTAAACGCAATTCTACAAATTTCTTTAAACTTACTGCTATTTCCCTAACCCTATAGAAGGATATTTCAATCGACTATATTACCCTACTACTACTTAATGAATACTTTGGGTAAACTTTTTACTATATCGCTATTATTATAAATAAATTAATAAAAATATAGTATTATATCCCCTATATTACCTTCGAAGCGGAGGAATTCGCCGATTATTTTATCGATTAGATTTACTCCCTATACGGCTTACCTAATACTATTATATCTAATAGAAATTCCCAATTTATCTCCTATTTTTAAACTACTTTTTATAATTATTTTTCTATCGTACGAAAACTTAATTCCGCCTTCTATCCTTAAACTAACGCTTAAACCGAATATATTAATACAAATATAGAATAATTCTTATACTTTTATATTAATTAAATATAAATAAATTAAATAAAATAATTTCTACTCGTAGAATTTTCGGGTAATAACGCTATTTCTTCCTCTATAAATATTTCTCCGTTCTTTATTAATTATAATTATTACCCTTATATAAATACTAAACCTTATTCCCCGCTACCCCTTAACCTCTTCTCCGCTTAATTAAAAAAATATTATAAAACTACTAAATTCGCCGATTATTTCTAGAAAATTTAAAATTTCGTCTCCTAATAGACCCGCTATATTTAGGAATAATATAAAATTAATATTAATAAATATTATATAAATTTAAATAAATATTAAATAAATAATTTAATTCTCTTCGACGTTACTAATTTCGCTAACGGCCACCCCTATTAAAAGCTTTCCCCCTACTAGGAAGGCCCCTTCTATATTATTAAAGCTAATTTTTATTAAGTCTATTTCAATTTCCTAGCTAATATAAAGTATTCGCTAATATTCTACATTTTTATAGTCTAATATTAAATTAGCCGAGGCCTCCTTAATTAAAACGTTTCTTCGGACGTTATTATAAATAATAATTATATTATAATACGTACGGATAATAGTGTAAACGTCGTCGAATAGGAATTTAAATACCTAATCGATTATATTTAATTCGATAAGAATTACTATTAATATTACTAAATTAAATAGAAAGGGGATTACCTTTTTATATAGGAACCTAAGAATAACGTTATTAACTACGAAGAAAAAGTTCTAAAATTCTATTACGATTACCCTTAAGCCCCTGTATTATTAAAAGTCTATTCCTAACTTAATTACCGGCTATAAATAAACCCTACCGAATTAGAAACGGATTCGGACTTAAATTCGGATAATCCTAAACCCCTATAGTGCTATCCTACTTCTAAACTACGCCGCCGCCCCATCCCCAAACCTCCTTAATACTACTTATCCTACTTATAGTAACCGTCCGAAACCGCTATTATTATTACTTTATCCCGGCGTAAAGAAGAAGGCCTTACGAACGCAATAGTACAAATTTTAAAAAAATTATTAGACGTTTAAAAAAAGGGGAATAGTATATAATTAGATTTTTCTTCGTTAAATAAATAAAGGGGGGGGATAGTATTATAGGGTTAGCCTATTTATAACCTACCTAACGCTAAGTATTACTATTACGATATACTAAAGTGCTTCGGTATAACTTAGAACTATACTATCCGGTTACATACGTAAATATATAACTTCGGGCTAGCTCTAAAGCTCTCGCCTATATAGCCAGCCCTCTATATATACTTCCTTTCCCCTCCTCCGTATAATAATATATATCTTACCCTACCCCTAACTGTGCCTCTGCCCCGTAATAACCCCCGCTATTAATAATTAAGGAAATTAAATACCTTAAGTAAATTAAATTCCTTCCTAGGGGAGGTATTAGTTATAAAATAAATAGAGGATAAATAAAGATAAGGAAAGGATAAATTCAATTTAATACCCTATTTAGGAGGGGATCCTATACTTATTCAATATATTATAGTTAATAATAGAATATTTTTATCTATATCTAACGCCCTAATCGATATAGGAGCAAACGGCTATCTATTTATTAATATAATATTTACTAATAAATTAAAAGAACGTCTACTAATAGAATTAACGAGCGACTTTCCCGCTTAAGGTATTAGTAATTACTAAGGAAAGACTAGCTAAGGTATTAAAGAGGTCGTTAAAGCCGCTTTGAAAGTCCGGAATCGAATAATACCCCCCGACTATTTTATAATTATTAATATAAACTATAATATTATTATCGGCCGCAAATAACTCGACTTTTACGATATTTAAGTGGATTGTAAAAACCGTCGATTAATCTTTCCCTCCGAATAGAAACCCGACCCCGAATAGATAAAGAACTTTAATTTCGAAGTCTACCCGGGAGGCTTTAACATTGTAAACCTAAATTACTAGAAAGATATAGCCTATTACGACGTATTTATAGAATAAGAAAATAAAAAACGAGCCGACGGTAAGGATAGTAGTCGAATGGCGCCTAAATTTACAAATAATTATACGGCTACTCTAAAACCTATTCCGGCGGATTAACCCTTTCCCGATTATCGTAAAAGAGAACTCGATTAAAAAGCTTACAATTAATACTAAAGAGAAGTATAATAATATTAAAAATAAATCGAAAAGCGTATTTACGAATTCAAAACTCTTCAATTACAACCTAAAAAAACGGTCCCTATTATACTAGCGGATTTCAAATATACCTAAGACGAAAATACTAGCGAACTGGGTTATATTCGGCCCTACGTTCTATTTTAAAACCCCGATTCGATCTTCAAGCGATTTAACCCGTTAAGTAAAATAGAACGGAATTTAATTAATTTTACCCACTTTATAATATTATCTCTAAATCCCCCACAAACCTAATTCGAACCGACTAAACTACGCGATAATAAATAGGGCTCTAATAATTAAGGTATATATAAATTTAAAAGAGATTCGACGGGATAGTACAAGGAGCGACCAGTATAAATGTACGTCTTCAATAGCGATCTATTTATATAATTTGCCGCTAAAGATAACTATATAATATATTCGACAAATATCTTCGAAATCGATTAGTTTATTCAATAGAAACGTATAATAGAAGACCCTATTTAAGAACTACTACCCCACAATAAAAAAGAACTTCGGAAGGAAACCCTAAAAATAATACCCGAATATTACCGTAATTATATTAATATCTTCAATAAATACAACTCGAATATCTTACCCAACTACCGACTATACGATTATAAAATCGAATTCGACGAGGGCTACCGCCCCGAAGAATTCGGTTATAGCCCTCTTTATAAGATGTCGCTAGACGAATTAAAAGTAGTAAGAAAATACATCTTAGAAAACTTATCTAAGGGATTTATTGAAGTAAATTCATTACCTTAAACCACGCTAATTTTATTCGTTAAGAAAATTAATAGTAATCTTCGCTTTTATATCGACTACTACAAATTCAACGCTATTACTAGGAAAGACCGATACTTATTACCCCTAATCGAAGAAACGCTAGCCAAAGTTATTAAAGTTTAATAATTTACTAAGATTAATATTCGATAAGCCTTTTATTATATCCGTATAAGGCCCGAAGACGAAGAGCTTACTACCTTCCGTACCGGTATAAGAGCTTTTAAGTATAAGGTATTACTATTCGGCCTAATTAACGGCCCCGCTAATTTCCAAGCTTTTATTAATTTAATTCTAAGGCCTTATTTAAAAAACTTCTATACCGCCTATATCGACGATATTTTTATCTACTCCAATACCCTCGAGGAATATAAGGATTACGTCCGCAAAGTACTAGCTAAGTTGAAGGATATAGGTTTATAAGCCGATTTAAAGAAGTACGAATTCTAAATTATTAAAACAAAATTCTTAGGCTTTATTGTAGGACGTAACAATATCTCTATCGACCTAGAGAAAGTAGAGGTCGTTAAAGAGTAGGCTATACCTTCTAATTTATAAAGAGTATAATTTTTCTTAGAGTTTTATAACTTCTATTAAAAGTTTATTAAAGATTACGGTCGAATAGTTCGCCCCCTTACTAACCTAATTAAGAAAGGCGAAGCCTTCGTATAGACCGATAAGTGTTAGGCAGTATTCAATAAATTAAAGTAGTTATTAATAAATACCCCTTTATTAAAATATTTCCGTTATAATATAAAAATACGAATTAAGACGGATATTAGCAATAGAATCCTCATTAGAATCTTTTCTTAGTATTAAGAGGATACGAAGGAGTAGTACTTTATTACTTACTTCTTAAAGACTATATAATAAGTAGAATATAATTACCCGATTTATAATAAAGAATTATTCGTTATTATTAGAGCCCTCTAGACCTAGCGTCCCGAATTAATTAGATTAAAGTAATCGAAACCCTTTACAATTATTATAGACTACTAGGCCCTAGAATATTTTAATACAAAGCGATTACTCAATTTATAATAAATTAAATAGGTAGAATTCCTATTTTAATACTACTTCGAGATTACTTACCGCTTTAATACTAAAAACGTAGTTGCTAATACCCTATTATAGAAATTGGAGGATTTCAAAACTTAGAAGGAAAAGAAGGAGGTGTACCGCACCCTCTAGATATTTAAACCCCTAATAGATAACGGAGTTAAAGTTATTGCCCTAGCCTCTATTATTATATTGAACGGCTTTTTAGAAGAATTAGTACTAATCCTTATATTAAATATTAA
Source organism: Neurospora sp. CHS-2018c (assembly GCA_009806235.1). Classification (NCBI taxonomy): domain Eukaryota; kingdom Fungi; phylum Ascomycota; class Sordariomycetes; order Sordariales; family Sordariaceae; genus Neurospora; species Neurospora sp. CHS-2018c. The sequence goes on from RAPC01000015.1 coordinate 132,241, forward strand.
CGGTTTAGAACTATACCCGGTCGAACTAGAAGGGTACGAGCTAATTAATATAATTATAAAGATTAACTGCGAAGAGGAATCCTTAGAAGAATATTAAGTATACGCTTATAATTTAGATTCTAAATTTACTATAATAGTTAATAGCCTCCTAATTTACAATAGTCGTTTAATTGTACCCGATAAAAATAACTTCCGGACCCGTATTATCGACGAAGCGTATTTAATATTAGCTACCGCTTACCCTAGCCGTAATAAAATACGAGCAATCCTATTTCCTTAGTACTAGTAGTTAAATATAGCAGATAATATTAATTGGTTCGTTAAAAATTATATAGTTTATAAGGTAAGTAAAATGCCTAGAAATAAGACCCTAGGCAAATTATACCTTATCCCCCTACCTAATAGGAAATAGACTTCGATTATAATCGACTTTAAGAAAATACCTAAGGATAAATACAGCTACGATAACGCTTTTATAATAGTAGACCGCCTAATAAAATCGTTATAAGTTATACCCTATATAAAAAGAATAACCGCTTAAAATACCGCCCGAATATATTACGAAGGACTTTATAAAGTTTATAATATATTAGAAGAGGTTATTTCTAACTATAATTTTTAATTTATATCGGCCTTTACTAATAAAATATCCAAATTGACCGGTACGAAGTAAAAACTAATTACCGTAGGCTATAACCAAACGGCGGAGCAAGCGGAAATTATAAACGCCTACTTCGATTAGTGATTACGCCCTTTTATTAATTACTATTAAGACGATTAATTAGAAGCGATCCTAATACTAAACGCCGTATAGAATAATCTTCCTTAAAATAATACCGGCCTCTCCCTTTACAAAATTATATTTAATTACCTAATACGTATACTATTCGATTAGGAAGCCCGGACTTAAGACTCCTCTATCCCCCGGACCGAATAACTAATTAGAGAGCAAATTTAAAAGTATACTTAATATATTTATAAATATATAGAATATACTAGGGAAATAATTATAAAAATATAAGAGGAATAGGCTTACTAAACTAATAAAAAACGAAGGGACTTAGATTTCGACGTTAATAACCAAATTATTATTATTAAGCAGTTATAATCTATAATAATTCGCCCTAATAATAAATTCGATTTCCTTAATACTTATAATTACTATAAGATTATCGAGAAAATAAATTATTCCTACCGATTAAAATTCCCCAATAGTTAGAAAAATTCTAACCTCTTCTATATTAACCGGCTATACAAATATAATAATAACCCTCTACCCGGCTAGATTGCCGAATGCCCGGGACTAATTAATATAAAAATAAACGAAGACCCCGAATAGGAAGTCGAGAAAATTAATACTTCTAAGGTTATTAATAGCAAACTCTTCTATAACGCGGATTAGAGAGGTTAGGACCCCGATTTAGAATATTAGTCGGCCTCGGATTTTAAATACGCCCCGAAAATCCTTTAGGAATTCTATAAAGACAATCCGGATGCCCCGGGCCCGCCCAAACGGCTAATAAATTAGCTAAACGAAGATTAGGAGGAATATAAGGACGATAAACTATTAGAATTATTAGGACTAAGGTATTTATAGAAGATTTTATACAAATAAAATTACTAAAAGATTATTACGTCTATTATAGAATATCGGTTCTAATAAAATTTATAAACAAATCTTCTATATAGGGGGGGGTAATATAATAGCGCCGGTCCGGCTATACCGCTATACCCGCTATACCCTATAAGAGGATTAGTATTGTAAAATACTATAAAGGTCGGAGGAACGAATAATATAAAAGGTTTGTACTAAGACTAATTAAAACGGGCTCTAAGCCTATTAAAAGTATTTACTCTTATTTATTATATAGGTAAAAGGGGATATAAATAAAGGGATTAGCTATTAACGACCCGTATATAGGTCCCGCTGTCGTTTACGCACCAGGGTATTTATTTGGGTTCGCAACGTATATATTTAATTCTCTTCCTTTTCTTCTCCTTACTTAAAATCTTCTATTATAAATAGAATTTTAGCTTTACCTTCGACTCAACCATACCGTGCCCTTACAACTATATTGTCCGGCTACGTACGTAAATACGTAACCTCGGGCTAGCTCTAGGGCTTTTACCTATATAGCCAGCCCTCTATATACACCTCCTTTCCCTTCCTCCGTATAATAATATATATTTTACCCTACCTTTAATTATACCTCTACTCTATAATAATTTATTATACTTCTTTAATACTACGCGCGCAAATAGGACTTCAAGATTCGGTTTATTATCGAAGTACGAATATAGGCTTTATCCCGTCTTTTAATTAAACGAAATTCTATATCTTTTATAAATATTATAAGGAAATTTCTATCCGCCTATTTAAAGACAGGGTCCGTTCGAAATACCTATAAATTCTTATCGATTAATTCGATAAGCGATATTAAATTCCTAAAAGTATTAGTACTTAGTACTACCCTTATAAATAACTTTATTACGGCTACCGCCGTCGGCTCCCTTCAAATTACCGACTTATATAACGCCGACTTCTATAAAACCCTCTAAACAACTCTTATTACTTTTAATAACCTTCCTACTTCTACTAGGGAGGAATAGTACGCTATTAGTTTTTCTACTAATATTATTTTTTATAATACTTCTCTTTCCTTCGGCTACTTATTCGACGTCGATTCTATTACTACCTTCGCCTAATTCTAATTTACTTAGGAGGAGTTCTAATTTCTCTACGAAGCGTATATTTAATTTAAAACTAAAAATATTCGTTTCTTAAATAATAGCGTTCTCTTTAAAGAAAAGTACTTTATCCTTAAGAAGACCTATATTAATACTAATTAGTACGTTAGCGAATTCGGATTAAATAATAAAGCCCTCTAATAGGCCTTCGATTCCGCTACTAAAACTATTAAATCTTTATAGAAGAAATTTAAATATATTAATTCTATAACTTCTATTCTTAAAGACGCTATAATATTTATTTCTATCGTCGATAGTCTTATAGACCGCTCTTCCTATATTTACGTTAAACTTTTCAACGGCAAAGGCGAGAACCCCTTAAAGAAAATTGAAAAATATTATATTTAGCGTATAAAGATTACCCTTATTTAATTAAATAACCCTTCGTTTTTCTTTAATAAGCGTAAAAAATTCTTATTTATTACTAAATCCTTCGAGGGCGCCCCCTTCTCCGCCTATAAAACAACTTTACTCTATATCGTCGACTTTAATTTAAATAAAGAGAAATAGAAATAGAAGACTACTAATACTTTTATTAAAGAGGAATTTAATATTAAATATAATAATAATAACTTAACTACCCTCGTTTACTACGAATTAAATAACTTTACTATAAATAAAAATATACGCTAGTCCGACTTTAAAGATTAATAGATTTAGATTATTAACCGCTATAATTTCAACGATACTATAAAGGTCTACTTTTTCAAAAATAAAATTAATAATAAAGTTTGCGCCGCTCTTACTATATAAATCCCTTAACCTTTAGGTTCGGATTATTCTAAATAATTTACCCTAATCTATACCCTCGCTTAATAATTTAAAGATAATACCTATTATTCTAAAATTAATAATCCCTTCTACAAATTTTATAGCCCTACTTCTAGCGCAGCCTCTTCTTTTATAATTATTTATATTATAACTAATTATAATAATAATACTATAGATTTCGATAAATTATCCGCTATTAATATTATAATTTATACTATAATCCTTTAAAACGTTTTTAACTTCCGTATAAAATCTAACGCTTATACCTATTATAAACGCTCCGGCTACTACTCTTCTACTTACCGCAATAAAATAAATTTCTATAAGGAATTTCCTCTTTCTACTTATAATAATAGTTATAGCCGCGGTAGAAGAGGTAAGGGCGGCTCTTATAGCGGCTATAATTAATAGTCCGGCTAATTTAAGTATAGCTAATAATTTAAATATAATTAATAGTCTAAATACAATTAATAATCTTATTAAATTAATACTATAGTCCTTAGCAATATTTAATTAATTCCCTAATATTAATAAGGCTTCGTTAACCTCCTCTTAGGTAATAAATAAGGAGTTATCAATTAGGGAAATATATAACCTCTTCGCTAAATTGCGTTTAGAAATTAAAATCTATAAGAAGAAAAGAAAATATCCCTATATTGTTTAATATTATAAAAATAAATAAGTCTTCTATAAATAGCCGTTATAAATAATTAAATACTTTAAACCTCTCTATTTACCTTTCCGACGAACTATATAAATTATATTATTCTATTCTTATTAATAGTAATTATACTACTCTTAATTTTATTAACTGTTCCTTTATTTATTACTACTATTTACTAATTTATTATTTTATTACCCCTAAAATCCTTTATTTCGCTAATAGAAGGGAAATAAAAGGTAATAATATTACTTATTTCTCTTAATTTATTATATAAATAGGACTATACTATAAAATTATTAATTTCCTTATTTATAATTTCGCCCCTAATAACCTAATTATTTTTAACTACTTTTAATTTACCTATTACTCGCTAACGATTTCGTAGCCCTTTAATACCCTCTCCTTTACTTCTACTTATAAAATTTATAGCTATTTATTAGCCGGTTTATATTAAAATCTATATTATATTCCATCTTTATAAATAACCTCCTAACCCTTTAATTTAAAAATAATAAAAGTTAATATAATAGTATACTATATTCCTATAATCGAAAATATTAAAGACGAAGGCAATTCTTACCCCCTTTCGCTAACCGAAATTATTATTTAAACCCTTTTAACCGAAGAGGCTATTCGAACCCTTTTAATTATAAAGCCTATTCCTCTAATTCTAAATACAAACCCTTCTTTAACTTTAATTATAAATTCCAACCCGGCCTTAATAATATTACGCCGTACTTCTCTAATTTCTTTAATCTAATAAACTTCTTACCGCCGTTTTAAATAAATTACTAACCGGTTTAGCCCTAAACCTATTAGTTATACCTTTGTAAGCCTAGGTTAAGCGTTTATATTTTTAATAGCCTCCTTTATTCCTTTCTACTTTCCCTCCTTCTTTTATAGCCCTATTAATTCTAAAGATATCGAAGAATTTTTAATACTTAATTTTTTCGAATTTGCTAACCGCTTTAAATTTTAAATTATCCGAACGACCCGGGCTAATATAGAAGAAGATATTAAACGTATATACAACGAGGAATAAACGGAGAATAATTTTAATAAATTAGAGCCCTCTACTCTTAGCGACGAATTAATAATTTAAATTATCGAATAAGTCCTCTTTAATTATAATTAATAATATAAAAAGTTCTTCGGTTCTAATTTCTATTTATAAATTAACGCTTTTACAAGTTAAAGTATAGAAGTAGCCCTCTATATTACCCGAATCTTAAATTTTATCCTCCTTAATAATACGAATAGGGATTTTACTATATACGAAGGGGTTATTAATAAATACTTTATAACTAATAGTATCGCCCTTAATAAAATTACTTCCGAAGATATTAATACTTTTTATAAAAAGGCGGATAAATCCTATAAGACCGACGATTAGATTTAGATTAAGTTCTTTAATTAGTATTAGTACTATACGAATACCTTTTGTTAAATTATAATTAAAATATTCCTCTTTAATTATATTTACAATTTTAAAATCGAATTCAAACTTAGAGAAGAAATACCCGTAATATATAGTTATGCTTTTAACCCGGACGAATTTAATATTATTAAACGATAAATTAATAATAACCTCTAAAAGAAATTTATTCGGCCTTCTTAATCCTAAGCCTCCTCTCTAATTCTCTTCGTTAAAAAATTAAGAGGTAGAATCTATATTTGCATTAATTATTACAATATTAATAATATTATATTTAAATTTCGCTACCCCCTTTTTTTAATTAAAGAGATATTCGATATTATTTGCTACGTTAAGATTTTTATTAAATTCGATGTTATTACTACTTTTAATTGTATTCGTATAAAGGAAGACTACGAATAATTTATTACTTTTATTATCCGCTTTAATCTCTTCGAGAATTTCGTCGTCCCCTTCGGCCTCTAGGGCGCCCCCGGCGCTTTCTAGAACTATATTAATAATATCCTTTATAATATATTTAATATTTATATTACTACTTATTTCGACGACGTTTTTATTTATTCGAATAACGAACAAAATTATAAATATTATATTAACGATATTTTTAAATAGTTAATAAAAGCGGGCCTTAATATAAATATTAATAAATACGAATTCTATATTAAACGTACTAAGTATTTAAGGCTTATTATTATACTAAGTAATATTAAAATAGATTTAGAGAAGGTTAAGGCTATTATTAAATAGTAAGTTCTAGAATTTAAAAAATCCTTCTAATCTTTCCTCGGCTTTATAAATTTTTACTAATAGTTTATATACTCCTTTTCTTTAATTATAGCCCCCTTCTACGAATTAACTATAAAAGACGTACTATAAATTTAGACCGACTACTATTAAGCCGTATTCGACTCCTTTAAATAAATTTTTACTAATAACTCCGTCTTTAAAATCTATAATTAGATTAGGAAGATTATAGTAGAAATAAATACTTTAAATTAGGCTATAAGCGGTACGCTCTCCTAATACGACAATAAAGGTATTTTATATCTTATTACCTACTTCTCGGCTAAATATAACGTATAGAAGTATAATTACAATATTTATAATAAAGAACTCTTCGCTATTATTAAAGCCTTCGAGGAGTAGCGCTCCGAATTTAAAGGCGCTTAAATTCCTTTTAATATTCTTAACAATTATAAGAATTTCATTACTTTTACAACGAATAAGTAATTTACCTAACAATATATATATTAATCTTAATTCTTCTTATAATTCAATTTCTTAATCCGCTATACTCTTAGCCTTTAAAACCTTTACCTAAACGCTCTCAATTATAAGCCTAACGACCGCCCTACAAATATAGAAGACGACTACTTCGCCGCCCGTTAAAAATAATTCCTCAACCCTTCCTAGTTCGAAAAAGGCTATTTTAAAATTAATAATCCTATAGCTACCTTTAACCTTTATTTCTTCGGCCTTAAAGACTTTAATAATTAATTAACTAATAATTTTATTTATATTAATTATAAGACCTCTCCATTCCTATAAGAATTTACGGTTTATTTATTAAATAAGTCCCTTCGCCGCTAATTATTATTAATTTATAAAATCTTTAACTACGCCTTCTCTAAATACTATATTTTCTCTAACGGAGTAGCGAAGTAATGCAATCGTATTATTATCGACCCCGAAAATAAGGAATTTTAATTTTAATTAATTAATTGGTAGTACAATTCGCCTAATATAGGCTACCTAAATAGAAATATTATATACGACCTATTCGCTTACGAATTCTTTTAGGAGGGTATATATTACAACGTCCGCTTTTTTTATAAAAGTTACCTTCCGTACGCGAAGATAAAGTTTTTTAAATACAATTCGGCGGGTTTTTTTAAACCTACCGCTATCTCTCTAACCCTATAGAAAAATATTTTAGTTGATTATATTACCCCGCTACTACTTAGCGAATACTTTAAGTAGACCTTCTATTATATCGCCGTTATTATAAATAAATTAATAAAAATATAGTATTATATCCCTTATATTACTTTCGAAGTAGAGGAATTCGCCGATCGCTTTATCGACCGGATTTATTCCCTATATAGCTTATTTAATACTATTACGTCTAATAGAAGTTCCCAATTTATTTTCCGTTTTTAAATTACCCTTTGTAATTGCCTCTTTATTATACAAAAATTTAGTTCCGCCTTCTACCTTTAGATTAACGCTTAAATTAAATATATTAATATAAATATAGAATAGTTCCTATACTTCTATATTAATTAAATATAAATAGATTGAGTAAAATAGTTCCCGCTTACGGAATTTTCGGGTAATAACGTCGTTTCTTCCTCTATAAATATTTCTCCGTTTTTTACTAACTATAACTACTACTCTTATATAAGTATTAAACTTCGCTCTCTACCGCCCCCTAACCTCTCCCCTACTTAATTAAAAGAATACTATAAGGCTACCGAATTCGCCGACTATTTCTAGAAGATTTAGGACTTCGTCTTTTAATAAACCCGTTATACTTAAGAATAATACGAAATTAACGCTAATAAGTATTGCGTAGACTTAAATAAATATTAAATAGACGACTTCGTCTTTTTCAATATTATTAACCTTATTAATGGCCGCCCCTATTAGAAGTTCTTCTTCTACTAGGAGGGCCCCTTCTATATTATTAAAGCTAATTCTTATTAAGTCTACTTCGACCTCTTAATTAATATAAAGTATTCGCTAATATTCTACATTTCTATAATCTAATATTAAATCGGCCGAAGCCTCTCTAATTAAAACATCTCCTCGGACGTTATTATAAACGATAGCCGTATTATAATACGTATAAACGACGGCGTAGACGTTATCGAATAGGAGTTTGAGCGCTTAGTCGATTACGCTTAATTCGGTAAGAATTACTATTAATATTATTAAATTAAATAGAAAGGGGATTACCCCCTTATATAGGAATTTAAGAGTAACATTATCGATTGCGAAGAAAAGGTTTTAGAATTCTATTACGACTACTTTTAAGCCCCCGTACTATTAGAAGTCCGCTTTTAATTTAATTACTAGCTATAAATAAACCCTACTAAATTAGAAATAGATTTGGATTCGGATTCGAATAATCCCGAACCCCTACGGCGTTATTCCGCCCCTAAATTATACTACCGCCCCATCCCTAGGCCTCCCTAGCGCCGCTTATCCTATTTATAGTAACCGCCCGAAATTATTACCGCCGTTACCCTATTATAGCGCGAGGAAGAAGGCCTTACGAACGTAATAGTATAAATTTTGAAGAAGTTATTAGACGTTTAGAAAAAGGGGAATAGTATATAACTAGATTTTTCTTCGCTAAATAGACGGAGGGGGGGGGATAGTGTTATAGGGTTAGCTTACTTATAATTTGCCTAGTGCTAAATACTATTATTACGATGTACTAAAGTATTTCGGTATAGCTTAGAACTATACCGTCCGGCTACATACGTAGATACGTGACTTCGGGCTGGCTCTAGGGCTTTTATTTATATAGCTAACCCTCTACGTATATTTCCTTTCCCTTCCTCCGTATAATAATATATATTTTACCCTACCCCTAACTATACCTCTACCCCGTAATAGAGTAGTAGGGTTATACGAATATTCTGGACTTTCGAGTAGTATATAGAAATGTGGAAGAAGAATCCCTATATACTATTAATCGATAATATATATAAGGTCTATATTGATCTTATATTATTATCTATATATATAATAACTGCTCGGATTTGAGCGTTTGGGGTCTAATTTATTAATTAACCCCTTTTTTTTCCTTATAAGTTAACTAATTTAACCTCCCTCTCCTTAATATCACTGGCGTCGATGCCCTAGGTTATAATTTTAATATCGGATTTGGTCTCTCGAGTGGAGAGAGTTAAGAAGATTTTGAATGGTAGTTCGATTGCTTGAAGAAACTCTAAGAGGATTACGATATTTCTAAACCCGATATAATTATTAGCGATTTCGATAGAGGGTTTAAAAAGGCCGCTATCGCCACCTACTTAGAGGTGTCGTACTAGCTCTATATATAGTACGTTATAAAGAACGTAAACTATTATATTAAGAAGAAATAGGTGTAGCTAAATAGTACTAAGCCAGTCCCCGATATTGACCTATTAAATCCCCCGCTAATTACCCGGGACTTAGATAGTAATAGCCCTAATCCTCTATTATATTGAGGCCCCGCGGCTGCGCTAGAGGATAAAGTTAATAGAGACGAATATATCGACGACGATTTAGAGGAGGAGGATCCGGATAAGGTTGACAATATTGTTGTCGCTACTAATCTTACCTAATAACTAAACGATAGGTAGGGAGTTCGCGATGCGGTTGAAGAGCTGTTAGTTAAAACTACTATTCTACGTAACCGTGAAATCCCTATCTTTAATCTAGTTCGTCGATTCTATTTAGATTCGTATAAAGGGTTTTAGAAGGTATAGAAGTAGGTGGTCTACGCTAACGATAAAGGTTGCTTCAAAAGGGTATAGTAGTTAATAGTTAATAAATTTAGACGGCAGATTCGTACGTTTCTCCCTATTATCCTTAATACCCTCTACAATAAATAATATACTTTTTTCGCTAACCGTTATTTATTATAGCTCTCCTCTCTTACTTATATAAGTATTACTTCTTATAGATTAACGAATTTGGTAATTACGTTGTCTCGAAGTATAGAAATTATAGTATTAGAGCAACTAGCCGAGTCGAGTCTATATATAGAACTATTAAATACCTCCTTAAGAACCGCCTCTCCTCGTTAGATTAGTTTTACGAATATATACAATCTACTTGCCGCTTTTAAAGATAGGAGTTTACGACTAAAAGTGTTAAAGCGAGATAGGAAGTCTTATATAAGTATAAAAAAGTAGGAATATTCGAAGACTTAATATTAAAGGTACGTTCCGATAAATCCTAGGTCTCCCCCAATAATCTCTAGGTCTCCCCCAATAATCTCTAGGTCTCTTCCAATATTCTCTAAGTCTCGAATTTTTACTAATTTATTTCTCTTATTAATAGGTAGCGCTATATACCCTTAAGCTTTTGTAGTATTAATACTGCTATACGTATAACGATTAGCTTAGAAATCTAGTTTAAGATCTAGACATTAGTTGTAAGAAGGAGTTTACTATTTAGTACGGTCTACTATATAAGTATTTTATATTAAGGTTATTATAAATGGATCCGCCGTTAGCATTGTTGAAGGAGGATGTAGATACGTATTAGTAGTTGGGCGGTTCGTTAATAGAGGTTGAGCGTTGCGCTTATATAATCCAAAACCCTATTGCCTTGCCTAGTCGCCGACGAAAAGCGGCTATCTCCGACCTAGACTTTATAGAATATATACGTAGAGTATTAGGGCGTAACCTTATAAACCCGGAAGTTTACGAGCCGCGTAATTTGGAGGGTAACTTACCCTTACCTCCTTAGCCAATCGAGCCTGCCTAGCCTACCTATACTTAGCCTATCGATTGCGACCGGTATAATAATAATTATATACCTTCTTACGACGAAGACGGGGCGGGCCTTCGCCGAGTAATACTACGAGATATAAAGGGGAGGGTACTGGCTTTTATACTTTACTGCTAGAGATAGCCCTGCGGTAGAAGTAGAGGCGGTAGAGGAGGAGGTATTTAACGAGCGGTAACGTAGGAGCTAATAGGAGAGGCCGCTTTTATTTGAACGGATTTTGAAGAGTTACGCTAGAGCTTTATAATTAGCTTTGCGGCGTTATAGAGGATATAAATTCTAGCTCCCCCCCCCTTATTATTTAAAGCTCCAACTCCCTCCCTATCTCCCTATCCCTAAGTTTGGTAGCCGCCGCTAGTCTAGCAATAGCCGTCTTACGGCTATGTACTAGCTCTTATTAACTCTAGCCAATTTGGTTATAGACTGCTAGCGCCTATTAGATAGCTAGTGCCTTAATACTAGGACTTCCCTCCCCCTTCTAATTAATAGTAGGGAAATTTATAGAGCTGGATTATACTAGTAACGTAGATGGGACTACCTCTAGTGCTTTACTCCTAGAGCTAGTACTTATATAGCGGGTATTAAAATTAGGGTGGGCACGTGTATTCTGGGCAGTAAGTGTAGTAAGTGTAATAATAGAGCTAGTAAGAGGGATAGCAATTACAGTGGCAATAACCGTATTAATACCCTCTACGGTAGATAATTGACTGGATTGATAACTCTGAATAACTTCACGTAAAAAATAACGCTAACGACGTAGATCTGGTAATGCGCGGGCATCGTTTATGTGGCCTCAGTTGCACACGGTGGGCGGTTGGCGCGGCTGGGCGGCTGGCCAGCTTACTCAGCGATAAAAGTGGGTTTAGTCTACGTGCGCAGGAATTTTAGTCTACGTGTGCAGGGAATCCGCGCACTGAGGTGATTCTGGTTGAAACAGAACGGAATAGGAATGGAAGTCTTGGAAGTGAGGTCAAGCTTTGTCAAGCTTTTGCCGCCTCAAAACAGACAGCCTCGGCAGCCAACCAACGACGGCGCAACTCTCTCAAGCCGCATCGGCATCCGCCCGTTACCACTGCGAGTCATTGGCAACACGACCGCCAAGTGGTATCGGGGACCGCCACCAGGCCGAGTTTGGTGATAAAGCACACGACAGACGACACACGAAACGAGGCCAAGATACCAAGAAACGATAGAAAGGAGGAGCATCCCCCGAAGAGGCAGACAGACACGCGACACCTTTGCTTCTCGTTTTCTTTTTTCCATTCGATAATTTGTTGTGACGATGCCCAGAGATGCCCAGAGATGCCCAGAGATGTCGCCGAGAGGGTGCCCTCGTGCCCTCCTTCCCCCTTCTGCCGCGTCCAAACGAAGCTGACCCACACATGGCATGTTGACTTTGTTGACTTTGTCAGCCTCGCCGGCCAACCACGATGGGTCCCTCGTCTTTTTCCATGTGTTCCCCCCCCATCCCCCCCCTTGCCCCAGGCTGCAAGATCTTCTTGGCTGCATCATTTTTGGAGCGCGCTGTGCGTGCAGCGTGGGAGCGAATGCAGTCGAATGCAGTTCGGATCAACAGCCTGCAGATTAGCTCGCGTGCCTGGTGCGTCGCTGGGGAGTGCTGGCAGCCGTCTTTCGCGGCGTCTGGACTTGTGGATTGCCATTCACGACGTCGAGACGGCCCACGTGTGTCGATGATTGGTTGAAACCACCACCGAGCTCTTTCAACCTTCTCAGCATGAGGGGCAGACCCTGAGATGTGGGGCCGAATCCGCAAGGCGCCCACTGACCACGCGAGCCCCCGACTCGTCGCTCGGGCCTCGGGGGACGTTTTTGCAAGGATGCTTGTCTAAAACAAATAACGCCCAGAATGCCACGAAAGCTTATCGATCGGACCGAGTAGACTTGTGGACCGAAGAAACACAAGAACTGGCGAAACTGCTGGCAATTTTGCGACTGTTGGACCGCACAATTGGAAATGCAGAATCTGCCGTATGTGGCTCGTGCCGTCCGGCATCTCCCGCCTCACGATGGCTTCACAAAAAGTTGTGCGAAAACAACAAGTGGGGGGATGGAAAGTCTCAGCGGCACGACTGACTTTTTGAGGGATTGGATTCCGGAGTCGCTCTCCACAACGGACTCCGATGGATGGAACCGGCCGTGGATTTCGCTTTTGGAAGCCCAGAAAGCGGTCAAGAAATGGGGAAAAAGAAGGGGAGCTTTTGTTCCATTCCGATATGTACTAGCTACGCGGCCAAGACGGCCCCCACGGGCGCCGCGAGTTCACTCGGCCACTTTTTCATTGACAAGAGCTTCGATATGGCATGTGCTCACACGACAGGTCGACTCAAGCAGGTGTTGTTGAGCCGCACAACTCCGTTCTCCGTAGGGCAAATCACAGTGGAAGTGGAAGTGGAAGCTTGTAATTTCGGCAACAAGCCTCTCGGTTTGCCCCATTCAGAGATATCCCCAACCCTTCGGTAAATTAGACGAACACAACTTTATTTCGACCTAAGTTTTGTACGCTCATCAAAACTCTATTGGGACCAACCGTTGTTTCATAACGGCTTATCACAATGCAAGGTGGTGGATGCTGTCAGACATTGCGCAAGTCACACAAGAGAGGTCATTCAGAGCACCGCGCACTGCAATACTGCATTGTAGCCGGTATCCGATGCACTGGTTCGGCACACTCATCCCATCCCATCCCATCCCACCTTTTCAACTGCCAGACTCCATTTCTCCGTGGTCCGCCTTCTCCGTGATGGTGGTGGTGGTGTTCGATGGCCGATGATGACCCACGAGGTTGACCGACCGATTCCCCCGAGCCGAACCCAACCGCTCCCCCGTCCCCCCGTGAGAACGAACAATCGCGAGGACGACCGTCCGTCCGTCCTTCTTCCCCGGTTTCCCCTTCCCCTCCTCATCCTCACAAGTTTGTCAAAGTTGACCACTCACTCGGTACCAAACTTAATTTTTGATCAGGCCTGCCCCCCTCATAAACTCTGATGAACCTCTGGCGAACTTGTGGTTGTGGGGCTTGCTAGCTACATACATACCTCGAGCTACGCGCCGTAACCCCAAAAATTATCCCAAAGCTGCCATGCCATGTTAATCTTCAACCAACTGAGAACCCTTATCATGGATCATGATACCCCCCAACTCCTCGATGCCCCAACTTCCCCCGCTTCCCGCTTCGATCTAATCCAAGCTATGCAGCTCCGTCCAGCTATGAAGCGCTACGTGTCACACACACCTACAACCTTACTCCGACATCACCACCTCACCAAAAACGCCCAAGGGTCCTACCTAACATGAACATGGGGCACGTGTGTTGTGTCTCGGTTGAGATGTCTAATGCGGGTGATGGTGGTGATCTTTTTGAACTGGGGAGATATACCTAGAGATGTGAAGATGGGATTGGTGTGTGGTGTTGTTGGAGATGCATGGATGGGCGCTTGGCGGCAGATCGTGGCGTATCTCGCGAGACCTCGACCTGAACTTCGATATCGAGCTCAACCTCGACACTTATCCCCGGTAGATACGCTATGCTATGCAACCTCGCTTGGTATTTTCCCAGCTAAAGTTCAACGAGACTGGGATACTATCATGAGGGAAGACGATGATCTCTTGTGCTGTTGGACTCGCGGGTTTGGTTACTTGCTTGTTGACCGGCTATGCAGTTAACCTTATCCTCACTTCATACACTCACCAAAACATGGTCGCAGTGGGAATACAATTATCATCCATCTTCTTTTGATTTGACCTCTGCTTGAAGAGACCTGAAGCAGATGACATCGAAACCCGTCCCTTCTTTTGCTGTTTCTTCTTCTTTTTGTTTCCCCCACGACCCATAGTCCCTCCGCTTCCTCTTACCCCCTACTCTCTACCGGGCATATCAACAATCAGGAGTCGAAACGGATATCCCGAACGGACATAAATGGCACTCCCTCCCCCATGTGTGAAGCCCGCAAATCCGAGAAAGCAGTTCATCTTGTTCAACCACATTGCTGAGGCTGCAAACCAGAAAGGGCATCAAATCAATATCAGCGTCCGGCCGGTGATCGCACAAGATCAAATCGATCCATGTACGGTATCTTACACGACATCTCCGCTCATCTCATCTCACTTAACGTGGGTATAATGATTCCTCCTTGCGTCGTCCTCGGGTCTTACGAAAGTGTTGATCACAACTTCCGAACTTCTTGATGCTCAAGTTCACAGTTGACTAGCGATGTTGACAAAAAAAGCACAACTTTATACGGCGTCTAGGTGAATTTGTGTTGGGATTATTCTTGTCACAAGCTCAACGCAGCAATAACATCATCTCATCTCGTCTCGTCTCGTCTTAGCTTTATAATTGCGCACAGGTATCACGAACTATCCAAAACCATCCCATCTTCGGACTTTCTCCACGCATTGTTAACGCTTTAATGAGATAAGATGGGCGTCATCGAGCATCGCCTACTGTGCTCAGGGACGCAGCAGACCCAATAGCACCAGTCAGACAAACCTGTCCGGCAATGACTAATACGAGCTATACATCTCAGGTGCATATATTATGCTTGCTAGATGCATATACGTACCGTATAATTCCGGTTAACATATTTTCAGGGTCCAAAGAAACTCTGCCAAAACCCTAATTCTAACGCAAACCTTGGTAGTATAACCCTGGTAGATTCTGCCAAAACCCTAATTCTAACGCAAACCTTGGTAGTATAACCCTGGTAGATTCTGCCAGTTGCGCCTTGAACCCTGAAAATATGTTAACCGGAATTATACGGTAAGTCGTCTGGTGGTGTGAGAACATACGTTCCAGCCTGCCTGCTGCTGTCACCTGGTTGCTCCTGCTGTTGAGAAAGAAATAAGGAGACACCATCCCTTCTCTCGGCGTGTTCCGTGTTGTTCTTTGACCCTTTCTTGTCCGAATATGCCGTTCGATTCTTCGTGAAACATCGGTTGAAAATCCCTAGTGAAAACCGTTTTCAACCGATGTTGAAGTCCTTTTGGAAGCCCTTCTTGCATGGTACCGCGGGGATGTGATGATGTTGTGTACCGGAAGAGGGAAACGGGAGATAGATTAAAACAATGATTTATATACAGGCATGGTATCAAGTACCTGCTGCTCTTTGCTATTCCTTGACGACCGTGACTTGGTTCATGTCAGCCAGTCTTGAACCCAGTAGCTCATGATTTTGTATTTACACCGTGGTAGCCCTTGAAGTTCAATGGTTCTGTCTTCATCGGCAAGCCCGTATCAGTACAATTTTGGCTTGCGTGTACCTAGTCCTTCAAACTGGCATCCATTCCATCGCTCTTTCCTTTCTTTAGTCATATCAGCTGGGAGAAGTATGTCCATTTTGGTCGGTCGGAGAAGTCCATGTCCACCCACACACTCCCAACTCGTCACTCCTTTTGGGTAACACCTTCCTTCTCATGTTCAATATGCCTAATGACACTCCACAAAATACCTCGGGGTCTTATTCATTCATACACATCAGTTACACGACATCATAAACCATCATCACACAACGCTTCATTTGCACGCAACACACAAGTCAACAACACTTAACATGAACATGTGAAAGAATTCCGAATGATAAATGGTAAATGATACAGGCCTCCATTGACTAATGTTTAGACCGCCCCGACCCAATAACGCCGCGCTTGGATAAAATACAGATATGACCCCAAGGAAACACCCATAAGATAAGGAAAATGTGGATAACGATGTGTTGTGTTATCTCTAGCTGGGGTATGTTTGGCTGCGCTTCTGAGCACCAGAGCATCTACCGATCCACCGACCGGGAAAGTGGACGAGGGGTAGGCTGTTCATCTACTTCGGCTGCTTCCTCCTCCAGCTTCGGCAATGATAATTGGCGAGGCGTTTGCTCAACGTGGAATATTTTCCTGCCCTCTGTCTCCGGCTGGAGGTCAGGCGGCGTTGTGACAGTAGCGGCAGCGGCTCCCTCGTCTGCTACAGCTGTGTTTAGAGCCAATGTTGCCTCTGCGGTATCAACAACAAGCGGAGGAAGTTCCATCTGCACATCGGTGATCGGATTGACAATCTGGGCTGTCGGTGGCCCGAGCGTAGCGCTGCCGGTGCTCTCAGAGTCAGCGGCAGTCATGCTATCATGACTGTTTGCCCGCATCATTTCAATCCCCAACTTCGACGATGGTAATGTGGATTTTGGACGATGGTGCTTGGAAGGATGCGGTTCCTGCCCGGGATTCGCCTGGCCAGCACCAAGCTCCTCATCCTCGTCATCGGCAGAGTCGATGCAGCCTTCAAGCCTGCGCTTCTCGATGGACTCTCGTCTTGCTCTCAACTTCTCGAGTGAGCGCTGTGGCACTGGACCTTTCGTTTTGCCTGCCAAGTGGTCCATCTGCGCTGGTGCGGACTGCTGCGTTAGTAGTTGTGCGTGTACTGATGGTTTTGATCCATCATTGCCGGTAACTAGGACCTCCTCTGGGCCTGAGATACCTAGCCCACCTTCGCTCCAGTCACCGGTGGCCTTGCGGCTAACGACTGCAGGAATGTCGTCTGTTGCAACGGATTCGGAGTCGCCGAATGTCGAGCAAGTTGACTCCTCCCTGACGCTACCGCCAGAGTGGACTGTATACTTCGAAGAGCCGGATGCGGACACAGGGCTGTCTTCCAGGCGCAGGCTCTCTTGTCGAAGGCCAGATGGTATAGGGGTCGGTAAGCCCAGCGACAACATCTGGGCCTGACCAGGCGAAGCGGGCTTCCACTGGCAGAAAGTACTCAGGACCTCACTCAACTTCGAAGAACTGATTGGCTTCTCTATAAGCGAATCGAAGTAATGCGGAGCGTGAAGTTCCTTAAGATACGCCGTGATAGCAACGATAGGAGTATGGTGGTTTTTGTTCTTCGTTTCGCGGACCATTCGGGCAACGTCAGAGCCGTTGATTACTGGTAGCTTGAACTCCATGAAGATGATATCGAACTTGATGTCGCTCAAAGCATATCGGCAGGCTTCCTGGCCTGTTGACGCCGAAATGGTCCGGCAGCGTAGCTTTTCCAAGAGCTTCTCCATCACCATGCGAGACACCGGATGGTCTTCACAGATCAACACATCTAGCGGTCGGAACATGGGTCCGTCCAAAACCTGCGACATCCGTCTGGAGCTTTGACGCCGGCGCTGTACCCGAAGAAGCGCGTTCGCCTTATCACCTTCAGTGTCAGATGATGATGGTGACATATCGAAGACCTGGCTCCTGCGCTTATGATGAGCCAGAATGTCGGTAGATATCGGACTGCCACTACCCTCTTGAGAGCCGACAGTTAGGGAGCGAGCACGACCTGTAGATGGGCCGCTATTGTTTCGAGGACTTGACATCAACGTGTGTCCAGAAACAGTCTTTTGTGGGGAGAGAGGTAAGGGAGGCAAGACGAGCCGCCCGTTTGACGGGGAAGACGCAATAATCGTTGTAGCCGCCTTCTGGAAAGTAGGCGGAACACGTGGCCCTTCCACCGCAGGTGGGATCGAGGATCCCGATTGGTGTGAAAGGCTGGATGAGTTACTGGACGCCTTGCGTCGACCGTCCGCGCCTTGGCCAGCCACAAACGACACAAGGAGGGGCGAAGAAGGTTGTGAAGCTCGGTTTGGAGAGTTCGAATGTCCAACACCAGAAGGTGACTGGGGACGATGAGATGCTTTTGCAGCAGAGAGCGTCCTTTGGACGGGGTTGGCGATTACTGGGCTGCCTTCCAAGGCTCCAATCTGGCCAGGAGCGCTGATAGAGCTCAATCCCCCAGGACTAATGGGCTTGGTCTGAGACTCCGCAGCCTCTGCCCGCAGTCTTTGAATGACATCCTTGTTCGCCTTTTCGAGAACAGCCAGGTTTTTGAACGAAAAGTTCCCGAAATCATCGGCAGCAACTGGTTCGCTCAAGCGTCTGCTCTTCAGATCACGAACATGAGGGGGAATATGAAGCGGCATCAAACCTCGCTTCACGGTGTTGATGTTGGAGTTGACCTGGGACCTAACCTTTGCCAACGCATCATGCGGTCGGTCATGATAATCTGATGCTGGGGCTGAACTAGGAGGTGAAGATTGGTCTTCCATTTCCTCAGCAAATGACTGGAGGATCGCACCACGTGAATCAAAATATTCAGTGTCTTCTGGATGCTCCGGTTGAGGAACAAACTGAGCATCATCTTGCAACAATGTATCCCAATTGACACCCTCGAACCACGGGTGACTGCGGATTTCTTCGCCTCCTGACTGAAACTTGTCTTCGCGGTTCGCCCCAAGCCGCTGATGAGGATCCGAGCACAACAACCTGTTGATCAGATCTTTGGCCTCTAAGGAGATTTCCATATCACTGTCATCAGGGAACTCCAATCTGCGAGCCAGGATGTTCTCAAAGACTTGTTCCGCCTCAGGCGCATGGAATGGGGGGATTCCATACAGAAACTCGTACATGATGCATCCAACGGACCACCAATCACTTGTCTCGTCTTGAGGCTCTCCCCTGATGGTTTCTGGGGCTAGGTAGTCGGGTGTTCCGACAAAGCGGCGATTGGTATCCTCAGGGTCGAAAAGCGCCCAGTTCGGCGGGGGCAGATGAGGTTGTTGTGGAGGAGTGCCTCTGCTAGCGTCTATGCTGCTCTGCGTGGTCGCGTGGGAGAGCGAGACAAAGTCGGGAGATGCACCCTCGTCGGCTTCGCTACGCTCGCCAGGAGACTGAACGGCTTGAGGCGGGACGGAATGAGTGCCGTTCAAGGACAGATTTGGAAGCATATGCGACAGTGCCTCGCTACCGCCACTGTCGCTGCGGTGCGCGGATAGCCGCCGAGGTTCTTGAGACAACACCCCGAGATTGAAATAGGACGGCTGTCCTAGGCTGGCACCATAGTCGCTCGGCGTCATTTGGGGGGTCGAGAGTGGAGAAGGGTTGCGAGCATGAACGTCGAGAGAAGTGGAACGAGATGATGCGATCGAAGAGGACCGAACAAAAGGGCCTTGCTTGAGCAAGTCCGGAGCTGCGTCGGCACCATTGTTAAGAGCACGCTTCTGTCGACCAACGAGACCCATGCGCGAGAGGCCAAAGTCAGTCAACTTCAAGTGTCCCTTTTGGTCAATAAGCAGATTGTCGGGCTTCAGGTCACGGTGAACGATGCCCCGACTGTGGAGGTGTTCGACACCGAGGATAACCTCACCGAGATACTTCTTCACCCAGTCTTCGGGGAGACCTCCCAGTACTTTGATCAATGATGCGCAGTCGCCACCATTCAAATATTCCATCACCAGGTAGAGGTAGTCTTTGCTCGAAAACGTCCAGTACAGCTTGGCGACAAAGTCGCTTTCGCCCTGCCACATCATGATGGCGCGTTCTGCCTTGACATTGGTGACCTGGTTCTTGGCTACCATGTCGGCCTTCTTCAAGACCTTGATCGCAAAATATTCGCCGGTCGACTTTTTCTTGGATAGATAGACGCTTCCGAACGCACCCTTGCTGATGGGTTTGATGATCTCGAAGTCCTTGATCGATGGGGGAACTGCTTTGGCTTGCGGAGCGCTAACGACCGCGCTGAGACGGGGCGAGGGTGGGGGTTTAAAACCAAGGTCTCCGGTTGATGCAGACACGGCTGCTGAGGATTGTCGCCGGTGATGATGGATACTGGGAGGGGTTGGGGAAGTAAACTCACTGCTCGGCAGCATCGGTGATGCTTCGGGCGAAACCAGGCTGTCAGAAGGGAATTGTAGATTGCGCGGTTTGTGAATTCGGAGGGGCGACGACGGTGGTCCGTTCCGAGACGGGGATTCCTGCCTTCGAGGAGATATCGTTCCCGGAAGAATGAGGCTCCTTCGGTGGTGTTGTCGGGAACTTGCATGCCGGCGAAGGTCACTAAACTCAGACAGCGGTGATTCCGTTCGGATTGGCATTCTCGAGGCAACAGAGGAGGATCTGACGCTTCCGCCATCGCTATCGCCAGCGTCACTTTCCAAAAGCATGGATTCTCGTCTCGATTGGGTTGCGCTGGTCAGGTTACCGAGTGTACCCCGATTGGATCGAGGCGTAGGGCATTCTTTTGGACTGCTGGATCGCGTAGACTTAATCGACATTGATAATCGGCGGCTGGGGCGATCTCCCGAAATGTGGGCCTTTTCCAAAGCCATTGCCAGTGTCGAAGGAGCATCGAAGGACCCGGGGAATATCCCTTCCTCCTGTGCAGGCGTCGCTTCTTCGTCCTCAGTTTGCTCGAACTCCTCTTCTTCCTCCTCTTCAGTAGAGTCACTGAGTCGACCAGCGGCTATCTTGGCAGCCCTGCGCATGGCCTCATCAATACAGTCCTGGACCATGATCGCAAATTCGATCCGAATCCTCTCGGCATATTCAAGAATCCTGCGATGGCGGAAGACAGCTTCAACCTTGGCCTTGGCAACGGTCTCCGTATCAGTACATAGCAAGGCAAGACCTTGTTCTTGCTCGAGTGTATTCGTGCCAGGTGTTTCCCATTGCATCACCTGGGAAATACGACCGTCTGACTGGGGCGACTGCGTACGAAATTCTGCCGGGTTTTGTGTAGACTCCTTAATGGCAGGGGTGCTGATCTCGATCGCAGTGTCGCATAGATCAAGGAGCAGCTCAACAATCCGGGCTTGTGGTCGACGGATAGCAAAAGATCTGGCTCTCGAATGTCCGAATCCGGATGATCTGTCCCTCGACCGGCCGGAGTTCGAACTTGGCGATGATGTCCCCGGGGACGATGTTGTCGATGTTGGAGGACCAATGGGCATGCCTTTGTACTCGGCAATCGGCAAATTAGCCGGGTCTCCAATCAAAGTGCGGCTATGACGCGCCTCGAGGGCGTCGAGTACTTTGACGATGGCGTGACGGTGATCGATTAGGCTTTCCTGGGTCATCTGAACATCCATTTCCGCTCGATGCTCCTGTAGACACAAATCGGTGTGCTTTTCGAACCACCAAGGCGGGATCTGGCGTTCGCAAATACGGCAGAGCACCGGCGCTGGTTGAGGATGGCCATTCGGGTCATCTAGTCCGGACTCTGCAAGTTGGGTAAGATAGCTGGCGAGAACCTCAGCTCCCGAGCCGAGGGATTCTACGATGAAGTCTGGTAGATCGATTTTGATCGCCCGCGGTGCTACCCACGGCCGTATCATCCACATGGTCTACGAAGAAAGATGGAGTTAGAATTAATCAACGAGAACAACGGTCATTGTCTGCCCCTCTAACACATATCCACCTCTAAAGCATGGATGGTGTTCACTTACATGACTGTCTTTGCCAGAGGCGCCATCGTAGACCATGATGCCTTGTGCCTCCACGTCGATGATTGTCGGCTCCTCGGCTTGCTCGAAAGGAAGTAGCCGGGACAATGGGCCGACCTTGACAGCAAAGCGAATGAACTTTGATTTCGAGTCGTCCCTTTGCATGCTTTCGATAACATCGGCAAAGATGGATTTATTGTCACTGACGATCAGATCTGCAATAGCAGTTCCGGTGACTTCTTCGGGTTGGGTTCCTACCACATCAATCCACGAAGGGCTAACCCATCGGATAGTACCATCCAGGTTGAGGTCCATGATGACGTTTAAGGTCTGTTCGGCGGCCTCTCGAAGGTCCTCCCTCTCCTCGCGGATATTCTCGCTGAGTGATCGCTCCATCTTGCCAGCCCTGAGCGACGATACGGCCGGCGGAGCCAGCAGGCTCGGGGCTTCGGATTGTTCCTCCATGGTGACTGAGTTGGACGACGGGGAGGTCAGGTTATTGTAGGACCATCTGATATGATGTTAGGGTGAGGCGATAATGGTGGGCAGGGCGCGAGTATTTCGGCGGAGGACGCGGCGGCGGGCAAAGTTCCGTGGAAAAGGGGCTTGGGAGACTGAGGAGGTGGAAGCTGAGGCTAGACTCTATGGTTGGCGTGCGTGCTTCTCGTTGTCTTGTCGAAGGACGTCCGGGGTGGAGCCGGGGGCTGTCTGGCAGACGTGCCAGAGCTAGAGCGCAGCAGGAGCCTGAGACATAATGTGTTTCCTTGGCCTGAGTGTGTCGCCGTCGTCTAGTGCGCAGGTAGTGTAGATAACCGTCGGATTGGGTAGGCTGGGGGTTCGTGTTCGTGGTCGGGTCGTGGTTGTAGTCGTGGTCGGGTCGGGTAGGAGGTGAGGTGTGTCGTTGAACCGTGGTTGTTGGGCCAGCGCCGGTGCAGGTTACAGCAGCAGCAGGACGGGAATCGGGACCAGGCGGGCAGTGGACCGACCGACTGGCGTAGACCGTCTTGCACTATGTATGTAGTGTAGGCTCGCTCAGCACGTGAAGGCAGAGGAGAGGCAGTATGGACTGTAGAATCGTCAAAGAATGGACTGAGCGTCTCTGAAGTTGAGCGGCGGTAGATTCCCTTGTGGTGGTGGTGGTGGTGGTGGTGGTCGTCGACAACAGGGCAGCGACAACACTTAACGAACAGGGGTTGGAGGAAGTGGAAAGTGAGCGTGCGGTCAATTTTGGGCAAGCGAGACGAAGCTTCGATTGGAAGATTGGAAGATTGCGAGGGTAGCGCTGGGAGCCCGCCGATTCCGTGCTCCGTGATCCGCGATCGAGATTGCGTGCACTGGGACAGATCCCGAGGGCAATTGGATGGGCGAAAAGACAGAATCAAGGGGGAAATGGCCCGATGATGGACGTTGTCGATGTCGTCGGAGTCGGAGTCGTCCCGTCGTCGCAAGGATGTGCCCAGAAGGTGGACTCTGGTGGACTTGGTGGACTTGGTGCTGAGACTCTGAGAGCAGTGCACTGTTCCCGGTGGACTCCAGCTGCTGCTGCGGACAGTCCGCGGTGGTGTTGCCGTCGACCCGTCCACTGAAGTGCGAGAAGTGGCCGCCCACTGCCGTCGTGACTCGCTCGAGTGGAGCCGTCCCGTGGTTCCAGAGCGGGAATGGAAAGCTAAAGTGGGGCCCTCTTTGTTTCGCTTCCCGTCCGTGACAGCGGCAGTTTCTCTTTTTGCTCTCCAAACGCCGACAAGTGAAGTTGGGTACTACAGGGAAAAGAAGTTGTCATTGACAGCAAGAATGAGAAAAAAGAAGAGGCAATGGATACACTACAATAAATGGAATGGGTGGAAGTGGTGGAGAGGGATGGTGACAACCTTGAACTTTCCAAGCTTCGACCGACTCGTTGATTTACACGGAACAAAACTTTCACTGCGCCTCCCCCCTCGGTACAAGGTGGTGGTGCTGTGCTCTCGTTTCTTTTTGTGTCCCAGCATTGCAAGACTCCCAAGAGAACAGCCCAACGGGATCTCTCGAAGCACACCGTTTTTTTTTTTTCATCACCATGTTCACTGCGTGACTACCTGCGCTACGTAAGGCATCTATGTACGCACCACCAGCACCTACGCACCTACGCAACACCCGCAGAGCAGCGCGTTTTGTGAGGGTGCAACAGGCGTGAACAGGGTGCCAAAATGCTGGGGTGCTTGGAGAGCGGGGGGATGAGCTCAAAGCTGGCCAATCAGACGCACATCTCCACTTGGCTGCTTGACGGGACACAATGACGGGACGGGACCTATCATCAACCACACTCTGAGACTCTTGACCATTGACCATCCAAAGCCTATGATTCTGGGGTCGACGTTGAGGTTCCGGAACCATCAACATAACCTCTACGGAGAGAGTCAGGGGCTGTTATTGTTTTTTTTCTGAGGTGGTGCAGGTCACGCTACCATTCTACCAACGACCTGTTCTCAGAAACTGCCCATCATTTTCGAGATGATAGAGTCCCTGTTTGAGCTTGTATATGCTATACTCTTTACCAATAGAGGCAAGCAGCAAACAGGTCATATCAAGATGGGTTTGTACTTTGTTTGCCGAGTCAAAGAAGCTGATCAGTTCGAGTCGTCATCGTACGATCTAGTGTGGAAGAACCGCCGGCTTTATGGAATTATACTGATCCGACATTCCATAGATAACTAACAGACCGAGCAACTCCTTCAATACCTCCAACAACCTCAAGCATTGGATGTGATGTCTGGTGATTCCAACATGGAATCTGACCGGTGCTTGCCGTGGGCGGTGAGAAAGAGAATGGCGCTTTCCCTTCCCAGGTTCTACCCCGCCAAATCCCACCAATGTCAAGTTGTCAACTATAACATCGCCTGCGACATGGTAAGCTTTCAGACGGGTCACGTTGTCTTACATTTCCACTTCGTTTATTCCACTTCCCCCTAGTCCCTAGTCCTCAACAATGATCTCAACGTAGATCCCCGAAATGCCATCAAAAAGAAAAAGAGACGACAAGGTTCAAACGCCTGACGTCCCATCACACCTGCATTCGGTCTGCCTCTCTGTCTATCTTGAGACGGATCCCTTCGGCAAGCCGGGCAAGCCAGGATGGATGAGATACTGCAAGCCAGAGTCGCCTATGCGCCAGAGTCTCTCTCTCGCTTCTTCCACTTCCACTTCTTCCATCCGCCAGCTTCCACGGCATCGTCGTGTGCGGATGGTGGCTTCTGCTGGCTGAGGTGATGCCAACCACCACGTCCTGCATGACGCCGTTGCACGAGAATGCCCTACCTATAGGCTCTCGAGCCATGGCACACTTGAGAGACCTCCGGCTTACCAAGTACGTGCCTGTCTGCATGTATCGCGTATGACTGCCACGGTCTTTGCGAATCGGCTCGCCATCCTCAATAACCTTGAGCGACGCGGTACCTTTGCTTCATATCCGAGCTCTCTTCTAGAGGTGACCATAAGCCAAGCCGGAGATACCTCCCTGCCTTCCATGGCATCCGTTCTTTCTTGCGCAGCTTTGGGGGCCAGTAGGTGGTGGTAAAAATTACTTGTGCAGACTGTCCGGTTACGATACGCTTAACAATCCATATGTCACCAGCCAAACAAAGCCGAAAACAGAGCAATAAACAGGCTGTGAATAACAAAATTGCTCTGTCAAAGACTCTCATCCCAAGGAGATAACGGTAACAGTCTCTAATTCCGCAAAAGGAGCTTGAAAGGTTGTTGTTTGGAAGTGAGAAGTGGTGTACCTAGACTTACAAAGCGTGCTGTTAGTGCTACTTGCACAAGTAATTTTTACTACCACCTAGCCAGCCAGGGCTCTTTCACACTCCCGCTCTCCAGCATTGGATAGGTAGGACTGCTCAACAGTCTGGCCGCTCGCTTCTTCCCGCCGTCAACGGAATTGACGAATCGTCTCCCAGCTGCTTACAAGCGATCTGATTGAAGCGTGCTTCAACTATGCAGAGGTGGATGACTTTTACAGTCTGGGGGTTCATGGACCCACATCCACCGAAGCGGAGTTGAGGGACGGTTCGTCTAAGCCAGGTTTTCTTGCTGAAGTTTCCTGTCCTCTGATTGGTCAAATGCGGGGCACGGACCTACAACTGGTCAGGGCGTCTTGCCAAGCCAACTTCTAATTGGCTACTTCGCGGACAGTGCCTCTTAGAACCATCCCCAAAATGCACTGGGTCCTTCCATTTCTGAAATCGAAATCCTTCACCATATCTAATCTCTCGATATCGCCTATCGATAAAGTTATCGTCGTCTTCCCGTCCCTCCCCGTCATCATCATCATCATTATCGCCTTCATCATCGCCTTCTTCATCGCCTTCTTTGCCATCGGGTAACTCCGACGATCCAATACAACGCCATCAAGCAATGAAGCAAGCAATGAAGCAAGCAATGAAGCAAGCAATGAAGCAATGAAGAGAGAAAAGAAGAGAGAAAAGAAGAGAGAAAAAAAGAGAGAAAAGAAGAGAGAAAAGATGAGAAAAGGGAGCAAAAGGGATCAAAAGGGAGCAACTAGGTGAGGACGGCTACAGCCGTCCGAACAAAGAACGTTACAAAAGATACAGATACCCACGCTTCAACGATACAGCGGTCGTTTGCTGACTCCTAGGGATCCAGCATCGCACCGGTGTCCGAGACTATTTTAAAAAGATAGCGGTGACCAAGCGGCCTCCGGGCGGCGTTGGATCAAGGTATTCGATAAGGAATTAACCAATTCCTCTCCGGACTGTCAAAGGTCTATCCTCACTGGACTACTCCTAGCACCCTACGCTAACAGCGTAGCAGCTACGTTGAGTACTCCTCGAGAGGCAACTAATGTGAGTTCATGAATCCACAGCTCGCCAGTTAGTGGGGGTGGGAGTGACAAGGCCGCGTTTCCTCCCAAGACATTGTCTCGGCATTCTAGATCTGCGTCGCTGTACTCCGCACGCATACATGGCAGTATCTGTATATGACAGCGTGCGGATAGAAACCAGTTGGGCTGACAGGTACTGATGGACACAGGGTATCGATTTACATAACGATGGTCGTTGACCCCTCATTTTCTTCTACCATCCTAGCTGCAGTCGGCCACGTCTGGTGATGGTGTGGCACTTTGCTGGCATTCTTCGAAAAAGCCACCCAAGAAGAGATCTCGAACGCTTTGGCCTGGGGCTTTTCTCCCAACTGAACCGAACAGCTGGGGTATGGGCAAGCCATGCCTCGACTAGGATCAAGGGCCAAAGAAATCCTGATGGGGAGAGAAGTCTACTGATCCTTAGTGCGAACTATAGACAACAGCCTCGCCGAACTTCATGAAGCAAGACGGTCAAAACACCCGAATAATTTGTATAGTACATAGCGAGCATTTGGAATTTGGAATATGTTGTTGATTCTTTGATCAATTTCGATATGCACACTCAATGGGGGTGGATCACTTTTCTTGCACGCACTCAAGAGAGGTTACAAAGCATATAGGGATCCCATGGGTAGGCGAGGTGGCCAGGAGCGAACCAGAGACAAACCTGCGCAGCAATAAAGAGGGCCCGGATATAACCAAGATGTGCGGGCAGGTGATTTCTTTACTATATAACAAGGGTCTAAACTGACCAGGCTTTCTAGGTACACAACTACCACCACCGTGGTTAATGACCAATGCGTTTTGCAGCTGGCAGCGATGGCCACTTTGACCTGATCAGCGAGCATGTTTATTGCGCTTTTTGGCAAACCTACCTAGTGTACCATCCTTCGGATGCTTCCCCGATCCCTTCTCACTTACGTAACGCTGGTTGTGCGCTCGGGGCAGCACAAAGAGATAAGTCAAGCACACCGTACGTTTTCCATCTCAGCATGAGACCACTAGAATTGCACAGACGTTACACCCACTACGCTAGGCAGGGAGGGGGCTTGGATGGGTGCTACCAAACATCCCACACTGAACGAATGGACGCCACAGCAAAATGACGGAGCAAAGTCATCCAAGTGAGGGCTGGTTTTTAACGACACCTCCACTTTTCTCTCGAAACATCACAGGTTCGTAGGCTGTTGTGAAGATATCGGTTAAGGAACATGGTAAACAATCAAGACACCAGTCAGAATCAGAGATGGCCTCCAACCACTGGAGAGACTGCCTCTTTACTGTTGAAGAGAAACCATTGAAGAACCCTCGTGGATCATCTCCGTCATCTTTGACCAGAAGGAGAGACTGTAAGAACAAACTTGAATCAAGACCCACGTTGGTGGCAGATCGACCCGATGCGATCTACCCTCTACGCACTACTAGACGGGTTTCATATTGACACTCTCCCTACTTCCCCGCATTCATGAAGAAAGCCCTTCCCGAAGAAGAGTTTGATGGGCTCGATGGGGAGGATCACTGACATACATGACTGGGCACGTGATAAACCATGACCAAGCAATGAGAAGTCCTTGTTTGCTTGTCGAGCTTGTCTAGGTACTTGTCATGGGTCTGGCCAATATACCGAACGAGAGGGAATGTTGATTGGTGAAAAGACGAAAACTTCTGGATTGAAATGGTTGTCATATACATCTAACTCGGGGAAGACACCCCGAAGGGCACTCAACGATGTAAGTACTCATGACAAGTGAAAAAAGAGAGCTATCCCGGACACTACAAGCATACACTAGCAAATCTCTCAAACCAAGTTTTTGCTGTATCGAAAACAAAGACTGACCTATCATCCAGCCTTTTTATATCTCTTATTGCTACCAAGCTTATGTGAGTGATGCGTACATGCTTCTCGACTGGTCGAGACTCACTCACACAAGCTCCTCCGGGATCCAGTGTTATGACGTTGTCAAGAAGCTGCTTCAACAGCCCATGAGTAGGTGATGTCCCAGAGGGTTTGGGACTATTCACATTGGGAACTCAATATTGGCCAGAACACCGGGCTATTGATGAGATCTGTATTTGGTTACTCGGATCAGAAATGACGGATGTTGAATATCAGCCAAACCCTCGTCATGGCATGGGAGAAGTGTCTCGGTCTTTTGACGCATACTCCGGCGAGAAAAAGGGTTGGATAAAAGGTTGAGAATTGACCTAATTGATCGAAACAGACTGAGGAAGGTGGGATCAAGTTGTGGCTTCCAAAAAAAACTTGAGAAAGGTCGTGGCTTCCTTCCCAAGAAGAATCACAAGTGCAGACTTTTCAAAAGGCCGGGGACACAGATGGCAGTCGCTACCTGCCAGCCAATTCTGAACTCCTCTTTGAATCTGGCATGCACAGTCGCTCGAATGATCCCGTCTTCTCTGTTGCGTATTCCAATGGTCGCTGGTTACTCGGCAGCTATACCAGTCATCCAGAGGTTGGTCGACTTTGTAGCCCCGAAGACAAACGAAGGTAGGAGCTCAAACAAAACCCCCTTCATTTCGCAGTTGACTGACATTCTACTGCGAGTACGCAGAAACATAGACAGACAGCTCCAAATCGAAATGGGGAAAAGGCATCCCGACTTCGACTTGGAATGCGCCGAATATTCTGTGGTTCGTCCCGACCCGTCGTTGCACCAGTCCCTGCACCAGTCCCGGCCCTCGCTTCTCGCATCAACTCCCGTCGGTCCAAAGCCGCGAAAACCACTTCAAAGTCGGCATCTGTGCCCTAAAAAAATCCATACCTTGTGTTGTTTGTGGCAGTCTCGAAGATGAAAACAGGCCCCTTCTGGGGTTGAATGCAAGAAAGATATTGAAGTTCAAGCAAACTTGTCAAGAGTAGAAATTGATCTTAAGAGTCCGGGGGGACAAGGGCAGGGGTCCTGTCCAACAGCCACCAAGCCAACGGTCCAGGCCATTTACGCCAGTGTATGTTGGTGATGACGGGCCATTCAGGGGCATCAACACAGTGGAGGCTTGCCAAGCACGCCATGTCAAATCGACATGTTTGACGATCAGGGCAAACCGGAGAAGTTGGCCGGTAGCGTTCACTAATCACTTCACCACTTCATGTTACCAGAGGACGACCTGGATGGGCTGAAGTCTCACCTACGGTGGGCAGCTGGCTGTCGTATCAAAAACATACAGCTTCAGCGACTACGGCCAAGCAAAAGCTTCATGTTTGCAGTCACTTGCCGGCCCAACCTTTTGGACATTTCAAAGAGTTCGTCGGCCAACCCGGAGTGTTGGCAAGATCTACACAGGTCCTATCCACCACACAGATTACACACTGTTGACCTGCGTCTCGGTTCAATATCATCTCTTTTAATCTTATTATCGCTATCGGGAAACCCCGTTGCTTGGTGTTTGGTTACCTTTCGGTTGCTCTCAACCCCAAATGCGGAATAGTGTCGTGGCATAGGCTGTCGGCCTTACGCGCTTGCTGATATGTGTGACACCGCAGCCTAACTCGAAATGTCAACTCAATAATAGTAAGATACTCGGCCCCCATGTCTCCATTCAAAGCGCGAACTGCGACAATGGAACTTTCCTCACCTGAACCCACTGCAGAGAACTTCATCCTCCTCATCTTCTCTCATCTGTGGAGTCGGACCTTTCTTCGCTCAACGGCCACTAAACAAGCGTCATCAGGACGCCGCTTTTACCCTTGCCCACGTCGAGTTACCCGCCATCACTTCTGGGACCACTTACATCCTCAACCTCTTCAACGAAACTGCGATCCAAGCCACGAAGCCTCCAGTCGGGACCCTTTTTAGCACCTTCGAGGCGACTTGCTCTCCGTATTTCTAAATCCCCGCGGATAACAAGATAGCCAAACAAAAGGAGATCTGGGAACGACGTCCTGGACGAGCCGTCATCATTGCAACCTTATCTTCCTCCCTCGTGTCCCGACTTACTGGATTTGGCAACCTCGCGCTTATTCGAGGTCCGTCAAGGCGAGCTGCCTCTCAGGTGAGATTATCCGTATGATTCCTCTCGATACCATGCGCTATACAAACACCTCCGTGCCGCCTTTGCCGCCTAGTGTACCGCGTTCCGAGTTTCAGAAGAGCGTACATACAAAGGATCCGCTTTCCCCAGACTTAAACGATTGTCTCACACAACGCAAGGGCGGTCGTTATCTTGAACGACTCAATCTTATCACCCAGAAAGCAACCGTTCGGATCTGCATGGAAATCTGGAGGGGTTGTCAAGAATATCTGCTGATTTTGGTTCGACGATAGCCGCGTACCCCGCCAACCGCATCAGTTCATTCCGACATCAAACACTATCCCGTTCGGACCTATCGCCATATCTCCACCCTGCTACCATGACTTCTTCACTGCCTCTCCAACCACTCGCAACTTATGCTGAGGATCCTCACTCTGGTCCGGACAGCAACCCGTTATCCACTCTGAATCTTACAATTCTTAAGAGTCTCTCAGACAAGAAAACGAGAGGTGGGTAGCAGTTATCAATATGGTCGCTGTTGGTGGATACAGACCGGGCTGATTGTTTCGGGTGTATAGATGGTCAACCACCGAAAAGGCGAGGCCCCAAGCCGGACAGCAAGCCAGCACTCACACGACGTCAAGAGCTGAACAGACAGGCACAACGGTATGCTTCTCCAAATGTCCGCCAAAGCCCCAGATATGTGCTGATTTGTTATGAAGAACACATCGCGAACGAAAAGAGCTATACATCAAAGCTCTCGAAGATGAGGTCCTGCGTCTCAAAGAAATCTTCAGCACCATCGCACAAGATAAGGAGCGTCTCGCCGAAGAGAACCGGCGCCTCAAAGCCAAGCTAGCCCAGAACGACGCAGCCGGTGATCCAATTGCCGCCGACACAAACTTCTTCGACCAAATGGTTAGCAGTCCGAGCGGCCCGAGTCTTGGATACACTTCCAGCTCCAGCATGTTGGGAAGTGGAAGCTACCTACCGGGGGCACCGTCCAGTCAAACGACTTTCCCATCACCACCACCATCGACGACGACGACTTCGCCGGTTTACCGCCCACCCCCCGGGGGACCGAGAGACTTCAACACCATTTTGGGAGATGGCGCAGGTGTTCTGGCACCAAAGAGGAATCCAGACTTGGATTACGATCAAGCCGGTATTGATTTTGTCTTAACGTACGAGTTCCCACTTCCTTCGAATCCCCGTCGGTAAAAAACAAGGGAGAAGCGGACATTCGTGTGCGTGTGTCTTCAATGTTGGGGTTTCGAAACATTCCCATAAACGAAAGACGAGGGAAGGGAAAAAGCAACTAACAAGTGCTCCTTGGCTCTACCTTTTTTAGTCTCGAGCGACCATGCATGGAACACATGACATGGCTACTAGAACGAGGTGCCGGCACCGAAGACAGAGCGCAGCGAGAGCCCTGCGGCCACGCCCTCATGGCTTCCTGTCCTCCCGAGCCCTTCTCCGAACTATCACCAGAGAGCCCTTTCGGGTACACCAACACCATCCCGAATTTAGCCATTGGTGGAAATAGCGGCGGCAGCGGTGATACCAATACGCTCAGCGGGCAGCAGCACGTCCACGCTCACCCTCACGGGCATCCCCCGATGCCTACTAGCATTAGCGGTGGTGGTCAGCGCACGTGGGAACTCAGCAAAGCTGACTTGGCTACACTGCTCGACCTCAGCAAGCGACTGGATCTCGACGGGGAGATCACGCCTGTCATGGCGTGGGGAATGGTCCTCGCTCATCCGCGGCTTGCGGAGTTGCAGCTGGAGGACTTTGCGCGGCTGACGGAGGAGTTGGGGAGGAAGGTTCGGTGTTACGGGTAAGTTTTGCCTTTCCCTCTACCCTATGTGGTCGAAAGTGCCTTGATTTTCTGTGTCGAAGTTAAGGACTGGATTGCTAATCGGTCTCTTGGTGTGATTATAGGTTTGGGGCCGTGATGGAGGAGTTTGAGGTTAGGGATGCGCTGGAGAATCTGTTTTCGACACAGCCGGATGGAGGAGTTTTTGAGGATTTTTGAGACCGAAATTGACTGAATCAACTAACTGTCTGATGTTGGGTATAAAGGGAGAAATTGATGAGGTTCGGATGTTAGAGAGCTGACCGCATATGATAGCTGGTTAGACGACCGAGCAGCTTTGCAGGTATCTTTCCGTGAAAGTGACGTTTAGACAATCTGAAAGATCGGTCATCACTCGAGTTCTGTCAGATAATTCAATCTGGGGCATCATAATGTTCAAGACTTTGGAAAAGAACATGGAAGAATAATACTAGCAACGGCGGATAAGGTTCAACAGGACATGTCAAAGAAAGATGTACCGGAAATGGTGACAACACGAAGCTGCGCTTGCTAGGGTGAACACGGTGACCGGGTGAACCTGCTCACCTGCAATGCGCGGGTTTGATTGGCCACAGCCTTCTCGGTGAACCCCATGTCGCCACGGTAAGGAGCTCGCGGGAGCCCCACAGCACACAATAACCCCACCCTGCGAATTTCTGAGTTTTGGGGCAATTTGCTGCACGGCCGGACAGCAGAATTCCATAGCGACACAGCCCCGGCGAATTCGAAGCAACCCCTCCGAGTCCTGGGTCCTCTTTTTATTTTATCTTTCCAACTTACGCCAGGTCCCGACTATCGATATTCTTCCGATATCGTTTCGTCACCCACACACGACAGCAACCATGACGAACCCTACTCCTGGCCTTTCGGGCCTCGTCGACCTCATCGACTCCCTCCCCGACCTGGGTGCCACTTGGGGCCCCGCCGTCACCACCGAGACCACTCTGAATGGCGTCCCCTACGCCCCCTACTCCAAGGGCGATAAGCTCGGTCGCATGGCCGACTGGTCTGCCGATTCCAAGGACGGCCGTGACGGTCGCGGCGGTCGCCAGCAGTACAACAGGAACTTCCGTGGTACGTTATCCTACCCGGCCGCTGTCCTTTTGATGACCCTTTCGAGGCCTGGATGGGAGTGGTGATGTTTGCTAACTTTTAACTCTAGACCAGCAGATCTACGGTGCCGGTTCCACCTCCATCTTCGCTCCCCCCGTCGCCGAGGACGAGTCTTCCTTCTCCGTTGTCTCCAACGTCAGGGATACTGGCAAGACCCGCTTCGGTCGTGGTGCTGTCTTTACTAGAGGCCGTGGCCAACGCGGCGGTGCTGGCGCCCAGGCTGGCAGGGGTGGTGGCCGTCAGACCTTCCAGAGGACAGGTCGCGGTGGTCAGCAGTACGGTGGTGGCTACGACGGTGGCCGCGGTGGCCGCGGTAACACTGGTGCTCGCGGTCGTCGCTTCGGCTGGAAGGATTATGACAAGCCCCAGCGCAACCGTGATGCTTCGATCAACATCAAGGGTGACTGGAAGCTGATTGAGGAGATTGACTACAACCGTCTCAGCAAGCTCAACCTCGAGACCGACGAGGGTGAGGATGTCGATGACTACGGTTTCCTCTACGCCTACGACCGCTCCTACGACAAGCCCGTGATCAAGAACGCCGAGCGCAGGCTCACGGCCATCGACCGTGCTGCCTACAACGTCACCACCTCTTCCGACCCTGTCATCCAGGAGCTCGCCGAGAAGGACGAGGCCACCATCTTCGCCACCGACAGCATCCTCTCCATGCTCATGTGCGCTCCCCGCTCCGTCTCCCCTTGGGATATCGTTATTTCCCGCCAGGGCAACAAGGTCTTCTTCGACAAGCGCGACAACGCCGCTCTCGACCTTGTCACCGTCAACGAGAACGCCGCCGACGCTCCGCTCGACGCTTCTGAAGGTTCCAAGGATGGCATCAACCAGCCCCACGCCCTTGCCGAGGAGGCCACCTTCATCAACCACAACTTCGCCAACCAGGTCGTCGTCGAGAACGAGTCCGAGAAGGTCAACATGGCCCACGAGAACCCCTTCTACAACGTCTCCGAGGAGAACGTTCCCCCTGCCTCAAAGGCCTACAAGTACCGCCGCTTTGACCTCTCCACCAGCGAGGAGGAGTCCGTCTTCATGGTTGTCCGTACTGAGATCGACGCTGTTCAGAAGAACGCCACCGACGGCAAGAACCAGCTCGTCACCGTGCACGCCCTCAATGAGTGGGACAGCAAGGCCCAGGGAGCCGGCGGTGCCCTCGACTGGAGGACCAAGCTCGCTTCTCAGCGTGGTGCCGTTGTCGCTACTGAGATGAAGAACAACAGCTGCAAGCTCGCCAGGTGGACTGTCCAGTCTATTCTCGCCAAGGCCGACGTTATGAAGCTTGGGTAAGTTTTGCATCATTGCTACTATGTTGATAAAAACTGAATACTAACCACTTTTTCCCCCGATAGTTTCGTCTCCCGCGTTAACCCCAAGGTCAACGACAAGCACGTCATTCTCGGCGTTGTTGGCTGGAAGCCCAAGGACTTCGCCAACCAGATGAACCTCCAGCTCTCCAACGGCTGGGGTATTGTCCGCACCATTGCCGACATGTGCCTCAAGTCCGAGTCTGAGGACGCCAAGTTCGTCCTCGTCAAGGACCCCAACAAGAACATCCTCCGCCTGTACGAGGTCCCCGCCGGCAGCCTCGACGAGGAGGTTGAGGAGTTGGACCAGGTCGAGGAGGATGGTGAGGAGGCTGAGGAATAGAATATCTTTGGGGGTATGAAATGGGAGGCCTTTGCTGATGAGGAATAGAAAGCCTCTATGATGCAAACTTTGTGGGAGGATTATGAGGATTTGGGGATCTGAGCAAGTGCGATATGCTCTCCCCGGAAACGATGGGAAGCGGAGAATAAAAGCAGTTTTATTTTTCAGTTAAAGAGCGTTTTTTTGCTACTTGTGTTTCAAGGTATACGGTTGGTTTCTTTCAGGGGCGTTCATGAACCGAAAATGTCACTCATGGCAGGACTTTATTGGTTGTCTCGAGAGAGGAAAGCTTGTCTGCGTTGACGAGACTGAATGGAAACATGGGCGTGGCTCGTGTAGCGTACATAGTTTAGATACTATGCAGCGGCTTATGATGACGGGGGAATACCGGTAGACAAAGGACTCCGTAGTCGACAGAGTATGAAAGAATAGTCGATATTTGGGTAATGAACAACATTCGCACATCAATTCAATCGTCTTAATTCTGGTAATCTTTTTGTTACCGGACCACTTTAGTCTCACGTGACTTCGCGACGCATTTTGGCGTTTGTCGCTTCCCTCAACGCAGATTTGCCCCTCGCGTTCTTTCCCGCCCCCGTTTGCTGCCCGCTTGCAGATGCATCGATGTCTTCGCCACTGCACCTGAACAACCACAACCCCAGTCGACCTGTCCCATCTCCTCATTCCAGAACTATCAACTCCAGCATCTCAATCGCCAACATCCCTTTTCCATTCAGTCATAGCAACGGCGCGCAATCTTCGATCACCTCACCACCATACCCATATCAGACAAACCGCGGCATCAATTCCTACACTAGGACGCTGGAAGTCGGAACCATGCCGCCAAAATCATCATCATCCTCCGCAGGGAAACTAACCGGCTCCTCATCCAAAACTCCCGTCAAATCCGCCCGAAACAGAGGGTACATCACCAAGACGCCCATCTCCTCGAAGCCGAAACCGAAGCCGAATGCGAGTATTTTGAATTATTTCAAGAAGGCGGCGGATGAGACGCTCTTTATTGGAGAGGGCGTGGTTATGGTTGAGGATTTGGAGGGGGGTGATGAGGAGGTTGGACTTGAAGTTGACGGCGGTGAGGACGATGAGAATGGAATCAAAGGGGATGACGCAGCGGTGGAAGGAGGAAAAGATAAGGAGGAGAATCGGTTTAATGAGGTTGGGGGACCGGTTAAGAAGAGGAGGGTTAGTGAGGATGGTGATACTGAGGGGGGAGTGAGGGGGAAGAAGGTGAAGGCGGATGAGGTTGATGGGAAGAAGGAGCTTGAAGAAGAGGAGGCAAAGCCGCAGAGTGAGGAGAAGAAGGAAGAAAAGCAGGCGGTGCCACAGAGTAGTGGTGCGCAGAGCACAAAAGCGGTAAAGAAGCCGAGGAGAGGTCCGTTTTTGGATGATTCGGACGAGGAGGATGAGGATGAGGCGGTGGGGGAGGAGAAGAGCGCTGCCCCTGTCAAGACTGAGAGTCTGTCTGCTGAGGAGGGAAGGGAGAAAGGGAAGGAATCAGCAAACAAGACGGAATCCGAGCCTCTGAAAGATGTTACGGAGAAGCCCAGAGTTCCGCTTCTACGACAAGAGACATCCGGCGCCAGAGCGGACACCCAAACCAAGCAGGAAGAAGATACAGCAAAGGACGACGCAGATCAAGTCGACGAAGACCCACAAGAAGACAAGGAAAATCACGACAACGACCTTCAAGGCGAGGAACTGAGAGAGAAGCGGTACGTGCAGGAGCAAGCCAGGCTCGAAGCTAAAGAGCGAGGGTTTATCGGAGACGATGATGATTTTGACGAAATGATGTTGGATGATGCTGGATTTATCGATGAGATTGAGGACGATGATGATCTAACGTTTCCCCCGGCGGACCCGGATGCCATTACAGAAAGCTGCCCGATATGCAACGCAAGTCTCGCCGGCGTAACAAGCGACCAGGCCACCGCTCACGTCAACGCCTGTCTTGATGGGAACCCGACGCTACTTCCCCCTCCACCAGTTCCAGCAACAGCGAAGCAACGAGTACCCAAGATCAAGGACGAAAGCCAGGAGAGCACCAATCTCGTGGATGACACGATGACGGATCTCACAGAGGGTAGCAAACGCTTTGCTTCTCGTGCCGCCATTGCTCGTCCAGGACAAGCAAACCCCTTTACCCTCCCAGGCGATGATGACAATCATAACCCTGGCCCCGATGTGAAACCCAAAGGAAATGGCAGCTCAGCCTTCAGCAAACTAATGTCCTCCCACGCCGAATCAGCCGCCTGGGCCACTGCCGCTGCCGCAGAGTCTGCCTCTCGGGGAATGCCCGCCTACAAACGTACCTGCCCCTTCTACAAGATTATGCCCAACTTCTCCATCTGCGTCGACGCCTTCCGCTACGGCGCCGTCCAAGGCTGCAAGGCCTACTTCCTCAGCCACTTCCACAGCGACCACTACATGGGTCTCTCAGCCAGCTGGGTACACGGGCCCATCTACTGCAGCAAAGTGACCGGGTCGCTGGTCAAGACACAGCTCCGGACGGCGGCCAAGTACGTCGTCGAGCTGGAGTTTGGAGAGACAATGCCCGTTGCTGAGACGGGAGGTGCTGTGATGGTTACCATGATCGAGGCGAACCATTGCCCGGGGAGTTCGCTGTTTTTGTTCGAGAAGAAGGTGGGCAAGGAAGGGAAGACACAGAGGATTCTGCATTGTGGTGATTTCAGGGCGTGTCCAGCGCACGTGGAACATCCACTATTGAAGCCGGAGACGCTCGATAAGGTGACGGGGAAGACAAAACAGCAGAAGATTGACGTTTGTTACCTTGATACGACATACCTGAATCCACGGTATTCTTTCCCACCACAGGAGGACGTGATCCAGGCGTGTGCGGAGGTGTGCGCAAAACTGGATAAAGGTTTGAAGGATGGGAACGAGGCAGAATGGGAGCGGTTGTTGAGGGTGAGAGAGGGCGGTGGTAATGCAAAGGAGGGAAAGGATGTCAGCCAGTTTTTTGGCTACAATAGTAAGAGAAAAGGGGATGGCATCAACGCATCAAACCCAACACCGCCGCAGGAGGAACAAGAAGAAGACACAAACAAACCCCCTCCCAACGCCTTCACCGCCCTCACCTCTGCTTCATCCACCCGCAAAAACCGCCTCCTCGTAGTCTGTGGCACCTACTCCATCGGCAAAGAGCGCATCTGCGTCGCCATCGCGCAAGCCCTCCGCTCCAAAATCTTCGCCTCCCCTTCCAAGATCCGCATCACCAAACAGCTCGGCGACCCCGAACTCTCCGGCCTCATGACCTCGGACCCCCGCGAGGCCCAAGTCCACATGCAAGCCCTCGGCGAGATCCGCGCCGACACGCTGGCCGAGTACCTCGAGCTGCACCGGTCCAATGGGTTCAGCCGCATCGTCGGGTTTCGTCCCTCGGGGTGGAGTTACCGGCCCGGTTCCGGTTCCAACAACAATAACTCCTCCCTACCATTACCACCCGATCTCGATGTAGGACCCCCCGCCTCCGTTCCCGTCACCGCCAACCTTCCTCCCTCCTCACTACCAACCATGCACCTCCTTCACGGCACCCGGTTCCGCCCGCGCTTTTTTGCGCGGAACGTCGTCCCGCAGCGCGGGAGCGGGAAGGAAGCCATGTGCTTTGGGGTTCCCTATAGCGAGCATTCTTCGTTCAGGGAGCTGGCGCTTTTCTTGATGGCGTTGAGGGTGGAGAAGGTGGTGCCGACGGTGAATGTGGGGAGCGAGGCGAGCAGGGCGAGGATGAAGGGGTGGATTGATCGGTGGGTGGGGGAGAGGAGGAGAGGGGGGTTGGTGAGGGTTTTGCGCGAAGATGATGAGAAGGTGAAAGGGCAGAAATTTTGGGATGGGAAGGATGGGGGTGGTGGGGGGTTTTATTGGTAATTGTATTGTAATTTGCGTAATAGTTGGGAAAGGGGAGAGTGCGGCGTATCGTTTGTTCGTAGATGGCATAGCGTTCAGTAATCATGATATCTCTGTTCGTTTGGGATTTCATTCGATCGTAGAGACCACGTTGTTATACATGGATACCACTGCCTCCCCCGTTTGTTGGTTCAACCTCACCGCGTTCATTCCTCATCTGGTATCCGTCACTACGTCTACGTGACACTCTTGAATCCCCCACACTTGCCCTCCTGCCACTTTGCCGGTCATTGACCTCTCTCTGTGTTTTGGCCCCAAAATGCATGCAAGCTGAGGCTTCTTTCTTTCAGTTTGTGGTTTGCTTCGGTTGATACGTGGTGCCAGTGGTGATAATGATGAGATTGAATGCTCGGTATATGTTCCGTGGATGACTCTAGAGGGTATCAACCCCTCCTCCTCTCTCACATTCAACCTTGCTTAGCCTTCGTAGCCTGGTTTGCCGCCTCTGCAACCGATCGTTAGCATGAAACCCCAACCCATCCAGTCTCAAGTCCTCAGCGGGCACTCAACATACCTCTCCTCGTAGCATCCTCCAACAACTGAATGTCCACGCTCTCCTGAGGCAGGTGGACGTAACGGACCACGGACCCGCGGATGAACACGTTCTTGACGGCGCTCAGGTGCGGGTACTTGAGCTCTTCGACGACTTGGATGTTGTCGAGCTTGATGTTGAGGAACTGGTCGACGCTCTTGAGCACGCCCCGGATCTGGATGTCGTTCTTGAGCTCGACCGTGACCTCGTGGTCGATGAGGGTTTTGAAGAAGCTTTTCGTTTGATGTGTGTGTTAGTGTGTGTGTGTTTGAGTATTGAGGTGGGATGTTTGAGAGAGAGGAGGGAGGGGGGTAGGAAGGGGGTGAGAGCTGTGAGGGAGGTGAGAGGGTGTGTGTGGTGCTGATGGGCTAGTGTTGTGAGAGGCAAAATATGTTTATGAGCTCTTAGTGAACGGTTGGCATGATGAGATGTTATAGTGATCAGGTACGGGTGGGCTTGGTGTAGGTATGTGAAGCAACTCCCGATATGTATCGCGGACCTCGTTTGCTCGGCTTCAAAGCAGCATCACAGCTGGCCAACATAGCGTAGACTGTGACCCCACTAGGGATGATGGCTTGATATGATGAACGAACCGACTGCTACTCTTGGGTTGGATAAGGACATTATATTACCTGAAGAACAACATGGTGCTGGTATTAGTGTTGCTATGTTACCAAATGAGTGACGAAAAAAGGAAGCAAGATGTTATGATATGTTGGACAAGAGAAGGTGACGGGCATTCATCAATCGGTAGAGTTGTTACTGGACTGTACATGCCAAGGAGACGACTGCCCAACTCGATGGAGGACTTGAAGAGGTGAGCTGCGCTTTGGGGGTCCAAGCTTCCATACAGTTGGAGCACGGGCCATTTGTTCCCTTACCGCCAAGACCTGCATATCGCTAAGTACTGACAGCTGACGGCCTGGACATGAGAGCTGGGTGCCCGGCCTCAGAATGCCAGTGTTGAAGTCCCGTCGAAGTGTCCTAGGAAAGTGGCAGTGTGGCACTGGCCTCGCTGTGGTAGTGAGACGGCCGACGCGGGAAATCACAGGCGCGACACGGGCACATCAGTCACACAAACTCACACAGGAATAGGTAGCACTGCAAGGCCCAGGGCAAGGGCAACCCCAAGGGCGGCGGTTTACGTACACTTACAACGCAGAGCGCTACAGAGGAGCAAGGGAAAGTTAAAAAGGCCCGCCCAGCGCTCTGGCCCAGCCCCATCCATCCCCATTCCCTGATTCCCACACAGGTCAAACAGCCATTCACGGCCGCTGGACACCACTCATCAGGCATTCTTCATCACTCGCGAGCGACAGTCGGGGCCGACAGGGATGTGCCATCTGTTATTGTGCCGTCATTGGATTGTGTATCGACCAGCATCGACCGCCTTTCAGCGAGCGAGGCAGACCGCGACGAGCATCCCTCGAGCACGCCGTGGACGCGGCAGCTTTCCCGGGGCCTGATACCCCTTAGAGAGACAGACACGCCATCGACATCGCCGTTACGGAGGACCCAGAGCAGCCAGCCCCCCCAGACCCCCGAGTCCGGATCCTCTTCCACGGAACCCCCTAAAGTCCCAACAGATACCTGGAACCACCGACAGCACACGGGCCGGAAGCCGCGCCAGGATCACCCGTAGTAAGGTGCGCAGCAGCCAGCGGCCAGCAAAAAGCCAGGAGCGCGGGGTTGCCGATTACGCAGCAACAATGCCGCCGCCCTCGGGCCAAAAGGGCAGCCAGAAGGGCACGGGGAAGAAGGGTGGAGCGGGTGTCATGCGCCAGCACCAGCACCCGCGCAGCCGCAACACCACGCCCAGCGCCGGCTCCCCCCAGGTTGCCAGTCTGCCCCCCATTGAGCAGCACGAGACGGCCACCTTGGACGTGCGCTTCGACCTCTTCCGCAACATCACGTACGACGACATTGTCGACCACGTCGCTAACAACACCGCATCGCCCGACTCCAAGAGCCTCGATGGCCTCCTGTCCCGCCTGTCACGTCTTAGCGAGGTCATTGACAAGCGGGGGACCAACTGTGACAAAGGCATGCGTCTGCTCGCCCAGTCCCGCCGCCTCCGCGAGAGCGAGCTGGCCGCCGAGCGCGGCCGCGAGGAGGAACGCCGCCAGAAGGAAGCCGACGAGGAGGAGCGTGCCGAGCGCAAAGCTAACAAGAAGAAGCGGAAGGCCACCGAGAACCTGGCCCCGCCCCAGGGAAACAACATAGGTCCGTTACCACCTTGCACCTTGCATCACCCCCAACTGAAATCTTCTGCCTGCATTGATAATACAAAGCATGGTTCTGAATCTCCTCTCTTCTCCGCAGAATATTCTTCCCCAGTCCGCGAGTCCGGTAACAAAGCAAGAAAGCTCTCCCGCGATGACTCCGCCAGCTCTTCCCTCTCGCCCGTCGCCCCCAGGACGCCCTCTGCCATGGAGGCCGACGACAAGACCAAGACCGAGGAAAATGATGACGACGATGACTCCGATGACGACGGCCAGCCTCCGCCGCCTGCACGACCACAGGCCAACACTTTTGGCGATGACCCATCTACCTTCCCCGATCCGACCGTCTACGAAATCCTCCCGGTGAAGCCGGGGATGACGGAAGACGAAATCAAGGAGATCTTTTCAGTTGCAGTCTATCCAAAGAGCGACCTGGCCGACATAATAGCCGGCGATCCCCCTGATAAGGACTTCAGCAATGCGAAACCTAGTAACCAAATCAACTTTTCTACTTTCAGCACTTACGTCGAACCATTTTTCCGACCGTTTACAGAAGAAGACCTCGCATTCCTTAGAGAGCGTGGCGACCGAGTCACGCCCTTTGTTATGCCGAAGCGCGGGAAGAAACACTACACAGAAATATGGGCCGAAGAGGACGGCGCCATGGCCATTGATTCGGCAGATGTCAAGGACAAACTGCCCCCCAACCAGCCTCGTGGCAACATAGAGAACATGAACGACGAAATTGCCGAGACAGACAAGCTCTCGGTTGGGCCCATTCTGGCACGGCTATTGCAGACGATGCGGCCCGAGCATCGTGCACCGCCTGCGGAGGAGAGACAAAACGGCGTCACTGCTGACGGGGATGTTGCCATGAACGGTGTCGATCGTTTTGATTTTGGGGACACTCAACCACAGACAGCATCGCCCACTGTAAATGGGATTAATGGCACCAATGGAAACGTCAACGGCACAACTGGACAGTCTGCCTCAAACCAACTCCCGCCTGCGACTTTCATGCCCGAGTCCAACAGCGAATCATGGAAGAAAGCTTCGCATCCTAAACTCGATTACTCTCAAGTCGATGAACGTCTGAAGCAAGAGCTACGACACATTGGCTTCCTATCTTTCCCGCCCGACCAAGCCAACGGGACCTCTTCCACAGCTAACAATGTCTCGTCATCGAATACGGGCAATAACAACACGTCTTCCACGAGCGGCTCCTCTGCCTCGCATCCCTCCGGCGGCGATCCTGGTCCCACAACTGCCGATTTCGATGGTCATTACGATGACGAAGTTGCCGCCCGATTGCGTCTTCTCCAATCCCGTCTGCACGAGCAGGTTCTTCTTAACGGCGCTCGCAAAGCGCGTCTCACTGAGCTTGTTAAAGAGCGCATGGCATTCCAGGAGTATCAGACCATTCTTGAAGACCTTGACAGCCAAGTACAAGCAGCCTACCTCAAACGGACCCGTACGATGGGCAAGAAACCGAAGAAGGCCCGGCCAGGTGCCGCAAAGGATGGCGCCAATGCGAATGGCGGGTCCGGGATGCCCGGCCCAGGCGGTGCGGCAGGCATGGCGAGACCGGGCATTGGAGACCTTACGCGCACGCTCATGGAACGTAGGCGGAGGTGGATCGAAAACATGGGGCCGCTTTTTGAGGATGATGTCCCCCCTTCGGAAGATATGAGCCCAGCGGCGAGGAGGATTAGGGGTTCCAAGCTTATGAAGGTTCCTAGGGTGAATGAAGAAGGGAGCACGATTTTCCCGCGAGAAGCAATGGCTGATCTTATCAAGCGGGAGAAAGATTCCTGGGACGACGAAGAGGCTGACGAGGAGTGAGTAGCTCCTTTCAACCACATTGCCTCCCCAGGCCTCTCAGAGCCTTCCCATACTCGGAGTCCTCCTGCTCAGACGTCGAATCGGAAATCCCATAACGATAATACCATGGATGAGGTTGTGGATGTTCATGGAGATGAGCAACTTAATACATCGGTTGGTCCTGATGAGGAAGAATACGAGCAACTCAGCACATCGGTCAGGCCTAATGAGAAACAAGAACACGAGCAACAAAACGGACATAAAACCCAGGTACGGGACCAACACGAAAACAAACACGAAGACAGACAAGAGGACGAACAAGAAGACAAACAGCGTCCTGCAACAGAACTTGCCGGCATTCGAACGCGTGCGTGTCAGCGATGCAGGGAACTTGGAAGAAAATGCACGGGATCCATAACGTCGTGCGATCGAT
Organism: Neurospora sp. CHS-2018c; assembly: GCA_009806235.1. Taxonomy (NCBI): domain Eukaryota; kingdom Fungi; phylum Ascomycota; class Sordariomycetes; order Sordariales; family Sordariaceae; genus Neurospora; species Neurospora sp. CHS-2018c. Next base: position 177,053 of record RAPC01000015.1, read on the forward strand.
GCATCAAGGCTGGTGTGAGGGATCAATGTCATCCACCACCAGTTAACCCTAAGGGAACAAAATGTGAGCGATGCAAAAGCAAGAACATCATATGTACCATCGATAAACCCTGTCCGCCCTGTATCAAGGCCGGAGTGGGGGATCAGTGTCGCCCAGTACCAGCCAAGAGACTTCCTCGAGGCACAAGATGTCAGCGATGCTCCAAATTCAAGGGCAAATATCAGTGTACCATCGAGAAGCCCTGTCCGCCCTGTATCAAGGCCGGAGTGGGAGATCAATGCCGCCTAGTACTAGCAAAGCGACTCCCCGCAGGCACAAGATGTCAACGATGCTGCAACTCAAGCGGGACCTATCAATGTACTATCGAGAAGCCATGTCCGCCCTGTATCAAGGCTGGCGTGGGAGATCAGTGTCGCTCAGCATCACAATTACCCTTGCCCTCCGGCAGTCTTTGTGAGCGATGTAGAAAAGCAGGTGGCAATATAAAATGCAGCGTCGACAAGCCATGTCCGCCCTGTGTCGAGGCTGGACTAGGGGATCAATGTCGTACACTACCAATTATCCCCATGGGCGTAAGATGCCAGCGATGCAAAAGAAACAGCCACCTTATATGTACCATCGAGAAGCCCTGTCCGCCCTGTATCAAGGCTGGCGTGGGGGATCAGTGTTGCTAAGCATCAATGGAGCTGCCGCGCGAGAATTCCTCGGAGTTGTAAAAGAGAAAAGGCTTCGACTTCAGCGACAAAGGGCCGTGTTCTCGTGAGAATATCTGATTGACAACTTGGGTAAAGATCCTGCCGAAGCGCCCACTGGCTGAATACTGAGAACCATGAGTGGTTGCTAGACTCTTTGGTTGAACCATGAGCTAGGAGGACAACGATCGGCTTAGTCTCTTCTTTTCTCTCTCCTTTTCCCCCTTTGTCTTCGCTGGATAGACCAAGCTGGATGGGATTCGGTTATGATTTTCTTACCACGGGGTCTGTACCACTACACCTACTCGACTATCATCGTTGACTATTTTCCACCCACTCTGTATTACTGAACGGTTTTGTCTTCTTCTTTTCTTCCATCAGTGTACTTGGCCTCTCTGTTTTTCACTTTCAATTTTTCTTTCTGGGTTTGGGAAGCTGCTAGCTAGCAGCTGTGGTTTTCCAAGCATGATGGCGTTTTGGATGGTACAAAATGGCGCAAAAAGGTTTTAGGGAAGGGTATGTGATACGGGTAACCGGGTTGCTTCGCAAATACTGTATGTGATATTTGAAAGCGTTGTAAAAGATGATGCAGAAGGAAGAATCAGAAGCCAGAGGCTCGCCCTGCGGGCGCGCCTCTTATGCGAGGCTTCCTTATCTTATCAGAGGATCCACTCTGACCTGCCTGTCGGGTCAATGCGCCCAATAGGCGCACGACCCAATCGGCAGCCTTTACGCAATAGCCAGGCGGGCGGGTCAATCACGTACACGTGCACGTGGCTGGCCAACCCATGGCCCTATCTAATCTATATACATAAATACACGTGTCCGGTATCAAGTCCCGGCTCACAAAGAGAACACCAGTGTCCTCACTAGGAATGCCCTCATTCCTTCTTCTTCGCCTAACTACGAGTAACACGCGTAGTCCGACGTTCCTTAGCACCACGTCGTTCCTTACCAACGCCGCGTCCTCCTTTACGCTCCCAATACTCTACAATCAATTCCTTCGCATTGCACAATTCCTCCTCCGTCTTCCAACGATTGTACTAATAACCATAACCTGTCCATTTAACGCGATATTCGTAGCCATAGGGCTTGAGCTAATAATCCAGAATAACCTCAACTTCGTAACTAGCGCCGTCGTCGTCCGAATCTTATAAATCCTCGACCGGACTAAGAAATAGTACTATTCTATTAAATAGGTCATCTCCCTTAATAGTAAGTTTAAAATAAGTAATAGAAATTACCGGATAGATTTTCATTTCCTCTAGTAAATCCAATTCGTATACTAATTTACCTACTTTGTAAATAATTTTAAAAGGTCTAATACACTATTGTAATAGCTTTTTGGATAGCCGTCCTAATAGATAATAGCCCTTATAGAATTTAAAGAATACTTCATCACCGGCTTCCAATTCGAATTATCGGTAATTCGCGTCGTAGCGACGTTTGGCGTCGGCGATAGCAAAGTCTATAGCGAGTCGAGTATCTTCACGGATATAGTCGCGTAGAATTTAATAATCTACTATTTCGGCGGGCTTGGCGAGTAAATTAAGAGGAGCGGCCAACTTATAGCTAAAGAGGTATTCGTATAGACTAGTTTTAATAGTATCGATATAAGCGCTATTGAAATTCTATTATAATTGGATAACTACCTTAAGTTATACTTTATTTAAATTGTAGAAGATATAAAAATGTAAGGTAATTTCGACCGACTAATTCTTCCTTTCGGCCTATTTATCTCCTTAAGGGTAATAAGCTATAGTTATTAAGAATTTAGTACTTATAGCTTTCTATATTCCTTTCCAAAGCGCTAATATAAATTTGCAGTCTCTATTTAAAATAATAGCGATTGGTATACCCTAATCGTAGAGTAGTAGGGTATACAATAGCACTTTACCCTAGTCTTCCGCCGTATATATCGAATGTCTAAGTATAAATAATAACCGCTTTAAAAATTTATTAGTAACGGGAGCTATACAATCGAAGGTATTATAGCTTTCAAAATACTACGGAATATTAATAGTTAATACTTCTAGAAGACCGATAATAAAATCGATAGTAATAATTCGTATTAATAGGGTATTCTTAAGCCTAATAGGCTAATAATCACCGATTAGCGTACTTCTATCGGTTTAATTAAAGTTATAAATCGGGTAGTATTATATATAGGTCTTAACGAATCGTATTTTATTAAGAAAAGAGAAAAGCTTTAAATCGTATATTATTTAATCCTTACCGAAGTAATACTTTTCATCGTATATAATTTATAAGACTTTTTAGATATAATTAAAAAGGATATATAAATTCTTAAATTTATCGTTCTATTAATTGTAAATTAGACTTTATTTATCTATAAAGAATAAATATCCGGCTTAACGAAAAATATTGCCGTCCTCGGTAGTATAGTCCTTTAAATCGTTTAAGACGTTAGCGAACTTAGGATCGGTCTTATATCCGTCGACGAACCTCTTAAAAGTAGCCTTATTTATTTAGGCCTCGGTATATATATAGAATACTTCCTAATTATATTACTCCTCGTCGCACTATCCATTAATAAACTAAACGTTATCCAATATAACTTCTCCCTCAAAGTTGCCGTTATCGCCTTTAACTTTTAAGCGACTTAAGGCGTCGGGTAAGAAATTGAATTTCCTAAGCAAATAGTAAACTTTAATATCGTATTAGGATAAATAGACGAATACGTTAATTAAACGCCTATTCGCTCGGTCGGTTAAAGATATCCTTAGTAAAATCTATTCTATAATACCCTTAATAGCCGAATAGTCGGTAAGGATAATAATAATTTTATTATAAAAGTAGATTTGAATATATAACCTTTTTATTACCCAAACGAAATAGGCGACCTCCAATTCCGATAGACCGTACCTAATTTTTATAAATATTAGAATTTTACTAAAAAATATAATAGGGAATACTTAATTCGATAGAATACTAATTCTTAGGACCTAGATATAGTCCTCCTTTAAATAAAATAAGACTACGCTAAAACTGCGTTTTAATAACCCGTCGGTCTATAAGAAGGCCTACTAATCCAGGTTGAAATAGATTAGTATAATCGGATTTTCGTATATAGTATCTTACAATACCTTAAAAGCGGCGAATTCTTATAGCGTAAAGGTAAATTTAGTCTTTAAATAATATACTATACGCTTACTATAACTATCGATTTTGCCTATTTTCCGGCCGTTAACTAAAAGCGATATTTTCCTATTCTAAAAGGGTTCGACGAATTATACGTAGTATAGCACTAAATAGCGTACAAAACTACTACTACCGATATATTATTCGAAAGCCTTTAATTATACTAGGAAGGTAAAATTGCGTATTATAATTATCCTCTCTTTTATAATTAATAAGCCCAAAGAGTCTACCCGAAAGCCAAGCAACTCAACGCTAGGATATCCCAAATATAACTTCTTAAACAAAAGAACGATATTTTTACTAGCGAATAATTCGAAAATAATTGTAAGGTAAAAAAGGTATTCCTTAACCGTATTAAATATAATAATAATATTATCAATATATACCCTATAATAATCCTTATAGTTTTTTAGAAGTATATCTATAAAACGTTATATATATATAAGTATATTTTTAAATCCTATTTAGGCTATAATCGGTTATTCTAGTCCACGATAGGTAATTAGTATAAACTTATTACGATATTTCTACCAAATACCAAATTAATAAAAGAAAAATACTATATCAATTACAGTAATAAATAATTTACTTCGTATAAAGTCGATAATTACCCCTTACAAAAGTAAAGGGTAATTATTAAAGATAGTAACGCTATTCAACACTTTAAAGTCGATTATAGGTCGTCCCTTAGGGCCGAACTTTATTATTCTCCAAACGACAAAAACAGGGTAAGCGAAAAGCGTAGTTCGTATAATATATTCTATTTTACTTTATTTATATAGGGTATCGAAAACTTCGTCAATAATTACTTAATCCTTCTTATTTAACGGATATATTTTTATAATTATTCTCTACTTTTACCAGCTTTCTACTAAGGGGATTCTTATTATATCCTTTAGGAGTATATTTACTATACCGCCTTCCTTCTAGAAATTAGAGAAGGTTAATACAATAATTCTTAATACTTCGGCTAATTCTAAGTCTCCCGTATATATATATATACCTTTATTAATAATAATTTCCGGCGCTTCTTCTATACAGATACCTAATATAAAATATTTTTCGGGTACGCTTAAGAATTTTAATCCGTTAGCGGATTTAAATTCGCCGGGGGTATCGTCGAATAATATAATTATTGTATTAAGTTCCTTAGCGAAATTAATCTCTACGTTAAGCGGTAAGGGCAAGCCCTCGGTAATTTATTTAACTACTTCTACTAGGGTAGTATTAAAATTATTTTCGAGGACTACTAAGGTTTATTCGACGATCGAAGCGGCGTTGAAATCGGCCTATAATACTATAAAGAAGCTACTATCCTCGCATTCCCCGATCGAATTAATATAGAAGTTCTTAAGAATATTAACAATTCCTTATAACGTATTCTTAATAGGGATAAATCGTAGGGACTTCGCGTCAATAATCGCGTAAAGTATTACTACGTATCGTAATATAAATATAAATAATCGGTCTTTAGGTAAGGGTTTATAATAAACGGAGACTATTACTTATTCGCCCGGCAATAGAATAATCTTCTTACTAATAATAACTTTTCTAATACATTTATTCGAACGCTTAACGACCTCGAAATTAGTCGAGAATCCGTCTTTAGGGAAGCAAATTAGTTCTACCTCGTAATCGATATCGGCCTATTTAGGGTAGAGGAAGGAGTTAGCAAATAGAATATTTGGTACTAAATAGTCCATTACCCAAACGCCTACTTTTATCTTCAATAGGGTATTGTAACCCTATAAGTCTACGCTAGGGAAGTAGACCGTAAATATAGCCTACTCTTTCAATTTAGTTGACTTATTACCTATATTGCGAACCGTAGTAGAATAATCTATAGATATAGAATATTATAATATTAATAAAATCTTTCGATTAATAATACTTCTTCCAGCGCTTAGATCGAAGCAAACTTTAAAATCTTTATCGCTAGGAGTAACCCTTACCTTAATATACAAATAGGTATAATTTGAAAGTAGGTTGTTAGCGAGGTCTTCGCCTGGGTAGGGATTCAATTCTTTAATTTTATAGTCGACGGGACCGCCGGTATAATACGCGACTTCCGGGGCGTTACGATAGGTATCGGACAAAACGTATTTACATTTCTTAATATATTTAAAAATAGCGTTTCTCAATAGGCAAACTTCCTTACAATAATCGCAAGTCCTATAAATAATAGGGAGTTTAAACGAAGGCTTAATAACTTCGCGTTCGGCCGCTTTATAGGGTTTATAGGCTTTTATATAAAGTCGTTTCGTAAAAGCGGAGTCAAACTCCTTAAAGTATTTATAACAAATTAATTCTCTATTATATATATAGTAAGCGTCGGCGATATCGCTATTTAAGCCGCTAGAATCGCCCGCAAAAGCTATATCCTCTCCGCTTAAAACCTCTTCGGTACTATATTCGCCCTTATCCTCGGCGTCCTCGGTATAATAGGCGCGGTCGCCTAACTTAACATCCCTTCCGTTATCGCGGCGGTTATTACGGTTAGTACAGTCGTCGTAGCGGTTGTCACGGTTAGTATAGTCGTCGCAGCAGTTATTATAGTTGGTACGGTTATCGCAACGATTATCACGTCCGGAACGGTTATTGTAGCGTTAGTTACGTCTAAAGCGGTACTAGTTACGACGGGAATCGTTACGAATCGTACTTGAATCGGGGGCGGGGTTAACAGTATTTTTAATCGAGGATTTAAGGGGAATATTAGGGTGTTTATTTCTAGCTGTCGATATAAAGAGCTTTCTAATATCGTCGATTTCCGCTATATAGTTAGTTAAAAAGCTTATTTTACGAGGCGGACGTAGTAAGGTCTTAATACGAATGTCTATATTAGACTAAATATATATAGCGATGCCGTACTAGTTGTTTTCTATTTTAGAGAGCATACCTATAGCGCGGGCGAGACGTAATTTCTTTATTATATAGGTAGATATTGCGTTTTCGTTTGCGGCGATATCCCTTAAAGTAATAGTACCCTAGTTGAATTTATACGTAGCCGTAGCCGAGTTTAATTTGAAACGAGCGACTAGTCCTTCGTATATACCGTTAAGTCCGTCTTAATAAATATTAGTATACTACTCGGGTTTAAATTAATTATACTACTACAAGAGTGCGGCTTTCTATAAAAGTTAGGGGAAAAGGCGGATTAATTAGGTTTCTACTTCGTCCCTAGAAGTAGGGTAATCTTCTAATATAAATAGTACGTAGTCCGTGAATATAGTCGCGTCGGTATAAATAGTGTCTTTACCGTCGTAGACTATACCGAGATCGTCGGGATCCGTATAATATAGGTTAAAATAACCAATATCCTCCTTCTTAATTTTAACGTATTCCCTCCGTGGATATATACTGTAGGGATCGTCGTTATCGTCGGGTGGGAAGCCTCCTCCTCCTCCGCCGGGTGGGTTAGGAGGGAAGCCTCTACCACTGGAGCGGAAAGGGCGATGTCTATCGTTATAACCCTTGCCGAAACTATTATCGTCTCCGTTAGGGTCATCGCCGCCTGGAGCGCCTGTAGCGGCTGCGCCCGAAGGCGGTTTAGTGGGGGGAACGCTACTAAAGCCACTAGCGCCGGTCGCAGCAGTAGGTTTAAATAGGGTAGGCTTAGACGGAGTAAGCTTAGACGGGGTATCAGCGGTTTTAATGAATATAGACTAAAGTATAGCAATCTAAGCGCTCAAGTCCTTCTTTATAGCCTCTATATCCTTAGATATTTATTCCGTATTCTTCTTGGACTTTAAGAGTACTAAGTCGGCTACCGGGATATAAGTATCTGGGCTGGGTGCGGTTAATTTGTAGACCGCTATGGATGTAGGCGTAAAACCTGATTTATATAAAGCCGCGGCACCGGCACCGCTATAGCCAGAGAAGGGGATATAGCTAAACGGACCGGGATAATTCGCCGGATTTATAAGATGTCTAAGGGGAAATCCGGGGGGAAGCTTAAAAAGCGGGGGACCGTATAGTGCGGTCGTAGTGTAAGTAGGGGGTTTAATAATATCTTCGACTGACGGCTTAGGAGGTATAGCCTTATGCGCCTTTAAGTCGTAGGCGAAGTTGGCGGGCTTGAAGCCGACCGTTAATTGGGTATTTATAAGAGAAGGGGTCTTCTTCGTGGCTAAGCGCTTACGCTAATCCCGGGCAAATTTAAGAGCGGGACTAAGGGGGGTATAATAGGGTATAGAGATTTCCTTATGAGGTTTGGAGGCTGCTGCTAAAGGAGTGTAGTATTAGGTAATAGCCCGTCTGGGGTTCGGCTTCGCTATTGGTCGAAGTTTGGGATTGCGTAAGGCGGTATCGCTAGCGGGAGATTTAGGGTAATAGTTAGGCAAAGTAGTTACGGTATTAGCCGAAGGGGTTTTAGTAGTGAGAAGCTGGATTACGGAGTTAAGTTTACTCTCGATAGCCGTAGTAGACTATTTAATTTCTAGCCGGAGCGAAGTTATATTAGTCTATAAGGAGGTAATTTTACTATTTATAACGACTATATTAGAATTGATTTGAATAACCTTATTATCTAGGGTCGTAACTTAAGACTAAATATAGCCAACTATACTATTTATAACGGAAATATCCTTTTTTATACTTTTATATACTTTGCGGATATTACCGAATCTTTTATTAACATACTTAATAAAACTTAATAAATTCTTATTAGCGGTATTAAATTAATTTAATATTAAAGTAAAATCGTAGCCTTAACAGTCCTCGATAAAAGCTACTTTATCGATCAAATACTATATAGTTCTATTATCGATACTAAACCGCTTAGGGGTATCGGGACGTTCCAAACTAGAAGTTATATTTTCTATCTCGTACTCTAACTCGGGCGGGGCTACCGCGTCCTCTATCGCGTAGTCGTAAAATTCATCGCGACCTATAGTTATAGAATTACAATTGTAACGCGTAGAAGGCCGGTCTTAAGTAGGGCGGCGCTCGAAGTGCGACGCGCTATCGTCTACGTCGAGGCTAGACTTAGGGACGGTGTCGAGTGTCGTATTAACGATATTAGTAAATATACCGCTACCGAAGACGTTTTTGGCAATATTAGTAAGATTGCGCAGTTTCGACGGGGACGGAGGTTCCGACTTAGGGTCGTTTGCCTTAGCAATTAGTACAAATGCCGGCCTTATAGGGGCTCCTAAGGGAAGCGTGAAAATAGCTGGAGTGGTTATAGGTAAAATATAGGTTGGTTAAGGCTCCGGTTTGGCTAGAGACTCTAGTTTGGCTGGAGATTCTAATTTGGTTGGAGATTCTATTAGTAGTTGCGGAGGTTTGGGAGGTAGCGAGGGTAGCGGGGGTAGTAGAGAGCTTTTTTTAAGAGGAGAGCTAGTACTAGCTTCTACGGGGTTTACCTTGGTAGGAGATTGATATTGAGTCGAATTCTTAATAGGAGACCGTTGGGTTAAATTCGACTAGGCGAAAGGATTGGGATAATTTTAAACTGCCAGTACGGGGGGTAGATTATTCGAAGAGGTCGTAGGAAACGAGTTCGAATTAGAAGAAGTCGCGGGGAGGGAATTGGAAGTCGCGATTAATTGAGTGAGCGGTAGCTTGCTGCGTGAGGTTTGTTTCAAATGTCCGATAATCCTGCTATCGTAGTTGACTGGACTGTCGAAGTTGGTATCGCCCATGCCGCGAGGCGGGTCGCTAACGGGGGCGTTATCGGCTATACCAACGATATTATTAGTATCGTTAATCGAAATCAAAACGTAAGTTAGTCCCAATTTACGGTATACTTAATTATAATCGCTAACGAACAACAGTATTAAGAGTATTTAAAAAGATTGGTAGGAATTATAAATAGGAGATGGGGGGAGAAAATTTAAGAGTCAAGCGATTAGTAGATTAGATTACCCTTCGCGTCGAGGTCCGTAGGAATTCGGATCGGAGTAGTGCGATGCGAATACTCTAGTCGATGCGAGCCGATACGAATGAGTTAGTATAGTATAATAGGGAAGCGTGTGGGGAGGTGTAAGGGAAGGAAAGGAAGGGAATTAGAGTTATAATAGTAAAAGGATTGGTGTTATTGTTTGTGATTGCGGGGTCGGTGTTGTACAATATAAGGTCTTGCGATTAGAGGCTTAAAGAACCTACTTAATAAAATTAATTAGTTTACCTAATCAAAGGCTCTGATCGGAAGGGTCTAGTCTGGTCAATCAATCGTTTGATTGCAGCTACTATTTGATATGGGTAACCGGGTTACTTCGTAAATACTATATATGATATTTGAAAGCGTTGTGAAAGATGATGTAGAAGGAAGAATTAGAAGCCAGAGGCTCGCCCTGCGGGCGCGCCTCTTATACGAGGCTTCCTTATCTTATCAGAGGATCCACTCTGACCTGCCTGTCGGGTCAATGCGCCCAATGGGCGCACGACCTAGTCGGCAGCCTTCACGCAATGGCCAGGCGGGCGGGTCAGTCACGTGCACGTGCACGTAGCTGGCCAACCCATGGCCCTATCTAATCTATATACATAAATACACGTGTCCGGTATTAGTATGGTAAATAGGCTGGTGACCACTACTGGTTCTAGGTTTAAAGAGGTGGCAGGTTATCCGTCAGGTTTTATCGCGGTTATGGTTTGGGTTATCGTTACTTTGGAGTACGAATTAGGCGACAGTACTAAGTACTGAATTGACTACAAGAGAATGTCAGGTCAACCATGCGTCTTCTATATCTTATGTGACTCTATTCCATGATACAACGGGCACTGATATGACTTACATCGTTCTCCTTCATGCTCGAAATTTAGGAAGGAGTGTCATCAGTGCGGCTCTTTTATACATCCGTGATGCTCCAAGTCCACTCTCCCTCATTTCCACAATCTGTCAGCTGAGATTCATGGAAACATTTGGATCTTGAAATTGACGAAGATACTTGCAAACGCCTTGCTATGACCAGATACGCTATGTATGCATAATTATGTATGAGTTCCGTCCATACAAATGGCAATGACTTCAGCCACCTGCATGTTGTAACTCCAAATTCCAGATTTCCCATCGAGAAAAGAAAAAAAGAAAAAAACAATGCCAATCCAGCGCCTTTGCTTGCTAACTCACCGCGCTATCTATCAAGGTACCTATAACGCCTCGCCTATCTTCCCGCTAGTAACTCTAGCTAAAAAAGACCGTTCCATAAATCAAGATGTCACGCCCCTTGCTCCTCCCCAGGACTCACCGCTCCAAGCCCAACATAAAACTTCAACGCCCTCTCATAAGTCCACATCGTAACCGCGCTCGCCGGCGCCGCCTTAAACAAGCTAACCGTCAATCCCCTATACAGTCCCCTCACCCCCTCCCTCCTCACAATCGTCCCCACAGTTTTTATTATTCCACCATCATAAACAGGTATATTCTTATGCACATACAACCCCCTCGTCGGTCCCTGCACCTGTATCCGCTTCCGCACCAAATCCAGCGGAAACGTGCCCGTCTTGGCCATCACGCTCGCCAGCACGCCCGCTACCGCGCTGCCCGAGCTGTAGGGCAGATTGAGATCAGAGAGCGCGGGGCGCAAAGTTTCGTACACGCAGAAGAACGTGCCCATGTATGGAATGATTTGTGCCAAACCGGGCCCAAGGCCGCGGAAGTAACCGGTGAAGCCTTCGGAGGTGTAGATGCTTTTAATCGCTTGGTAGAGGGAAGGGTAGACGCGCTCTACCCCTTGCGCGGCGAAGCGGGTGCGCAGTAGATCGAGGGGGTAGGTAGCTGCCGTGGCGACGCCGCCGGCTGAAGCGCCGGCTATGAAGGACTCGACTGATTGGGGGAGTTGTTTACCTTGTTCCTTGGGGAAGGTGGTTTGTAGTAATTGCGTGATGGAGCGGTAGGTGGTGAATTGAACGGCGGCGTAAGAGACGTAGAGAAGCTCGGCGGGGATGTTGCCCTTCCAGAGACCTGTGAGGCCTTCGGTGCGCAGGATGTGTCGGATTGTAGGGAGGGTGCCCTTGTAGATGGGCCCGCCGCCGATGATTTCGGCGCCGCGCTGGTGGATGAGCGGGTCCGAGAGGGAGTGGTGTTGGAGCTGGAGACGGATCTTGACGACGTCGAGGGGGGCGATGACGAAGCTGGAGGGAGGAGGATGGGGAGGTTAGTAATGGAAGTTGGTTTGCAAGCTTTCTCAAAGAGGACATTCAAGGGAAGGGGGTCGGTAGTCGTGGACGTACCGAGAGATCAAGCCGGCCGTTGCGCCGGCGGCCGTCACCTGAAGGGGGGAACCCTCATCCTTGAGGCGTTCGGCCTTGCCAGACATTCATCCAGCACGCGATACGGCGGAGAGACGTTGGAGATGTAGAGAGACTGGAAGTGGACGCCCGGTAAACGTGGGCTGAGCGATGCGTGATCGACGACCGGTCGGTGTCGAAGTGCGGGAGAGCGGCGAAGCTAGAGCTGACGTAGGGCTACTGCTACCGTGCAGGGAGCGTTCAGTGTGTTCGGGCTTCGGTATTCGGATGTACCTAACGGCAATGCTGTGCGCCTTGCAGTGGTATCTTTGGAGATGCCCCTGGTGCTTCGTGCTTCTCGGACGACGGTCGTCAAGTCTTTGCGGTTCTTTTGGTGTTCAGTTGTAATTCATGATAAGCGAAATGTAACTGCGAAAGACGGCGTGGCGCGCCAAGGCTTGAATCTTTTCGCGTTGATCAGTCCCTTTACGATCAATACCGTGACGTCTTCCACCGGCTTGTAAGACGGCGAATTGATAACGCACAAGGTTCATGTGCTGGACCATGATCAATGCCTTATCTGGCTGAGAAATGTCAGGAGTGAACACATATACGTGCGTCTTACATATTCTAGAAGAGCCGAGCATATATGCAATGCAATTGGGCTTAGAAACGGAGACAGACGTTGTAGTGAAATGGGGCGTTTGATGCTGCAGCGCAATGCTTCTATGTACTGCCTCCATGTACGTGCTAGGCGTTGCATCAAGCACTTGCCCATGTGCCCAGGGTCTTGTGATCTCGCTGCTTTTGCAGACTGATGGTGATGACGGTGACTCGCAAGGCGAAGTCTTGTTCTTCTCGCCATGAAGAGGCGTTGACTAGGTAGCTGCCGCAGTGAGAGACACCATGAGACATGAGAATGAAAACCGTGATGACGGCAGTGACGACATTGTTCACGACTCGCAATGAACTCGGGGATCAACAGGGGTGCCACGCGCTCAGCCTTGGCTTCCACTTTGTCACTTGATTTGATCTGAGGTTGTTCAGGAAGCAGCAGCAGGCCTTGCCATCATTTCGCAGAAAGAATGTCTTGCGCTCTGGTATTGAGTGTTACACTGGCTAACGTCCTGTAAACTGTGGTTGAATAGTTGTGTTTCATTGGGTAAATCTAGAGCTGACAGACAAAATGTGAGTTACGGTATCAAAATGAGTCGATATGAAATATTCCTGTCCTACACAAGGAATGATACCAAAGCATACACTATTCCTCGACATGAGTTGATGTGACCCCTTGGCTTACTCGTGAGAGTATTTTCCCCTTGGGGCAAGTACGAGTTGACGATATCGGATTCGGTCGAGCGGTTGTAGAAGGGAAAAGAAGGGGTGAAGGAAAAAAAGAAAACAACACGGCCCGTTACCACCATCCGGTCTCCCGATACTACCGCCGTCTCTTCCATCCACATGCTAATCAAGTCCGAAATCGAGGCTCTTGACAGCCAAAAGGTTCACCGTAGCATTGCTATGTCCAGGGTTGGCGCTAATTGGTTCCATCCGCCCGAAGGTTGCTACCCAGCAGCGCAATCGCTGGCAAATCGCCCAGCAACGTATCCCACAACCCCAACGAGGAGTTAACCCCACTATTTCCTTGAATTGGCTAAAGCTGCCACTGCTGCTCCCCAGTTCTCCAGGTACGTACCTGCCGACGGGATGCACCCCAGCGTTGGAGATGTGTGAGAATGTCCACCTCCGCTCAATGCACGGGGCCCTCCAACTCTTGCAGTTCATGAGATGGACTCCGTTCCCCGTCATCTCCATCATAGGCCGGTACCGCACTCAGCACCTGGCAGCAGGGCATCGAAGCGTGGCGGAACCCCCGTGAGCCGGTGGGACATTTGTTCATCCACGGAGTCTGTTATATCTCGGCATCCCATACCCTCCGTTCTCTCTTCCATCCTGTCTTCTTTCTGCTATTCTTTTTTCCTTCCGTTATTTCTAACTTCCATACTACTTTGCCTCTTCACCACTTCCACTTTACTTGCCCCCCAAGCATAAGCGCTGCACGTCATATCTGCAGCGACAGTACCTCCGCCCAAGCCTCATACAACCACCAAACCCCTTTGCCATCCGCAGTGCTTGCAGTGCATAGGGATCTGGATATCTGCAAGACTCAACCTTCGAGCCACACACCACTGTACACATAAATCATCGACGTGTGTTGGGCTCCGGTGCAGTCGAACCATCGCATGTGATTCACTTTATTCGCCTGCCAAGACCAGTGCTATAAAGTCAATCGGACCCCTCTCTGAGAGCCATCATAAGGCTTGTCTTCAAAGTATCACAAGCAAAGCTTCAGACCCCGCATCAAACACATACTACAACCTTACCTTCAGTCTTACTACGACACCAACAATACCTGCCATGGCCATTGCAGCAATGGCTCCAACCAGTATCACCTCTCCGGATATCGAGAGCCTCGTGAGGCCCGTCCTCTCCGCCCTACCAGGAGCGTCCGCCTCGACCGAGCCAGCTACAACAGTACTACCCCTTCTTTCGCCCATTCTCAGACAGCGAGTACAGCTTCTCTCCGGCTCCAGCACAGATCCATGGATCCGTCTTCTTACCTATGACACTTCCAAGGTGTCCAGACTCACCGAGATCGCCCAAAGCGGTAGTCTGGATCCCCATCCGGTATCGGGAGAAGTGGAGATGGATTGGGATTATGACGTCCACATCAAGTACAGGAGACTTGACCAGGAGACACTTCAGACCCTCGTGGTGCTGGGAGAGTTCGACCTGTTTGTTCGTCTTGTGTACTGCGTCAACGACAAAGACGGCGGCGGTGATGGATGGCGTGTAGGCGAAGTCGGCGTAGCCAGCGACCCTTCTCCCCTGGAATCTTTCGGAGGTTATCCCACACTCGATGAAGCCGAGAAGGCGTTCAAGGCCCAACAAACCTCCGTGTCAGAAATCAAGCCCGTTGCACAAGTATCCATCCAAGCTGAACCGGTTGAAGAGGATGACGATGACGATTACTGGGGCCGGTACGATGCCACGCCTTCCCAGACGCCCGGTCAAGGCCGTTCTCCCGCGCCGCCATCTTTGGGCGCCAGCCTCAACACTCAAAAGCCCAACCCATTTGAGCGAAGCGCATCCGCCGAAGATGCGTACTTCGCCCAGTACGAATCTGTACAGCCAGCTATGGACCCCCATGATCCGGACGAGGAGGCTTTCCAGGGCGGAGCTATTGGCGGCGGTGCGCCGCTTAATGGTCTTCTTCCTCGCCGGTCTCCGTCGCCACAACAAGCAGTATATGAGCCTCCCGTCACTAACTCCGCACCAGCGCCGCCGCCATTGGGCCTGAACGGGGACGGCAACGGAGGCTACGTCCCATCTCGGTCACCTTCCGACGAGTCCGGTTCCGGGTCGAGTGGCCGGCGCATGTCCCAGACGGACGAGGAGAGGACTGAAAGCATTGCTCATCCGCGCCCAGCCAGTAGCGCCAGCTCGAACGGATCCCGTATGGTCGCCAAGCTCGAAGAGACTGCGGAGGCTCAAGATCGTGTCGAGTTTGGTATTAAGCAGCACGTGTCCAGGACGATTCGAAGCCTATTCCAGTTGTCGCGCGGCGCGGGCATCGGTCGTGAAGAGTTCGAGCGGATGGTTAGGAACGAGCTGGATGTTCTTGCGATGGTGGAGGATGACGTTTGAATAATGAACAGCGCAAAGAAGAGAAACAGGGAAAGGGAAGTCATTCGGTCATTCAAAAGGGTGTCGGTTGTCACTTTATAGATTCCCTATCTTGTTCGGAGTACTGCATCATCGGGTTGTTTTTGGCGTCAGGTACTGGTGGGGGAAGTCCGGTAGGGCGTTCGCCTCGTGATTCTCGTTGATTGTTCGGAGTTCGGGCAATGGTGTTCAAGGAAATGTTTAACAATAGCGTTACAGGATATCGGTTAAAGTACGATAGCAAACATAGTCAATATACGAGTAACAAAGAAAAGATGTCCAGTATCTGTAGATCTTGAGACAGTTGAAGACGAAGTGATTGTGAAGAGAGCCAAAGACGGAACTCCGGAATTGGCAAACAGCTACCCCACCAAGTACGTACCTCGCGATAGAATCCAGGGTTAGGGTCAGCCGTGACTACTTTGCATGGACCGTGAGGCTGCCAGTTCGTCCCAACGATTGGTCCCTGCTCCAATGGCCGGGTCCTTCCGCAGCGGAGCAAAAAAAGTCTCGAAAGTCGCGTCCCACTTTGACGGTCTTCCGGGGTTGATTGCCCGTGTGTTTTGAAGTGCGTCCGCTCTGCGCCGGCAGTCCGTCCAGTCTTGAAGTCGTCTCCGTCCGTCCTCAAGGTCCCCCCCACCCACCGTCCACCGTCCACGTCCCCCGACCGAACGACCGGCCGACCTTCCCTCCCACCGAACCTTTGCTCCGAACCCCGGACCGTTTTTCTTTTACGGAGAAAAAGACAATCAACACAGACAAAATGATCGGCTCCATGGGTCTAAGGATACCCCGTGCGACAAGCTCGCTCCTCGGCCGTGCCGTCAACGCCGTCGCCACCAACCAGTCTGCCGTCCCCGGCGCCGGCGCCGCCAGCATCGCCGCCCAAAGGAGATGGCAGCACTACCTTATGCCGCTCCGCGACAACTTCGAGGAGAATGGCATCCGCAACTTCCTCAGCCCCGGCTCCGTCAACATGGCCTATACCGAGTACCAGACCTTCATCTTGGAGAAGCTTAACGCGCTTGTAGTAGGTACGTTATACGGATGAAACAGCACACATGCTTGTCTTGGGGTGTAGTGTGGCTGGGTATTATCATATGACAAGGCATGGCATGGCATGGTATGGATGAAGAGAAGGTTACGCGCGAGGATTACTGGCTGCGGGGAAGTGGTATACTTTGGTCAAAGACGCCAGGATGGGATGCTGTTGAGCCTGGGAGGAAGAGGAGACATTCGCGCAGTGGTTAGGCCGCAAAGGAACAAGAGGAGGAAACAGAAGGAAGGGGATTGAAGCTCAAGTCGGAGCATGCCTTGCCTGCCCAAGGGGACATCACGTCACCTATTTCGCTGCAAGGGAGCTATCTAACTAACAAACCACCTTACTTACTTCTCTTTCGCAAAACAGGCACCGACTTCGAGCAAAAAGACACCAAGTCCATCGTCCTCGCCACCGCCCGTGACCCCGAGCTCGCCCACGTCTTCAACCACGCCTCCATGGCGCACAACAACCACTTCTTCTTCGACCACCTGTCCCCGGCCCCCGTCAAGATGGGCGACAAGCTGTTTTATCACATCAACGAGAACTTCGGTTCCGTCGACACGCTCCGCGACGAGATGATCGGCACCGCCGTCTCCATGTTCGGTCCCGGTTTCGTCTGGCTCGTCCGCACCCAGCTTCCCGGTCAGCCCGTCGCCCTCCGCGTCATGGCCACTTACCTGGCCGGCTCCCCCTACCCGGGCGCCCACTGGCGCCGCCAGGAGATGGACGCCCAGACCGCCATCGGCAGCTCCCCCCAGGGATTGGCCAACGGCCAGCGCTTCCTTGAGCGCAGCGGAGCTGGGTTCAAGGGCAACAGGCTCGAGCCTACGGCCCCCGGCGGCACTGATTTGATTCCTATCTTGTGCCTTAACACGTGGGAGTACGCGTGGCTCCGTGAGTACGGAACTGGTGTTGGTGGTATGGGCGGCAAGCTGGCGTATGCGCAGAGCTGGTGGAACATGATTGATTGGGCTAAGGTCGAGGAGGAGGCCAGGCTGGAGACTCGGATTTTGACGGGTGGTGATAGCTCTGTTTCGCCTCTTGCTTCCGTTTTGTAAGGAAGAGGAGGGAGAGTGGGGAACTAAAGTAGGAAGCGAGGCGAGAGCGTGAAAGCTTTTGCTTTTAACTTCGACTTTTGGTTCTGACTACTCGACCCGAGACTACTGGCTCATCAATTAATGCCTGCCGCTGTCGTTGGTCCAGCGGTTGTTCCCTTGTTCGGTTCTGAGAGGAACAAAGAGCGAGTGGAACGGGAAGAATGAGATGGACGGTTATACGGTTGCTGTCTAACTTACTTCTGTGACTCTGTCTGTCTATATGGAACCGGGGATATAGGGAAAATGTATTCTGTACGATAGGATAGCATGACGGTGGGACTGGCCGGAAAAAGAGAAAGGAAAGTAAAAACCAAACCAACCTCAGCGGCTGTCATCTATGTTTTCACATGTGTACCATTTCTGATTCGTGTAAGTATGTGAGAAGGGAGCAAGATACCTGCCAATTGGAGTACACGAACAGGTCAACGACAGATCGTAGGTGTAGAACTTTTACATATGGCATTGTGCAATCAACGACAGCTGTACCATTGGTCCCAGTTCGTTCTCCTTACTCTACAGAGCTGCCTTTAGCTCTTCGATGGACCTCATACGAATTCCGTCTCCGAGTACAATTCAATCCCTTTTCCATTTTACCTACACTTGTCATCCATTTCAGTCTCTCACTCAACTGCTTCTCCTAACGCTTAGCTTTTTATACCTCTAATATTCAATTATTCCCCAGCAATATACAGTACACTAAAACTGACAGTAGAGTGGTGAATCAGTTGCCAGTATTGCCTGCTCTCTTCACCCCTTCAGCTTCCTCGAGCTCTCAGGCTTTGTGTCAGCGAGAGCAACAGATTGACTGACTGTCAGACTGCCTGGCTGAGACTGGACTGTTTCGTTTCGGTGCGGCAGCCACCGTAGGTACGTAAACCGAGCACGAGCAAGTGACGGGAGAGTGTCTATCGATATCCCGATTGCCATGCCATGTTATATGTCTTGTCTCGTATTGTCTCGTGCTGGCTTGTCTTGTACACACTTTGGTTTTTCAATGGTTATGAAACAGTCCCTCGGGCTTAGCTTTAGGTCGTGGTGATTCAATCATTATTATATGCCCCGGTTCTATTCAACACCGTGGGAGGCCCAAGAGAGAATGGGAAAACGCTACGCAACAAGTGAGATGAAAGACAACAATATATACGAAGGACAACTTGCTTTTTTTGCCTGGCCTACCTATCATTTCTTTCCTTCGCAGTCCCTTTCAGATACCTGTGCATGTGTCAAGCTTGTCAACCTCTGTCAAATGTCAAACCCGCTCTTGTCAAGCCCATACGGATCAAATTCAGTAACACCAAAATCCAGTTTGATACCGACGAACAGGAGCCATGTCATGGCTGCCCTGGCATACGTAGATGGCTTGAGTAGCTCGTGTAGCCAAGCTCCCAAGCTCCTAAGCGACACAGTAACCCAGCAATCAATTACCATGACTGTTTTGTGCTCCGGTCCCTTGATAGACCCGTTGCTAATGAACAAGATGCGAACCCAGTTCATGGGGCAAGTGAGGTTGGTACATACATGGCTTAGGTAGATACGTGGTACGGAAACGGCGTGCCCGTTGAGCACTTGTTGCCGCATATAGGAGAGAGAAGAGAGAACGTGTGTTTCTTCACCGTCACGTTTGTTGTTGTAGGTACCATACTCCGACGAGTGAAATGGCTTACGCTCACACCTTTTGTTTCTCGTAAAACATGGACCTTTTTCGCAAATATAACGTGGACGGGCCGCAGCTGTCTGTCTGTCTGTCTGTCAATCTCAAACTGTTGTGTTTGTGATACCGGCCCACGTATGTAAGAGGGAAAAGATTTTAAGAGGTTTGAGACGGATGATCATCTGGTGGTCTCCTTGGTCCTAAGCTAAATCTCAAACGATGTGGGCTGTGTGTGCTTTGCTATGTATTACTAACCAGGAGCCCAGCAACTGCCGAGGTGGCTAGGGCGACTATGTAATCTGCCTAAGGCGACTGTGTGGGACATGCACCAGGCATAGGTGTAAGTTACCTCCGGTAGCTTAGATTAGTGTTAGGGTTAGTGGTTAGGGTCAGATGTTAGGGTTAGGTCCGGGGGTGCAGGCGGCCGTGAGAGGCCCCCGCGTGTGAAATGTGAATTTGGCGTTGAAAAAGAGGTTGTTTTGAGCTCTCAATGTCGTCGTTTAAGATGATGACTTTTGGTGATGTTTTTGACGATTGCCTTGATGCCAAGACTTGGAGGTTTTGCAGCAGAAAGCCTGCTCCACACAGTTGCTATAGGCAATTACACAGTCGCCCTAGTCGGCTCGGCAACTGCCGGGCAGCTCCCGCTCGCTTGTTTG
Source organism: Neurospora sp. CHS-2018c (assembly GCA_009806235.1). Lineage (NCBI taxonomy): Eukaryota > Fungi > Ascomycota > Sordariomycetes > Sordariales > Sordariaceae > Neurospora > Neurospora sp. CHS-2018c. The sequence goes on from RAPC01000015.1 coordinate 197,251, forward strand.
ATGATCAAGATCGACACTGCCCTGGGCGAGTGCGAGCAGATTTGCCCAGGACGGGATGTCGGAGTTCGGTATGGTAGCAAACAGCTCTTCGGTGACTCATGAAAGCTTTCAAAGCGTAGCATTTGTAATAGGGAGTTCAAGAATAGGGGCTCAAAACTTGATGGGTATACTGTACGTAAGTGAAGGATAAGCTCAGAGGTCTGGAATGGTCTTTGACAAAGTCAAGAATAAGGAGCGCTTGGCTCGCCTTACCGGATATAACAGCAATGGAACAATGAACAATATATTGACCCCGCAGCTTCCAAAAAGCTTATTCGGATTGATGGGACCTGTTTTACTGCCCTCCCTTTGGAGATGAAACTTGGTTCCTGGGTCGTTGGAACTTGCCTGTATCTGGGCTTCATGGTTCGCTGTGTGGCTCAGTTTGGGTACCGAGCGCTTGATTCCACTAGAGCATGTCGATCGCCGGTTCGCTTTGCTAGAGTATTGGAACTGTAACCTCTTAGGCAGAAACAAAACAACAGGGTTTTGAAAAACGAGTTGGAAAGTTGTCTGTGACAAACTCGGAAGATGTCAGAATGATAAATCCATAGGCATCCATACACACCTATTCCCCGTTCATCTCCGCCCATCCAGTCAGCACCTCGGATTGGGCTCCCCGGTGTGCCCCGTCCCGGTCTTTCGGAGAGGGTGGTGAATGCGAGCGGACTAAAGCGTGCGATCCGAAGCCTCACCTGGCCGAGTGGGCGAGGCGAAGCAAGGAACCCCCTCTCTCTTGTTGATGCCGAAGGATCATGATGTTTTGAAAATGTTGGACGCATATGTAAGCATCGATATGGAAACCGCTCGATATGATGCGAATAGTCAGCCTGCTGTTAAGGCTAGTCACGATTCGATCGGCATCTCCATCAACAGCAGCCGCTCAGCTTCGGGTGTAATGTCGAATCTCCCCGTAGCCCTTCCCCAGTCCCCATTTCCCCATCGCAGCCCCTCTTCGCTGTGTGTCCCTATCACGAAATCTCAGAGTGACCACCTCAGTCAGTTTAGCAAAAAAGTAATCGCACCTGCCTTGTTCTGAAATGGAAGAGACATCGGACACCACATCGGAGGAGGGGCAGTAGAAGCGAAGGGATTTTGTCTTGCCGAGACGGTCCGCGGGAGCTGTCGTCCGCTTTTTTTTTTCTCCGCTCAAATCTGAAGTGTCTTGACGGTTCCGTAGCAGTCCTGTCTCCAAATTTGGACAAGACACTTCACCATACCTTCACCCCCTTTCTTCGGCTGAACAGCAAGCCGACCTTGCTAGGGATACAGCTTTGGCCTCTGGGAAAAAGGCGGGACGCACAACGCATCGCGAAGAGCTGTTGTTCGCTTCTGATCAGGTCTGCGAAAAGAAAAAGAAAGGTGAGGAAAGCAGCGAAGCAGGACGCAGCGGGGCATTGTACAGCTGAATGGAAAACATGACTGACGATGGAACGTCGGGAAAGACGTTTCCGTGGGAGTGGGTGCCCTCTGGGTGAAAACGCACGGACAACGGTCGCTGTACACTAGGCACATGTAATAATAAAACCACGCTAGACCGTGGTCGGGTGGATGCCAAAGCCCGAAAGACGTCAACTCTGGGAGCGACGCTGCAGTCGTGAGTCGACACCTGAAAATCACTGGCATCCCCCCGGCGAGCGGCGAGCGGGCTGCACTCCGGTTCCAACCATCCAGTTCCAGCTGGAGTTTGTCTTGTCTCAATTGTTCGAAAGCGCAGGACCCGTCTTCGATTCCATCGCCATCGCATCCCCATCGCATCTCCTGCCCGGCTCTCATCCCGTCCGCCCTGTCTTGTCCCGTCGGTTCGGTTCGGTCGGTCTTTGTGGTCTGCGCTCCCGCCGAACGTGCCTTCTGCTGCGACTCCCGCTGCGCTGCAATCTGCACTCTGCAACATCTGCACTCGCCGTTCCCGTTTTCTTGGCTCCACGGTCAGATCTTGGCTCTTTTCCCAGCTTCCCGTCACTCTTTCCCTGCAACAGCAGCAGACAGTGCAACTTCGAAAGCGGAAGGATTGGGAATTGGCAGCCACGGCAGCGAAAAGCGAGCTTCCACTTGACTTAGTTCTCAGGTCAACCTCGAGCCCGCCAACTTGTCGCCAATTTTCCCCTAACTTCATACCGATCAAACCCTGAAAATCCCAGTCCAGTACTCCCCTAACGACTTCCAATCTTTCGCCCGGCTAAGGTATCCGTCCTTCTTTTCGCCATCCGCCCAAACTCTCTCCCCTTCAACCTCAGCAGCGGCAGCAGCAACAGCGACAACCCATTCTATCCCACGGCTTTCTCTCGCAAAAAAAACGGTTGTTTTGCGGATGCCATAGAACCCGGAGCCGAAGGGCCGCTGTAAACCCTTCGAAATGCCCGACAATGTCCATGTGTGAGTGGTCGCTCCCTCTTCCCCCTATAATTTGAAGACCCCCGAAAAGCCCCCCCTCTCCGCTTCCGCTTTCCCAGTGCTTGGCGTCCGGTCGATGCTCCTGAGGCTATCACCTCTTGGCTAGCCAAGCCTCGCCAAGCCTGGGGAAACGAGCGCCGTCTCTCGCCGCCACGGGCGCACATCTTCACAACGACTTCGTGATACCAACACGCTGTTGACGACCATCTACTGACACGTCTTATTGTTACAGCTGTCGATGAGATTCGGAATGTCGTGTACGTCGTCGCTCTTCCCACTTGTGGTTTATCCGGCTCCCCCATTCCTGCTTAACCCACTCCAAGTGGACCCTGCACTGGAGCTTCCCCTTCCCAAGTCCAGCCAAGTTCCAACTCTGCCTCGCTTTCTTTGTCGCCAAGTTCGATCGCCAAGATCTCATCTGCATCTTGAACCAGAGCCTCATCATCTCGCGATGGCTTCAAAAACGATGGATCGTTACGGCATCAGATTTAGTCCCGAGATCGCGAGCTCCCCTGCGCTAGACGACACAGCATCCGAACTGTCCTTGCTAACCTGACTCAACTTCATGCAGCCTGTTACTCAGCAATCCAGCCTGGCGCGGTGGCACAACTATTTCCAACACCGTCATCAGAAATGTCACGGCTTTAACAGTACGTCTGGTAGCTTGCCTTGCTGTTTCGCGGGACTCCTCGTTGACTCGTTGTCAATAGCACAAACTCACAGTTTCGAACCGCATCGACGAGAACATAACGGTCCTGGCATCCAAGTATGCAGCAACCCAGAATGGCGTCATCCAGGGTCTACTATACGTCCCCGACCTTTCCGAGAAACACCCTTGTGTGGACAATTTGACCGAGTACATACCAGAAACCGCTACTCGTCGTGCCCAGCTTCCGCCCACTAATATCAACCTTATCGCGCTCGTGCCTTGGATTAACGCCCAGTGTGCCCGACACTTCTTGATCTCAGCTCGCAAAGACCCGGTACGAGGTCTTATCTTCTACAAACCCGACAACTCGACCGATAAACCTCCCAAGGGTAGTGACGATCAATGGGATCTTGGAGACGGTGGAAAATGGAGATCCCAAACTGGGTATCCCATTTATGCCATGTCAGGTGCTGCTGGTCAGCAAGTTATGGACCAGTTGAGCTTGTACTCGGGTAACGTGACGGAAATACCCTTTGGTGATAGAATCGCCGAAGTGTATAATCCTAGTCCGGGCGATTTCGTACGAGTATGGACCGAGTTATCGGTCTCGACCGACAACGATCTACCTGGAATATGGGTCTACATCCTGATCATCATCGGTGTTCTCCTGGGCGCTATTATCGGGACTTCGCTTTTGATGCATTTCATCCAAGCCAGGCGTCGCTCATCCCTGCGCAGACGTGTTATTTCCGGCGAGGTCAACCTAGAACGAATGGGTATCAAGCGACTGAGGGTGCCTATGGAGCACATCGACACGTTTCCTCTCTTTACTTACCATTACGAGCCGGATAGCATCAGTATGCCAACATCGCCGAGGTCTTTGCGTCCCGATAGGCCCAGGAGAGGCAGTCGAACTCAGTCGGAAGCACCCACCGCGCAGTCCGTTTCTGGGTTAACCGTGGCGATGTCAGAAAAAGCCCCCAGCACCGTTGCGACCGACTATCAGCCAGCATGCGCTATCTGCTTAGAACCGTACCAGAACCGAGTTACGGTTATCCGAGAGATTTCCTGCGGGCATATCTTCCACACGCAATGTATCAACGAATTCCTCAGGGAAAACAGCTCGCTATGTCCGATATGCAAAGCCTGCATGCTGCCCAAGGGGTACTGTCCCAGAATCACCAATGCGATGGTACGGCGAGAACGAGCGGTGCGACGATTACGAGACCGAATAACAGTCGAAGATTCTTGTTCGGAATACGAAATGGTTGATCAAGGAAAGCCGATTCGGGTAGGCAAAGGTTTAAAGAGCCTGCTAGGGGGAGGAGGAGATGATCCAAAAGCTACGGATTCAGCGACAATCGCTACGACTCCATTCCGAATGTTTACTAGGCAGGCCTCTAGCCAGCGCGCGGGGCGTACAAAGCAACAAAAACAAGCCGGAAACAACAACAATAATGGTGATGTGCAAAGTGGAATTCTTCCTGAGCTCAAGAGGAAGCGGATGCGGGAACTGGCTGGCGGCTCTGACATTGACGATGGAGAGTCACAAGCACCAGGCTGTAAGTTGATCACTTTTCTTCTGATGATAGAGCCACGAACTGACCAACTTTTCAAACAGGGGAGAGATTACGACGCAAAGTATTCCCAGGCTTCTAGGTACAGCCGGTGGATATCTCGGCTTCATTGCGCACTTGGTGGACGGGTAACAATGGCTCTTTAGAAGAGGCCTTGACGAAACAAATAAGAAGGTGGCGTTACTCTCATCCACATCCAGTTCTTGGAAAGAGTGGAAGGAGTATGGTATAGGCGATATGGACATGATACCCCTTTTCGCATGTTTTGGCAGATTCACACAAAAGTGATGGGCATAGAGGAGAGCATTTGTATGGTTTGGTTTCGGCGTTCTAATCATTTTCTGGCATTTTGTGTATAGAGACTACCTAACCTCTACGGGGGATATGAACCGAGAAGTGTTCTGACAGGACCTCGTAGTACAACCTACCTAATGGGGTCCAAATGGAGAATATGATGTTGTACATCTTGATCATTGCGTGATTTGATACGAAGTAACCTGAGTTATAAACGTCAAAACATTACCGGGGTACTTGATGGTAAACTAGATACGTGATAGAATTAACTAGGTACAGAAAAGGATAATGCATTCTACGGGGTATCAATGACGCTGGAATACTGAATCTGCCGCCTCTTCCTTTCTTCTCCCTCTTCCCTTGATTTCCTATGTTCATGCTTCTCTCGTCCATATTCGTCCCGTTCCGTCCTTTGCTTTCAGATTTCTTGCCACGAACCAGTCGTGGAAATAGCATCCTTTATTCCATGCTCCACTATCTCCTCCTCTTGGTCACCCCTTCCCCCTGTGTAAATGCAACGCAGCCTCCCTGCCCGTGCCCCGTCCTTCCAAAAATGCAATGCAATGCAAGCGCCTTTCCCCTCTTACTTGTATGAGAGTCATCAAGGAACAAGAAAAGAACAGTTAAAGCAAAAAGGAAATGCCAAAGAGTGGTGGTGTCGTTCTGTGTGGGTGAAAAAGAAGCGCGTTGGATCCAGCCCACCGCCTTCGCTCTCAACATGAAAAGTGCGTGTGTAAAGTGAATGAGTGTCTCTAAACCCAATACCAATGCTTTCTTCGCTTCCTGTAAATGCATGGAGACATTGGAGTCAGACAGACAAGGGAAGGTGGAGGGGGAAAAAAAAAACAGAAAGGAAAAAACAATGGTATCTGCAGCTCGCACCAGGGCCATATTTCCTATCAGCCCTCACTTCCTTCCTACCAATACTCCCCGTCACCGATACCAACACCGATGACCCCCAAACTCCGCAAAGAAACCAGCACAGTACACACACGGGATAGCCAGCGAACAAAGGCTCTACTAAAACCTGTTGTTCGGCATGCTACCCGCCCCCGGTACCGACGGTCCCAGCAACCCAGCCGGAGTCTTGGGCGTAGGCGGCACGTACTTAGCGCCCCTCGCCACGGCACCCAAGTCGGCTTCCTCCATCATTGCCGTGAAGGTCGTCACTGGTCTTGTCTGCTGGTGGTGGGGATCGTGGTTCTCGGGGTTGAATGGGTCGTAGTCATCGGTGTTGTAGGTATTGGTGTTGGTGTTATTTAGATAAGGGTAATTGGTGTTGGTGTTAATGAATTTGGAGTACGTGTTGCTGTTGGCACTGGCGTTGGCATTGGAATTGGAATTGGCATTGGCAAGCCGCTCGGGCGTCAACGTTCGCGGATCAGCAAAGACGTTGATGCTAACTCCGCTGTTTCCGCGCGGGCTGTCTAGCCCGCCGTGACCACCGCCGCCGCTTGTTGTGCCCCAGGGGGTGATGGGTGGTGTGGTGTAGCCGGGTCGGCCTCCTGCTGCTGGTGGAGGCGAGTTGTTGCGGCTGCTGGTGCCGGTGCCGGTGTAGGCTGATGGGCCGGGAACGTTACCACTACTAACATTACGTCCGTATCCGCCGTAGGCTATGCTGCTGTCGTGTCCCTCGGACGGGGTTTTGGCCCGGCTGTTGTTGCGGCTGTGGTGGTTTGGAGACCCGCGGGGTGGAGTGTCGAAGGGGTTGACGTTGCCTGCTACTGCTTGAAAATCGGAGTCGGGGCGGCGGTGCGATTGGGCGGAAACTGAGCGGTTGAAGTCGGTTCGGATGGTGTCCTCGGCAACGATGGGGTTGCTGATGATGTTGCCGAAGGAGGATGTGGATCGGTTCAGGCGCGGTTTCTCGCCATGGCCGCGGCGGTGACCGTGACCGGCTCCAGCTCCGGGAACCTTGCCTCTGCGCTTCAGAACGCAGAAGTAGAGGGCGATCAGGCCGCCGATGAGGAAGACGGCAACGCCTGCAACTACGCCGGCGATGATTGCAGTGGGACTTCCTCCACTTTTCTCCTCGGGCTCTTCGTGGTCCGGCTTCCCGCTTTCTACGGGATTTGCGCTCCCTGCTGACTTATCACCACTTGCTGCAGGCTTGCCGGTTTCTGTAGGCTTGTCGCTTGCTGTCGGCTTGTTGGTTGCTGTTGGCTTGTCGGTTCCTGCAGGAGGCTCGGTCACGGAGAAAATAGATTTGGATGTTGTCTGGGTGGATTGAGAACTGCTAATTGGCGCTTGAGTTGCTGTCGTCGTTGCGCTTGGTGATGATTTGTTATTCAACTCCTGTGGTGTCTTTGACTGATCCGCATCCTTTTGACAGGCACCTTCGGTGTTACAAGAGTAACCCCATGGACAGCATCTATCCACACACCGCTTTAAGGGGACATCAAAAACAGTGGTCTTGAGGCCTGCTTGAGGATTCTTCACTGGATCCTGCTTGCCAGTGTCGCAGGAAATCGGTTCTATCATCGAGCAGTCTTGTCCATTTGGGCAGCAAAGAACCGCAGTATTTGCGGCCAAAGGAATGCATGTCGAGTCGGTCGGACAGCAAAAGTTATCAGGCAAACCGGCCTGGGAACACTTTGAGAAGCCCTCGGCCGCACATGTTGATTCTGACTGTCGTTGGAATAGTTGGCTAGCTGGTATGGCTGAGACTGTTGTCGCGCTCAAGGCGAGGACAAGTAGTAGTGAGCTCGCTTGCTGTAGTAGTCGCCGCGGCCCCGGCATTGTGAATATGGACTCGAGCAGGGCCGTGCTGAGTAGTCGACTGGGCGAAGGAGATGTCTTGGGCTATTATGTCGGCTGCAGTCGAGACGGCTCGAAAGGTGGGTAGAAACTCTCACTTGTGACCGGCAACGTGGAGAAAGAGAACAAAGGCAAAGAAGAATCAGAAGACTGGAGATATCATGTGCGGACGGTGACTTTGTTGCGCACACAATGCGTTTGAGAGGCGGACGAGAGGCGGATGAGAAGCCGTAACCCCAGAATAACGACAAACAAAGAAAATGACGACGACGTTGACCAGTCAAACGACGAACGGGACAAAAAATCAAGAAAGAGAAGAGTGAGGCAAACGGGAGAGGAAGTCAGGAACCGCTTGGTTAAGGTATCTTTGGGTATATCGACAACTTTGGGGCCGGCCCTCTGGCTCACGAGCCCTCGTGTCTGTAACAGCTAGCCGTGGGATAGATGACTGACACATGGACAAGCAAGCATGCGTTTGATTACTGCAAAGAAAAATTCTTCGCAGAAAGCAACGGAAAACGCATCATTTGGCGCAATGGATTGGACCAGCGCAACGCTCTCCTCCAACCGCTTCTCACCCAAGTTGAATTGGCCCCTGGCGCTATCCAACATCCAAGGAACTACGGGCGCGAATGGGTGAGCGTTGGAACCTCAAAAGGCTTCCCGTCAACGGTAGCACGCAGATTGGCATCTGCGGCCCTGGCTATCTGCAACCCCGGGATGGGCATGCCATGGATGCGGGAGCCGAGCGATGGAGCGACGACGGGGCGGGCGATGGGGCCATGGTGGTCAGTCACAGTCTTGTCAGCCTGGTGTAGTCAACGGATTCAGGGCAAATGGGCGAGTGTGACCGGGCATTGTCAGGGCCTCTCCGAACCTGAAGCCCAGACGCTAGATAAGGTGTGGATCAAGGCAGTGTAAAAGGATCTCAAAGCGTTTCGCTTCTGAGCAATTGCTTGGTTGACGTGAAGCGCCGACGACCTGGCGATGAATGATGAGTGGGCGAATGACTGGCAGATGGAGAAGGTTGGCTTGTTTGAAGTTGTCAAAGTGAAGATGACAAGATGCAGCTTGGTTGGCCCACAATGATTTTCCCGTCCGCGCCTATGTTACGCTAACAGGGACCCACTGTTAGGTTCATCCAGGACTGGAGTCACTTGATCACTGAAAATAGAGGCGGCGACTAAGCCGACAAAGGCCTAGCGCCCGCTCAAGCGCCCGGGTGCCGACCTGAATACGGAGCGGGACCAGCTGCTATGCACGGGCCATACGGAGCTTGTCTCGGTGCATGTACGGGCCGGGGGACACTGACCTTCCTTCGGTTCTCCCGGTATCGTGCAGACTCGACATGGCCCGGAGCATCTAACCATCCGGCACAGTTCGGAGCTATACAACTGTCCGACGGTTACACCACGTATGCTCAATGTCACACATCGATATTGATCGAGCGGGTCTCGAGTGCGCCACGCTCTCAGTGTGATGCCATGGGTTGAGGCATGTTATCATTGAAAGATGACAGATTTGACAGTTTTTGAAGCGTGCTTCAACTATGCAGAGGTGGATGACTTTCACAGTCTGGGGGTTCATGGACCCACATCTACAAAAGCGGAGTTGAATATAGCCGGGTTTTCTAGCAAAGTTCTTAGGCCTTTGATTGGCTACTTCCAGTGCACGGCCCTACAACTGGTCAGGGCGTTTGCCAAGCCTGTCTCTGATTGGTCATTTCGCGAACAGTGTCGACGACAGTCTGCGCCAGAATGCACTGGGTCCTTCCTTTTCTGAAATACTTTCACCAAATCTCTCGATATCGCCTATCGATAAGGTTATCGTCACCCTCATTACCGCCGAGACGCCGTCTTCATCATCGCCTTCTTTACTATCGGGTAGCTCCGACGATCCAATGCAACGCCATCAAGCAATGAAGCAATGAAGCAATGAAGCAAAGAGGACAGAAAAGAAGGACAGAAAAGAAAAGCAAAAGGGAGTAAAATGGAGCAAAAGGGAGCAGTTAGGGTGAGGACGGCTATAGCCGTCCGAATAAAGAACGTTGCAAGATGCAGATGCCCACGCTTCACTTATACAGCGGGCGTTGCTTGAACTAGGGATCCAGCATCGCACCGGTGTCCGAGACTATTTTACCAAGTCATCAGGCTGACTGACTATGGCGGCCGCTCGACTATGCACGTTACCAACTCGTTTTCGATCTTTTAAAGCTTATTAATATCCAAAGCAACGAACTATCACTGTTAAAACGCCGAAGGTCATCCTTCAATCATACTACAACAATAATGATTACAAATGCCTATTTTGTTTGTCATTCCTCCGCTTATTCACGCTGTTGGCAATACCTCCACCTGATTTTGCACCATGATCACGACATCACCGCCTCTTCGTCGAAGTCATGATAACATACAGTTGCGAGAGATAATAATCAAAATGGCCAAGTATAAAAGCTCACAATTGCCGACATCATGGGAATGAGATTACCATACAATCCGAACACTCGCAGCATTACTACAAGCCAACAACCGTTTCAACCCACTTAGGAATTCAAAATGGCCACCACCACTCCCACCGAAACAATCCTCATCACCGGCTCCAACCGCGGTCTCGGCCGCCTCCTCCTTTCCTCCTACCTCCAGCGTGCCAACCACACCGTCATCGCCGCCGTCCGCAGCCCCTCCCACCCGACCTCGCAATCCCTTTTGAGTCTCCCCGTCCACCCCTCCGGCACCACGCGCCTGGTCATCGTCAAGCTCGACCTGAACGTGCGCACCGACCCGGCCGCCGCCGTGAAGGAGCTCGCGGAGAAGCATGGCATCGACACGATCGACGTCGTAATTGCCAACGCCTCGACGGGATACATATGGCCGAAGGTTAGGGAGGTGGAGGTGGATGATATTAGGGCGCACATGGAGACGAACGTGTTTGGGTTTGTGGAGTTGGTGAAGGGGTTGTTGCCTGTTTTGGAGAGGACGGCCGCCCAAAAGAAGGAGAAGGGGGAGGGGGAGGATAAGGAGGTGCTTTGGGCCACGATTGGGAGTGGAGGGGGGTGGTTGAATGTGAGTTATTCTCTTTGGTTTGCTTCTCTCTCTTCTTGGTTCCAAGAGTTTGGACTCGGTCAGGGTCGGAGTGACATTACACCTGGGAAGAACTTGAGGATGATGGAGTGAGGATTTACGGAAGAACTGGAAAGGGTTGATGATTGCGGTTTGCTTGCTTGCTTGCTAACTGGTATGCAACAAAACACAGAACCCTGCCGCTGCCGCCGTCCCCAACGCAGCGTACGGTGTTACGAAAGCGGCCCAGCATTACTTGACCAGGAAACTGCATGACGAGGAGCCGTGGTTGACCTCCTTCTCTATTGACCCTGGGTGAGCCACTTCACTTGACTACCTACCTACCACTTATTTTTTCTAGGACTCGTTTCTTAGCACCAGCAATACCTGGACATTAGCTAACACGAATGCCGTCCGAAACAGCTGGGTCAGAACCGAGATGGGAAACGCTGGGGCACGCGCGCTGGGCCTTGAAGAGGCGTATGGTGACCCGGAGGAAAGTGCTAAGGGCATGCTGAAGGTCTTTGACGCTGCCACGAGGGAGACGCACAGCGGGAAGATGTGGACGGCGGAAGGCGAGACTGTTTTGTTCTAGACAATGTGATGGTTGATCATAGGAAAGGAGAAGGTAGATGTTATTTCGGTATCTGGTCTCATATCGTGATCTGGCATCGCCACTCGAGGTGAATACCAGAATTTGGGAGTCATGAGAAGATGGCTCGGGAAATTTGGTATGTCGAACAAGCCGCTGTGAAATGGCCTGAGAAATCAATTTAAAGGTACCAGTCGCGATTGACTCTGATGTCCTTTTACATTCATGACGATCGCGGAGAGATGAAGAGGCCACTATGATTAATGGCATTGCACTACGCTCTCGCATCATTCACTCAACCTAAGTTAAGTTTCCTGTTCCCCATGGTTAACACTGCTCGGCTATAGTAGCCATTAGAAAGAAACAACCTCATGAGGATGGTGAAGGGCACAATCCACAGCGATCAACCATCATGGACGAAATGGACGAACAAGAAACACCTATATCTACCCACACCGATGCCATCGTAGTATCCGTATGGCAGATGACTAGTGAATTGAATGATGTTCTTGTCCACTGAATCCTCAAACCTCATACCGAATGGTAGGTACCTTCCACGAGAATCCTGAAAGCTCAGAAGGCAAAGGAAACTTCCCTGCGATAACATTTCAAAAGTCATTGAAGTTAGTCCCAGCTTAAGCGCCCTCACAATATGGCCCCCAAGCTGATACATATACCTGCAACAGCCCGGCCGCGTTTCCCACACAACTCCCTCAAGCGCGCGCTTAGAAGCCACGTGAAGCGATGCAGATAGCCAAAGAGGCCTCCTGATGAGGCTCCTCGGCAGTCACTCACATGACACTCCCCAAAACCCCCCCCGTCAATCCATTCTCTCCCACTCTTTTCTATAAACTCCAAAAGGGTGTCACTTCTCGGTTCCTTGTACCGAAAAAAAGATGGTCTTGAAAATGGGTCGCCGCCACGGCCGGATTGTTGGGAGTTGAGGCTGTGTATGTTTCGATGTAGTGGATTTCCCAAAACATCTGGACGTGCCCCTATTCGCGGTTAACAAAAGATCGCCCCACAACAATGACCCAAAGGGGCGAAGGGGAGGGAGTGGCTAGGGGTCAAAGGCAATGCGGCCACGATACCTAGCGAATTGAAGTCATTCATGATTCCAAAAGCGACGAGCGATCAAGGCTGAGTCAGAAAAAAGAAACTCCACGATTTTCTTCCAAAATAGGGTAGATGGGCGGAAATGGAGGGAAGTCTAACCCTGACGAGGTGCGACTTCTTGAACTGCGACCTGTTGGGCTGAACAGTTGATGGCATGTCGTCTGTCCCAGCCTCACGATATCAGACATCGTCAACTCTCTTGTCGACCGAGCAGACAACCGCCGCTGAGCCTCTATTCCTAAGCTGAATTAAACGATTACCACCAATCTCTTGCTTACAGTCAGCGGCGAAGCTACCAGCGGCGGCAAGTTCAGGCGCGGATACCGAACGGGAAAGTCGGGAACCGTACCACTAACAGGGTGATCGCCGGCAGCTTATGACCGCCGCCATGCTTTTTCTACCGTGCGTGCCGTTTTCATTCTCAGAACCTCGCTGGCCTCGTCTCATTGTTTTGGACTTTTTGAGACTGTGAAGGGACACTTTTTCAGCGGTTTGAAGTAAACATCCACAGACAGGACGACAGGATGCGGGATCGGTCATGTCAAATTGGTAGCGAGGTGTTCAGCCGTCCAGCTTCCCGTTCTGATGCATATGGCCTGGTTCAATATCGTCAGTTCTTGACCGGTAAACATTTCGCTTGAAGGGTAAAAGCGGGATGAAGATTGACTGCTCTAGCTGTGTGATGCCGTGCCGTGTTGACGGGCGGGCGAAGCGGGAGGCGCAAATCCAGGGGTCTTTGGGTCTTTTTGAATTGATTGTCAAGATCATGATCGGGAAGATTTGTGATGATTATCCACACGGACTGGCATGTTTACTGCCATTGTGTTGTTAGTTGAGTTTCCCAAATGGGATGATACGCGATCTGCAATCAGGTCTTCCAGAGTGAAAGTCCTCTGATGTTGATGATGGCCATGATCTCGAGGGAGATAGTCATGGGTGCCTTGCAAGACTGATTGAAGCCATCACCACTGGAACGACCAACCCGAATACTCGCAGCGAAAACAACCTCAGCCCAATCGACACTCCAACGAGGGAAGCGGCGCAGACAGTCATCTCGCCAAATCTGATCCTCAACCGCGCCAGTCTGGAGCAGCCCAGCAGAAACGGGTGGGAGGTACGAAGACGGCACAGCAGTCAAGCGACATCCTCGAGCTTCGTTCCTTCCCGTCTTCGCACTGCAGCATGCGATGCGAACTGCACCTCGACGGCACAGCACAACTTTTTAAGCGCCAGGTAGTTGAAACGAAACAGCTGTTTGGAAGGAGAGTGGGAGATACCGTCCACTCAGCTTCGTCCTTCCCCACGATGTTCGAGTTGTGGTTGTGTGTGAGGTGCACACCATTACCCCACTTAACATCTTGCTGTGAGTAGGTAGTGTGCGCCCAGATGATCTTATGCTTCGTTCCTTCTTCTTTCTTTTTTTCCCTTTCGGTTCTTCTTACTCATTGGCGTTGACCGGTGAGTGTGTAAATGCCTGGGATAGGTGGGCGGGGTGGTTGGATGGGTTGAGTATACCCCAAACAATACTTTCCTTGCTTATTTCCATTCAACATCATCGAAGTCTAGAATACGTATACTAGCTACTGCGTTTGACGATGAGGGGTTATAGTACGTTTTGCTGAGGAGGGGGTGACATCGTCGTCCTTCTCTCAGTCGTTCAAGAGTCCAAGAGCTTTCACATGCGCGTGGCCGTTGCCGTTGTCGTTATCGTAATGGCGATGGTCGCTCGGGCGCGGGGAATAGATATAGCCTAAACCCTACGAACCACGCAAAAACCCTTCACCGGATGGACTGATATGGAAACACGTTAAGTTACGTTCGGGAACTTTCATCTCATCGATGGAACTTCTGTCCGTCTTGGTCTTCATTGAACCTTTCTAACCATCCGAAGGTTACGACGAAAGAACAAGCCTACCCCCACCTAAGGAAACGCAACGCAACACATCCTGCCATCAAGGGTACACACCATTTTCCATCTTGAATAACAACGACACCACCATCCATGTAAGCACCATGTTGCATTTGTTGCGCGCCCTCTCTTGTTGCAAATAAAAAGAAAAATGCGAAGCAACATGCAGAACGAAATGGTAATGGCAGTTGGAAGGACACGGGTGAGATGAACAAAAGCAGAAGGTCTCATCCGGGCAAAATCAAAAACGTTGTGTTGGAGTTTGTTTGTTTGTGTTGTGTTGCATGCGGTGGTGGTACAGTGGACTTTTATGTTTTCTTGGTTTTTTTGCTTTTTATCAGTCAGTTGGAAAATCCTGTTGCAGAGGGCAGAAGTAGCGGAACCAAACTTCCAGTTTGCGTCGGTGCCCTCGCAAGAAAAAAAAGGACGAACTGTTTGATAGAATCGGGACTTGGAAGGGTAAGGTATTATTGCTCATTGCCACACTTATTTCGCGTTCAGTTAGGTGAAGTGGAAGTGGTATTGCTGAGCACAGTAAGCGGTGATGAATGGAAGGGTGATGAGATTCGCGTCACGATAATACCTACTTACCCCAGACCGAGGTCGTTCCTCCGAGGCTCTTTTCATGATCATGATCAGGGAGCATTGCACAGGCAGAAAAGTGATGAAGAGCGAGTGTAGTTCTTTAACTGCATTTGATTTGTTTGAGTTCTTTCCATCTTTCCTCCTTCACAGGGTATAATCCTTTCCTTTCCAACCATAACAAGCCCAGCTCACGTTAAGTTACATGCGTTTTCTCCCTCTCGTGGTATCCTTTCCGGTCAGCCATGGGTAATGCTACCGCCCGCCCGCCCGCCATAAAAAACTCCATGTGATATGCAAATCCAAATGCCTCCCTAAAAATGTGTCCCTCCTTAAGAGTGGAAAGAAAGAAGAAGAAGAAGTTGTCCAAAATGGGTGGAATGACGCGAAATGTCATTACTCAATTGCAACCCCAGTCCAAAAAGATTGCAGAGAGTGAATGAAGCAATGCCCTTACCAACCCGTCCCCCTCACATTTCCATCCATCCATTGATCCTATCCAGTAGTGTGTCGTCGTCATTGTAGTAGTAGAGTCCTTTTCCTCTCTCCGGGTCTCAATTGCCTCGCGGCAACGTCTAAAAAAAACTCGGAGTTCTTTTGTATCAAAAAGTGGTATAAGAAAAGAAGTGAAAGCGTAAAAAGGAATTGAAAAGGAGGCCGATTCCAGCCACCTAAACAGCTTCAAGCATCGCATGCAGATCGGTTGGGTTTCACTTCCCGCCAGTAAACCAGCCTGGTGAAGAAAGCGGATTTACTTTTCGTTGTCGTTTAGATGAGCAAGTAATCCCATCCCTTGATCTGCATGATTTCCCGCCAGCGGACGTAATGTGCGTTGGCTTGCTGCTGTTGTTGTGGGGCCTCAGAAGATGATGAAGTGCCCGCCGCCGCCTCGGCCGCCGCCAGGATCGCCTCGTACTGCAGCCAGACCTCGCGAAGGAGGACGGTCATGCGGCCGAAGCTGCCAGAGTTGGCCACGTCGCCGAGCTGGGCGACGCGATCCTCGAAGAAGTTGCGGAAAGAGGAGCCGGGCACGCTGACGGATCCACCGATCAGGTAGACCCAGGTGAGTGAGCGGTCGTACCCGTTGACCCCCGAGGGGATCAGCTGGAGGACCGCGGTGAGCTTCTCGACGAGACCCATGCAGCTGGGCTGGGCAGGGTAGAAGCCCGGGACGAGGCTGCAGAGGTAGATGCGAGCAGCAAGACGGAAGGCGGCGGTGATGTTCTTGCTCAGTTGCTTGGGGCTCAAAGTCCCGTTGGCGTTGTAAGGCTCGACGAGCGTGCCCTCGTTAATCTCGGTGTTGCTGATCTCGTCGCCAAGGCCACGAACGTGCTGGCAAAGGGTAATGTCGTCCATGCCCTGGTTCTTGAGCGACTCGAGGCAGGCAATCTCCGAGATGAGGTACATGACACGATCCTCGCAGCCCATCAGCTCGCGCAAGCCGAGCGAATGGTTGTTGATAGAAAGATGCTTGTTGCGGTAGGTGTGCGCGAACAAGGGGGAGCTGCCTAGCATCGTGGCGCCCAAAATGTCAATCCAAGACGTGAGCGTCATGTTGAAAGGTGTATGGGCCAGCGGCTTGGTGATATCCGAAACGAGTCCGGCAAGATCGAGCTTCTGCACGAGCGATACCACCGCTTGGAAATGCTGGTGCCAGGGGATATCGGGAAGAGTATCCTCAGGACGGCCAACGATGCACTGGAAAAAGATCAAGCCAAGGGTAGCATCAAGAATTGGCTGGTGGTTCTCATCGCGATTGAGCGCCTCGCAAAGCCAAGTGATGGTGGCATAGCGGTGACGCATGATGTCGTTGTCAATTTCCTCGCTTTGAATACCCGTCGTAGACTTGAAGTGTTGCGCCGCAATGCTCAAGCAGCAGTGCAGGTAGCCTTTATTGTTGGCCAGTGATGGGAGCACAAGCTCGGAACTGATTGAGCCGTGCTGGTTGGATTCCAAAATTGGGAAGATGGTCGGAAGAACGTGTTGGACGAAGTGATCGAGGAGCTTCTGATCGCCCTCATCCAGCTCAATTGCCACTTGCGAAGAAGCCATCGCCGGATCGCAGGCAAAGTCGAAGAAGTTCACATTAAAAGTCTCCTCCGTCAAGGACTCCCTCCGCTCCGAGAACACCTGCTCGGTCCATTCACCTTCCAGAGGGAATGACGGGAGAATTGTGCCCGGAGGCGGCGGGGTCTGATATGTGCTGAAGGTTGATACTGTTGATTCGCGAAGGGTCGGGATATCGTTGATGAAGATTTGCCGCTCGGTCTTCATATCGATCTCATAGGGAGAGAAGGGTGGGAAGATGAACTCTCCGTTGACGTTTATTTGTGGAGTCGCAAAAGGCGTGAAATCCTGGCCGTGCTGTGGGCTGTTGAAGTTGAAGCCGAAATGCGAGTCGATCGAAGCGGACCTGTTGCGATCAAGCGGGTCTGAAAAGGTCGCTGACGTCGGGAGCGAGTGCGAAAGTCCGGGCGGGGTGTTGATTGAAGTCTGGATGGTGTGCGACGACTTCTCCGAAAGCTTCTTCCTCTTGATGATCATCTTGATTTCGTCCTTGTGCTGCCTCCGCATATCATTGTTGCTCCACCACATTGGCCTCTTGTATTCGCAGCTAAGCCCGAGATGCTTGCAAGCTGTGCACATGGGAGAACCCTCATCGCACTTCTTCCTCCTCAACCTGCATGTGTAACATCCTTCATATCGTCAAGTCAGCTTTCCGGGCCCATCGTTGCCGAAGAGATGTAAGTGATAAGATAGCGGTAGTGAAAAAAAAAGGGAAACAAACCTGTCCTTGAGCGGCGATGCATCTGTGTCTTTTGCTTGGGCGCGGCATTGGTGCCGGCCTTTGCGGCCGCCTTGGTCTTGGTTGTTGTTGTGGTCGTCATGTTGACTGAGGATGTCTTCGTGATGTCTCCGTGGTGGTTGGGGGGCCGTGTTGACATTTGTACCCTTCTTGTATGGGAAGTACCTCTTTGGGTGAGTTATGGAGCACAGCACCGGGGCCCCGGGGGTGGTGGGGGGTGCTAGCGGAGAGGGGGTAGTCGGGACCAGGGGTGGTGAACTTCAGCTAGGCCGAGGAAATGGGCAGGGTCTCTCTATCCTCTCGTCGGTCCAGAAGGTCCAGGGGTAAATCGCTAGGGGGCTTATACACAAAAACCCTCTCTTGTATCAGATTATTAGATTATTTGTATCGTCGAATGAATGACTGGATCGTGAGCAAGTCCGGCTTGCGTGTGAACTGGGATCGGAAGTTGGTTCGATGTTGAACTCGTCGAGTCGAGAGACGTTTGACTGGGTAGCGTGAGGTTGAGTGTAATTAAAAGAGAGAGGGAAAAGGTTTGTTGACTGGACTGGACTGGACGACACCTGGATCTCACTATCCTTCTCTTCAATTTTGGCCTGCAGATGAGAAGACCAAACCGGAACGTCGAGAGAGAAGTGGGCAAATTCTTATATCAGGCCCGGTCGATGGGCCAGCGTGTGGTGCAAAGCCGTGCTCCGATCGGTGATTGCTCACCTGTTCTATTTTTGAAAAGCGGGCTAATTAACTGCTTTTCCCGATTTGACCCCCTAGCTGCGTTAGTTGGTGCCCTACTGTACTGCGGTGGTATTGACGGTGGACGGCGGTACCTACGGGAGAACGCTGGTCCATCACACAGGCACACGCGCACAACCTCACAGGCACACAGGGCTGCTGCTGGCCTGCTGCTGTCCTCACGAGGTTCCGGTTCTTCTTGCTCTTTGGACAGGGGAGGCCAAGGAATACCGCTCATTGGTGATGGCGGTCGCCCGGAAGGTCTCACTCGGATGTGGGAGGACCAGGACGACCCAACAGGACCCCACCGCTGATGGTATCCAGGCCAGGGGGGGTATGGAAGGGCAAGGGGTACGGATGAGGGCAAGTGTCGTGTAACTAGCGGCGTGCAAGGGTAGCATCAACGCTAGAGGCAGGGCATGGGGAGGTATTGACAAGGTATCTCGTCCAGGGTACGGAGGCCATTCACGGAAAAAGATGGCTGCAGGGGAAGCGAAGAAGCTGTTGAGCAACCAAAAGGGCAGCTCATGCGTGCTCGAGGCCGACTTGGCCGGGAGCTCATTGGCACGGGGGTCAGCAAGAGTGCAGAAAGAAGGAAGCTCACTGTACCGGCGAGATACATGGGTAGAATCCGGGCAAAATGATGGGGAGCCAACATTGAGACAGACATGCTTGACTCTCTTTGGCAACTCCCGCCGTCTGATATCAAACTAGGCAAGGCAAAGGGTCCGCTGATCGCCAGACCTGTGACTCTGAATAACTTTTTTTTTTGTGAGCCCATGGCCGTTATGTCGACGAGATTTGCCATGTATCCGTTGTGAGAGCAGGCTTTCATGTGAAGAGCCAACAGATTCGCCGCTTGGCCTGGGGATAGGGGCAGCTGAGAGGCTGACGGACAAAAAGACAATGAACTTGTCAAGACCAACAGGGTTTGGTTATCAGAGATGTGATGGACAGTTGGAAGCGAAGAATGACATGCCCGCAACCGAGAAAGCGAGCACGAGAAATCGTCGACGCCAGGTGGTATTATGGCTGACTGACTGGAACAATGCAATGGTTGTCCCGTAATGCGCAATTGTGTCTTGCCTGCTCGACACACCCATCTCTGCCGTCTTCTTGCAACCCTACCTTTCCCTCGGGGACGTCGAATGGCTGCATGTGCATTATTCCACCATTACACCAAATCCATGCCAAGTCTTGAGAGAAGAAGAACCTCTTGAGCTCTTCTGACAAGGGAACGATTCCCAGGAGTGAGATGGCTTTTTTGCGTTCGTTCCTGGAGTGGTAATACTACCGGATGTCGGGATGATGGCGGACGGCCAGGTCGCATACTGGCCCGTATCCGGATCACATACAGAGATGCGGTCCCGGTGATGATGACAATGATGATGTCTCTCTCTCCCCAGAACCCCAGACACGGTCCGTGGGAAGAGCAAATAACCGTCGCATCGCAATAATTCCCCGTCTCTCAACCTCGCAACCTCGGTGGACGAGCGTCGGCTTTCGGGTTGTGGGCAGGCTTGGGTCTTGGGCCGTGGAGGGATCCATCTCTGGGGCTAGGACTGCTTGGTGTTAGGACATGGTGAGGCCCGTATCACCACCTATCGTCCACCTATCGTGCCGTCGTCGTCGGCCTGCCGAGAGATCACTGGGGCAGTCCCTGATTAGGGGCAAGATCGGGCTTTCAGGAGGAGCCTCCGGATGGGCATTTTCTGGTGAGTCTGCCGTTCGTGTGTTGAAATGTCAAATCTGAAGAGCCCGCAAATCATCAGGGTCTGATGAAGGACGGCGTTCGGATTGGTCGCCTCGCTCTCCAGTTGAGAACTGGCGTGGTGTGGCCGGCCGGGTCCAGACATGATGAACCTCGCTGCAAGGCAAACATCCACCACAGGAGAGCAGGAGCACTGACCGGCCTGAGAAGAGCACCCCAGATGTACCTGCTCGCGGTCGGGTGTTACCGCGACACTTGTCTGCTTTGCTGTCGAGTGCGGCCGCGACAGGTAGACGGGTAGCGAGGCAGGGACCGAGAGACCTGGACGCTCAGAGACGGAGGTGCTCACTCTCGGTGGTGGTTGCCAGTCAAAACTGAAGAGTCTGTTGAATGACACAAGAGAGAAAAATCTGCAAGAGGGCCGATAACGACCATGATTCGTCCATCGTGTGACGACTTTTGCCTAGTGCAGCCCTAGTGCAGACATGGCTGCGGCCCGCGAGGCGGCATTCAGCTGAGATTGGCCCGCTCAACGAGATCGACTGCGATGTTGAGCATGGGTGCGGCAGGCATTAATCGAAGCTTCCTCCAATCACCACTGTGATGTGCAAGGGCAAGCTCGGGTGGGGTGCAGCGATGGAGTCGGCAGGGGTGGTGGAGTAGTGGAGATAGTGGACCGTTCTTGCCGTCGCGGGGTCTGCACTCTGCTCTCTGAGGTACGTACCTGAACCCTTGTGCCTTCCCATCCTGGACCTTGTCGTCGACTCCACTCTATCGGCCTCGTCAAAAGGATTTGCTAGACTTTTGTTCGCTCCTTCTTCTTGGCATCAAAAACCTCCTTGTTTTTACTGTGGCATGACCTTGTTCAAGTTGTCTCCATCTCTCGAACCAGCCTTGCTTGCTTGTCGAACGACTCGATACCGATGAGGACGGAGGACGACGACGCCGACACTGACGACAATGACTACGAGCAGCCCGACCTATCTTGGTGACTGTGCCCAACGCCGATAGCGCACTTTGGTGTCGAGACGGGAATCGGTCAGAACACTGGCCGTCACGTGCTGCTATTCACCATCAGCATGACCCGGATTCCAGGCATGCCTCACTGGCTCTCCCACGGCTGGTGATGGCATCATGAACGGCGTGGCTCGCGGCCATCTGTCAGAAATCAAGCTGGGAACAGTCGGTGGGCTAATTAACCGCTCAGCTTCCCTTTTCGGACAGATTAACCCTCTTATTGCTGACAGGACCAGCAGGATCCTCTGCCGTAGTCCCACAGCAGTTCCACAGGTGTGATGGAATTTTCCCTCATTGCAGTTGTGGGCTAATTTTGGGCTCAATCTGCAAGACATCACCAAGTGGTACTTCCGGCTCCGTCATCGTCCCCGCCCTCCTAGCTGCTGCATGCAAGTATTTAGTCCTTTTGCTATTTTTACCCTTGTCCACCAGCACCTGTTCTTTCCTCCGCACCTCATCGTTCTCCCATTTGGGAATTTTGCCGATCAAGACAATTAACCCGCTCACCAGCACTTAACACGTTCATCAAACTGGGCCTCACGTTCGCTTCCGCATCACATCGGGGCTGACATGTCCGAGGTCACCGAGTGACCACGACAGTCGACCTTCGGGGAACATGGGACTATGCTGACATACCCCACAAGAGATTTGCACGCACCAAGATTTTTAGGTGCGATCTGTACGGCGCATTTCTAGCTTCCATCCTTGAAGCATTATTGACGATCATAAACGATTCAGTTGCAAGGACATCTCACTTCGACGTCGTCAATGTTTGTTTACTCCTCGCATTTCACAACAAGGGGCATTGTCTCGGCAACTACGGCATCACGGCATTCATTCTGAGATATGACGTTCGTCTGGAGCTGAGCGACGTTCTGGGCTTGCGAGGCGCACGGAGCTCATGTCCTAAACGGCAATGTCACGGTGTGATATCTCACATCTTCATTTCGCTCACCTTCGTCCTTGCGGAGTTAGTGTCAGATTCTGGCCGCGCTCATCAGCGGAAAGGACCGTTTATTAGTACGGTGTAGCTCGCGGAGGCGGACAAGGGGATATCTTGTGGTCTTTTTCAGATTCACCGCGAGAGCCGTACCCAGGCCAGCCGGTACACATGTGGCGTACAAAGTGCGCGAAGGAGCCCAAATCTCCGGCATCACACTTGCCACGAATCGATAATGGCCTCGCCAAATATCAGAACAACTCATCATGACGGTGAACATTGCAATCATGGGGACAATGATCAGACTCACCGTGGATGAGCAGTGGTGACGCCAAGAGCCGGTCTCCGATCGATCTTCAATTGCGCCGTTTTACGGTTCAGATGTCTCCGTCGGCAGTCTTGCAGTTCAGCTTACGGGAATTCCCTTTCACAACGGGAATAAAAACTCTTGGAAAGAGCCAATCAAAGGAGAATGTAACGATCTGATAGTTGTGATCAAGACTCGTGAGGGGACTTTTCCTGAAACGGACTCACGAACCACGGGAAGTGAACCGCATCCCGCAAACCCTCACTGTGTCCCCTGTCAGCGTGAAGATCCTCATGAAAAAAAATGCTGACGGTCTTCTACGGTGACCGTACACAAGTTGATCGAAAGCGAGCACGATATCCGTTGATGGCATGGATCTCTCTCCGCTTTCAAGCGAGATAACAGAGCAAAAAGCAAGTATCTCAACGGCCTCTAAAAACTCGGTGACACGGGGCCAGAAAATCAAAGACATCTCAGAACAACTGGCCTACGCTAAGACCTAACGGTTTTCTTCGAAAGGTGGACAACACGAGGTTGGCATAATAACAAGATGGGTTGGACAAGCTGTAAGTTGTCTTAATCTCTTTCCCTTTTTGGATTCGAGGTCAGCTATTGACCAACCACATCTCTAGGATGATCCTTCGTGGCCAACCTTTTCACTTGTCTCTTTTACCCCTCTTCTCTTCCCACACCCTTTTGCCCCGCCCCGGCCATCATATCATCAACTATCTGGGGCCCCGGTCAGCCTACCAAGCCAGGCAAGCCGAAGAGGAGCTCAGCAATCAGTGAACGAACCATCATGAAGCCAGCCCAGTGTCCGTAAACCGAGGAGCGAGATGATTCAATGCACCGCGAAAATCTGTCACTCCAATTTCGCAATGTGACTGTGACAAGAAAGATCGATGATTGCGGAGACACGTTATCATCAACCACATATTTGCAAGGGCTCTCTTCAGCAACAGAGCCTGGATGTGAGCAATACGGGTTTCTCAAATGTGATTGCAAGCCCAGGCGACACTTTTGTTTGCGATGCTCGATTTCCTATGGCGTAATTTGCGTTCAAAGGAGTGCATCTGAAAGCTGAAGTGAACGACATATGAGATCCACACAATATCACATAAAATCAGCAATCCAATACTACCTCAGACAACGCGAACTAACCACAACCTGCAAGGTGAAAAGAATCCTACGAGAATTGTCGGAGAGAGGGAACAAGCCTTGCTTCTTTTTGCTCAAATCTACCGCACAACAGGCCACGGACTCATCAGTCCCCGAACAAGGATTCCTATCTCTTTTTCTTCGTGATGCCACTTCCCGTGGTGTCGCACACTCACAAGCAAAGCGGCCACTTACATTCACAGTTCCCAGAACCCGGACCAAAAGCTCTTCAGGTTTTCTGGAGGCTCCGACGAATCTGCAAACAGGGTGGCCGCTTTTGCGGTTGCAGAAGGAAAGCCTCTTTTTGAGAAGTCAAATTCTTTGTGGGTGTTGCGTTGCAACTGCAAAAAAGAAGGTTGCAGTTTCGTTCATGGAGGAGCCCAGTTGCAACCACTATCCACCACGCTTGTCTACAACGGACTGGATAACTGTGCCTTACAGACGCCGAAACTCAAATTCGCCCCTCTTTCTTCTGCTTCTCTGTCTCCTCACATTCTCTGCGGCCTTTTCACTTGAAGACGGCCGCATAGCGTGGATGTCATGTGAAATCGGAGACTCACACCATTGCTTCCTCGCAAAGTGATTGGTGGGGTGGAAGGAAGAATTGATATCTGAGGGTTTTCAGGTGGGTAGGATCGGTTGGACATTTACACAGGCTCACAGGCTTCCAGAGCCGAAAAGACCACGAGAATACAGACGAGCTTTTAACACACAAGACAAGTGTGCACATAGAGCTGGGAGAAACATTGCACCCGCGCCGCGGATCCGGAAGCTACAGTATTGTGCTTGTTACTAATAGCTACCGTACCAGACGAAGAGAGATGCCACATGAGCGACACGAGCAACTTTGAACGGGAAGCACACCCGGGGTTGCACCAACACAGGAGCAGGAGCATCAACAAACAAGAACCTTGATGGTACGGTGATGGAAATCCACACAGCTATCGAGGGGATGCGAATTACTTACTCGATTCGAGCGGAAATAAAGGCTTCTCCTCTACTTCATCCAAAGCATCAAGAACCAACTAAATCGCAGTATCAATCCCATCGCTTACAACATGCTGTTCGTATGTAGCAGTAGAGCTAGGTAGGTGGCATCTTACACCAACACCAAATCTGAGATCTAACAGATCCCTTTGTGTCGTGTACTATGCTTGTGTGATGCTTTGTGTCGTGTACTATGCTTGTGTGATGAATTACACACAACCAACCCGCGATGGTAACTGGAACCCCCAAATCTTCAACAACCACCACCCATTCCCAACCACCACATGAAGCACATAAGCAGTGAGACGGGTCTCCCGCCGCTTCTCCGTGTTCGGTTGAAGAATGCGAGAATGTGAGTGATACCGCATTGGATGGGGGTCGTCAGTTACCTCTACAATTGAGATCTTGGAGAAGGGAACCTATCAGAACAACCACTTTATCTCTTGCGCACGCAAAATCCCCCTATCCACACACAATCGCTGTAGTGCACGATGCAATGCGAATTCATCAATCTCGACGCAGGGACGTTGACGGATATCTTACCCATCGTTCCTTTGGAAGACATCACTGGTTAATCTCGATGAGATGTGAAGATGCTGTGTTAAGGCAGGCAGGCAGGTTGGGATGCGAAATGGATTATGATACCCGTACCTAGCGTGTGGCAGACCTACCTTACCTACACCACTGTCACCACATCCAATCTCGACGTAGTATTGCTACCGCATTTTCGCAGTCGATTTGGTTTTACTCAACCTGCGCTAAGATCCGGACTAGCAAAGCCTAACAAGGGATACGACCAATCCTCTTGTGAGTTGATGCGGGTCACAGGGTTTCTTGGGACCGATCCAGTAGCAGGATTGGTTGACAATATGCGGATGCGGGCGGGCTTGAATTTTGCACGGTTTCATTTTCATGTAAATGAATTCAATTCACATATCTTTGTCTTTGCAGGCGGGTGCAAGACAGATTGGATAGATAAGTCGATGTAAGTCGGGTCATTCCGGGCGGCATATCCTGTACATGATCCCCTTACAGATACGGGAGCGTATTTACACGCTGCAAGAGAGTCAGGTCCC
Source organism: Neurospora sp. CHS-2018c (assembly GCA_009806235.1). Taxonomy (NCBI): domain Eukaryota; kingdom Fungi; phylum Ascomycota; class Sordariomycetes; order Sordariales; family Sordariaceae; genus Neurospora; species Neurospora sp. CHS-2018c. The sequence goes on from RAPC01000015.1 coordinate 222,953, forward strand.
TGAAATCCTCCTTCGTTTTCTTCTTCCACTGTGTGCTGTGGATGGAAACATATGTACATACCCGTCTTTCTCACACCGATGCTTCTACCTTTTCCTTTCTAAGAAGAGTTTGATGGATGATGGATCGCGATTTTGTCTCATATCGTGAATGGTGCCGCCCCCATGAAGTAACGATGAGAAAACCGCGAAAAATCAATCACAACTTCGGGTAGTTAATTACTCCAAGACAAAACCCCTTCTCAGGACTGATTGGTCTCAGCGTATGGAAGCTCTAGAATTTCGTTTTTTTCATTATACAACATAGCAACGCCGCAGTACTGCATGCTGCAACCTGCCCGTTGCCGTCTCTGCGTCTGCACTCTATAGAAATGCGTCTAAGTGGCCAAGTTATAATCTTCGTTTCACAAAACACCACACCTCAACCTCTACCCCTTCGAAAGGGTTGCGTCTTCGAAGACTCTCACTGTTGAGAAGAGCAAGCAAGCAAGGACCAACCCAGCATACCATACACAATTCAAAACTTAAAAAGAATGTGAGTAGTACGGATACCTACAGCACTACACACCTCGTCACTGGTCCTTGAAGGCTTCTGAAGCCTGATAGGTCAATTCCAGTTCGCACGACATGGAAGGTTTTGAGTGAAAAAAGAGAAGACATGTGGTGGTTAATGTTCCTTTCCGAGACACGGACCACTTTTTGAGAAGGCTGTGGCTTGCAGTTGCAGTTGTAGTAGGTGTGTCTTGGGAACAGTTGAGTTCAGTCAAGACATTGAGACATCTCCATTGTTGAAGCTGCCGTGAATTGTGAGGTTGGTAGTTCTCGAATGTGTCCGAGCGCCGGCGCCGATGAGACGAGACAATGGGATGGAAGAGGCCGAGACGGACAGGCGGATGCACGGGAGCCACATGTTCATCCCAATTTTTTCTCTTCTTGCTTTTTCGTCTCTTCTTTGACTTCGCCGATATCCGGACGGAAGGGATGGGATGCTTGCTTTACCTTCGCGCTTTCCGTCTTGTCGCAGAAACGTCATATCCGTTCACCACATGATAAAGTTCACGGATAGCTCCTACCTTTTTGACTTACTGTAGAGACTCGCGAAATCCGCCAAAAGCTATCCCTCTTTGAGCGCCGGACATATAGCAGAAATCTGCTAGAAGTATACCCAGTAAGCATACATATACCAGCACATATGCCCGCCCAATTATAAGTACAACACAATATAGAATCTCGGCAGCTAATAGGTCCCCATAGTTCCAACGGTCTCCCCGTTCATTTATCTATAATACTATATATCGGTTACCCTCGTCATCGTCGTAGTACCGTCATTTAGAAGTCGCCATAAATATATTAAAATAACGTCTCCCTAGACTAGGGGTAGGGGATAGCGGTACGCCTAATCTACTTTTTAATACTAAATTCGCTAAAATTCGCCTTAGCCCCCCTACTAAGCCGTATAACGAACGTAAAATTAGAATAAAAGGACTAGTTAAACGTATCGAATAATCCTATTCTATAGAGAAGAGGTTATAAATTAATTTTACCCCGTATAATTATTAAAGAGGAAGAGGTATATTAATTAGATTTATAATAAGTTATCGCTTACTTCGCTCAAATACGAATTAAACATTAAAAATAATGCCGCCGTCGGCGAATTAACGCTACTCACTATAACGACGATAACTATACCTGTAATATAGTATATTATAAAGTCTACGAATTCTACAAAATCCCCATCCGAATAATTATAAACTAATAGGGTAAATGTAATAAAATTCTATTAAAAACTACGAGAAAAGGGAAGGCAATATAGTCGGCTATAGAGAGGAAATTATACGAATATTTCTAAACTACCCGTCGGGTAAATAAATCGCTAATAACTATATCTTAGTTTCGCTGCCGTTCGAAAGCCCTCTTTACTAAGATATACCCTAAAATACGATTATCGTTCAAATTCTCGCGCAATTAATTCAAGAACTTTCTCAAACAATTCTATATTGTCTAGTAAAGAATTACCTATCAAACTCAAAAACTTCCTGGTAAATTACACGCGAAAATTAATAACTTTCTTCAGTAAATTAATTATTTAAATAGCGGGCATTTAAATAAGGGGTATTAAGACTAATTGTAAATTCAAATTTATTAAACGCGTCAATTAACCGACCGTACCTAACACCCGCATAAAATTCCCACCTTCTTATATTCTCAACCTCGATAAAATCCCTATATTATATAAATACTTCAATAATAATATATACGATTTCAAAGGTTCTAAAACCATCTCTAACAAGACCGACCGTAATAAATAGAATAAACAATAATACTCTTTAATCCTTTATATCTTTACTAATAGCAATTAGCAGTTAAAACTAATAATAATCTTTTATAGGGAGGGGAAAATTCGCAATAAAGAATAATACCTATATACAACTAACGTATCTATTCAATTCAACGACAACGCATATCAAAACGAAAGCCTCTTTTACATATAACTAAAAGAAGAATTTACACCCGTTTTAAAAGAACTAGGACAAAAAGTATTAATAATTATAAATATATACCTACCCTATAACTCCTAAAAGGTTAGAGAGACGCTTAACAACCTTAACCAAACTACTACTCACCCAATAATAATAGCCATAATCCCTAATAGCCTTACAAATCTACTATAGCTATTAAATACAACTATCAACTCGTCGTTTAAATAAATAATAAGGGACGAAACCGAGCAACTACAAAATTAATAGTATATCGACTACCCGGATAAAAAATATTCCGTCTCCGACAAGAGGATTCAAATTACTCACGCTATCTCTCATTATTATAAGAGATTACAAATAAATAAGAAAAATATAGTCATTAAATCATTCAAAAACAATAATATTTCCATCCTTCCAAACAGTTCAGAGAATTACTTAATTAATATTAAAAAAATTAACAGAAATACCCTAATCTAAAATAGATAGGAGCGAACAAGTACCACTATTAATAACGAACTCGGTAAGCTTAAAGCTATTCTAGAAAATAAAGACGACTGCTATGGTTCGTTACGGATCATAGTAGATCCACCTCACTAGACTGACTATAATATAGTCAGGGTGTCCTCCCTTGAGGACAGCCTCATATTATAGCAGTATAAGAGGGCTCGTCCCGCTGTCGCCTTCGGCGTCAGCTTTAGCTAGCAATTAATTATCTACCTACTATATCTTATATAGTCACTTATAATCGCTGTATAAAGTTCTAGGTAGAGGCTCCCGGTAGTATTGACAGTCATCGTCAGTCCTACTATTACTACTTACGTATTATCTCTTCGCGTAACAAGTAGTGCCCACAGCTAGAATCGAACTGACGACCTCATTATTACCAGTCCTTTGCGCAGACCAACTACCTGCGCAAGATCAAGACGGAACTAGTTAAGGCTCTAGCTGAATTTACCCGCGTCGCCACTAACGACTCTGACGCCATCTGTAGTACCGACTAGATCGCTAAAGTCCCCTCTCGCGCCCACATCCTAGTTATTCGCCTAGCCAATATCAACGATAACTTCAACGGCACTATTGCGGGATCCCTTACTATCATAGGACTAGCCGACCTAGCTCAAATCCTTAGTATAGCTACGGCTATTTATAGTATCGGCGCCCGTTCTAACGTACCGGCTAATATCCCTAGTCTCTCCCGTAGGGATATCGAATAGATAATTCTATAAGAGCGTACTCGTATATAGGCTTATGTGTAGTAGGAGATTAGCAAGGCTGTCTACTACAAATAGCTAGTCGGCTCCTATCTTAGCTTAGTAATATTTTAGAGCTTACGCGGTATCTCTCCCGTCGGTTCCCTAGGAATTTTCTCGTACGACCGCTCTTTTACCTCCCGCAATACCCTAACACCCTAAAAGCGTCGTTAGCCTCCCCCGCTAATTTAAAACGTCTTCCTAAACCCTAATAACCCTCGTAGTAATCGACGCTAGATATAGCGTGAGTAGGAGATGGAGGGCAACTAGTAGATGGAGGATAATTTGGATAGCGAAGGTTATATAGGTTATAGTAGTTATAGTAGTCGTCGTTAAAGTATAAGTGTCACGGACCAGCATTGAACCACCACGCCAATGGGCCATGTTTCCGCAAAAGGATACAAGTAACCGAAGCTGGCAATTCGGTTGCTTAGGTAGTCTTATATAGTTGCGACGGCAGATGCATCCCGCATCGACCGTTACATTCCCCCCCTTATATTGAGAGGTTCGTCCCGAACCTCGACCCCCCTTCCGGATCGCCACGCCAGCGGTGTTCCTAGGGAATCGATCGAATCAAGTTGGGAGCTCTCAATATAAGGCGGCACCGACAGTGTGCACTTCGCTGCCACGTACTTGGGCATTCTGCGACAGGCATCTATATTGATCCTCGGTGTTCCATCCGGCGTAGAGGAACCTATATAAGGGTGCCCGAAAAACCCGAAAGTTTTTCCAACTACGAGGTTCGAACTCGTAGCCTTAGGCAGCTTCGGTTAAGTGTCACGGACCAGCATTGAACCACCACGCCAATGGGCCATGTTTCCGCAAAAGGATACAAGTAACCGAAGCTGGCAATTCGGTTGCTTAAGTAGTCTTATATAGTTGCGACGGCAGATGCATCCCGCATCGACCGTTACAATAGGTACTCTTCCGGATATTGTATTATCCTTCCTATATATAATTAGATATTGCGTAGATAGAGAATCTTTTTTCCAGTAGGGGGGGAGATGCTATAGTTCGTTACGGATTATAGTAGATCTACTTTACTAGACTGACTATAATATAGTTAGGGTGTCCTCCCTTGAGGATAGCCTTATATTATAGCAGTATAAGAGGGCTCGTCCCGCTATCGCCTTCGGCGTCAGCTCTAGTTAGTAATCAATTATCTACCTACTATATCTTACACAATTACTTGTGATCGCTGTGTGAGGTTCTAGGTAGAGGCTCCCGGCAGTACTAACAGTCATCGTCAGTCCTGCTATTACTATTTACGTATTATCTCTTCGCGTAATAACGACGATAACCTCTTCTTTAAATTCGAAGATAAAGAAGTTGAAAAGGAGAGAGTAAGAAGGAAAAAAGTAGTATAAGAAACGGCTATAGCCAAGTATAATCACTACACTTATATAATATTAAAGGATATATTACACAACAAAGGTTTATCGAGGAAGGGTAATAAACCAAACCTCACAATACGGTTAAAAACATATAAATTACAACAACAACAACTCATCCAAACAGAGTAGTCTAAATAACAATAATCAACCCTCATTATTATTATTAATATCGCCGTCGTTACCCTTAATAGACTCGCCACTTTCAATATTATTATTATTATTATCACTCTCACAATAATAATAACAAACAGCCCAACCGTTCTACCAATAACAAACCTTCTAGAACCGGTTATCCCAACGACTCCAATACCTACTAAAGTCTACAATATAATAATACACATCCTTCCCATCCCTAATATAATTCTTAACAATATAACGGCTACTATTGTAACGGCGCCGGTCCGGCCATACCGCTATGCCCGCCATACCCCATAGGAGGACTGGTATCGTAAAGTGCTATAAAAGTCGGAGGAATGAGTAATATAGAAGGTTTGCGCTAAGACTGGCCAAGACAGGCTCTAAGCCTATTGAAGGTATTTGCTCTTATTTATTATATAAGTAAAGGGGGATACGAATAAAGGGATTGGCTATTAACAACCCGTATATAGGTCCTACTATCGCTTATATATTAGGGTATTTATTTGGGTTTGCAATATATATATCTAATTCTCTTCCTTTTCTTCTCTTTATTTAAAATCTTCTATTATAAATAGAATTTTAGCTTTGCCTTCGATTTAACTATACTATACCCTTATATTATTTTAGGTCAACTTAATAACTATTTAGGAAGGTTAAATCCTAACGATTAGAAACCGATATAAATAATTAAACCGACCGTCGTAGTCTAAGGAATTAAAACTTACAATACCAATAATAAATATTATAATACTTCTATATTTAATTCGTAATAGTATTAACGCTAGAATTAAAGGCTTTAGCGATTCCGATAAAGATTATTACGAAAAGGATAACCATAGCGATTTTTTCGGCGAAGAAGGCGACGAAAGCTTTGAATTTAAAAACAGCAATAAGACCTTTTACGAAGGAAATATTAATAATAAGAATAATTCTAAATCGTCGAAAGAGAAGGATAAGGCTATTATTAAACCTAGCGTCAATAAAAGGAAGAAATCTACCCTTAAGCGCGTCGACCCTATTATTAAAGAAAATACAAAGGCCTTTATACGCTTTAACGAAAAGTATTTTAATAGCTTTTACCCTTTTAAAAAGAGATTTTATAGTAAGTCTACCCTTTTTCGTAGGAAGACCTTATTTTACTTATATAATTAATTTAAATCCTCCTTTAAAGTATTAATTAATATTTTAATTAAAAATAAGGACGAAGAAGAGGAATTTAAATTATCGTTCGATTTATTCGACTAGTATATTAATAAAGAGATTAATAAATATAGTATTACTTTTAATTTAAAGGACTTCGTTAAGGACTTAAGGGATAAAATAGAAGAGTTCATTAAGCTCTTTATTTATAACGCCGTTCCTTACGTCCTTTATTATATTTTACTATCTAATTCCAAACTCTTATTTAACAATTACTTAAACGAAATTAAATTTATTAAGCTATATACTATTCGCTTAACCGATATATTCTATAAATTTAAATTCTAGATTATAATAATTATAGTTTTAAAAAAGTAAGTATTGGAATTATATTAGATTACTTCGTTTTTAAATACTAAACTCTATATTATTTACAATTAGGTATTTAAATTAGAAATTACCCTTTTAAATACCTTTACCGGCGAGACGGACGCTACCCCCGATCCTAAAATAGTCTAGTCTTTTAAAAATTACTTAGCCGATAAAGAGGAAGAAATCCAAATTTTAAAAGAAATTATTACCGACTTAAACGTTCTTAAAAATATTTATAAATTTAAAGATAAAGCGGTAACGACTACGACTAAGGAGATTATCTTCCTTAATATTAAAAGGGATTTTAGCGCGGTTCCCTTTTACTATTCGATTACTTATTTCGTTACGACTCCGCCCGCCGACGACGACAACGACAAAGTTACAACTACCCTCCTTCGTTATACCCGTTTTTCGACTAAGTAAGCCGACCCTTTTAAATTCTATAATTAAGATAAGGAGGATAATATACTTTTTAAAGCCTAATACGATTTAATCTAAAATAAGTTTGAAATTAATATTAATTACTATTTTACTAATTATAATAAATTTTTCTATATTAAAAGTCGTTTAACCGGCTTTACTTTTAAAGACTTAATACTTTACTTCTACAAAATTCACCCCGACTAATTTATAATCTATTTTAATTTAATAATTTATTTATAATACAAATATAGCGACCCTAATTAAAACGAAAAGGCTTTCGTTAATTTTACAAAGCTTAAGATAAAGGATATTAATAATTTCAACTTTTTTAAGAATAAATTCGTCCGTATAACTAGCGAGTACTAACGCTTTAAGACTAAGTAGAAGTGCGAGCTATTTTAATGCCTTTTTATAGAATATAAGAAGTAAATAGGCGTAAAGTATTACGATTCTTCTATTTTTTTCGAATTTTATTATATCGATTATTCTAATTTTAGCTAAATATTTAAAATTATTACCGAAGAAGCTAAAGCTATTTCTTCTTCTTTACATAATAATAATAAAGGAAGTAGTAATAAGGGATTTAATTCTAGTAGATTAAAATCTAATAGTTCTAATTCTTCTATATTTAAACCCGTTAATAGTAGAAGTAATAACTACTTTACCGTTAACCGTATTAAAAAAATTATCCGTTTATTTAACGAGGATTATTATTTCCTTTATAAAGAATACGGCTATATTAAGTATAATTATCCTTAAAAGGATTAATACGATCGAAAACGCTACAATTACATTATTGCTATTGTTAAACGTTATTTAATTTACGAAAACAGTATTAGAGGTAATAAACCGGCGATTCTAATTATTAAAGCCGCGCCTATTATTAATAAATAGGGAAATTAAATACTTTAAGTAAATTAAATTCCTTCTTAGGGGAGGTATCGGTTACGGAATAGATAAAGGATAGACGAAAATAAGGAAAAAATAGATTTAATTTAATACCCTATTTAGGAGGGGATTCTATATTTATTTAATATATTATAATTAATAATAGAATATCTTTATTTATATCTAATGCCCTAATCGATATAAGAGTAAACGGCTATCTATTTATTAGTATAATATTTGCTAATAAATTAAAAGAACGTCTACTAGTAGAATTAACGAACGACTTTCCCGTTCGAAATATTAATAATTATTAAAGAAAGACTAATTAGGGTATTAAGGAGGTTGTTAAAGCTGTTTTGAGAATTTAGAATCGAATAATACCCCCCGATTACTTTATAATTATTAATATAAATTACAATATTATTATCGGCCGTAAATAGCTCGACCTTTACGATATTTAAGTAAATTATAAGAATTATCGATTAATTTTCCCTCTTAAATAGAAACCCAACCCTAAGTAGATAAAGAATTCTAATTTCGAAGTCCGCCCGGGAGGCTTTAGCGTTGTAAACCCAAACTATTAGAAAGATATAGCCTATTACAATATATTTATAGAACGGGAAGATAAGAGATAAATTAATAGTAGGGATAGTAATCGAACAACGCCTAAATTTACGAACGGTTATATAATTACTTTAGAACTTATCCCAGCGAATTAACCCTTCCCCGACTATTATAAAAGAGAATTCGATTAGGAAGCTTACAATTAATACTAAAAAGAAGTATAATAATATTAAAAATAAATTAAGAAGTATATTTACGAATTCGAAGCTCTTTAATTATAATTTAAAAAAACGGTCCTTATTATACTAGCGGATTTTAAATATACTTAAAATAAAAATATTAGCGAATTAAATTATATTTGGCCCTACATTCTATTCTAGAACCCTAATTTAATCCTTAAGCAATCTAACTTATTAAATAAAATAGAATAGAATTTGGCTAATTTTACCTACTTTATAATATTATTTCTAAATCCTCCGTAAACCCGATTCAAACCGACTAAATTACGCAACGGCAAATAGGGCTCTAATAATTAAAATATATATAAATTTAAAAGAAATTCGACGGGATAGTATAAAGAGCGACCGGTATAGATATACGTCTTCGATAGTAATTTATTTATATAATTTACTACTAAAGACAATTATACGATATATTTAATAAATATTTTCGAAATCGATTAGTTTATCTAATAGAAATATATAATAGAAGACCCTATTTGGGAATTATTACTTTACGACGAGAAGGAATTTCGGGAGGAAGCTCTAAAGATAATACCCGAATATTACCGTAATTATATTAATATTTTTAGTAAATATAATTCGAATATTTTATCCGACTACTAATTATACGATTATAAAATTGAATTCGATAAGGGCTACCGCCCCGAAGAGTTCGGTTATAGCCCTCTTTATAAAATATCGTTAAACGAATTAGAGGTAGTAAGGAAGTATATCTTGGAAAACCTATTTAAGGGATTTATTAAGGCGAATTCGTCCCTTTAGGCTACGCTAATCCTATTTATTAAAAAAGTTAATAGTAGTCTTCGTTTTTATATCGACTATTATAAGTTTAACGCTATTATTAGGAAAGACCGATACTGATTTGGGCCGGTATCATCAACACAAAACCAACCATATACCACAACAGAAATTGTTACAGATGGCTGATCAGAGCAATGCTAATAATTGTCGTGAACCCAAATGGTCGAGATGGTTGACGCTGATACTAGATAGAAAGGTTAAGGTTATCCTAGATAATAGAGAAAAGAAAGGAAGAATAACCAAGCTACTGATATTTGAAACTTATAGCTTGAATGATCAACAAGTAAATGAAGGTATTTTCTTCTTGGAGAAAAGAAGCAAGTAATCAAAATGTATAGTTCGGAATGAAATGAATAATCAAACATCTCATAAAGACATCATCAGTAGAATTCAATTGAAAAGAGGTCTTAACGAAGTATATTGAATCATTTGTAAAAGCTATACTAACGAGCTGATTTGGGAATAGCCACCGTCTTTCTTATTGACTACCCCCCTTCTTAGAGAAAGAGTTGATGTTTTGCCTTTCTTCTTTCCTATTCCTCTCCATCTCTCCTTCTTATTCCCATTCATCAAAGTAGCTATCTTATCAGGTCTATCAAGGCAGGCAAACGATCATTCGTCCAATCAGCTTACATAATCATTCGTCTTCCAATCTTCCTCATGATCCCTGGTTATGGGCAGCTGATTAGACCCCTCCAATCTTGTAAGCGCATCCCTGATCTGAGTGCATTGCAGAAAAAATTGAAAAATTCATCGCAAAAAGCATAAGGCATACCACCCCAAATCAATACCTATTACCCCTAATCGAAGAAATATTGGCTAAAATTATTAAAGTTTAATAATTTATTAAAATCGATATTCGATAAGCCTTTTATTATATTTATATAAGGTTTAAAGACGAAGAGCTTACTACCTTTTATACTAATATAGGAACTTTTAAGTACAAAGTATTACTATTTAGCCTAATTAACAGCCCTACTAATTTTTAAGCTTTTATTAACTTAATTCTAAGGCCTTACCTAAAAGATTTTTATACCGCTTATATTAATAATATCTTTATTTACTCTAATACTTTCGAAGAATATAAGGATTACGTCCGTAAAGTATTAGCTAAATTGAAGGATATAAATTTATAAGCCGATTTAAAGAAATACGAATTCTAAATTATTAAAACGAAGTTTTTAAGTTTTATTATAGGACGTAACGGTATCTCCGTCGACTTAGAAAAAGTAGAGGTCGTTAAAGAGTAGGCTATACCTTTTAATTTGTAAGGAGTATAGTCTTTTTTAAGGTTTTATAACTTCTATTAAAAGTTTATTAAAAATTATAGTCGAATAATTCGCCCCCTTACTAATTTAATTAAGAAAGGCGAAGCCTTTATATAAATTAATAAATATTAGGTAGTATTCGATAAATTAAAATAGTTATTAATAGATACCCCTTTATTAAAATACTTCTATTACGATATAGAAATACGAATTGAGATAAATATTAGTAATAGAATCCTCGCTAGAATCCTTTTTCAATATTAAGAAGATACGAAGGAGTAGTACCTTATTACTTATTTTTTAAAGATTATATAGTAAATAGAATATAATTACCCGATTTATAATAAAGAATTACTCGCTATTATTAAAGCCCTCTAGATTTAATATCCCGAATTAATTAAATTGAAGTAATCGAAGCCCTTTACAATTATTACGGATTATTAAACCCTAAAATACTTCGGTATAAAACGATTATTCAATTTACAATAAATTGGATAAGTAGAATTCTTATTTTAATATTACTTTAAAATTACTTACTGCCCTAGTACTAAAAATACGGCTACTAATACCCTATTACGGAAATTAGAAGATTTTAAAACCTAAAAGGAAAAGAAGGAGGCGTATTATACTTTCTAAATATTTAAGCCCTTAATAGACGACGGAATTGAGGTTATCGCCTTAACTTCTATCGCTATATCGAATGGCTTTTTAAAGGAGTTAATACCGATTTTTATATTAAATATTAATAGTTTAGAGTTATACCCGGTCGAATTAGAAGGGTACGAATTAATCGATACAATTATAAAGGCTAATTGCGAAGAGGAGTTTTTAAAAGAGTATTAGGTATATATTTATAATTTAAATCTTAAATTTACTATAATAGCTAATAGCTTTTTAATTTATAATAGTCGTTTAATTATATTTAATAAAAATAACCTCTAAACCCGTATTATCGACGAAGCGTATTCGACGTTAGCTACCGCTTACCTTAATTGTAATAAAATACGAATAATCCTATTTTTCTAATATTAATAGTTAGGTATAGCGGGTAATATTAATCGGTTCGTTAAGAATTATATAATCTATAAAGTAAATAAAATACTTAGAAATAAAACCCCGGGTAAGTTATACCTTATCCCCCCGCCTAATAGGAAATAGACTTCGATTATAATTGACTTTAAGAAAATACCTAAGGATAAATATAGCTATAATAACGCTCTTATAATAGTAGACCGCTTAATAAAATTATTATAGGTTATATTTTATATAGAAAGAGTAATTATTTAAAATACTATCCGGATATATTACAAAAGATTTTATAAGGTTTACAATATATTAGAAGAAGTTATTTCTAATTATAGTCCCCAATTTATATCGGCCTTTACCGACGAAATATTTAAATTAATTAATACGAAGTAGAAGTTAATTATTGCGGGCTATAATTAAACGGCGGGGTAAGCGGAAATTATAAACGCCTACTTCGATTAACGATTATATTCTTTTATTAATTACTATTAAAACGATTAATTAGAAGCGATCTTAATACTAAACGCCGTATAAAATAATCTTCCTTAAAATAGTACCGGCCTCTCCCCTTACAAAATTATATTCGGTTGCCCGATACGTATATTATTCGATTAAGAGGCCCGGATTTAGGACCCCTCTATCCCCTAAACCGAATAATTAATTAAGGAGTAAATTTAAAAATATATTTAACGTATTTATAGGTATATAGAATACGCTAGAGAAATAATTATAAAGGCGTAGGAGGAATAGGTTCGTTAAGCCAATAAGAAATAAAAGGACTTAGATTTCGACGTCGGCGACCGAATTATTATTATTAAGCGGCTATAGTTTATAATAATTCGCTTTAATAATAAATTCGATTTCCCTAATACTTGTAACTACTATAAGATTATTGAGAAAGTAAATTACTCTTACCGGCTAAAATTCTCCGATAATTAGAAAGGCTCTAACTTCTTCTACGCTAACCGATTACATAAGTACAATAATAACCCTTTGCCTAGTTAAATTACCGAATACCCGGAATTAATTAATATAGAGACGGACGAAGACCCCGAATAGGAAGTCGAAAAGATTAATACTTTTAAAATCGTTAATAGTAAGTTCTTCTATAATACGGATTAGAGAGGCTAAAACTCCGATTTAGAGTACTAGCCGGCTTCGGATTTCAAATACGCCCCGAAGGTCTTTTAGAAATTCTACAAAAATAACCTAAATGCCCCGGACCCGCCTAAACGGTTAATAAACTAATTAAACGAAGATTAGGAGGAATATAAAGACGATAAACTATTAGAATTATTAAGATTGAGGCGTTTATAGAGGATTTTATACAAATAAAGTTATTAGAAGATTATTACGTCTATTGTAGAATATCGGTTTTAATAAGACTCGCGGACGAGTCTTTTATATAGGGGGGGGTAATGTAACGGCGCCGGTCCAGCTATACTACTATACTTACTATACCCTATAGGAGGACTAATATCGTAAAGTACTATAAAAGTCGGAGGAATGAGTAATATAGAAGGTTCGCGCTAAAACTGGTTAAGACGGGCTTTAAACCTATTAAAGGTATTTACTCTTATTTATTATATAGGTGAAGGGGGATACTGATTTGGGGTGGTATGCCTTATGCTTTTTGCGATGAATTTTTTCAATTTTTTTCTACAATGCACTCAGATTAGGGATGCGCTTATAAGATTGGAGGGGTCTAATTAGTTGGCTATGATTAGGGATTATAAGGAAGATTAGAAGACGAATAATTATATAAGTTAATTGGACGAATAATCGTTTACCTACCTTAATAAACTTAATAAAATAATTATTTTAATAAATAGGAATAAGAAGGAGAAATGGAGAGGAATAGGAAAGAAGAAAGGTAAAATATTAATTCTTTCTCTAAGAAGGGGGGGTAATTAATAGGAAAGACGGTGGCTATTCTTAAATTAATTCGTTAGTATAGCTTTTATAAATAATTTAATATATTTCGTTAAAACTTTTTTTTAATTAAATTCTATTAATAATATCTTTATAAGATGTTTAATTATTTATTTTATTCCGAACTATATATTTTAATTATTTACTTCTTTTTTTTAAAAAAAGAATACTTTTATTTATTCGTTAATTATTTAAGCTATAAATTTTAAATATTAGCAACTTAATTATTCTTCCTTTCTTTTCTCTATTATTTAGGATAATTTTAACCTTTTTATTTAATATTAGCGTTAATTATCTTAATTATTTAGGTTTACGATAATTATTAATATTACTTTAATTAATTATTTATAATAATTTTTATTGTAGTATATAGTTAGTATTGTATTAATAATACCGGCTTAAATTAAATTGGTAATAAGGACGAGATAGGTTTTAAAAATTTAGTACTAAATTGGCTAAAACGAAAATAGGAAACTTACGACTATAATTTCCTATTTTCGTTGAAGTTTACTTATTCCCGAATAAGAACGATTGATTATTTATTTTAGAATATATAATAATAGTATTTTAGAGAACGCATAATATCTTTAGAATTAAATATACGAAAAATTTAGGGCCTTCAATAATACCGATATATGGTTACTTTAATAGCCGTATTAGATTATCGATATTATAAGAAGATAAATATTATTAAAAGGGACGATTATTTAAATATAACGATAAAGCCCGATTGAACGCTCGATTGATTAATTAAACGATAACGATAGCCTAATAAAATGATCGGATGATGTAAAATAGCGAACGGACGTAAATAAGATAATAGACGACCGAGATAACAAAGATTATAAAGATTTAATAAGTACGATAGACTATATTAATAAACGTATAATAGACTATAAATTTAGGACGACGATATTAATACGTCTTTAAATAACGTTTATTTCCCTTTATAAAGTACAATAAGATTAGATAAAATTTAATTTATTTTATTACAAGTATATAATTAGTTATTTTTATAATAAGGTATTTCTATAAAGTATTTTTACTAGATCCTTTCTTTACAATATATATCTTTAATTATTATTAGAGAATTTTCGTATTGTGATGATCTTAATTATTACAATTGAAGGGGTTTATAGAAATATAATTAATTAGTATGTTCTTTATTATAAGGGATTATATTAGTCGCTTCCTTCGTATAAGGCGTAACGATGTCCGATGCTATTTTAATATGATCGTAGCAATTTTTACGATATTTATCGAAATACTTATCGAAATATGATTTTATATTATTTTCTTTGCTTAAAAAAGGTTAGTAAAGAGATATTAGAGAGGAATATTTATTAATGGTAGTTAATTAGAATAGTATATTAGTATAAAGAAGATTAAGAAAGGTTAAAAATCTTACGATTTTTCTACTAAAAATAATTAGGAGAAGAAAGGAGGATAGGATGGACGGTAATAGTAATCTTAATTTTGGTACGAATAATAATTTTTTCAGGGTTTTAGATATAAATTTTAATTTAGCTACTTTAGATTAAGTATTTATACTAATCTTTAAATTACTTCTATCGGTTCCTTTCTTATTTTTATTTTTACTCCTACCTTTACTTTTTCCGCTACCTTAACCTTTTTTTTCCCTTCTATATATAGAATTACTTTTTTTAAAAGTTACTTTTATTACGTTTCTAATATTTCCCGCTACGTTTAAATAATTTGAACTATTTAGTCTACTTAAATCGTTTGAACTACTAATACTACTTATTTAATTTCGGATATTTAATTTAATAAAAATGTTTATTTTATTACTTTTTAAATCTCTATTATTTACTCTATTTCTTTTACTTCCTCTCGCCTTACTTTTATATTCTTTTACCCGTTCGGTACTATTTTTACCTTTTAATCGGTTTACAGCCCTTAATTAACTATTATTTGATTAAAGTTCGCTTAAACGGCTTTTAACTATTAATAATCGAAGTTATTATTATTTACGGTAATAATTTCTTTAAATTAATAGTATAGCTATTATAATTATTAAAGATATAATCCGCTTTGAAAGAGATAGTAGTAAGGAATTTTATAAGGATATACTAGTAGATTTTGAAAATAATATTTTTAAAGATTTATCTATAGGATACTTATTTAAAGTATTAATTACTAAGTCCCTTATTATAGCCTTTGTAATTAATTATTTACTTAATAAAAAGTTTAAGGGCAAGAAGATTATTTACTACTTTGAGGAATTCGATAAACGCGTTAAAAATTACGTATTAATTAATCGGGTAAAATTGAATGCCTGGCTTTAATAGTATACTAATAATATAAAAAAGATTTACCGAAAGATAGTCCGGACCTTCGATAAATAGAAGACGTTTACTTAAATAGAGTTCGAAAGATTAATAAAATAAGAATTTCTTACTTTAGATCTTGAATAAATAAATTTAAAAATTATTTTTTTAAAGGTTTTCTATAATCGTTCTATCCCGTACAATAAATTAAAGATTGTAAGAATAATATTGATTTATTTTATTCTACTTTTAAAGTAATTTGTAAAAGAAAGAGAATTTACGAAGTTAATTATAGTACGAAGTTTCTATAAGAAATTGAATAAGAAGACGAAGTACTTAATTATAAATTGTATTGGGTTGAAAGAAGAAGTTTATAAAATAAATTGGTTAGATTTTATTAATCGAATTATTAAGGCGATAATTGAATAGTTCGATTACGGAGACGATAATGAAGATTTGGATTTTTTTACTAATTTATCCGGTGATAAAGTAGTTATTATACGATTTAAGAAGTAGAAGAATATAATTAGGAGTATCGAATTAAAAGACAATACTTTAGATAATTATTTTAATAAAATTATTAAAAAGAAGGTAATATTATAGAAAGAATAGAAGAAGATTAGTATAACGTTAATAGCAATATTTAGTAACCTAATTAATAAGTCGGATATAAAAAAATTAGCGGATTAGTTATTTAATTTAACGCTTACAACGTTAGAAATAAAGATTAAATTAATAGAAAAATTCAATAGAAAGATTACTAAAGAGTATTAGATTAATTATAGGAATATATTTAATTTTTTAATTGAAATTGGCAATTCTTCTAATTAAAGCTAACTTTTAAGGGGAGGCTTTAGTGGACGAAGGCGTAGAGGAAGGTAAGGCGGAGGAAATTATTAACGACGTTATTATTAGTATAGTAGTAATTACTTTTAATATAATTATTAGGAAATAATTAATAATTGTTAAATTAATAAATTCGCTACGTATCGACTAAGAATTCCTATATTAGGGATTTAAATAATTTTTACTATTGGGAATAAAGAAGAGACGAGCGATTTTATCCTTAATGAATAGATTATTAAAGTTAATAAGTAAAGGAAGTTTAGTTTTCTTGCGAGATTATAGATGGCCGTCTATAGTAAGACGGTTGATTATAAGGCCGTTTTTAATAAGTGGGAGAAAGAGATTTGGAAGCCGGTTCGGAAAATTAATTTTAAGCCCAATTTTAGTTTATTTCCGGATACCGCTCTTAGTATTTAGAATATAAAGAAAAAGGGTCTAATATATTAAATTAATATATATATAACCGATATTATATAGTATTTATATATAAATGACGGATTAGACGTTAATTAAAACGTCTTCTAAAGAAGTGTTAGGGAGTGCGAGGTAATAATAACCCGTCAATTATTTATTATATCCTTTAATAATATAGTTTATTATTTTATTGGCGTTATGTAAGTAATAGGGAATTAGATTAACTTAGTTCAATATAAATTAGTATTTGAAGAAATATTTAAAATAAATTTAATTACTATTAATACTTAGATAATTAATAAATACTCGTTTGAATAGTTGTTGGATTAACGAATAATTCCTTTTTTACCTATATATAACCTATATAATAGGAATGATTTATTTATATACTTTTATAATTATCTAGATGTAATAGAAGATAAATAACTTTTTAGGTTAATTTTTAATTATTTAGTTTTGGTTCTTAACCTTATATTAATATTTAATTAACCTGTTCCAGTTCCTAAATTTGTATCGATTTCCGGTTATTTAATTCCTATTTTTAATAACGAAGACGATAAATTGAACGACTTAATTTTAGAGATGAACGTAATAGAGTAAGAGCTTATTAATATTCGTAAGATTTGTAAAGAAAAATTAAATAATTTTATAGGTTATAATTATTAAATGATTTATAATTATACTTAAGAAGGTAAAGAAATAGTTTAAATAAGAATAAATATTAATAGGATAGTTAGATAGTTAAAGGAGAAGAAGGAAGCGGTCGCTAACTATATTGGTGAGACTTCTTTTTTTGGTAGAGGAATAAAAAGATTAAAAAGATTAGGCGTTATTAATAATAATGAAGCTATATTTAATTAATAGCCTCCTATCGATTTTGATGGTATAAGAGAATTATTATTAATATTTTTAATTAAGATCCTTCGGAGAATTACTATTTAAGATAGGCCTTTTAATTTATTAATACCCGATTTTAATAAAGAAAATATACCGCTATATTATAATTAAACCGTACGAATTTTAATAGATTTAAAGAAATTTAAACGTTAATTAATTCGGATTCTTAATTTAAAGGCTATTATTAACGAAGTAATAGAAATATTAAAAGATTAATATTCTTTAGCGAATAAAATTATAGGATTTAATATACTAATTCCCTTATAGGAATTGTGTAAAATAGACTAACGTTTCGCGTTAATTATTATTATAATAATTAAATATAATTTTGGATTGAATAAGAATTTAATTGTAATATTTTACGAAGGAAGTATAATAATTAATAAATTAGCGGAAATTAATAAAATTATCCCGCTTATAGGAAAAAGCGTTTAAATAAACGTTATAAATTTAACGGAACTATCGGTAAATTAAATATTATTAATTAATTAAAAGTTATTCGATATAGATATTTATTATTTAAATAAAGGGTTTAATAGGTACGTTAATTACTTTAGAAAAAATATAATAAAGTTTATTCTTTTATATATTATAAAGAAAATTACTTTAAAATAGTTGTGGGTTTATTTAATCTAGTTGTTGTACTTATTTTAATTAGGTGATACAATAAGAATTTCGATTTTACCGACCTTATTCGTTTTTTTTTAGTATAATGGGAGAAAGGTTAAATTATTATTCGATATTAGAGTTAAAGTGAATACGATTACTTGGAAAATAGTTATAGAATATAGATTAATTATTTTTAATATTTAGGCGTTTAATACCGATAGTAATAGAGGCCGAAGAGGTTTTGTTAGTAAGATTTATATAAAGATTTGGTTGGTTAATTAGTTTAGAGATGTATATTTTTTTATAACGATAATAGATTTTCCCTATTATAATTTAATATTTAGGCAACCCTTCTTTAAAGATGCCTAAATAAAATTGAATTATTTAATTAGCGGAATTAAATTGGTAGATATTTTTATAGATGGGATATTAGTGAAGGTAGCTCTAGTATTAAAGGAGAGAATTAATTTTTTAATACTCTTATTTTAATTTTAGGATAAGGTTGAGTGGCTATTTCCCGTAGAAAAATTCGTTAATTATTTTAGGATTACGTTTGGCGAATATTAACCGATCCTAGCTTAGTATAATAAAGATATTAACGATATAATCTTCGGTCGGGTCGAAGATATAATAATTAATTAGTTATTCGAATATTTTTGGTGTATTTAGCGGCGGTTTTAATAGTTAAAGAAATTACTTCGAAATATAATTTAAGAATTTTTGTAAAATACGTTATTCGACGAGAAATTAGAGAATGGTTTATTTGGCTATATCGATAAAAATGGTAAAATAGATACGGTTAAATAGGCGTTGGGCGTTTTATATAAAGGAATTGGATGTTAGGATGAAGTTTTTAAGAATCGACGATAAAAGCGAGCTTATTAGAAATCTTATAAGAAACTAATTAAAGATCTTTTACATTTTTTATTATTACTACGGAATTCGGATACGATTAATTTTGCGGTTTCTAATACGATTAATTAATTAACGAATAATATAATAAAGAAATCGGAAAATTTTATTATTTATATTATATATAAGCGTAAAGATTAGAAAGTTATACCGGTCGATAATATTCCTTTTAATAGATTAAAGCTAGAAGGAGACCCTTAATAGAAGATTAAGCGTTTTATATTACGATAAGAAAGAATTAACGAAAGGATAAAGATTTATTTATTTTAATAGGATAATATAATTACCTTTTATTTTTTTAAAGAAGTAGAAAGTAAACGCCTTTACCCGGAATATTTTAAAATTATATTAGTAGGTATTTAAAATACTTTGAGTCCCGAAGAATGGGAATTTTTTATTTATATTTTGAAGAATTAGGAAGTTGCCCTTGTATAGGAATTTAAATATATAGGAAAAATTGAGCCGGACGTCTTTCTACCGTAAGAGATTAGGACAATTCTTTATATAGTATAGTAAAGTAAATTAGTTCCTATATTAAAAGTTAATTATAGGAAGGTTTGTAAGCTTTTGAAAGACTAAATTAAGTATAGAACTTTAGAAGAGAATTATATAGCCTATAGAAATAATTGGTTTCTAATATTAAAGAAAGACGGTAGGCTAAAATTGATTAATAATGTGCAATGTATTAATATAATTACTATTTGCAATTCGAATATCTTTCCGGGTTACGAAGAATTTAGTAAAGAATTCGGTAGTTATAAAATGCTCTTGCTATTTAATTTATACTTTGGGTACGATTAAATTGAGTTTAATAAAAAGAGTAAAAATTTTATTATTTTTTAAAACCCTATAGGTTCTTACCGAAATACTACGTTACTTTAAGGGGGAACGAATTCCGTTATTCAATTTATACGAAGAATAACGAAGATTTTATATAATTTGATACTTTATATTTGCCGATTTTATTTAAATAATATTTGTATTAAATTAATTATTATAAATTATAATAGGGAAGAAATTAGACTTAGAATTAGAAAATACGTATTTAATTACCTAGTGAATATTAATAGAGTATTTATTAATATTGAATTGAGTAGCGTAATAATTGTAATTGAAAAGTTAAAATAGTACTAGCTAGAAATTGTATTAGTTAATTACTTCTATTTAGAGAATAGTCGACGACTATTGCTAAAAAAGGTGTTTAAAATCCTAATTTGGAAATAATATAAATTTATTAATATAAAAGGGAAAGAATTATAATAATTAAAAGTTTTCTTAGGAATTGTAGGGTATTATAGAATTTAGATTAAGGACTTTAGATTAATCGCTTTACCCCTTTATACTTTAATAAAGAAAAGAGCAATTTGGCAATAGACGGAAAATAAATAGTTTGCGCTAGAATACTTTTAATATAAGGTTACGTTAGCGCCCTATTTAGCCCCGATTATTTACGACGACTTACGGTACGGCTAGATCTTTTTCGTCGTAGATATATTATTAATCGGTTGGGGTGCGGTCCTTAAATAAATTGGGCCGGATAAAATAAAATACTTATACCGATTTGAGAGCGGAATTTGGTCGGATTCCGAAAAGAAATATAACGCTATAAAAAGAGAATTTCGGGGTCTCTTTTATACTTTAAAACGAATAAAAAGATATTTATTTAGTATTTATTTTATTATTAAAATAGATGTTTAAATTATAGTATATTAATTAAAAGGTACTATTAAAGATATTCTTAGAGTATTAATTATACGTTAGATAATTTAGATTCGATTATTTAATTTCGAGATTAGATATATTCTAAGTAAGAAGAACGTTATAGTTAATTATTTATTACATTTACTTCCCTCTAATAAAACTATTAAAGATAAGGAAAAAGAAGAAAATATTAACAATTACATAGATTATTAATTCTACGTTATCCGATTAGACGAAGGATACCTAAGAATAATTAAAGAATAGGAATTATTCAAAGGTCGGTAGTTAATCAACTCCTAATTAATTATTAAATACCTATAAACCTTTAAATTTCTTTATTCCTTAAAAACGGAAATAGAACGATACTATTTTAAAATAGAAACTTTGAAATTCTTTTTTAAAAATAGTGCCCTATAGTTATATTTAGGGAATATTATTTAGGTACTACGTAGATTAGTTAATAATACAATTAATTGGAATGTAATTTTCCGAAAATACTATAATGAAGTCGGGTATAAGGGAAGAGAATTTACTTATTGCCGGATTACCGATTATTATTATTAGAAAAGGATATATATTTATATAGAAAGCTATATTCGGTCTTATTTAAATTATTAGAAGTAGAATCCTAAGCGATTTATTAACGCCTTTTAATATATTAATCCGTTACTTTAACCCTTCTATAAATGGACTTTAGATATTTAATATTTACTTAGACGAAATAGAAAACGAATCGGTATTATCAAAATACGAGATAATTTTATAGGATACGTTGAGGTTGAGATTTTGCCTTCCGTAAATTCTAAGAATATTATTCGATTTTTGGTAATATAAATTATTTATCGATGGGGGCTTCTATTATTAGTAGTAGTCGATAGCGGATTAGAATTTAGGAAAGATTTTAAAAAATTATTCTTATTTTTAGAAATCCCCTATATTCGGATTTTATTTTATAATTTAAAAGCTAATAGTATTAACGAATTTGGTTATTTTCCTATTATTACTATATTAATAAAAATCATTGGTAGTACCGGTAAGGATTGGAAGCTTTAGTTACTTTACGTTCTATTTATTAATCGGACTATTATTTGTAGAAACTATAGTTTTATTCCTTTCTATTTCGGCTACAGATATAATCTAATTTCTCCAATTGAATTAAATTTATTTTCCTAGAGAATTATATAATAGGTAGGGATTAGGGATAATAAATTACTTAAAGTTAGGCTTAATTTAATATTTGCTAGAGCCCGTTTATTATAAGATAGTGAATATTAATTTAATTTAGCCGTAGAACGAGTCTCTACTATAAGAGAAAAAGCCGTAAAATACCGTAATATTATAGATAAAGGGAAGATTAGATTAGATATTATTAAATTGATTGTAGGAGATTTAGTATTGGTCTACGATTTAGTACAATAAATTAATATAAACTCTATTCGGAAATTTATTTACCGATAGTTCGGGCTATTTAGAATTAGGAAAATTGCTTCTAAATATGAATATTTATTAAAGACGTTAGATGGTATTAATATTACAACCTTATATTTAATAGAAAGAATAAAGAAATACTTTTTATTCAACGGAGTATAATTAGAATTTAATTAGAATACGATAAATTTGGAAGTATTATTATTAACTACTCTAAAGGATACTTTGGAAGAAATATTAATCGATAAAGATACTATAGGACGAATAATACTAGAGGAAAAAGAATAGTAATTTGCCCGACCTATATTAAAGATTAATTAACTATAACGACTAGAGATACGACGAAATATAGAATAGAAAAATAGGAAATTTGAAATTGTTTTACGTAAAGGAAAGCTTTAAGATTGGAAATTAATTTACGGACGAGGTAATTAGAAGAAAGATTGATATATATATTGCTTGATTAACGATAATAAGTTTAATTATAATATTAAAAAGTTTTGTTTTAATATTTTTGTTTTTGCGAAAGGAATTGAGTGGATATCGTTATTCCTTTCGAAAGGAAGATTATAACTATATAGTTTTACCTACTAAAAGTTATACGAAGATTGACAATTTCGAACTATAGAAAACCTGGATTTTTTCGTATATTTTCTATTGATTTTTATTAATATTCCCCGAAAGATAATATAATTAATTAATTATCCCGTAAAAACTATTAGTAATTTACTATTTACTAGATAAATTAACCTCGTTACCCCTAATTCCTAATTCCCGTTCTTTTACTAAGTAATTAACTTATAATTTCTTATTAGCTTTAAAATAAGCCCTAAGCCGGAAAGCGGAAAGATGAATATTAGCGATTGTCTAGTTTTTACGATTACTATCTTACCCCCGTTTAAATTGTTTAATACCCGGTAATCTAGTACGGATAATATAATTTAAATTGTAAAAATTTATTATATAATTAATAATTCGAACGCTATTTTAGTAATAGTTTCTATAAATATTATTTTTAAAACTATTTATCGAAAGAGAATGGTATTCGATAAAAGGAATAATGACGGGCGCCCGTTCAAATTTCCGTATGCCTTCGATATATACCGATATATATTTTCGGGTGAATTAATTAGAATAGTAAATATAGTACGAATAATTGCTATCATTAGAGAAAAAATTAATTGAAAATTAATTAGGAAGTATAGAAAAAAGGAATAATTTATACCTTACTGAAAATTTGGATAATAAAACCTTTTAAGCGATTTACCCTTTAACTTATTATATAAATATAATAACCGTATAGCTAACCGCCTTTTTACTTAATTTAGACCTAATTTAATCGTAGCTCTAATTCGTCCTAATATTGTTTAATTAAATTAGTAATACTAGCCTTGGCGCTAAAGTCGTTAAGTATTTCGATGAATTTGTTACGAAAACGAAGGAAATACTATTATAAAACTAATTGGGATACTTTAGGAGGATAAATGATTATAAAGAAAGTTATTTATTAAAACGCGTTTAGTATACCTTTAGTCGGTTTATAAACTCCTTGAGTAATATTGTTAGGAAGCGGGCTTTTTTTAAACTATTGCTAAATTTGGGAATGAAAATAGTCCTTAGCTCTCGGACGATTATTATATTGAATTTGATAGTCGATTTGGGATGGATACTTAGGCGGCAGACCTTATCGAGGTAGAAGAATGTTATCCTTATAGTCCCGCTACTATCTAGTAACGTTCTATCCTACTTCTTAATTAAGTAGGAGGCGTAGAAGTATAAAACGTTTAGAGAGATTTTTATTAAATATTTTAATAGGGTTTGAAGATGGATTTTAATAGAAGAATAAAGATTGGAAAAAGATATAATAATAGGAAGGAAAGGAAGAAGGGAAGAAAGGAAAGAAGGGAAGAAGGGTATTTTATACCCAATTGATAGATGATTATTAACGATTAATTAGTAGTCTCTTATATTATATAGGTATAATTAAGAAAAGAAGTAGGTATATTATTTAAATACTAACCGAAAATAATAAACGAAAAGAATAGTTATTAAAGTAGTTATTATTATTATTAAAGTAGGAATAAAAAAATATTTCTAGGAAAAAGTTCCGCTTTTAATTTTCGAATTTACTTAATATTTGCCTCTTAATACGAAAATATTTAATAAAGGGACGAAATATTTAAGTAAGAGGTAAATATTAGCTAAATTAAGTACCGCTTTACTACTTAAATAAATAGTAATTTCGAAAAAATACTTTTCTACGATTATTATAAACGGATAGATTATCTACGAAAAATTTATAAAATTACCCTTTCCCTTACTTCTTTTTAGCCCTTTTTTCTTTTCCTTTTTCAATTAATAACGTTAGAAGTTATTAGTTACTAAATTAATTTTTTTACTATAGTAAGCCTAATTTAGTATTACTTACCTTCTTTTACCTTTCTTTTCGGTTTATTAAAATTAATTAATATACTTCCAATTTTAAATATCAATATCCATCCTTTTTCTATTAATAAGAATTCTAATTATTTAATTACTTTTATATTATTTATTAATTATTATATCTTTTAATTAAATTACCCTTCGTAATACCCTTTCTTTTCGCAATAATTTATTTCTTTACGGTACTTCGCCCGGCTTTGCCCCAAAAAGTTATTCGTATTCTATGGTTGCTAACCCGAATCGTTTATCTATTAATTCGAACTAGATTAATTAATTTTCCAATTATATCGACCGCTAAATCGATTAGTCGACTTACCGAGGTAGATAGGTAAGAACGGTTTATAGGAGACTATTGAATTAGTATGATATTAATAATTTACTTCGGGTGAATTTTAAAGGTAATTAGGCTATTATTCCCTAATTAATAATAGAAGTATTTAATTTATTTAGGGTAATATATATTAACGATTATTGGGGATATAATTTAGAAGTATTTAATATAGTCCGTAGATAGTTGGAATATTTTAGAAAGAATGAAATACGAAGTTGGAAGCCGAAATTTAGTTAAAAATAAATTGATTTATTTAGTAACCCTTATATCGAATTTAACCGATATCCGTTCTTCGGTCCTTATTAAGAAAGAGACGTAAAAGGAGGATATATACTATTCGAATATTTAAAATAAATAAGAAGGGGAGATTGGCGATTTGATATCGATTTACCCTATGAGGAGACTAAGGATTGGGTAGAAATATTTAATAAATTTTTTTATCTAAACTTATAGCTTAATTTAATGAATTTCTAGTCTACCGATATATTAATAAATTGGAAACGATTTACCGTATGCCTTATAAATTTTTGGTATAGTATCGATAAGTATACCTTTTTAATTAGCGACAATATTATTACTATATTACTATAGATAATTAGAAAGAGAATTAATTATATCTTCGTATTAAGCGAATATACAATGTTTTATAGCGATACTAATAATTTTCGGGCTTTACTTTTCGAGGGCAAAGGGGTACTTAATTTAATAATAGTAAAAAGGTTTTAGGTTTTGCTTATTTATTACGACGAATATTTTACTGTAATTATTTTTAATTAATTAGGAGGTTAATAGGATTATTACGATTTAACGTTAACAAAAGAAATTATAGATAGAATAAAATAAATTTTAATAACCGTCTTAGATAATAAAAGAATATAGTTAAAGGTATTTAATAAGTATAAGGTTATTAAGGGAATCGGTATCCGATTTATTAATTTCGTTAGATAATATAGCACTTGGATTTGTAGCTTGTAGGTCTTGGAAATTATTCGTATACGCCTATTAGAATGTGAGTTTACTTTTTGGATAATGAAATTAAAGAATTAGAATTAAAATTTAATTTAATATAATTATAAGATATTTAATTAGGTTTAGAGGGAAAATATTATAATTCGATAATATTAAAGGATAATTTGTAATACTTTATATACTAAATAATGGCTCCCCTTTAGAATACTAGTAACGGATTAGACGGCTAATAAATACGTTAAGGATAATTAATTAATAATAATATTAAACGAATAAATAAAGAGAATGTATGGAAGTTGTAAGATTCCTTAGAAATTAGTATAGTTTAAAGGTTATAGAATTAGTATTTTTAATAAAATTATATTTGGTAATACTAGAGAAAGAATTTAATATAAATATCGGATTATTATTAGACCTTAGAATATTATCAATCTTCTAAAATTCTATTCTTAACTTATATTGTAGAAACCTCTATTAATAATTAAACCTCTATAATATAAGATATTTAAATAATAGAAATTAATCGAAAAAATATTAATACCAATTAATAATTATTGGTTAGAGATTAATCCTATTATTTTGACAATTGAAAGAACTAGTTCGTTGTCCGGTAGTAATTATTCTATAAAATATTAGGATAGGGATCGGTTAGCCGAATTTATACTAATTTTAATTAAACGAAGAATTATAATACGATTAAAAATTAATAACACTATTTATTAATCTTTATAGCCGAAGGTTTTATTTCTTTTGAACCCTTAATCCTTAAGAAGAAGCGTGTCGGATTAAATTTAAAGAGAGATCGATAATTAGTTGCGCAAAGAAAGGTACTAGATACTTAGTAATTATAATTCCCTAGATAATTACGAAAATACGTATCTTAGTACTCCCTTTACTTAGATTCGATCCTTACCTACCTTCCTATATAAAGATAAGTTGGAATATCTTTGTATTTTCGATATTCGGGGTTTCTTAAAAATCCTTAAAAGTATTAGTAAGCCGAGAAGTATTAGATTTCCTATAAATATAAATACGCTTAAACGTCCTAGGATTAATAATTAAATATTTACGATTCCAATAGTTCGAAGGACGAATAATCCTACTAATTAATAGAGGAATAATTAAAGGAAATAAATATTTATACTTACTTAAATACAATAAAATTCGTTACTAGGTAGCGGATTAGACTAATTTTATTTTATATAATAAATTCCTATTGAAAATCTTGATCCTATTGAAAGGTAAATCTAGTTCGATAACTATACTTTCCGAATGAATTTATTAATTTATTTTATTCGACGGATAGAAAATAATTTGAGAGGATTATAGTAATATAATTTAGAGAATCCCTTAGCTTAATTTACGGATTACGAAGAACGATTTAACCCGAATATACGCTCGCGCTTGAAGATAGCTAATTACTTGATGGGTAGTATGATTTGGAAGGAATAGTTTATAAAGTTAGACGAATAGAGAGTTTTAAAAGGAATTATAGAAAGGATTTTAAGATTAAAGTAAAAGAAGCTAAGGAATAATAATAATAGTAATAATAGAAATACTAGGAATTGATTATATATATTAGATTATTGTGAGTTTGTTTAGAGGATTTTTATAGATTTAAAGGGAAGATTTAATTTAGGGTAGTATGCCTTATACTTTTTGCGATGAATTTTTTCAATTTTTTTTTGTAATATACTTAAATTAAGGATGCGTTTATAAGATTGGAGGGGTTTAATTAGTTAGCTATAATTAGGGATTATAAGGAAGATTGGAAGACGAATAATTATATAAGCTAATTGGACGAATAATCGTTTACTTGCCTTAATAAACCTAATAAAATAATTACTTTGATAAATGGGAATAAAAAGGAGAGATAGAGAGGAATAGGAAAGAAGAAAGGTAAGATATTAACTCTTTTTCTAAGAAGGGGGGGTAGTTAATAGGAAAGACGGTGGCTATTCCTAAATTAGTTCGTTAGTATAGCTTTTATAAATAATTTAATATACTTCGTTAAAACTTCTTTTTAATTAAATTCTATTAATAATGTTTTTATAAGATATTTAATTATTTATTTTATTCCGAATTATATATTTTAATTATTTGCTTCTTTTTTCTAAGAAGAGAATATTTTTATTTACTCGTTG
This sequence comes from Neurospora sp. CHS-2018c, assembly GCA_009806235.1. NCBI lineage: Eukaryota > Fungi > Ascomycota > Sordariomycetes > Sordariales > Sordariaceae > Neurospora > Neurospora sp. CHS-2018c. The sequence continues at coordinate 251,849 of RAPC01000015.1, forward strand.
ATTATTTAAGCTATAAGTTTTAAATATTAGCAATTTAATTATTCTTCCTTTCTTTTCTTTATTATTTAAAATAACTTTAACTTTTCTATCCAGTATTAGCGTTAACTATCTTAACTATTTGGGTTTACGACAATTATTAGCATTGCTCTGATTAGCCATTTGCAACAATTTCTGTTGTGGTATATGGTTGGTGTTGTGTTGATGATACCGGCCCAAATCAATACGAGTAAAGGGATTGGCTGTTAGCGACCCGTATATGGGTCCCGCTATCGCTTGCGCACTAGGGTATTTATTTGGGTTCGCAACGCATATATCTAGTTCTCTTCCTTTTCTTCTCCTTACCTAAAATCTTCTGTTATAAATGGAATCTTAGCTTTGCCTTCGACTCAACCATACCGTGCCCTTGCAACTATTACAAACCCAACTATAATACTATTATTTATCGAAGTCCATAAGGGTAATACCCTCTAATACATTAGGAGTTAATAGGACTCGAAGGACGAAGAAATATTCGTATCTCTTACGAAATTAGCAGGAATTAAGATAATCGTCAATTACGTCTAGGAGGGAGCACATAACATCAACGTCAACACTAAGGGTTTATTTACTTTAGATCCCTTTATTTACTTATTAACGACGTTAATAGGACTGAGACAAACTCTTTAAAGGGAAGGCATAGGGGCGGGGGCCATAGCAACAATAATAAAGATAATAATAAGGATAATAATAACAACAGGGATAACAAATCTAAATAGTAGCACTATAATTAAAGTGAAAGAAGTAGAAAAACTAAGCCACATTTCCCCAGCGAAACAAAAAAAATCCCCCCGGGAAAAAGCACAGTAAAAAAGGCCCAATTGACAATCCCCCGCCCAAAAACATTACCCTCCACGTTAACTTACACACATTTAAATACACAGCGACCGGCCTAATCCTACCAACTACCTACACAAATCTGCCCTCTATCCGGCGCTCAAAGAGGGATAGCTTTTAACGGATTTCGCAAGTCTCTACGGTACTTACCCCGCGCATAAACGACTCTATACGCGTACACAATTCTAGTCTCAGTTCTCAGACCCACTTACCTCCGAGTCGTTCGAGGAGGGGAGACCCACATTTTTTTTGTGGGGCGGGTCCGCTGAAGGCAGTCGACGGAGGTCAGGGTAATAGAGACTACACAATTCAAAGAATAACTCCCATGATCCCATACCACAATGGAACCCATCGAGTCCACGGGCTGGAGAGCAATGGAAGCCAAAAGAGTCGGTGTGTGTTTGCCTCCCTGTTCCCAGCTGTTGTTCTCCGTTGCACAGCCTCTGCTTCAAAAGAAGAAGATCAGAGGTCGTAAGAAGACAGTGAAGAGAAAAAAAAAATGTTGAGTTACCCCAGCGTGTGAAATGCGTCACGATGCAGGCTTTGGGTCTTCGTCTCCTACGCTGCAGGGCCTGTACGTACACAACGTGGACGCTTATGCTGTACTAGGCCGCCCGCTGGGCGACCACAGTTTTAGTGGGTGTAAAGAGGTAGCCACTGAAGCTAGAGTCAGGGGCAAGGGTGTACCGCATTGCTCATGTGCCTGCAGGTGTACTTACACCGAAGTTCACGAACTTCCATCCCCGTATTGGGCAGTGAAGATATCGTCGGCGTCATCGGGTTTTCTTTGACGATGATGAAGCCACAAACGACAAGCAAAAATTTTCTTGACTCGCAATCCACAACGTATAGCCTGCACTGTCCATGTTGTAGCTTGTTGTAGGTAGGCATGTGAGAGACACGGGAACATGCTTATGCCGCTGTTGTAGAGAGCTTTCTCGTAGCAAGCAATATTGGCTTTCGAGTCCCACCTGGTCGTCAAGGTATGGTGGCCTGATCCTACTGTGATGTCTCTTTCCATGTCGAATTTTTGCGTTTTTTTTTTCTCTTCTTCCTTGTCCTTTTGTCTCGGTGATGAGAAAAACTGTTTCTCATAGAAATAGCAATAGCGGTCAAGATCCCCTCCCCATCGTTGACGCCGGTCATCCTTCCGAGGTCAGAGGTTTCGGACAAGGGCATGAGATGTGAGGCTGTGGGTGCCCTGGCAAGTCCCCTGGCAGTGCGCGGCGCGGGATTCACCTCGGGAGGGAGCTTGCGAGGGCGGGGTTGTGAAGCTAGGACAGAAGATGATGGACGGAGCTAGGATCAGAGCTGGAGCGAGAGCTGTGACAGCTCAGGGCTCCCTGGACCCTGCCCTCGCTGCCGTATTCTGCCCTGTGTTGAGTCAACAATGCATTGTAGCAGCTAGCAGCTAACTAGCTTCATGCTCCTAGGACGACAGGATGAGGACCCTGGTGTTCAGCGATCTACAAAACAAGAACCGAGATTTCTTTGTATTGGGCAGCAAAACGTTTTTGACTTTCGGCTGTGCCAAAAATGCAAAAAACCTGGTAGGACGAAATGGTTGGCGTGTGTGGTTGATGCCCTTGAGATCGCCTGACCTTGAGGCTCGGTGAACCTACGCCTATGATATGCCGGCATGCAAGCTTTACCAGCTCGCGTCGATATCGGACCTTCTTCCCTGACCTTTGGTGATGAGCAAAGCAGGATCTGAGAAGCCGCAAGCCGAAGCATATGACTTTCGCCTTGTCTATCGCCCTGGATTCAGCGGGGGCGGTTGCGGCTTTGCGGCTTTGGGCTTCCACGAGATGTCTATCGGGTTGCGACACGCTTGGCAACGGACAATGGCATGAGGAGAGTTGGGATCGTGTTGAGGCATGACTCTTTTTCACGCAGGCGACAGGATTATAGCACACCGCAACATGTCTGTCGCCACCACGGTGGAACATGGGAACATGGCCGGTCCTGAACGAGATCGTTGGTGTCTTGCTGCTTTCGACTTTCGAGGTCTTGGGCCATGAGCCGATGGCATTGCCAATCCGGTCAATCTGTTCGCTGTCAGTCAACGGGAATCTGAAACTCGGGTTTCTCGTTTCAATTGTCGAGTTTGGTTTGTCCAATCTTGCACATGTCATGTGTTCTCTGCTCTCTGCCCTGCGTGTCATCCTTCTTGTGTTGCTTCACCAAGCCATTGGGTGAGAGCGAAAAGCGTTGAATGCAGGAACAGGCCAGAGCATGCCAGAATATCGGGGAAAATTGTCCTGATAGGGACAAGCGCCGTCTGTGAGCTGATGCTTGCCGGCGACGAGGGAAAAGGCAGGCGAGCCGTTTCTGTGGAGTAGCTGAAGTGCGTCGTCCCCACACTGCCCTGGCCCCGTAGCCCCCCGGTTTGCTGAAGAGGATCTCTCACCCGGAATTCATGCACTGTCAGCGATGAGACGGTGTTCGACAGGGGACCGGGCCGGCTAGCTGATGGCAAGAAAATCCTTGAAGCGCAATGACCGAGGGATCTGACATTTTGACTCTGGAGAGTAGCCGGAGATGGAGATCCCTTCATCACCTCAGCCCGGGGGCCGGTCCGTCCCATGATGGCCAATCTGCCTTTTTTTTTCTGTTAGTGAGCGAGATGGACACCGATGGATCAACGGCACGCACGGGAGGTCCGCTGCTTCAGGATTGCTGATCGTTGTGCCTAATAACCTAACCGTCAAAGAGTGTCTAAGAAGTGTCCACCGTTATCTCGAAAGGGCAATTTCACACAGGCTCGAATCGGAGTGATGTCGCCAATCGATCCGCGAGCGAACGGAAATGCGATGCGGGAGAGGAGAAAAGATGAAATCAAAAAAGCCAAAACCAAAACTAAAACCCCACAAGGTGTCAACGGGAGCAGTGAGCACACTTGATCGCGTCCTCTTCCACTTCAACCCCACGGGCCTGATAAGCCCTATCAGAGTTGGCAATTCGAGGGAATTTGACAGTACAAATACCTTGCCTCATGTGGAAGATAAGAGATGTATCACTTGGAACCCTCGTCGTGTTCGGTAAACAGAAGTCCGTCCCGCCATCTCGTCAACATTTTGAAGGCTTTTGAATGCGATTGGGCATTGAACGGAATGTCATGAACCGATGTTCCTGATGAACTGATGAACCCGGCCTCTCTCAATTCGCGGACGTCAAGGAGACGCGGGCGCATTATCATTACAAACCGCACTCGCAGCATAGCACAGCACTGAGCACACAGGTACAGAACACATGCTGCAGGCACATCCATACGACACTTGCGCAGTAAATAGTTGCAACTATCGTCATGCGCAAGTTGCCGGCAGGACTGAGAAGTTTTTCTGTTTTTGACAGACGGGACAGAATGGCAGTTGAAAACGAGGGCGACTCGGAGAGAAACGGGCACTGAAAGTCTGGTCGACTCCGCTTCTGGAGCTGCGGAGCACATTGAATCGAGGTGATGAGTGGATGGCGGAGACAGGACGTTGAAGGTGGGCTGGTGGACCAGAGCAGATCGGCACGGCCCACTCGCGCCTAGGGTTAGGTCCAGGGTTGGCGCAGGGTTCTTCCTGTGTTGAAAAGAACAAAGTATCGATTCTGAGGGTTCTGAGGACAAAAAAGACAAAAAGACCTGTCTCAAAAGGAATAGCGCAAAATGGCACATTCGGCGCTTAGCATCGACTATTCTGGGCATTTTCGCCCTCACCAGCCAATCAGTAGCCAGAAGCGCCCTTTTAATGTGCTTGCACGACAGAATTTTGAGCCAATTGCGTGTTAGACCGTCGCGGTTGCCCCGCTTTCCAAGTCTTGTCACTTCAAGTGACTCTGCAGTTCCACTTCCTTCGCACAACTCGACCTTCCACTTGCTGTTCCGCCTTTTCACCAGAGAACAACCAACCAACAAGCTGAACGCCAGGCCAACCACCACGGCCACATCCCATCTCCAGCACCTCATGGCACCCCGTCCACTGCCCGTCGACCGCCCGTCGACACCCTTCTGGCGTGCTCCATGCTGGCTTGACACGCATTTCACACCTATACCACACTGGTCCCTGCTAATTTTATCCTCATAGCTCGTCCTGGCCAAAAGCCACTCTGCATCACTGGACAGGCATCCGAATGCACACCATCGAGGCCAGGACATTTCCAGTTCGTCCACTTGCTGGCCACCATGCCATGATGGAGGACAGACCATGGAGGACACCATCCGGGCTCGACATGCGCTACTGACGGTACCTACACCCTTGAACCATGCCCGTCAGGCTTATGGGCCGGGGGGGTTATACCCCGTAGGGGGAGACCACACCCTTCTCGCCGAGCAACGGCGAGAGTGAGACCGAGACTCTTTTTCCCTCCTCTCTCTCTTCTCTGTGCTACGGCCCGGAAAAGATTCGACTCTCGACGGTATACCTGCTGCACTGTGCCTGTCACCGGTGACTGCTGCCACTGTCACTGACTGGCCCTGTCCTCAACATCAAATCCATCCATGAGCCGATCTGGTTCTGTTGCTGCAATCCATCCCATATCACATCCCATCCCGTCTCGTTTTTCACCTATCCCAACAGGGGCACCCCCCAGTTCACCTTTTCTTCACACCCAGACATCGATTGGAGACCACTGTCTTCTGGCCCGTGGCTTACATAGGTACTATACCTGCACCGCACCGCTGAGGTTACCTCGTTACCCTCCTCCACAGCTTGAAGCGCTTGCCGACATCGTGGGTTGACCATCGATTCGCCCTACATAACTCTCTGTCGCTGTCCGTCAACGTCTCACAGTCGACCTTCCTCCTGGTTCGGCTTCTTTCACTGTGACCACGCGGGATATACCACAAAAAGTCACATGTTCAATCCATCATAAATCTCCCCGGTTCAGCGCACCCTTCAGCGCAGCGTAGCGATATCGAGGATACAAAGATCGGCACTGCCGGCAGCGGCAAAAAATCAACGAAAAAGTGGCTTCAGGCCGCCATTGATATATACCCCTCGCCTGTGTCACCCCGAGACCCATAGGGGACATCTCAACCACCATGACTGCCAACATGGTAAGCAATATCAACCTGTCCTTGAGTTCAGCGACGCAGAATGCTCACCATATGCTGCAGGACAACCTACACTATCATGTGCGGGAGCATGACCGCCACAACGAAATGCGCCAAAAGACCGGCTCTCGGGTTGAGAGCTTCTTCTCCACCAACAATGTCAAGGACAGGCCAAACTCAGTATACACCGAATTCATGGAGTCCGACTGGGAGATGGAGGAGGACGATATCTACAGCGATATGGAGGATCTGGCTCATGATGACGAGGTCTCGCCTCGCAACAGTATTGGTTCAGTAAGTCATTTTTGCACCTAACTCTCACAAGTCCGTGATACGGACCGCTAACAAAGACCAAAGTCAAAGTCGGGCGGTCAACCAAGTTTCACAACAATGTCTTCCTATGATGAGGTTCAAACACCAAGATCAGTGCGCCAAAGAGGAGGGTTCCCGTTCCCGTTCGAGGAGATGAAGCAAGTGGAAGGTCCCAGAGGACCTCATCTTTTTCGCAGCTCCGTGTCCCTGCATTCCATCGAATATCAAAACGCCTTGACCCTATCGCCGATTACGGAACGGAAGGCCCAAGAACATGACCACTTTCTGCAACATACCGTTCATCTTACGACCCTTCCATCTAGGAGCAAGCGCGACTCCGGGCCCTTCCGATTCACCGATGTCGAACTCGACACACGAACCCTTCCCGAATGGACTCCTGAGATGGTCGCCCAATGGATGTTCAACGCCGGCGTTGAGCTTACTACCTGCGAGAGATTTGTGGAGAATGATATTACAGGGTCCATCTTGATCACACTAAAGTTTGAGGATCTGAAAGAGCTTGGAATCACATCCTTTGGCATGCGAACAAGGGTGTGGGATGAAATTCACTCCATGAGGAACATCCAGAAGCCAGACCCTCAGCCCGAAACCCCGATTGAGGATGAGCCGGACCGCAAGGTTGAGAGAGAGCTGCGGAGGAACGAAAGCGTGAACAAGCCCAAGAGAAAGGCGAGCAAAGTGAGGCCAAAGATCAATGACGTGATTTCTCCTCTCGAGTCAGTCTCCATTGTTGGCATTGAGCAGCTCATGCCCAAGCCTCACAGTTGCTCCAAGGGCGAGAACTGCGCCAAGTGGAAGCGGAACCAGAAGATGATTGAGGCGTTCAAGAAGGACCACCCATTTGTCAACATTGATGAAGGTGGTTTCATTATGGTTGCGGGTAATCCCGGAAACCCGCAGACGGCTGAGGCTATCGACCCCTTTCGTCCTGTCTCGGACGCCATGCCGTCGGTTGTGGCATCCTCAGACGTTATGGGACCTGGAGATCGACCAACTCTACAGTATCTCCAGGAAGCCACCCTGCGAAATGTCATGTCACGGGATCCCCAAGATAACGTTCGTCAATTCCTTGACTTCCAGAACCACCATGCGGTCGGCTCGAGCGAGGTTCCCCCAACACCTCCGTTCGAGCTATACCCCCAGCAGCAAGCTCAAGGTCCTCATGCGAGGTTGCGTGCTCTTCCTAAGCTAGCAATCCCTAATGAGGGCGGCGCTGTAGCTGGACCTGTATCGGCTCGTGCAACGTCTGCTCGTCGTCAGTCGCAGGTAATTCCTTCGTTCCGTGAGATGAGCGACCATTCTGCTTCTTCTGAAGAAGCGACTCCGGTTGGCGTATACCGCTTCGGTACACCCTTCTCTGAGATGGATGTTCCGGTCACCATGACCTCCATCCCCATCATTTCTCGAGATGTTTCCCAGTCAGTTCCGCCTGACATGAACTACCGCCATAACCCTGCCCCTCCGCGATCTATGTCTCGCGCCACTATCCGTCGGCCCTCCTTCCCTGTCATGCCTGCGCTGGATGAGAACAACATCGTCACACCCCTCACTGCCGTGCAACCGCAGAACAAGTCTTTCTCTCAGAGAGCCACCACCCAAACACAGCGCCCTCTGCAGCCCCCTCCCCGTGTGCAATACCCATGGAGCCAGACCAACCGCACCACCTTTGAGCGCGCCATCGCTCCCATGCCTGGCTCCTCGGCAGTCATTGCCCCAAGCAAGAGCGCCGGCACCAGCCCTACCGAAAGCCATAGAGTCAGCAACAGCCCTAGCAGTGGAAGTCGCCTCTCTCCCACCAGCACCCAGCCCACAGAAGACATGACGAACGGCGAAGCCGTCTCCTACCAAGGCCTCATGAAGAAGCGCAAGACCAAGATGCTCCGCCATGAGTGGCACGAGCACTACTTCAAGCTCCGCGGCACCTGTCTGACCATGCACAAGGACGCGGCCACGGCCAACAACAAGACGCTCGAGTACATTGATATTGACGACTACGCTATCGCCTGCAGCAGCAACGCCAACACCTCAAAGCTCAACGCCGCGTTCAAGGCCATGCACATCCGTCGCGGCTCCGGCGATGCCCACTCCAAGGATGACATTGCTGCCTTTAGCTTCCAGCTGATTCCCCAGGACGGCAAGGCCGCCGTCAAGGGGCAGCTGCGCAAGCGCGAGAACAGCATCCCTGGCCCTTCGTCGTTGTCGGCGGCAGCGGCCAACGGGGCCAGCGCTATCCAAGGCGCCGTTAACGGCACCGGAAAGATGCACCACTTTGCTGTCAAGAGCAGAGATGAGCGCATTGACTGGATGAGGGAGTTGATGCTGGCTAAGGCGCTCAAGCAGAAGGGTGAGGGCGCCGAAGTTGTTGTCAATGGCAACATGATTTGAGTGATATTTTTCTCTTTGTTTTCATTTTCTTCACTGTTATACCCGCCTTTCATTCTTTCTTGGGGTGTTTACATCCTGGTTTTTGTTTCAAAACACTCCCACCTCGCACCTTCGCTTCTTTCTCTTCTTCTATTGATGTCTTGGAAAGAATGATTGGGATACCTTGAGATACCACTTTGTGCCGTTGAATGGCTTTTTTTTATTTGCATTTCTTTTCTTGAGCAACATTCAACGGCGTTTTATATCCTCTGCGTGTGTTTTTATCGTGCTTTTCTTTTTTTCTGGAATGAAGGAAAGGGAAAGAGAAGTGTGTGAAAAGGGGTGAACATGGTAGATACAGGCTAGGTTGTGTACGGCCATCAGTCTGTGAACATCAAAGCATAGCACTTGATCCGGTCTGATGTGGGATCTTAGGAAACTGGGGAATTCTTGGTTTTACTTCTCACGATTTAACGACGATTTATGACCCCTTCGATACCTTTCTCTTCTTCTCAAACTGTTCAGATTGTTCTTCTTTTCAACTTAGATACGATCGTCGTTTTGAGGAGTGCACAATTCTGACCATCTGGCGACATTTGGTGTGCAATTTACTCAGCGGCAAAACAGAAAAACGCAGAAACCTACACATGGGGAGAATCAGAGAGAAATTGGGAAAGTGGGGAGGGAGGAAGAGTCCGTCACCGCGGCATCTGGATCTGGATCCAGGAGAAGGGCTCTCGGAGAAGCAGAGATCTAGATTGGGAACTAGCTAGTTAGTTACCTCTAGTTAGTCATGCCCGTAATAGGGGGAAATGAAGAAAGGCAAAATTACAGTCACCTTTCTCACCATCTCAGACCACCGTGATCATACGTGTTGATGTCATTCACACCTGTCTAGGCCTCCAGATCTTCCACGTCGAAACATACGATATCACCATCACAACCCGAAGAAGCCCGATCAACGACGCTAGGTGAGACCGAAGACAACGTCGGTCTCTCAGTGAGGCAAGAAGAGCATGAACTCCAAACCCAAGGAGACCCATCACAACGACCTTCTTTTGCCATCCCAAGTGTCTATCGAAACCCATCCGTCGGAGTGTCCGCCCGAAGGCAACCCCCTTTTAGACTTCTAGCCATCATCGTCACGAACAACCTTCGGTTTGCGGTAAGAGATCAGCAGATGCTACTCTCATCAGGCCCTGAAGAGCCCAGACACATCACATGAACAAAAGTGGCTGTGTGCGTTGTCTACCTAGCAGTTAGCGTAAGTGACAGGAGATACCTTACCATGCTCACCTTGATGGTGAGCTCGTGGGTGACGGAGGTTGACCAATCTGGTGAAGCACAATAGCCGCCCACCTGAGAAGCACCCAAACGCTTCGCGCGCGTAGCAAAAAGATGGGTGGGCAGGCAAGGACAACTCGGCGCTTAGCGGCAGATGAGACGGCAGGTGTGACGGGAGTGATGAATGCCAAGAGATTGTTCGGGTACTGGAGCAGGAGCAGTTCGGCTTCCACCTTCTTTCCACTTCAAGTCTTGAAGATTGGGCAAATAAAACCCATTGATTTTGGAGGAAGGAATGAACTTGGACACTCCCGGATATTGCTCTGTCCATCAGCAAAAATTTGCCCCAGTGAAACGATTCTTTCCAATTCGGGCATCAGTATGTAATTCAGCAAGCACCACCACCACAGTGTCACGATTTTTCTAGTAGAGACACAGTGAAGCTGATACCTGGGGCAGAAGAGATTCAGGAGAAGAGGCAACCGGGCCTCAACAACGGGCCGTCCACTCGTCCGGGTGGCAATGAGACCGTGACGGCTCGATAGTCGACCAGTTGGTCGGCCATCGGTCAAGTCTCCGAACGTCGAGCGAGCGGCGAGGTCCGCGAGTACAGTGCAAGGTGATAACTGTTGGGGGAGGCAAATGAATGTTTTTACATGGATTAATGGAACTGAAGTGAGGTAAGGTTAGATGAATGAAGTCATTCCGGGCCTCTTTCCAGGGCCTCACTTGGGCCTCATTTGGGCCTCTTTCCGGGGCCTCATTGATGGTCTTGGGTGGCCTGCTTACGAGGAATCTCTTCATGAACAACACAAAGTCGGGTTATTTGGGTTGATCACCTTCAATCTTTCTTCACTTCCTTCCCTTCAGTCTTTGCCACATGATTGATGTGATAGTAAGAGGCAGCCAACTAGACCAACTAGATCAAGCCAGCCAGAATGGGCGGTTCAATATAGTGGAAACATCTGTCAGCAGTCCATGGCTTTCAAGGCGTGATCGGTCGAAGATGAGATCGCAATAACACATTTCGCCCCGGCGTCTATTTTCCCCGTCTTCGATTAACTGAGGTGCGTGAGGCTCATTCGGCCGCCGGGAAACCCGTTCGGGGACCCGGGGACCCTGAAAGACGGGACGGGAATCTTGATCTTGCTCGGAACCAACAACCCAACCCAAACTTCCAACTTCTGTCCGCCTGCGGCCACCACCACTAACTGGCATCAAATCTGATCAGCTGAGAATCTGTTCTAAGATGCCCGTGGCCTTCTTTGCTCTATCATAGTGAACCGCGCGCGAGCGAGACTTGAACAACAAGGGAATTGAAAGAATCCTCGAGTGTCCGACCTCCCCGACCAACATAACACCATCGTCTCCAGCGCCTACAGCGCCTAGATATATACAAAGATTCAAAGTTGGAAGTTTGGAACTTAGAATGGGCTAAATACAATGTGTTAAGGATGGAATACCACGACCGGTACCTAGGCGGTACTTTCACCGACTCAGGGTCCTCAGGGTCAGTGACCTAGTTGACCGATGACGTGCGGCGGTTGTCGTTCATTGTTCGTAATCAGCATGATGTAGCTGTTGGGCCAACACTGGCGCTACAGTATGTGGCACGAGGGGGGAAAGTGGACGAAGAATGCCCTTTGTTTGAATTGTAGCTGCGGGACCGCCATGCTCGGTTTGTATGAGGCTCTGCACCGGCAACCGGAGCCTCATCAGATTGCTGGATGATCAAACGTCCGACTTCGGGATGCATATCCGGCTGGTATTGTTGGGTTATGTAAACATCACAGGTAAACAAACACCAGGAGTGGATGGTGTATCGAGGTTTGGCAAAAAATGAAATGATTTTGAAACTCCTACTAGTAGATGATATAATAGGCATGGTATCTCTAACCCATGATCCCAATACTGCACTTGCACTTGCACTGAACAATGATGATGTGCATATAACAGCAACAGCAACGGCAATAACAACGCCGCCGCAAACCACAACCCAACCGTTACCCCTGAACCTTCCAGGAAGTAGCCATTTACCTCGTGTTCTTCTTCTTCTTGAGTCTCGCCGCCTTCTCCCTCGCGTACTCGTTCGCCGCCTGGCCTTCCGATCCCTGGATCTCCGCCACCAAGCGCTTGTACTTCTTCTCGTACGCCTCGTCCTTGGCCTTCTTGACCTTGAGGTTCTCGCGCTGCATGAAGGCCGCGTCCTTGCGGAGCTCCCTGAGCGCGCCCTTGCGCTCCTTCTTGTGCTCGGCCCGCAGCTTGGCCAGCTCGGCGCGCTCGCGGTCGGGGTCGTAATGCTTGTTTGGGTCGAACGAGTCCTCAAACTTGGGCACGTACGTCTTGATGGCGAGCGGCTTGTGGTGATGCAGCTCGAGCGGCCGGCGGGAGACCTGGGCGAGCTGGAGCAGGCGGGAGATGCTCGTCGTTGTGTCCTTGAGCTGCTTGACGAGGGCCGCGGGGAGCTGGGCGGCGTTGGACTTCGTGGTCAGGTGTTGGAGCACGCGCTGGGCGGGCTGGAAGGTCTCGTAAAACGCGGGGAGCTTGCACCACGTCTCGGAAGCGGTCCTGAGAACGGAGGTGATGGTGCTGATAATGGCAACCTTGAGAGCGGACTCCTCGCTGGCGGAGCGAGCGCTCTTGGGCTGCTGGCAGTCACCGCAGTTGAGCTTCCTGACGGTCACCTTACTGGCACCCTTGACACGGATACCAGCAGCGGGCTCGTGTATGGGGAACAGACCCAGCTTCTCCTTGGGCTTCTCCGAAGCGAGCGAGCAGAGAGTGTTGAGGCAGAAGTTGATAAACTCTGGTACGTAACGCTTAGAGAAGGATTGGTACTGAAGGGCGAGGATCGAGAGGTAAGCGCCGATCGAGTAGTCGGCGAGTGTCTGGGGAATCTTTTGTCCCAAGTAACGGGTAATGGAAAGCATCGCAGGGGTGACCACCTGATGGAAGTGATCAGAAGTAGGGTATGTTGTGCCAATAGCTGTGAGAAGCATAAGGTCGCCGGCAGTAAGAGCCAGTGGCCGCTCCTCCTTGATCTCCTCGAGCCGTGACCTGTAAGCCTTGGATACCTCGATCGGGAAGTTCTTTGCGAGCGAGTGGACGTGGCGGATCAAGTTCTCAATGGTAGGGAACCAGGTGGGCTCGAACTGGTCGCCAAGATAAGCGATATGCTCAATGAGGGCCTGGGCGAAGTTTCCAAGGCGCTCCTTGTTCTTTGCGTCTAGCTTGGGGTGGTAGAGAGCTCTGATCCTCTGGACGGCCACTGGAAGTTTGGTCACGGGAAGGCTTCCCAAGATCTCCAATAGCTGCTCGTGACTCTCGGGACATGTAAAGGTATAGGGTATGCCGTCCTCGTCGCCGCCTTTTGACTGAGCGTGAAGTTTTGTGGCCACCTCTTTCGACTCGCCGTCCTCACCACCATTTACAAGCTCGTCCTCATCAGGATCATAGGCATCCTCGTCGTCGCTCCCGTCGATGTCCGACATGTCGTCCCCGTCCATATCCAACTCAGAGCCGCTTGCGATAAGATCGTCTTCGAGCAAGAAATCGTCTTCGTCGTCCAAACCCATCTCAGTGGCGGTCATTCGTAGCTTGATACCCTTGCCGAGGCCGAACTCGTCCTCATCAGCCTCGTCTTGTGCCTCTTGGTCGTCTCTCTTCTTCTTGCCCTTCTTCTTCTGCTCCTCCTCTTCCTCGTCATCCGAGACGATCTCGCCCCGCATGCGCCTGAGTCTCTTCTCCTCCATCTCCTTGAGACGCTTAACTCCTTCCTCCGCCTTCTCCTCGTCGGTCTTTGTCCTGTCGGTAACCTCGGCCCTGGCTTCACGCGCTGCCTGCTTGAGACGCATGTTGTATTCCTTCTCGAGTTGGTCCATGTCGATTCCTGCCATGACGGCGGGGCCCTTGGGCTCCTTCGTTTCCTTCGGCTTCATCTGGAAGAGTAGGGACTGCAGTTCTGGTAGTTCCTTGTCGAGCTCAACTCTTAGATCGTCGTCCTCATCCTTGGCGGCTTGTCGTTCCTGTAGAAAAAAAAAATTAGCAGGCGAATGGAAGCAGATGGCTCAGCGGTGGTCCTTACGTATTTGAAGGCCTTTGACTTGGCGATAACCTCCTCCATGACTTCCTTCTTGGTCTTCTTCCTCTCTGGTTGTCCATCCTCTCCTTCACCTTCCGCGGCCTCCTCCTCGGCGCGAAGGCGCTTGAGGAACTTCTTTCTGGCGGAACGCTCATCGTCGGATTCCATATCGGAAACGTCCTCGTCGAAATCGTCACGGCCGGCCTCGATGTCGTCGTCGTCAAAGAGAGTCTTGCCGGCGTGTGTAAGGGTAACCGGTTCTTGCTCGTCGTCAGAACCCTCCAAATCAAAGACGGTGTTCTTCTTGTGGCTCTTCATCTGCTCGCGCGCGAAACGCTCCATCATCTTGTCCTCTAGCGTCATGTTGGGGTCGTCCTCGCCGAAACGTCTATCGACAATACCGCCGACCTTGTTGCGCTGTTGCATTTCGACCAAGAGAGTTTCCCGTCGCTATTGATAACATGGTTAGCATCAAACATACATAACCAGTAACTCAAACGAAATGGAATTGACGAACCCTCTGCTCAGCGGTGGCCTTCGCGAGACCGGGACGGCCCTGGATGCCCTTGGCCAGTTTGTCATTTTGGGGCTTGTTGGTGGTGACCTCGAACTTGGGTCCTCTGGCGTTGGTCTTGAACTGGAAAGGGTTGAACTGTTCTCTGATGCTGGCGAGAGCTTCGTGGCGCTGGAGTCGCCTGTCGGTGGAAGCCTTCGCATCCTGGGCGTTTTGGCGCTTTTGCTTCTTGGATCTTTGAGGACCAATGATGCCTTGGTCCTTGAGGGAGGCCTTCAGCCTCTTAAGCTGAGACCCGGCCATGTTTGCTGAGATCTCTCGATTGTCGACTTGACAGGGGAGTGTTGAAAGAGAGAGAGGGAGATGGCGTCGCGAAGTGGGTTCGATCGCGAGGCCGGCAATCGATTGTCTTTGGCGGTTCTCAGAAATTTTGGAGGTGAAGGGTGCTTATCTTATCGGCACGCCCCACCTGCATTTCTTGGCGGTCACAGTCGACAGGGGCAGCAGAAGCACCTGCCCTGGCTGTGCTGCACTGTAGCTGCTGAAAGTTGAAGCTCTACAGCGCCTGTCACTCCACTGAACGGAACGAAAGCTCTCCATCGTCATCCTCCTGCCCATGTTTTAAGAGTCCTCTTAAACCTCAAAGTCGCGATGTGATCTAGAAACAACACGAGTCTACCTTATGCAGAAGCATCTTTCTTCACCATACCGTTATTATGGGCTGGCAATCCTCCGTTCTCCGAGATGAGAGGGTCGTCTTCACCGGCGTCGGCTTCGTCACGGCGAGCTTGATCATCTTCGCCATGAACACTTGGCTAACAAGATGGCGAGACGAGACCATTGTCACTCCAAATCCGCCAAAGACGCAGTACATCACGCAGCAGACCGAGGACTCACTCGAACTGAAGACGTTGGACACCTTGCTGGGCCACTACAACTACGCCATCAAGGAGACGGCTGCCAAGATCATCTGTGATAGGGCTGCCAATGACCCCGGCCTCCTGGAGACGTTGCTCTGGGGCATCACCCGTCCGGATTATGACGAGCGTGTCAAGAACTTGAGGGCTCTAGCTATCATCTGTGTCCCTCGTGAGTGCTCCAAGAATACTCGAGAATCACCCAGTCACTAACATGACCACAAGGAGTCCTTCCTATGCTTCACACCTGGAAAGCATACTCCGCCATAGTCCGGTGCCTCGAGCTCTCCCTCGACCCGGAGCAGGAGGTGCTCGAGAATGAGGGATGGGACGATTATCCATTGAGGGATATCACCGAGAAAATGTGCTTCATCTTTCTTGAGCAGCTGGTCGATCATAACGGGCCAGAGATGCTGATCCGCTCCAAGTTCGTTGAGCGTTGGCTGTCCAAGCAGAACTGGGGCAGGACTGAGGAGGACAGACAACGCAACTTCCACAACTATATGTTGTACAAGGACAACAAGATGAGGAGGCTTGCGGATGCGGTGCGCAAAACTGAGTCGGGAAGGTCGGTACTGGTCAAGTGTGGTCTTATGTCCCAAGAAGGGGCTGATGACTTCGCGGCTGAGCAGGCGGATAACTTGAACCTCATGGACACAAGTGGCGAGCGGTATAACCTCCTGCTCTCTATTAACATGGGTAGGACCCCGCGGGCCCAGGAGACGAGTGCCGAGGAGCAGCGGATCAGACACCGGAATCGCGAAGCAATTGTGATGAACGATGGGACTAGGCCGATCGGAAGGGACGATATTATTCACCGAGACACGGAGTGGCGGGTTTTGGGAGAGCCTGGTCAGTCTTAGAGGAGTGGCTCAGTAACTACAGAGGTTGTTACCATCGCGGTGTGATTGTGTCTTATAAGGAAACATGGACGGATAAGGAAAAGGGAAAAGAATGGAATAAAGAACGTTTAAGCTTTGAATTATTAGCATTGAATCAGGGATCCAGATTTAACAAAAGCTTCGTTTGGGCGGATAATATGGTGGGCGTTTGTTCTGTAAAAAAACGTCATATGCATGGTTTGTTCAATCGTTAACGATGCTGGAGCAACTCCACCAAAATCTTTAACAAGGAAGCGACGACACCTCAACACAACAAATCACTGCAATGCTCACATTAACTTTGTGATCCAATTCAACCAAACCACAACCTGAACCATTGACTTTTCGCCTTTTTGAAAGACCAGCGCACTAGAACACATCACATCGCCTCCCCGCCAATCGACACGCAGCATCACCTTAACTAAAACCGCGGCGCCGCCGTTCGTCATTTCCACACTCCCGGCCCCACTCCGCTCCGAACACCACCTCAACCTCCGCCCTCCGCTCCATGCTCGGATTTCATCAACTTCATCCGCCATCATGCCCTCCTCAAAACCAATCGACATCCCCTCCTTCGCCTCCACGCAACTCAACCTCCTCTCCTCCGAGCTCGCCGCCGAAATCGCCGAGACCTCCGAGCTCATCGGCTTGCACACGCCCACCGCCCTGCAGCGCGCCGGTCTGGCGCTGACCAACCTGGTCGTCAACGCCCAGCGGACCGGCTACGGCGGCAAGACCGTGTTGGAACTCGGTCCTGATTCTGCCACTGTTACTGCTTCTACTAGTACATCTACTTCTCAAAGGGGAGGCTATGATGGACCGGAACTACCTGAACATGGAATCAGGACGGGCGATATCGTGCTGGTGTCTGAGCAGCCGGCTGGGAGCGCGAAGAAGAGAGAGGTCAGGGAGTTGGAGAAGAAGGGCGCGAAGGGCGTGGTGACGAGGGTGGGGAGGGGGGTCGTGGGCGTGGCGCTGGATGAGGATAAGGGGGAGGAGAATGTAGTTGGGACGGGGGGGTTGGGTGGGAGTGGGAGGGTTTGGATGGTTAAGTTGGCTGATGATGTTACTTTTAGGAGGTGAGTTTTTGATGACTGATGTGAAGTGAAGTGAGAGATGAAAAGAGGCGGCTGGTTAGGGTTGGTGGTGGATAAGAGGAGAGCAAAAGGGGGGGCAGAGACTGGGGGATGGGGAGTTGGTGATGGTACAAGCAAGTAGCAGCTGACATGAGAATTACAGGATGAACGGAACCATGGAGAAGCTCCAGAAGATGAGCGAGTCGGAACACTCCATGTTCATCAGAGTCCTCTTCGGACAGTCATCACCCTCACCCGTCCCGGCGGATCTAAGTAATGACCCAGAGGTTGGCAACATCGAGTGGGTTGATCCTACTCTGAACGACTCTCAAAAGGATGCTATTAGGTTTGCTTTGGCCTCGAGGGAGATAGCTCTCATCCATGGTCCTCCCGGCGTACGTTTACACGTTGCCCCCTTATTCAGCTTCATGTTTGACTAACTCACGACAACAGACCGGCAAAACCCACACCCTAATCGAACTAATCCTCCAACTCCTCCGCCGCGACCTCCGCATCCTAGTCTGCGGTCCCTCGAATATCTCAGTTGACAACATCGTTGAGCGTCTTTCTCCTCATAAACTGCCCATCCTCCGCCTCGGCCATCCAGCCCGCCTTCTCCCCTCCGTCCTCTCGCACTCGCTCGACGTCCTCACCACGACCTCGGACGCCGGCGCCATCGTCAAAGACGTGCGAGCGGAGATGGACGCCAAGCAGGCCTCGATCCGCAAGACGCGCAACGGGCGCGAGCGCCGAGCCATCTACACGGAGCTGAAGGAGCTGCGCAAGGAGTACCGCGAGCGGGAGCGGCGGTGCGTGAGCGACCTGGTAGGCAGGAGCAAAGTCGTGCTGGCGACACTGCACGGTGCTGGGGGCTACCAGCTCAAGAACGAGGAGTTTGACGTGGTGATCATCGACGAGGCGAGTCAAGCGCTGGAGGCGCAGTGTTGGGTTCCCTTGCTGTGGGCGAAGAAGGCGGTGTTGGCGGGTGATCACTTGCAGCTGCCGCCGACGATCAAGTCGTTGAACTCTAAGGCTGCCACTACAAAGGAGAAGAAGGAGGGCCAGACGCTGGAGACGACACTGTTTGACAGACTACTGGCCTTGCATGGCCCCTCGATCAAGAGGATGCTTACCACGCAGTACCGGATGCACGAGAAGATCATGCGTTTTCCCTCGGACGAACTTTACGAGTCTAAGCTGGTGGCGGCCGAGCATGTCAGGGAGCGCTTGCTCAAGGACTTGCCGTACGAGGGCGTGGAGGCTAATGACGACACCACCGAGCCGCTGGTTTTCATTGATACGCAGGGCGGCGACTTCCCGGAGAAGAACGAGGAAGAGCTGGACGGCAATGGATCGACAGACAAAAAGAAGGTCATCAGGAGTCTTCACGGCGAGAGTAAGAGCAATGAGATGGAGGCGGCGTTGGTGAGACAGCATGTGCGTGGCCTGGTCGAGGCGGGAGTTAGACCAGAGGACATTGCGGTTGTGACGCCGTATAATGCTCAGGTATGTTTTCGAACGTTTCCATCCTTGGTTCTGCCTGTTCCCTTCTTCCCTGCTTGGTCTTCTTTTGGAAGAGAAAGAGAAAGGCCTACCACGGCAGGCTCGTATGCTTTGCATGAAACAACGTGTTGTGTGCGCCCAGGCCACGGCATAAAAACGCATTACACGGCATTGATGACTGACCAACTCTTCTTTTGTGGTTGTGTGATCACAGCTTTCCATCCTAGCACCCCTAAAGGATGAATTTCCCGGCATCGAACTCGGCAGTGTAGATGGATTCCAAGGCAGAGAGAAGGAGGCAGTCATCGTCAGCCTTGTCCGCAGCAACGATGAAGGCGAAGTCGGTTTCTTGGGCGAGAAACGACGGCTGAATGTGGCCATGACGCGGCCGAAGCGGTCGTTGACGGTTATTGGAGACTCGGAGACGGTCAAGAAGTAAGTAAAATGACGGGACATCAGGAGGACCTGTACTACATCACCCTCTACACCAGGCTTGATGACTGACTCGACTCTTCTTCGCCGACAGGGGTAGCGCATTTCTCAAAAGGTGGATGGAGTTTCTAGAGGAGAATGCCGACTTGAGGTATCCAGACGTTTCGAGCTTGGCGTTGGAGTCATGATAATGACAAAACGTATGTACAGTCCAATGCTGGTTCGTTTGTTAGCTCGAGACCTCAGGTCAAGTTCCCTAGGCGTTTTTATATCTCATTGATTCGTTTCGTTCTATGACTAAAGCGTAATTCAACTTTGAATATGCTATTTCCGAAACTTGATATACAATATTGAATCTTACTAAGGCCTTTGGGACAATTCGGGATAGATTTCGTGAAGAATTTCAGGGTCAGGCACCAGGTACGAAAAGCACGGACATCGGAAGGGGACGAGTAAGAATCCTTCTAGAAGAGCGGGCCGACAAAGCTTGACGGAAACATCATGTCTGCGTGCCTGAATGGACTCTGGCTTTACTTTTTCAAAACAGGTATGTACCTGGGCAGTATGTATAGTGATACTATACGCGACATAAGCGAAAAGAGTTACGGAATCTAGGCATACGAAGCGAGTAAGCGAGTGCGCTCACGGCATGCCACGTATTGGGAGGCGAAAAGGCAGGAGGCTCTTTTTGGACACCTCAGCTTAATTTGCACACTTTGTCCACTCGGGGATATTCCCCTACCTACTCTGCCTCATTCTGTGCTCCATTATCTGTGTTGGGCGACCTGGTATTCCTATTCGTTCTTTAGAGTATATGTTGTGCTTTGTGCAGAGTCAGAAGTTGAAGTGAGGTTAAATGAGTTGAGGTTACTCGGTTGAGGTCTCTGGAACTGTCTGGACGGGGGCCTCGCCCCGAACCCGGAACCACAGAAGCCAGAAAGGGGAATGGTGGCTTTCTTGCGATGTCTCTGATGAATCGTTTTCTGTCAATCGAATTCGAGTTGTGCACTCCAGTTTCCATGCTGTGCAAGGTGAGAAGAAGCATGAGAAAGAACGAAGTGAGAAGTCCTCAGATGTTGGAAGGTTGAAAGGTGTGGGGCAATTGCAGTTCCCTTTTCGCGGGGACGTCCCTCTTTTAGGCATCTTTTACAAAAAAAACTCAAAATTCTCGAGAAGGAAGGAGACGACTCGGAGTGATGCACGAATGAGTTGGCAGCGTCGAGGCCATGAAGGAAGAAAGGCACTGCAGCGTTTCGTCTTGAATGGAGCAGTTGGAAAATTATTCTTCTTTCCCTTCCTCTTTAATATCAAAGTGCCATATCTGGACTGACCAAATGAGATTCAGGTGCATTCAATCGTCCGCAGTGTTTTAGGTTTGTACCACGATGTGCATCCAGAACAGTGAGTACTACGTGACTAAGTAGAAATTGCGATAGGGTAACCTTTTCGAGACACTGCAACAACGACGACGACGACCGCGCGCGCGGGGTGTTACCAATTCCCGGTTTCGTCGAACAACTGAACCTTGCTGAATGACCTCCGAAGAAATGCTTGGCCTTGCCCCTCTTGTTACAGTACCTCGTGAGCTCCTCCAATGTCCCATTGGAAGGCAAGGAGGCAAGGTAGAGGTTATCTACAGCATCAGCAGTGCAACTTGACAAGAACAAAACTCACCAATCTCGAACGAGCTGTCCTACCTTTGCACGAGGACTTGGCAAGATTAGTATATACCACCGGAGCTTTTTTCAAGGCCTTTTTCCCCTCGCTCCAGATGGAGGTCCTGAGTCCTGAGTCCTGGCTCTGGAGGTGGTCCCCGTGATGGTTCCTTTGGCTGTAGTTAGTTGTTGTGATCTGTCGCACTTGACTTGATTCATGAGCACGGTAGCATCCAACATCTCGTCCAATAGTATCACCAACCTCGTATTCTCCGCTTCCACGATTCTCCCCATGCCCCCTGCCCTGGGCTTGTCCTTGACCCTTTCATTCACTTTCGAACTGCCCGTCTGCGAATCGAAGCCCGTGCGCCTATGTACTATCGAGAGATCAATCACATACACGGCACCTGCCTCGTCACATCTCGCTTCATTTCAAGATTCCGTGCGGGAAAATGAAAAACGGATGATGCCCTGAATGGCCTGACACTTTTTCCAGAACGCCATCCCTTCCCTCAAGAAAAACAAAAGAAAAGAAAAGAAAAGAAAAAAAGGTCCTCCCTCCCTCCCGAGACATTGCATCAACGCCGACCGACCGAGAGGGAGCGATATCGATGGTCAACCACTATGAAGCCAGGGAGTGTCATCCGATGCTAGATTAGCCGCGCTCTATTAATCCTGCCGTCGACCAACTATTGGCTCATCACGCCACTCTTCTGCCGTCGTCGTCTCAGCCGCTGCCATTGATGTTATCCCCAACGTCCTATGAAGTTGTCGCTGTTGTTGTGATGCAGCACAGCATGCATGCACCACCTCTATAGTTACCCCTTCTCATCCAGTTGAATTTCGTCCTCGAGGTCCTTTCAGAAAGCACAGGAGAGGCACCGGAACAGCCATGGAGGCTCAAAGAGGCTCATCTTCTCTTGTCAGGGCTCAGGGACTCCAGCCAAACACACACCCTCGATGATGACACTGCATTCCCTCGCTAGCGAATCACAAAAGCAATTCGCCCAACATAAATTGTTTGGGCTTGCATATGCATTGCAATGTCTTTGCACTGCAGTGTCGCAGTGTCGAAAGAGGAAAAGAGCACGCCCGCGCACGAAAACACCGAGCTCGTTCGGGGACCTGAGGAAGGCAGTGTTGTTTCGCAATGCGAAAATGTCAATTGTCAATTGTCAGAGAGAGCGAAAGCGAGATGGATGATGGCTTCTCGATTTGGACATGTCTGACATCGATACCTAGTCTTTGATGTCTTTCCAGGAGACTAGTTATCGCACGGACCTTTCGGTTTTCATGTCGGATTCGGCCAAGATGGAAGTGTTCTCTTGAGACAATATCCATGTTGCCATTGAAACAACTTTCCGCGGACGGAACACGACTCTGATCGCGGGTCCTCAGTAGTGTTGTAGACAAGATCAGAGACATTACCATGTGGTCACTTACTGTAAGCTACTATATATAGCACGGGAAAATCATAACAGTCGAACCTCGACCATATCATGTCATCGTGAGTACTAGAAACGGCATTCATTAGCTTCTCAACATCTCAACCACATTCCCGTCTGTTCGGACACGCTCGCGCGCTCTCGGTATGTATCGGTATCGGTGATTTCCCACGTCGGACTCCGAACTGCCTGTCTCTTCAAGGGCTTCAATGACCTACAGAACCACATGCCTAGACGGGATCACGGGGAGTTGCGCTAGTCCGCCTGTACGGCTACCTCATAGTGGAGTAAGCATTGCTGTTGCTGTTAGAGGCCAATACCGTCCCCCCTTTTTTGGCCCCAGGGCCTTACCCCACTGTCTATGGGCAGCACTGTCCAGAAATTCTTCACAAGCAATCGACGAAAAGGGAAGTTGTCGGTTGACGACGACAACCCCAACTGGCTCGTCCATTCAAAGAAAACACTAAAAAATCGCGAGTCCCACTCTTCTTCAGCAGCGAGATCCTCATCTTGCAGACTGACAGCGCTCGATCGGATGTTGATCAGGGTTTTTGTATCCCACAGGTAAAGGGGAACAGTGCTGGTGACGACAGACGACGACATATGATACCTAGACGAGCAGACGAACCGACGACGAGCAACAACAGTTCAGTCACTTGCGCACTTGCGTCCGTCACCATCAATCATTCCTCCCGTCTCGCCGTATCCGGTTCAGTTCAGTTCGGCTGGGTTTCCGTACGGTCCAGGAGGGCCGGATCACCCACGCCCACAGCGCCCACGCTCCTAAACAAGGGACAAGGATTTGCTTACCAACCGCTTGTTACTCGCTTGTTCGTTCGACTTGGATGCCCTGGATGCGCTCGGAGTTTTTCCAATACCTACTTCGCGATCTCTTCTTCTTCTTCAAGCGAGAAAAAGACTAGACACTAGACTAAACAGAGTTGGGTAAGCGATCGATGCTTGCTCATCGCCTACCTATCCAGGTCCGGGTCCTAGTGTAGTTCTCGATAGGAGCGTTGCTGTAGACGAGTCAGTTTGAGACCTTCGAATCGACACCCTAAAAAACGCCATGTACAGAAAAGAGGAACCCGCTAAACGGCGACCTGAATCCGTAGGTTATTCGTTGATGTTGTACCTTAATGGCTGAAAGTAAGGAATTGCGCTGTGCGTTAAAAGTACGGTGTCAGTCCCCACTTTTGAAACCGACCGCCAAATATATATATATTGTAAAACAATCGATACGTAACAACAGTAAAATCTTCATTCACCCATATCATCACCAATCTTGAGGGTATTTACAATTTAATTACTACTCTATACTCGTATAAATCCCCCCGATCGATTAAAATTAATACTAAAGGATCCTAGCTAACCCGCTAGCCTATACCGTATACGATTTATATTAGGCACCGCCGTGCCCGCTATACTAATTATACTTCCTAAACGCTCCTTCTTTAACGACGGTAATAAACCCCGACAATCGAAGCGGATTTTACAGCCCAATACCCGTATAACTCGTATAAACGCCGGTCTTAATAACGGAAATAGAGGAAATAGAAATAATAAGAGGACTCCTACGCGTACAATAAGTAGTATAACTATAGCGGTAAAATCCTAATCCTAATTAAATAGGCCTAATCCCTGGATTATTCTCTTAAATAATAATAATAATATTACGTCAAATAGTAGTAATACTAATAGTAAGAAGGGTAAGAAGGCTAATATTATTAATAAATAATTTATTCGTACTTCTTCTATACCTTTTTTAATAAACGGTATACGAATTATACTTCGACTTCCCGGTAATTCCTTTCCAACTATTTCGATTACTTTTCTAATTACTTCGACTACTCCCCTAATTGCTTTATTATTTCGAATTCCCGCTATTATATCGTCTTCTCGAACTACTACCGCCGTTACTTCGTCTACCCGAACTCTTAAACCGCTACGCCCCTAGGCTAGAAAGTAATAACCTCCCTATTATAAAACCTCTATTGAAAATAAAAATAAATCCTACTATTTAATAATTATAAATAATAGAAATAGAGAATATAAGGATATACTGGGGGTATTGCAAATATTATAAAGCGAAGTCGACTAAAGCGAAATTAAAATTATTAAAGTTAATCCTCCTCGTATTATTCGTATTGCTTAAAAATCCTATAAATTAACGGTAATATTTCGAAGACCGCCCCTAATACCTAATTTCCTAAATATCTTATTTATATACAACGGAATATAGTTAGTGGATACTAATTTTAATAATCTCCCTATAAGGCCCGGTAAATTGCCCGCTCTCGTTTCGACCGACCGTATCCCTATCGAAAAGGATAAGGACGGCTATATCAATTTAAATAATTACGACTTTGGCGTCGGGTTCTTAATTAGAGTATAGCAAACCGAAAATAACCTTATAGAAATTACCTATAACGAATATAATCTTTTTGGTATAGACCCTAATATTATTGTATAGTATTCGGACTAATCGGTTAATATATAAGAAACGAATAGGAAAGGTATAATACTCTTTTAAGACTGCGTAATCCTTAAGAAAAACGATTTAATTATACCGTTTAGCAATTATAATACTTCGAAGGTAATACTCAATTTCGTATAGTAGCCGGTTAAACGATATTTTATTATAATTACTATTTACTTTCGTATTATTAGCGGATTTTAATAGTAAAATACTACTTCTATATTTAGTATACCTACCCTATTTCGAATTACCTCTTTTATAGAATAGTTAATTAATTATAGTATATTATAGTCCTAATCCCAATCCTAATTTCAATTAATTAACCGCTAATCTTCTCACTAGTTTTCTATACTTATTACCGCGCCTATTAGCACTTCTGTCACAGGGCTAGCCTGTATTGCACGTGTTCGCTCACGTGCCTTGTACTAGCGCACAATAGCTTTTAAGACTACTATCGCTATTAGACGACTGGCTAATAGCGGTCCGCTAGGGATTTATATCGGGTCTACCGCTAGCCGCCCTTATAAGGCCAATCTTCTAAATACTCGTCTATACTCTCTCCTTTTCTCCTTTGTATAATTACGTATAATTATATTTACTATCTACCCTTTACCCGTAATAATTAATTACACCTTTTAATTATTACGTTTATAGCGCAAACCTCTCTTTTTATTGCGCTATTAATTTATTAATTGCGCGCGCGTATAAGAATCGCCTCGTTAATCGAATTACTAAGTTTAATACCCCTAAATATCGATAATTGTAAATCGTAATAGTCCTAATCCTATTCCCCTTTATTTAATAAATAAGGGTAAGTACTTTTTATCTAAGGGATAAAAATTTCGCCTTTATACGACTACCCCCTTTCCGCTCGCTCTTATATTTTATAATAAAAATAATAACCCCGTTACCTTTTCGCCTATTGGTAATACCGGCAGCAATCTTCCTAGCGCTCCCCTAACTACGTCCTTTAATTTGAACGACGTTTATAAGGTATTTAACGAATTTATTAGTATTTATAATATAACTGTCTATTGCGCTACGCTTTTCGAATTTCCCCCCTCCCCGGCCGTTAGCGACCTTATCGCTAGTATTGAAAACGACGAAGAAAAGAAAGCCGTCCCCCGTAACTACCTCGCGTCCGTTATTATCCTTGCTAATAATCCCGCCTTTTATTCGATTATTGCCCCGCTCAATCGCCTTTACTATACCCAATTCGCCTTCTACGACGACGTTGCTAACGATTTCGAATATAATAAAGAGGAATTAAAGATTATTCGTATAATAATTAATAAAGCCTAAAATAACTTCGATTAGAAGAACTTCGATTATATTAACCTTTTAACTATATATATTAACCTTTAGAAATAATATAATAACCTTCTCGCAAATTATAACGCCTTTAAAATTTATAGCGTTAATATTCGAACTCTCTATAATAATTTCGTCGTAGTAAGTAAAGATAAAATGTTATCCCTTAGGCAAATAGTAAAAAACCTGCCTATTTTTATTAGTAAAAAGAATATTAATACTACTTATAAATATAAAATCTTTAAAGCTTAGTATTTCTATATCTAATCTTAATAGAAATACAACCCCTTACTTTATATTAATAAAGACGTTAAAATTATTTATACGGTTATATTATTAGGCTTAAAAATCCTCTCTAATATTT
Organism: Neurospora sp. CHS-2018c; assembly: GCA_009806235.1. Classification (NCBI taxonomy): domain Eukaryota; kingdom Fungi; phylum Ascomycota; class Sordariomycetes; order Sordariales; family Sordariaceae; genus Neurospora; species Neurospora sp. CHS-2018c. Next base: position 278,402 of record RAPC01000015.1, read on the forward strand.
AAAACGACTTCGATATTATTTAAATTAGCGGCGATAAGAATATTTAGCGTTAAAAGACTAATACCGAATTTATAGAGTACTTTATTACCCGTTTCTAGAACGTTAACCTAAAAATAAACGCCGGCCGCTATTTAGAAGAGTTCTTTATAAAGAATATATCCTTTACTAAATTTAAATTCGAATTTACTAACTTTATAAATCTATATAATTTTAATAATTCTATAAAAGTCTACTACTTACGGAATAAAATTAATAAACGTCTCTATAATATATTAATTTACCGCAATCTCCTCGAAATTAATAATTTTAAGAAATAGTTTATAATCTATTGTACCGTCGCTAATAACTTCGAAAATGCCGACTATTATTATAAGATAAACGCCTATATTCTAAGTACTAGCCCTTTAAACCCCGGCGGTAGTAATAGTAGTAGTAATACCTCTAATAGTATTACCAATTCCTATAATACCGATAATTTCCCTATTAACCAAAGTAGTAATAAAATAGATTTTAACGCTATTGACCTCGCCGTCTTTATTTATAAAGACGTTCTCAATTAACGCTTTCGTAATAGTTTCTACCGCCGTTATACTAAATTTAGCTATATTGCCCGCGAATATACTACTTCTATTAACTACGGTTCTTAAGGCCTTTAATACGAAAAGGGTAAGAAGAATAAAGGTAAGGGTAAAGGTAAGAATTATTATAGCCGTAGTAATTAGGAGGAAGTCTATACCGCTAACGCCGCCCCCGCTACTATAATAGTTCTTATAAAACCTATTATTAGCGGCGAATACTATAATAATCCGGAAAACGAATAACCTCTATACTTAATCGCGTATAAAGGCCTTATCGGTTATCTTTATTTTGGAAACGAATTTTAAACTCTTCTAAATTAGAGGTTTTGGAGGAGATTAGGATTTAATTTTTAAATAGTTCTACTTTGCCAAATTTAATACTCTTATCTTCTTATATTATAATTAGTTTACGTAAAAATTATTATATTTCTCTCATTAATACTAATTATTCCGTTTTCGCCTTTATTAATTGCTTATTTATCGTTAAATATAACCTCCCTCGCTTTCGCCTCCTTTAATTAAAGAAGTTAATTCTCGCTAATAGAGTAATTAAAGGTATTATTTCTAAAGGAGTAATAATTAAATTCTATATCGGCTATTATAATAAGACCCTTACCTTTTTAATTTATAATATTTTTAAGAACTACCCAATTATTTTAGGCTTCCTATAAATATAATACTATAAGCTCGAAATCGACTACAAATACTACGGAGTATATTTTAATAACCCTATTTATTATAATTACTATTTACCTACAAATTTCTTTAGAGAATAAACTGCAACCCCTAGAGCTTTTATTAATAAAATCTCTACGGCCTCTATTCGAAAAAAAACTACTCCCTAACCGGCGCCCGCTCTAAAACCTTCTCCCGTCCCTAAGACTGAACCTATTCTAAAGTCCGCTATTACCGAACTTACTCTAAAGCCCTCTCCTATCCCTAAAATTAAACCCGCTCTAAAGCCTACTATTGCCGAACCCGCTCTAAAGTCTTCGGTTATAGAGCCGTTTCTAATTATAGCCAAAATTGACTTTAAGACCGGCTATCGAACTATCCCTACTCCCGTTAAAGTATTAATAATTAAGAAAGCCGAATTAAAGATCGGTATTACTAATACGGCCGTTCTTCTTATTAAAATTAAAAATTCTACGCTCTACGAACTTTATATCCGATTTAACGGCCGCCGCGTTTCTATAGGTACGAAGCGCCCTTACGCCCCCTACTATTACTATAATTTTAATTACGGCTTCAACCCTAGCGATATTAGGGAGTTTAATATAATTATATTTAATTACGTTTACGAGTCGTAATAATTGTAATTATACGTTATAAATTACGTTTAAATCGAAAAATTAGTAGTTATAGCGGAAATTTAAAATATAGAGCTAATTGAGGAAATAATTAATAATATTATAGAGGGTAATAATTAATAATATAAGGAAAATCTTCCCCTTATTCTTTATAGTTTTATTAATAAGATAATTAATATTTATATATTAGAGGATTTCCGCGAAATTATAATTTTGGCTAAAATTATTTACTTTACTGGAAATTTCGACGAAGACGTACTATTCTACGAGGAGACGATCCGATGAATATATTTGGCTAAAATTTCTAAGGAGGACGTAAAGAAGTTCTTCGATAAAGTAGATCGTCTTATAAAAACTAAGGACGAAATTCTCGAAATTTTAAAGAAATTAGAAGGCTGCTACTATATCGATAAAATAATAGCTTTTCTCCCCTCTTTAGTAAATAAAGTTTTTTTATACCGTTCGTACGACAATAAAATCGAATTTAAGCCGGGCGAGACGCCCCTTAATATACGATTACGACGAATATTATTTATCGAAGCCGTTATAATTAAGAAGTAAATCGACAATAATTTAAGGAAGAAATTTATTTACTTATTATAATTTATAACCGCCTCGTCTATTTTATTAATTAAGAAGCCGGGTAGCGGTATTCGTATTTACGTAAACTATTATAATATTAATAATATAATAATAAAGACCCGGTACCTATTGCCGTTAATTAAGGAAATTCTTAACGCTATTTATAAGATTAAAATCTTTACTAAATTTAATATTATTATAATATTTAATAGGATATATATTAAAGAGGGCTACGAATAGTTAATAGCCTTTATTACCCGATTTAGTTTCTACGAATCTATTATATACCCGTTCGGTTTATAAGGCGTATTAAATACCTTTTAAAACTATATTAACGATATATTATATAATATCTTCAATATTTATACTATTGCGTACTTCGACGACGTCTTAATTTACTCGGATAATAAAGAGGAGTACGAAAAATACGTTAGGGAAATCTTATAACAAATAATTAAAATAAGTTTCTAAATCGATATCGATAAATATAAATTCTATATTACCCGTACGAAGTATTTAAGTCTTATTATTACCCCAAGAAGTCTCGAAATAGACCCCGAAAAAGTTTTTACAATTACTACGTAAGAAGTTCTAAATTTTAAAAAGGCGTTATAGTATTTCTTAAGCTTTGTTAATTTTTATTATCGTTTTATTAAGTATTTTTCAATTATTACTAGCCTACTATACGAATTAATTAAAAAGACGGTTATAGATTAGTACTAGACCGAATAATACTAAAAGTCTTTCGAAGCCTTTAAGAAGGCCTTTAGTAGTAGCCCTATACTTTGTATTTACGATTAGTTGAAATAGACCGTCGTCGAAATAAATACTTTTAATTAGGCTTATAGCAATACTTTATTATAATATAACGAAGAGAGTATATTTTATCCTATTGCTTATTTTAATTAATAATATTCTTCAACCGAATATAATTACGATATTTATAATAAAAAGTTATTAGCGATTATTAAAGCCCTAGAGGAGTAGCGCTCCGAATTAGAAGGAGTATAAAAACTTTTTGAAATCCTTATAAATTATAAAAGTCTAAAGACTTTTACTGTTAATAAGTAATTTACCCCCTATTATATATAATAATCCTAATTCCTCTCTCGGTTTAATTTTATAATTAAATATCGGCTGGGTTTGTTATAAGTACGCCCTGACGCCCTAAACCGAAAATTAAAGGATTTACCTAAGGACGAAGTAGACGAACGGCTATTAATTAAAAATAAAATCTTATTCGATTATAATATTTTCGTTAATAGAGTATTCGTTTTAAAGGACGGAGAAGAAGAGGTCGACGTTAGTACTAAATATATTTACGAATTAAAGGTTATAAATGAAAAATTTACTAATAATTTAATTACGGAGAATTACGAGAAGTTAATCTTTTTATAAAATATTATAGCTTATTTATTAAATTCTAATTAGAAGGCGTAATTTAAAGAAATTAAAAACTAAATAAAAAAAGTATCCTTTACCGAATATAAAGCGATTTAAGGACGGGTGTACTATTACGGCGCCGTTCTCGTCGACCCCGCGGATATTGAACTTTAATTATAATTCCTCTACTACGTTTACGATTTACCTTTAATTAGATATCCGGGTCGCGAGAAGACTTATTTATTACTTTTATAATCTTTCTTTTAATTAGGAATATATATTACTATTAGAGTTTATTATAAGGCTTATCTAATATACGTTAAATTTAAACTATTATAATATACCCCTTATAATTTTTTAAAGCCGTTAATAATACTGTTCGCGCTATAGAAGGATATTTTGGTAAATTATATTACTCTACTAACGCCTTATATATGCCGCGGATAGGAATTTAAATACGTTGCTGTTATTATTAACCGTTTAATTAAAATATAATATTTTATCCCTACCGTTGGCTTTATAGCCGAAGAGTTAGCGGATTGTTTTATCGAAAGGGTTTATAGTATTTATAGATTATTGGATTCTATTATTTCTAATCGTAGCTTCTAATTTATTTTATAATTCTAGAGGGCGTTATTTTCTCGCTTAGAGGTAATTCTTAAGTCCTCCTCTGCGTTCTATTTAATTACTAATAATTAAACCGAATATATTAATACGGAAATAGAGAAATACTTCTACTTTTATATTAATTAAATATAAGACGATTAAGTAGATTAATTGCTAATTGCGGAATTCGCTAATAATAATTTAATTTTTAAGACTATTAATATTTCTTCCTTTTTCGCTAATTATAATTTCTACCTTCGAATAGGCGTTGAATTAGTTAAACCTTACCCTCTAAATATATTTGTATAATAGTAAGTAAAGTATTTTAAGGTTAACGAAATCGCTAATTACTTTAAAAAGGTTTTAGATTATATTATAGCCTAAATAAAACGTATTTAGTAACGGTATAAGGATAGCGCTAATACTTATTAATCGGATACTTCGAAATATAAAATAGGAGATAAAGTCCTACTTAATACGGAGAATCTCGAGACCGGTCGCCTATACGCCAAATTTATACCCCTATTTAAATGTTCCTTCGAAATTCTTAAAGTAGATAATTATAGAATTATATTCAAATTTCTAATTAATATAAAATATAGTCTAACCTTCTATATTAATAAAGTAAAACTATAGGACGAAATCGGTATTCCAAGACAAACGGCTGTAAAGGAATAAGACGTTTATATAAATTATAATTGGGTTATAAAAAGGATTGACGATAGGGAGGACTTAGTCGAATATAACTTCGAGAAATTTAATAGATATTAGAAAAACGAAAAAGGCTATTAAGAATATTATATCGTCTAAGTACCCCCTTACCCGCTATTATAATAACCGTACGCTAATATAGTTATAGCCCCTAATAAAATTCGGAAGTTCTACGAAATATATTTAGAGGAACTATACCCCTTAAATTAGATAGCGGTAAAGAAAAAGCGGAAACGGCTACTAAAAAAGGCTAGAAGGAGGAAAGAGCCGGCCGTAGGAGTAGAAGCCCCGGTTAGAAAATACGGAGGACTAGAGGTAGAACGGAAGGTTCTAACCCTACGACGGAGATTATTACAATATATAATAACGGCGGTTATAGAGGTATTTCGAAAATAGACTATTCGTTTAATAGGGATTTCTATTATTTTATATAATATTAATCAACTATATAACTTCTTTTAATCGGGGGAAGTATTATAGGGCTAGCTTATATTATACGTATTCGCTCACATACCTTATACTAGCGCACAACAGCTTTTAAGACTACTATCGCTATTAGATAATTAGTTAATAGCGGCCCGCTAGGGACCTATATCGGGTCTACTGCTAGCCGCCCTTATAAGGCCAATCTTCTAGGCACTCGTCTATACTCTCTCCCTTTCTCCTTCGTGCAATTACGTATAATCACATCTACTATCTACCCTTTGCCCGTAATAACTTCTAAACTACCTACTAATACCCTTAAACAATTAAAAACAATTAGCTCTAATTGTAAATTAATAACGAATTCGATATTATATGAATTTAAGGGACGACGAAATCGCAAGCGCAAGGACTAAAAAGAGGGTAAAGAATCGGCTAATTTATTATACAATAAATTAATTAAAGTATAGGGGTATAAAATTAGGCGCGAATATAAAAATTACCGTAAAGGGCTTAAATATTATTAATATTACATCTTTCCCAATTAGAAGTATTATTTCTCCTTAATAGTAAAGGATTTTGTCAATTAGGCGAACGCTATTACTACTAAGAAGACTACCGTTAACTAACCTCTAGTAGATATAATTTTATAATAGTTCAACTCGTCTTAATAATAATCTATTCCTTAAACTGGCATACTAATATTTAAGTAATCTAATTACTAATAATTTCAACCGTTTATACTATACAATATCCCGAATACGAAACGCAATAGTAGTAGAGGAGGCTATTTATTATTACTTTAAATTTTTAATTTTAACCTCTAAAATAATTATTAAATTAATAGCAATGCGTATAGGATTAATAATAATAATAATAGAATTAGAACACTACCCGCCTTACTTCTAATTCTTCTATTTAATAATTATAGTAATATAAGTATAAAGATAATAGGTATAAATCTAACGGCTAAATCTACTTTACCTACTTTGCCTAGTACTAGTACTTCTCGTACTAATACCTCTCGTATTAGTAATAATAACTATCAACTTTCCTCCCCTCTACCCTCCTTACCGCCAAACCGACCGTCTAATTCCCTCGTCGCCGATTTTATAAAACAATTTATTTTCAAATACGTACCTAAATCTAACGAAAATAATATATTAAAGGATTCGCTCTACAACATCTAAAAATCCCTTATAACCGGACGGCTATCCCTCTATTAAATGCGCAATCTCCCTATAAAGTAATATTTCTCCTATAGAATCGACGAAGGTATTTATATTGTAATTAAGAAGGCGATTAAGGAATACCTCTACTTCGAACGGAATTATTTATAGTAATCGTTATTGCCACCGCGGGGAATTCCAATACCCTAACTGTAGCGGGAACCTCCCTAAACCGTTAACCCTATTATACTATTTTAGCTATAAAATAAGTATTAAATCTTTAATAATTATGTACGTTATTAATTACTATATTATATAAATACTCTCCTTTTAAATTCGCTATAATAAAACGTTAATAATTACTATAAACCCCTAAACTTTAATAATACCGACGATTATATTTATAATAACTTTATTTACGAAGAGAATAACCCGGATAATAACCTACGTAATAATAAAAACCCTAATATGACTGCTAATAAATTAAATAATAATAATAACGAGGACGAACTTCAATAAATATACGAATTAAAAAGGGGGATTATATATATAAAGGATTATTATATATAAAAATACTATATTAGTAGATTATATCGATTCTAAACGATTTATAGCATTTCCAATACTTTAGGGGTCTTTATTATTATTATTACTTTTAATATATTTCTAGCACATTTACACCTTTTCTTACTTATTCGATTTATATTACTCGACTAGGTATTCAATTACACTCGATTCTAATTATATTTAATACCCTATATCTACTATATAATCTAATATTTTATACCACTGTCCTTATTAATTTTAATTCGTATAATTAATCCCTATATAGCGTATTGTAATCCTTTAGCTCGCTAACCTTATTAAATTCGTTAGAGGGTATATATATTTAGTAGTAGTACTTTTGTATAGTATTAATTTACTACCCTACTACCTATACTACTCCTTCAAAAAAGCTTTTAAATTCGACCTCTTTTAATTGGTTACCGCTAGCCTACTAGTATTACCGTTTTATATATACCTTTATATTACTAAAATATACTTCGATAAAGTTGAAGTCTAGCGAATATAGCGGTAAGAACTACAATAATATACTTCTATTATTATACGCGTCTTTAATAGAGGGGTATTTATACTACAATATATTATTTATTACTAAAATACTATATTAGGCGGGGAAAGAATTTATTTTGGGGAGTACTTCCTCCTTTAATTATACGACGAAGCTATCCGTATCGGTTACTCCTTTATAGTATATTATATCGAAGAGGCTATTTATAATTAACGCTAGTAGTAAATAGAACTATTTACCCCTTATTAGAGCGCTCTCTACTTATAAAAATATACCTTTTAGCGCCTATCCTATACAACGAGCGCTATCCCTCTTATTAATACCAAACTTATTACAAAAGACGTATATCTTTATAAAGAACTTCAAAACCTTCTTCAACTAATTTAATTATAATAATTTATTACGCTAAGAAGCCTTATATATTACGGGCAAAGGTTGGGTGTAGATGTAGATATGCGTAATTGTACGAAGGAGAAAGAAGGAGAGTGTAGACGAGTGCTTAGAAGACTGGTTTTATAAGGACGGTCTAGTTGTGGGCCCGATGTGGGTCTACGGCTAGAGGCCGCTATAGCTAGTCGATTGATAGCGATAGTAGTCTTAGAAGCTATTGTGCGCTGGTATAAGGTACGTGAGTGATTACGTGCGATATAGGCTAACCCTGTGATACTTCTCCGGATTAAAAGAAGCTATATAATTGATTAAAATTATATAAAATAATAGAAATCCTTATTAAACGATTAGTTTGCCCTCGAAATGCTTTTATAGCCGCCGCTACTATATGCTACGGTAACCTCTTCCGTCCCGGAGCTCCGTTTCTCCTATATCCTCTTACTAGGACCTCTATTCCTCCGGCTTTTTCTAATAGCCGTTTCTACTTCTTCTCCGCTACTATTTAGTCCGGGGGGTATAATTCTTCCGGGTATATCTCGTAGAACTTCTATATTTTATTGGAGGCTATAACTATATTAGCGCGCGGTTATTATGATGGCGGGTAAGGGGGTATTTAGACGATGTAATATTCCTAATGGCCTTTTTCGTTTTTCCGGTATTTATTAAATTTCTCGAAATTGTATTCGACCGAATCTTTTTTATTGTTAATCCTCTTTATAATCCGATTATAATTTGTACGAACGTTTTATTCCTTTACGGCCGTCTGTCCTAGGATACCGACTTCGTCCTACAGTTTTACTTTGTTAATATAGAAGGTTGGATTGTATTTTATATTGATTGGGAGTTTGAGCGTAATTTTGTGATTATCCGCTTTGAGGATTTCGAAGGGATTTTTAAATAGGGGTATAAATTTAGTATACAGGCGACCGGTCTCGAAGTTTTCTATATTAAATAGGACTTTATCTTCTATTTTATACTTCGGGGTATCCGATTGGCGAATATTAATATTGTCCTTATATTATTGTTAAATTTGCTTTGTTTAGTTCGTAATATAGTTTAAGACCTCTTTAAAGCAATTAGCGATTTTATTAGCCTTGAAATACTTTATTTACTATTATACAAATATATTTAGGGGGTAAGGCTTAGCTAATTTAATGTTTATTCGAGGGTGGAAATTATAATTAGCGAAGAAGGGGGAAACGCCGGTCGTTTTAGAAATTAGGTTATTATTAGCGAATTCCGCGATTAGTAATTAATTTACTTAATTATCTTATATTTAATTAATATAAAGACGGAAGTATTTCTCTATTTCTATATTAATACGTTCGGTTTGGCCGTTAGTAGTTAGATGGAATATAGAAGAGGGTTTAAGAGCGATTTCTAAGTAGGACGATAAAGTTTTTTAGAATTGGGAAATGAATTAGGAATTACGGTTAGAGATAATGGAGTTTAGAAATTTATAAATACTATAAATTTTTTCGATAAAGTAGTCCGTTAATTCTTCGGTTATAAGATTAATAGTAGGGATGAAATATTATATTTTAATTAATCGGTTAATTATTACGGCGATATATTTAAATTCCTAGCCTCGACGGATATAAGGTATTAGCGGCGTAATATAATTAATTGAAATGTCCTTTTAAGGCGCGAATAGTATTACTAGCGGCTTTAGGAAGTTATAGGGGGCGTATTGTAATAGTTTAAATTTAATATATATTAAATAAACTTTATAATAGGCTTTAACGGTAGCGTATATCTTTAGTTAAAAGAAAGACTACGAGAGTAATAAGTAGGTCTTTTTGCGGCCCGGGTGCTTAATTGAAGGCGAATTGTAAATGTAGTAAAAGAATTATAGTTGAAGTCCAGTATCCGTAGGGTTAACGAGAATAGCGTTGCGACGGTATGCCCGTCTTTAGATCGCTTTATATTCGGCGAAGGATATTTTTTTTATTTGGTCTTTAATTTCTTTAAATTATATTTTCCGGTTGGGGTTTAATAGATAGGCTACGACGTTTTGAAGAAAAATTGACTTTTTGTAATTCTTTACGACTAAATTGTCGGTAGACTTTTCGTTTATAATTTTTAATTTGTAAATATATTTAGTATTAATGTTAATTTCTTCTTCTCTATCCTTTAGAATAAAAGTTCTATTAATAAAGATATTGTAGTCGAATAGGACTTTATTCTTGGCTAGTAGTTATTCGTTGGCTTCGTCCTTGGGTAAATCCTTTAGCTTCCGGTTTAGAGTATTGGGGCGTATTTATAGCGAACCCGGCCGATATTTGATCGTAAAGTTGAACCGAGAGAAGAATTGGGATTATTATATATAATAGGGGGTGAACTATTTATTAATAGTGAAAGTCTTTAAAGTTTTATAGTTTATAAGGATTTCGAAAGGTTGTTGTACTCCTTTTAATTCGGGGCGCTATTCTTCTAGGGCTTTGATGATCGCTAGTAATTTTTTATTATAAATATTGTAATTGTATTCGGCTGAGGAATATTATTAATTGAAGTAAATAATAAGATAAAGAATACCTTCTTCGTCGTATTATGATAATATGCCGCCGTAAGCCTAATTTGAAGCGTCTGTTTCGACAATTGTTTATTTAGACTAGTCGTAAATATAAAATATTAGTCTATTATTAAAGGCCTTCTTAAGGGCTTTAAAAGACTTTTAGTATTACTCTATTTATTGCTAGTCTACTATTGTCTTTTTAGTTAATTCGTATAGCGGGCTAGTAATGATTGAGAAATATTTGATAAAATATTAATAGAAGTTGGCGAAGTTTAAGAAGCGTTGTAGCGCTTTTTTGAAGTTTAGAGCTTCCTAAGACGTAATTGTAAAGACTTTCTTTAAATTTATTTCGAGGCTACCCGGGGTAATAATAAGACCTAGGTACTTCGTATACGTAATATAGAATTTGTATTTGTCGATATCGATCTGGAGTTCTGTTTTAATTATTTATTATAAGACTTCTCTAATATATTTCTTATACTCTTCTTCGTTATCCGAGTAAATTAGGATATTATTAAGATAAGTAGTAGTATAGATATTGAATATATTATATAGTACGTTGTTAATATAGTTTTAGAAGGTCTTTAGGGCGCTTTATAGATTGAAAGGGTATACGATGGATTTGTAGAGGTTAAATCGGGTAATAAAGGCGGTGAATTATTTATACCCTTCTTTAATACGGATCTTGTTGAAAGTAGTAATAACGTCGAATTTGGTAAAGATTTTGGCTTTGTAAATAGTATTAAGGGTTTCTTTAATTAATAGTAATGGGTATTGAGTTTTTAATATTATGTTATTGATATTATAATAGTTTATATAAATACGGATACTACTACCCGGCTTTTTAATTAGTAGGATAGGAGAAGCGGCTATTAATTGTAATAGCCGAATGAAGTTCTTCTTTAAATTATCGTCGATTTACTTTTTGACTACAATAGTTTCGATAGGTAATATCCGTCGTAGTCGTGCGTTGGGGGGTATTTTTCCTAATTAGAATTCGATTTTATAGTCGTAAGAGTAATATAGAGGGACTTTATTTACTAGAGAAAAGAGGAAAGTTGCTACTTCGTCGATATAATAGCGGCCTTTTGACTTCTTTAAAATTTCGAAAATTTCGTCCTTGGTTTTTATAGGGCGATCGGCTTTATTGAGAAACTTTTTTACGTCCTCTTTAGAGATTTTAATTAGATATATTCGTCGGATTATCTCTTTGTAGAGTAATATATCTTCGTCGAAGTTTCCGGTAAAGTAGATAGCTTTAGTGAGAATTGCGGCCTTGCGAAAGTCCTCTAATAAATAAATATTAATTATTTCGTTAATAAAATTATAAAGAATAAGGGGAAGATTTTCTTTATACTATTGATTATTACCCTCTATAATATTATTGACTATTTCCTCGGTTAAATCTATATTTTAGATTTCTACTACGGCCGCTAGTTTTTCAATTTGAGTATAATTCGTAATGTATAGCTATAATTATTATAATTTATAGACGTAGTTGAAAGTTGTTGTATTAAACTCTTTAATATTATTAGGGTTGAGGTTGTAATTAACGTTATAGGGACGGCGGGGGGCGTAAGGGCGTTTTATATTTATAGAGACGTATTAGCCGTTAAGGCGGACGTAAGGTTTATAGAGTACGGGGCTCTTAGTTTTAATAAGGAGAGTAGTTATATTAATAATGCCGATTTTCGATTTAGTTCTCTTAGTTATTAGTGCCCTAACGGGGGTAGGGATAGTTCGATAGCTGGTCTTAGGGTTGATTTTAGAGGTCTCTATAATTAGGGACGACTTCGTAATTAGAAATACTTTTATAATTAAAGGCTTTAGAGCGGGCTCGGTAATAGCGGGGGAAGATAGAGTAATGGGTTCGGTCTCTTCTTTTTAAGGTAGAGGGGGTTCGGTCTTCTTTTTAAGTAGGAGAAATGGAGCGGCGGGCTTCCTACGAATTAATACTATAGAAACCCTATTAATTAAAGTTTTAGGGGCCGCGGTCTAATTTTTCGAGAGGTTAGAGGGTAGATAACGGCCGTAATAAATAGGGTTGTTAAAACGTACTTTGTATTATTTGTAGTCGATTTCGGGCTTATAGTATTATATTTATAGGAAGCTTAAAATAATTGGGTGGTTCTTAGAGATATTATAAATTAAGAAGGTTATTATTTCCTTATAGTAGCCAATATAGAGTTTAGTTATTACCCCTTTAGAAATAATATTTTTAATTACTCCGTTGGCGAGAATAAGCTTCTTTGTACGAAGAAGGCGAAAATGGGGAAGGTTATTCTTAATAATAAATGATTAATTAATAAAGGCGAAAGTAGAATATTTAGTATTAATAAGGGAAATATAATAATTTTTATACGAGCCGGTTATAATATAAGAAGATAAGAGTATTAAATTTGGCGAAGTAGAACTATTTAAAGATTAAATCTTAATTTCTTTTAAAACCTCTAATTTAGAAGAGTTTAAAACTCGTCTCTAAGATGAAGATAACCGATAAGGCCTCTATACGCGATTAGGTATAAAGGTTAGGCGTTTTCCGGATTATTATAATATTCGTTACTAATAGTAGGCTTTACGGGGGCGGCGGTTATAGTAGTAGGCGCGGTATCGGCGGTGCGGACTTCTTCTTAATTACTATAGCTACAGTTACGGTTTTTACCCTTATTCTTATTTTTATTCTTGCCTTTTTCGTATTGAGGGCCTTTATTATTGTAGTTAATAGAGGCGAGATAACCGCGAGTAATATAACTATTACTTCCGCAACGGCGATACTTATTATTACGGGTATATTAGTCGAGGACTTCCTTGTAAATAAAGACGGCGAGGTCGACAGCGTTAAAATCTATTTTATTACTACTTTAATTAATAGTACGCTCGTCGGCGTTACTATTATTATTACTATTACCGCTACTATTACTAGTATTATAATTACTAGTATTAAATTCCGCTTTATAAAAGTAATTAGTTAGTTTATTGTAGTAGTTGGTATTGTCGAAATTACGAGCGACGAGGCGGTAGAGGTCGAGTTATTTAGTAAAGTCGTTATCGGTAAAGGGGTTACGATAGATTAAAGTATTATAGAAGTACTTATTGATTTTATTATATAAGTAATAGACTTTTATAGCGTTGTTAAAATTGTAATAAATTATAAGTATAGTAAATTCGATTTCGAATTTAAAAAAAGCTATATTCTTCTAATATAGGTCGGTGAGATGGCGGTTAGCGTTGAACTTTAGGTCGATATTATTAAAACGGTCGTTGAAGTATTTTATAAAAGCGACGCCGTCTTTCTAATACTATTTCTTGTCGTCGGGCTTTAATAGTATAGTATTAAAGTTGTTTTAAATATTAGATAGGAGTTCGGGGCCTAATAGTATTACGGCCTTAAGGATTTTAGTATCTTTAGTAGAGAAATGGGCTTTATTAACCTTTTATGAAGTGATAATACGGAACTTCTAAGAATAGAAAACTTTATAACGACGAGCGGGATCCTTTTCTTTGCTATTAAAGACGGGAGGGTCTTCGATAGTACGCTTAAGTAGTATATTAGAAGAAGTTATTTCTATTTGAAGATCTTCGAGTTCTTATTAGAATAGGGCGTACTCTTATTTTAATTGAGTATATTCGAAGTTGAAGGTATCGAAGGCGGTTTGATTATCGTTAATAATTTCGCGTATAATATTAAATTCGTATTTAGAATATATAAGGTCGGTAGCGACGTCGTCGTTATTCTTGAGGACGGAGAAAAAGATACGATTGAAAAGTTCGACAATCGATTGGAAGGCGGGTTTATTAGCGAGTTTAATAATAGTTATAAAATAATTGCAAGGGATAAACTTAAGTTTATTATCGTTATTGAGTCTGCTGAGGAGATTTTCGATTTTGCGGATAAGGTTAATTTCGATTAGGGTAGTACGATTAATGTCGGTGTCCGGGACGTAGTCTTTTGTAAGGGCGTTAAAGAAGTCGTCGAAATTAAAGGGATTATAAAGTTTACTATTGTTATCGGATTTTAGGATTGCGGCGAAGTTGGGTAAGCCGGCTTTAGCTCTATTGTTGCCGGTAGAGAAAGAGGGGTAATTATTAATATTAAAACCGTTATTATCGTTATTAAAGGAGATAAATAATATAGGGGGATATAATAATAATTTATCGTCGTAATAGTTGAAATAGAAAGAGATCTTTTATTTATTAAATAAAGAGAGTAGTTTTTTATTTACTAAATAAAGAAGTACGAATTAGATTGCCGATAGGGCGATTTAATTCAATAGCGGTATTGGATTCTACGATTCGGCGACGAGGCGATTCTTATACGTGTAGATTGCGTAGCTAATTGACGAGTGTGCGCGATTCTACGGATTTTAGGGTTTACGTTATAAATGTAGTAGTTAAAAGGTGTAATTAATTATTACGGGTAAAGGTTGGGTATAAATATAAATATACGTAATTGTACGAAGGAGAAAGAAGGAGAATGTAGACGAGTGTTTAGAAGATTGGCCTTATAAGGACGGTCTAGTTGTAGGCCCGATGTAAGTCTACGGCTAGAGGCCGCTATAGCTAGTCGACTAATAGCGATAGTAATTTTAGAAGCTGTTGTGCGCTGGCATAAGGTACGTGAGTGATTACGTGTGATATAAGCTAACCCTGTGACATTATAGGCTATCCTCTTATTACTCTAATTAAAAGATTTCAATTACTTCGATATAGCGCTCCTCGATATATATATATCTAATTCGTTAGCTAAAAAATACTATATCTTATCGAAGTATAAATCGGATTTATATTAAAAGAATTCGAAGACTTCTTATATAATAGTAAATTAAATATAATTTCAAATTTATCACGGGGCAGAGGCATAGTTAGGGGTAGGGTAAGATATATATTGTTGTGCGGAGGAAGGGAAAGGAGGTATACGCAGAGGGTTGGCTATATAGGCGAGAGCCCTAGAGCCAATCCGAAGTCATATATCTATATATGTAACCGGACGGCATAGCTCTAAGCTATACCGAAGCACTTTAATACATTATAATAGTAGTATTTAACGCTAGGCAGGTTATAAATAAGCTAACCCTATAATACTATTCCCCCCCTCCGTTTATTTAATAAAGAAAAATCTAATTATATATTATTCCCCTTTTTCTAAACGTTTAATAATTTTTTTAAAATTTATACTATTGCGTTCGTAAAGCCCTCTTCTTCGCGCTGGGATAAAGTAGCGGCGGTAATAATTTCGGGCGATTATTGTAAATGGGATAAATAGCGTTAAGGAAGCCCGGGGATAGGGCGGCGGCGTAGTTTAGGGGTTAGGTAGCGCCGTAAGGGTTCGGGATTGCCTAAGTCCGAATTTAAATCCGAATCTATTTTTAATTCGGTAGGGTCCGCTTATAGCCGGTAATTAAATTAGGAGTAGACTTCTAGGGGTATAGGGGTTTAAGAGTAGTCGTAATAGAATTCTAAAACCCTTTCTTCGTAGTCGATAATATAATTCTTAAATTCTTATATAAGGGGGTAATCCCCTTTCTATTTAACTTAGTAATATTAATAGTAATTCTTGCCGAATTAGCCGCAATCGATTAAGCGTTTAAAGTCCTATTCGACGACGTCTATACTATTATTTATTTATATTATAATACGGCTATTATTAGTAATAACGTTTAAGGAAACGTTTTAATTAGGGAGGCTTCGGCCGATTTAATATTAGATTATAAAGACGTAGAAAATTAATAAATACTTTATATTAACCGGGAAGTCGAAGTAAATCCAATAAAAATTAGCCTTAATAATACGAAAAGGGCCCTTTTAATAGGGGAAGAACTTCTAATAAGGACGGCCGTTAACGAAATTAGTAACGTCGAGGAAAACTAAATCGTTTATTTAATATTTATTTAAATTTACGTAGTATTTATTAGTATTAACTTCGTACTATTCTTAAATATAATAAGTCTATTAGGAAACGAAGTCCTAAATTTTCTAAAAATAATCGGCGAATTCAATAGCCTTATAATATTCCTTTAATTAGGCGGAGGAAAGGTTAAGGGGTAGTGGGGAATGAAGCTTAGTATTTATACGAAGGTAGTAATTATAATTAATAAAGAATAAGGAGACGCCTATAGAAGAGGAGACGGCGTTATTACCCGAAAACTCTACGAATAGGAATTATTTTACCTAATCCGTTTATATTTAATTAATATAAAAGTATAGGAATTATTCTATATCCGTATTAATACATTCGGTTTGGGCGTTAATCTAAGGGTAGAAAGCGGAATTAAATTTCTATATAATAGAGAAGCGGTTATAAAAAGTAATTTAGAAATAGGAAATAAATTAAGAGCTTTTATTAAATATAATAATATTAAGTAAATTATATAAAGAGTAAATATAATTAATAAAACGATTAGCGAATTCCTCCGCTTCGAAAATAATATAGGGGATATAATACTATATTTTTATTAATTGGTCTATAATAATAGCGATATAGTAGAAGGTCTACCCGAAGTATTCGTTAAGCGGTAGCAGGGTAATATAGTCGATTGAAATATTCTTCTATAGGGCTAGGGAAACGGCGGTAAGTTTAAAGAAATTTATAGAGTTATATTTAAAGAACTTTGTCTTCGTATATAGGAGGTAGCCTTTATAGAAGAGGCGGACGTTATAATATATATTTTCCTAGAAGAATTCGTAAATGAATAGGTTATATATAATATTTCTATTTAAGTACCCTATATTAAACGAATTGTACTACTAATTAATTAATTAGAATTAAAACTCCTTATCCTTAGGGTTAATAATAATATAATTGTATTACTTCGCTATTCTATTAGGGAGGACGTAATATTTAAAGAAGGCGTAGCTAAAGACTTTACGGATCGATAGCGGCTAGCGGCGAAGGGATTTATCCGATAAGTAAATTATAAATTCCTATAGGAATAGGGAAATTTTATAATTAATATAAATAAAGTTATTAGTTAATTAGTTATCGAAGTCTTTAAGGCCGAGGAGATAAAGGTTGAAGGTAGTTATAAGATTATTAATTTTAAAGTAGCCTTCTTCGAATTAAGAAGGGTCGAAGAATTATTTTTAACGGGCGGCGAAGTAGTTATCTTTTATGCTTATAGAGCGGTCGTTGGGTTTATAATTAAAAGTGTTTAAATGAAGGTTTTAAGGGCTAGGGGTATAGCGGATTAGGAAATTAAACCGTAAGAGGAATTAGGACTAGTATATATACTATTAGGTAAATTATTTATTCGTTATAAAAATAATAAAATTCTTATAGTTATTAAAAATATTAAAGGGAATTTAGGCGTTTTCGAGCTCGGGGCGTTATTCTTCGAAGGCTTTAATAATAGCGAGGAATTTTTTATTGTAGATATTGTAATTATACTCCTATACGTTATATTTAATTGAGAAATAGGTAATAGGGTATAAAATACTTTTATCGTTGTATTAGGAGAGCGTACTGCTTATAGTTTAATTTAAAGTATCCGTTTCTATTATAGTCTTTTTAGTTTAATTGTAGATTTTAAGGACGGGGCTATTAGTAAAAGCCTATTTAAAAGAATTGAATATAATTTAGTAGTAGTCGGTTTAAATCTATAGTGTATTTTTTATAATTAATTTGTAGAGGGGGGTTACGATTAAGGAAAAGGAGTATATAAACCGTTAATAGAAATTTGTAAAGCTGAGGAAAGATTAGAGGGATTTTTTAAATTTTAAAATTTACTATTTAATAACGGCTTTAACCTTTTCTAGGTCTATTTTAATATTGCCTAGCGTAATAATAAACCCTAAATACTTAGTACGCTTAATATAGAATTCGTATTTATTAATATCTACGCTAAGGCCCGTTTTTACTAACTACTCAAAAATATTGTTAATATAGTATTCGTAATCCTATTTATTATCCGAGTAAATAAAAACGTCGTCGAAGTAAGTAGTAGTATAAATATTAAATACGTTATAAAGGATATTATTAATATAATTCTAAAAAGCGCTAAGGGCGCCCTAAAGGCCGAAGGGGATAATAAGACTCTTAAAGAGATTAAAGCGGGTAATAAAAGTAATAAACTATTCGTAGCCTTCCTTTATACGAATACGGTTAAAAGTAGCGATAACGTCGAATTTAATAAAAATTTTAATATAGTAAATAATATTAAATATCTCCTTAATTAAAGGAAAGGGGTAGTAAAATTTAAATATAATATTATTAATATTGCAGTAGTCGATATAAATACGGATTCCGCCTCCCGGTTTCTTAACGAGGAAAACCGGGGAGGAGGCTTAGAATTAAAAAGGCTAAATGAACTTCTTTTAAAGGTTATTATCGATTTATTATTTAATAATACTAAATTCGTCCGGGTTAAAAGCGTAGCCGCGTATTATAGGTATTTCTTTTCCGGATTTAAATTCAATTTTAAAATTATAAGCGTAGTTAGGGAGGAATATTTTAATTATAATTTAACGGAAGGTATTCGTATAGTATTAGTACTAATTGGGGAATTTGGTCCGGATTTAATCGTCGGTCTTATAGGGCTTATTTACTTTTTTATAGAAAATATTAATATTTTTAAAAATAATTTTATTAAAGACAATATTATTAATTGTAAAATATTTATTAATAACCCCTTTATATTTAGTAAAATCCCTATTCATACTATTAAAGGGGATAGAATTTAAAATTCGAATAATACGGAGGGCTACTTCTATACCCTAATCTATAAGGGCGTTAATCTACGGGTAGAAATTAGAGCTAAAGAACTTCTTATATTATTAACCATAACCGAGGAGGACTTATTCGATAATTTAAATTATTAATTCGTCGCTAAGAGTAAAAGGCTTTAATTTATTAAAACTATCTTCTACTTATTCTTCGTCGTATATACGTTTAATATCTTCCTCTATATTAGCTTAGGTCGTTTAAATAATTTAAAGTTTAAAATAGTTAGCGAATTTGAAAAAACTAGGCGCTAAGAGCTCTTTAATATTTTTAAAATCGATAAAATTATAGAGAAAGGAGGGAAGGCGGAGGAGAGCGAAGGAGGTTATTAAAAGTATAAGCGCTTAGCCCGGGCCTATAAGGGTACGACTAATAAATTTAAGGCTAAACCGGTTAATAATTTATTTAAAGTAGCGGCGAAAAATTTATTAAATTAGGGAGGCTAGGGAAATATAGCGTAGTACTATAAAAATTGGGTTGGGGTTTATAATTAAAATCGGAGGAGGGTCCGTATTTAAGGCTAGAAGAGCGGGCTCTACATTTAAAAGGGGTTCCGCAATTAGAAGGGCTCGGGTAATAATTTTAGTTGGTAAAGGGGGGTAGGAATTGCCTTCGTTTTCGGTATCCTCGATTATAGGAATACAGTATATTACTATATTAGCTTTTATTACTTTTAAATTAAGGGGTTAAGGGGTAGTCTATAGGGACGGGGCGCGGCGTAAATCCTAATATAAATTAATTAGTAAATAACCGCGGACTTTATAAATAGAGGTAAAGGAGAGGGTATTAAAGGGCTACGAAATTATTAGCGAGTAATAGGCGAATTAAGGGTAGCCGAAAATAATTGGGTTATTAGGGGCGAAGTTGTAAATAAAGAGATCGATAATTTCGTAGTATAATCCTATTTATATAGTAAACCGGGAGAAGTAAATAATATTATTGCCTTTTACTTCCCCCTTATTAACGAAGTAAAGGATTTTAGGGGTAGTAAGGCGGTAAACTAGTAAGTAGTAGTAATAAATAAAGGAATAGTTAATAAAATTAAGAATAGTATAGCCGTTATCAATAAGAGTGGAGTAATATAATTTACGTAATCTGTTAGAAAGGTAAATAGAAAAATTTAAAGTATTTAATTATCTATAATAGCTATTTATAGAAGACTTATTTATCTTTATAATATTAAGTAGTATAAGAACGTCTCCTTTTCTTCTTATAAATTCCGGCTTTTAAACGCAATTTAATAAAAAGGTTATATATTTCCCTAATCGATAACTCTTTATTTATTATTTAAAAGGGAGCCGACGAAGCCTTATTAATACTAGGGAATTAACTAAGTACCGCTAAGGATTATAATATTAACCTAGTAAAATTATTAATCGTATTTAGACTATTAGCCGTACCCGGATTAACCGGATTACTAGCTATAACTATTATAAGAGCCGCCCTTACCTCTTCTACTACGGCCGCAGCTATTATTATAGGTAAAAAGAGGGAATTCCTTATAGAAGTTTATCTTATTATAATAAGCGGAGGAATAGTAATTAAGGCGCCTGTAGCGGGTATAAACGTTAGATTTTATACGGAAATTAAAGACGTCTTAAAGGATTATAGTGTAAATTATAATATTAATAGTAGAAAATTTATTAAAATCTATAATATCGCTACTATAGTTAGTCGTAACGTAAGTAGTTGTAGAAGAAGAGGCCGTACTAGAGGTAGGGCTATAAAGTTTATAAAAAGGATTATTAATTTTAGAATAATAAGCGTTATTTTTAAATTATTAAGCGAAGGTGCGGATTAAAGTAAATTACTTAGAGTAATCCGAACCCAAAGGTTAAAGAATCTATATAATAAAAATAACGCGAACTTTATTATTAATTTTATTTCTAAAGAAGTAGACCTTTATAGCGTCGTTAAAATTATAGTAGTCGATAATCTAGGTCTATTAATTTTTAAAATCGGACTAATATATATTTTTACCTATAGTAAAGTCGTTTAATTCGCAGCAAGCGAAAGTAACTAGGTTATTATTATTATATTTAATATTAAATTCCTTTTTAATAAAAGCGCTAATAATCTTCTATTTCTATTTCTCTTTATCTAAATCGAAATCAATAATATAGAATAGGGCTATTTCATAGGCAGAAAAGGGGGCGCCTTCGAAGGATTTAGTAATAAACAAAAACTTCTTACATTTATTAAAGAAGAATAAAGGGTTATCTAATTAAATAAAGATAATCTTTATATACTAAGTATAGTATTTCTTAACTTTTTTTAAAAAGTTTTCGCCCTCGCCGTCGAAAGGTTTAACGTAAGTGCGGGAGGAGCGGTCTGTAAAACCGTCGATAATAAAAGCGGATATTGTAATATCTTTAGGAATAAAAGTTATAGAATTAATACGTTTAAACTTCTTCTATAGGGATTTAGTAATTAAAAAAAACGACGCTGAAACCGGAAACGCCGATTTCTGGTTAGGAAGTGCTCTAAAACGAAAATAGATAATGGTAATCGATTTAGGAGGGTTGTTTACCCCCTTTGCGATGTCCTGCGACGAATGTAGCGATGGTGTTGAGCCGTCGCTGCCGATAACGATTGATAGAGGCGCGTGTGGATTCGAAAATAGCGTTTATAACCTCTTCGGAGGTATTTCTAGCTATAACGACCCCGACGCCGTATTCGCTGTAAAGACTTCGGAGAAAACGGAGAACGACGATAAAATTATAAAGAGATTTATTGCCTAAGCGAATAAGTCTATGGATTACGATGTTGTTTCGCCCGAGGATTGTCGTTGGGTTTGAGAATTATTTTTCGAGTTCGCGAAAATTTAAGTGGAAAAAAGTAGGTTTTGGATATTTAAGGTAGATAAGGTTGGTGAGAATTAGTTTGTTATTAAAAAGGACTTCGACGATTTAAAGAAGAATATTTTTAAGGAATTTAAAAAGGGTATTTAAGAGGCGCCGAAGAGATAGGCCGATATTATTGCGAAATTACCGGGTAAAATCGGCGCTACCTTTTAATAATTAATTATTATTATTACCCCGAAGTTTATCCCTTCTAATTGCGAACGCTAGCTTATAATTAAGGGAGTTTCGATCTCTACTTAATACGCTAAGTAATTGAATAAAGATACGAAGTAGGCGATTGAGAACGTTTTAAAGGAAAAATAATATAAGGGAGTCCGAGTAGCTACTTAAATAGTAATGAGCGGCGATTATATTATAATTTTCGACGAATTTATACGCGAATAGTATTAGAAGTATTATATTTGGGCGAAGGAAGTCTTTGGAATAGAGGTTATTGTAACCTTTAATATTATGGGAGTTCTAATTAAGGGAGTCCTTTGGGCTAGTTTCGATAGAAGATTGGATAATATAATGTTGAAGGAAATAAGGGAGAAGAATAAGGAAGCGGATATTATTTATATAAAAGTTTGGAAGAAATGCGACGGGGAGGATAGGGGGATAATTTTAGTAGAAGTTACGATTGCGAAGGTAGTGATCTTCTTCTAAAAAAACCTCTTCCTTTAGGACGGCGGGGTTTATTTATATAAATCGTTTTAAACTATAATTATTATTTAATAATATTTTAAATATTGGGGATTCGGATATACGGCGAGGTTCTATTGTTTAGAAGACGCTTACGGCCGCTATAGTTAGTTTAAGTACGGTGGGGCTCGTTTTAGCGAAGAGAATTGCCCTTCGAATAAGGATAATTCCCTAGTCTATTATAAATTATATAGGAAGTTGGGGTATTTCGCCTTCGATAAAAAATAATATTTGTTCGTTAGAGCGGTTTATGCGAAGGCCTTAATTACGTATATTGAAAGGCTTTGCGGCTTTATTATTTATAAGGGATTAGTTAAATTAGTATTAGAATTAATAATTAAGTTGGAAGAGGACGTCGCTATCCTTAACGCCCTTTTTAATTTCCGTTCTATTATAGCTTTAGAGAAATTATTTATTAGAAGCGTAAAGAAAGGCCGATTTAAAAATAGGGTAATTGGAAATAGTTTTCGGCCGAAATTTATAGGCTAAATTGGCCTAATAAATGCCTATGTATATTCTTAAAACGTCGGCGATTGTATTTGTACTGGCTCTATAGCCGTTATGTGCGTTACCGCTGCTAAGGATATAACCCCTACTTTATCCGCCGTTGGATTAAAAAGAACCCTTTTATAGGGTAATTAATAATTTAATTAAAAATATTTTATTAGAATGTAGGGAAGTCGTACGAGAGAGGAAAACTTTTATTCGAATAGGAAGAGACTTACGATATTGTAGCGATTTAAAAATTGGGTAGAAATATAAATAGGGATATTTACCGGCCGTAAGGTAGTAGATATTATAGTATTGATTATTTAAAGAAAAGGAGGGCGGCGATTTATATAAATAAGAGGTAGAATTTTAAGGATTTAGACTTCCGATTGGGAAAGGATTGGGCCGCGGCGATATTTAAGAGTTTACGAAAATTAACGACCGTCTACTCTATTTACTCCCCTATTTTAATAAATAGTATATTAGAATATTAATAGGGGTCTCCCCTCTTCGAACTCTTCGAAGAGAGACCCTTGAAGGGCTATTAAGTGGCCGTCGGGGATTTTAACCTCTATTATCCCGATTGGGATTTAGAGAATAGGTTTAGCTTAAGGGTCGAACGATTTAATATTTAAGTACGGCGGTAGAAGCTGAACCTATTAATCCTTCGTAGGGAATTAATACGGTTCGGTAATATAATTCGAAGAAAAAAGGATAGGATAATCGACTATATATAAATTACGTATAGTATCGAAGTTAAATATTAGGGAGCTTAACGGTACGAGTAAACCGGTTCGGATTATTATCCTTAAGAAGTTTAAGTCTAAATTAGAAAGTGGAATGGGAAGGCCGAAGAGGAAGGAGGATATAATTAGAATTTTATAGACGTAGAAAAGGTATAGGATACGGCGGAGAAGCGGATATCGGTCCTAGAAGAAATTATAATAATAAAAAACTTCGAATTAGCTTTTAATAGATTCGACGGAGAATTTATTAGTATTATAGAGGAATTCGTCCTATATTAGAAGAAAGGTCGGGGAAGATAAACGGATTAATAGAATTTAGAGTATAAGACGGTAATGAAAAATGTGCGGCGGAAGTAGTAAGTATAGTTTAGGAATCGAATACCTTTAAATTGGAAAGAGTTTATAAAAGTAGTAGTAAAGAAGAGACGATTTATTTCGAAGATTTAGATGGTAAAGTAGTAAGATTATATCGTTTTTATATCGAAGGATTTAAATAAATTCTAGTTATTAGAGAAGTAGGTTCGAATTTAGAGTTACTGTTTAATAAATCCGCCTAAATTATTAGCCTTTAAATTTAACGAAGGGGTAGACGAAATCGAAGATTATAATAGTAAAATAAATATTTTCGCCGACTGATTCTTCTTTAAAGTAGACGTTCTTATAGATTATTTACCTAATTAGATTTAATTATTAAATGGCGATACCCCGGTAATTATTAATAATTAAATTACCGAGGGGAATATTAAAGAAATCCTATTAAAAATAGTGCTGAATAAAGCGTTGGGTATTAATTAATTCTTAAATAGGTTTTTGAAGATTTGTAGGGTATTATTTAAATAGGTTATAGTGGCTTTCGTTGTAGCGAGCCTTCGGCTCGGATATTTCCCCTAATAGTTTAAGAATACGAAAGTAGTTATTCTAAAAAAGTTAGGAAAAAGCGTTGAATAGTAGAAATTAGCCGGTATATAAAGGCCGATTTCGCTATTAAATAACGTTAGAAAGATCTTCGAAATTTTAATTATTACGAAGTTAACGTAGGTAGTAAAAGAGTTCAACCTCTTCTTAGAAGGCTAGATAAGTAATCGGGCGGGCTGTTTAATAGAGTTTATAATTAGAGTAGTAACCGATGCGGTTTATTCGGCTTAAAAGTTTAAAATTGTAATATCTTTTATACTCTTCAATTTAAAGGGCGTATTTGATAGAATTAATTATAAGTAGTTATTGTATATTTTGTAGGAAATGTAATTCCTACGATAGTTTTTTAAGTGGGTCGATAGCTTCGTTATTAGAAGAAAAGGTTCTTTTTTTTTCGACGACGAAATTTCGAACCCTTATAATATTGTAGTAGGAGTGCCTTAGGGCTCCCCCCTTTTATTAATTTTTTTTATTCTCTTTATTACCTTATTATACTATAAGTTGGCTACGATTAGGAATACGATTATAGTTGGCTTCGCCGACGATATTAATATTATTATAATAATTAAGACGATAGAAGAAAATTGTAGGATTTTCTAAATAGTATAGGAAATTTGCTCCGAATAGGTAGTTAAGAGAGGGATAGAGTTTGAAGTGAGTAAAATGGAATTTATATATTTTATACGGACGAAGGAATTACGGACGGAAATTTTTTAAATCGGCGGAGTAGTATTTTAACCGATAGAGTCGATAAGATTTTTAGGGGTTTAGTTGGACTAGAAGTTTAATTATCGGGTATATGCGGAAGTAGTAAAGAAAAAGATAATTACGTAGATAAATGCTTTAATGCGGTTAGTAGCGAAGATTTGGGGTTGCTCTTTTGCGCGAACGAGAGAAATTTATATTAAATATATTCGAAGCGCTATTATATATAGAGTATTAGCTTTCTATTAACCGATTAAAGTCTACGGGAAATTGCGAAGAATAGTAGTTAAATTAGCTAAATATTAGATTAAATATTTAAGAGTTATCGCCGGGGTATATAAAGTTACGTTGGTAAGGAATTTAGAGACGGAAATATTTTATTTACCGTTCGACTTCTACTTTAATAAAAGGGTAAGAATTTTCGAAGAAAAGTTTACCTGAACGGATTAAATTAAATTCGTCCGAGGGATTACGGTTTAAATAGTTAATTATATTTAGGTAAGAGTAAGAGGTCGATTATTTATTAACCGACCCGAAAGTGGTACTACTAAAGTTAAATAGGTTAAGGATTGGGTATTAATAGAGAAATTTATTATATTAGTAGTAAAATTACCTTTAGAAACGGGAATGCCCTTACCCTTATTATAAATATTAGAATTAATTACTATTGACTGAGAGGAGTAGTTAGAGGACGCTATAAAAAGAGAATAGGTATTATACTATAATTATTAAGTAGTAGCGGTAGTAATTAAATTAAATCGGCGGTATAAATTTATTATTGTTGACTTTAATGCGAAGTTTTATAATAATATTATTAAATGGTATATAATCGGGGTAAAAAAAAAAAAGAAGAAGAAAAGTTAATTATTAGAAGACAATGATAAATTGTACTTATTAACGAAAATGTAGAGCTCCCTCTTTACTTAAATCCGAATAGGAATTATTGGATTCCGGTCCTTCCTCTTTTGGAGGAAAGTACCGGACGTTATAACGCCGTTCTATTTATACGGGGCCGGGGAAGAAACGTTTAAATACTTTATTTTTAGATATTTATAGATAGAAGAATATTAGATAACGGCGACCGATTAGCTGTAAATACGGGAAGAATTCTAAGTTTATTTAAATAATAGAATTAAAACGGAGAAAATCCTTTTGTAGGTATTCCGATTAAGTAAATTGAATAAATATTACTTAGTAATCGAATTGGAAGGGGAATAGCGTAGGGAAATCGCGCGGTACGTATAAAATTATTTATTTATTTATAATATTAGAATATTAAAATATAGGAACGGAGGGAATAGTAGGGAGACCGGTTGAATTAATTCCGGCTTATATTTAATAAAGAAGGCGAAATTACGGAAGAATTATCTAATTAACGTTTAAGTACGATTAGTAAAGGTGCGAAATATTTCTTTTATTTTTATTAAATCGCGAATAATTTAGCGACGCTACTCGTCCCAGCCGGGACTTATTTCGGTAGTACGGGGGCTATCGACCGCTATAGGCGAACCCGGGGGATTATTAATACTAAGGTTAGTACTACTACTAATTAATCCGGAGGAAATAATATAGGGAGGAGTAATAGTAGGGCGATAATCGGTTATAAACCTTTTATAATAACTTTTTGCTTTATAGTCCGAAACTTTTAAATTGTTAGAGCGATAGAGAGAAGAGAGGGTGCTGGGCTAGTCCGGGAGATTGTTAATAATTAGGCGGGTACGTATAGGGCTGAGGAAGAATATATAAATCTGTTAAAGGGTTTTAATAAATTTATTAAGGTCGGTTGGAACGCTTATAATAGTAACCGCTGTTGCTTAAACGAGGTTATATTTATTATAATAGCCGAGGGGGACGTCGAATATATATTTTAAAGCGGTGAGAGAATATTAAATCTTCTAAGCCGTAACGCTTAAATGATATTAGAAAGAAATAATACTGTAATACTGGGAAGGATATTTACTCTGTTTATTAATTATATAAATATATTCTGCGAATAAAGTCCGGAAGTTATTCTGGCCTAAGGTAGTAATATTCGGGGTATTTATAATACGGTCGGCGAAATTTAAAGTATAGCCGAAGTAGGGAGGAGTATGAATAACGTTAGACGATGGAATTAATTAAAGAGGACGCGAAAGTATAAGGGCGGGAATTTTATTAATCGTTAGGGAGACGAAGCTTAGGATTGTGGGATAGAATATTAGCGATAGTAATAGGATCTTAAGAAGGAATTGTAGGAGCGGCGGGAGCCTAGGGAACGCGAGGAGTAGAGGGCGCGGCTTCGGGCTCGGGCGAAGACTCTACGAGGAAAGATAAGTCGGGGCTTAAGCTAATTTAGATACTGAGGTTACGGATATTACGGCCGGAGGAGGTACGGCCGGGGGCGTTATTAAACGAAGAGGAAATTATTTTAGGGACGTAGTAATTTAGGGAAGAAGAGGAAGGTTTAAAGCTAATACCCGGGGAGAATTTATATAGACGGTAGAGGAGGCCCTTATATGGGTGTAAATTATAGTAGGGATGAGAGGATAGGATAAAGGGGGAGAGAGTGAAGGAAAGGGGGCGGGGCGGGAGAGTAAATATAAATAAATAAGGTAAATGGGGACGGGGAGGCGGTTAAAGGACGGGAGAAAGGAGTAGGAGAAAGGAGCGGTATTACGATAGTTCTAGTATTGGATGGAATAAGATAGAAAGCGCGTTTGTTCGTTGTGGCGGTAGGTGAGAACCGTTATAATTGGAAGTTAGGAAGGAGCGGCACGGCCTGTCCGTGACCGGAATAAAGCTGGGGGTTTTCATCCGGCGGCGCTTATCGCCGAACGGTTTTTCCTTTAGAGAACTAGGAGAAGTACCTCATGCCAATTGTGGCGCTATAGATATATAGCTAAGGAATAAGATTATTATTATTATTATAGGGATTTAGTAGTTTTAATAGTAGAATCGAAGGCCTATTAAAGGGTTTTATTATCTAATCCGAATTTATTAGCGCGCTAATTAATATTAGCGTAGGTTTTTTCGAAAATGGAATACTTTTCTTTAAGGAGAATACTATTATTTAAGAGGCGAACGTTCTTAATTTTAAATTAAATATACGCCTCGTAGAAAAATTAGAACTCTTCTTAAGTAAATTGGAATTAGGCGAGGGTAGTAATAGAGTCGATATTGAGTAAACGGTTGAAAGAGAGAGAGGTATTACGGAAAATAATATTAGTAGAGAAATTAGTAATGTACTATTCCTCCTTTATAGAAGTAGGAAGGCTATTAGAGGTAGTAAGAGTTATTTGGAAGGTTTTGTAGAAGTCGGCGTTATATGGATCGGTAATTTGAAGGGAGTTAATAGCGGTAGCCGTAATAAAGTTATTTATAAAAATAGTGCTAAATATTAATACTTTTAGGAATTCGATATTATTTATCGAATTAGTCGATAGGAATTATAGGTATTGCGAGCGGACCCCGTCTTTAAGTAGGCGGACTAGGGTTTTCCTTATAGTATTTATAAAGATATAGATTTTTATTCAATTAAAAAAAGGATAAAGCCTACATTCGTACTTCGATAATAAGCCGAATCTTAAAGTCCTATTTGCGCGCGTAGCGCTAAAGAGGTATAATAAACTATTACGGGGCAGAAGTACAATTAGGGGTAGGGTAAGATATATATTATTATACAGAGGAGGGGAAAGGAGGTGTGCGTAGAGGGCTGGCTATATAGGCGAAAGCCCTAGAGCCAGCCCGAAGTTATATATCTACGTACGTAACCGGATAGTATAATTCTAAGCTATGCCGAGGTACTCTAGTATATTGTAATAGTAATGCTCAGCGCTGGGCAGGTTATAGGTAGGCTAACCCTGTGACAAAATTCTCGTCTACCGTTAACTATACTAACCTCTATAACCTAAGGTATTAGAATAATAGAATTAAAGGGTATACAAAATCGGAGATATAAATATCCAATTGTATTATAATACTTCTTCAATTTCTAGACTTACCGTTTACTAATACTAATAATATACGCGATTTTACGTAAATATTCGCCAGCAACCAATATTACGTATATCGTTTGCCGCTACTAGTCATTTACATAGTACATTATAACTATAGTTATCGTAAATCGATACAGCTTCGAAATCCGGTCAAAATAGTCAAATTTGGGTGCAAATCGAGTATAAAACGACGGATTTATCGATCTTTAAGATCTAGCATATCGATATTAATACATATATATATATCTGGCGGTCGGTTTCAAAAGTGGGGACTGACACCGTGCTTTCAACGCACAGCGGCATATTAACGTCGCTACGTCGGCCACGAGTCCATCCGGCCGCCGACGACGGCGACCACACCATGCATCATCACCACTCACCATTACCACCACAGAAAACGCAGCCAAGGACAAGCTCCTGACTTTCTCACGGTGCGCATAAAAAGATCAACAAAGTCGACGTAGGTAGGAGAACAATGCTGGTCCTCGGTATTGCACTGGTTCCGGCTCTCTGGGTTCAAACCACCAGTGTCGAGACGGCACAAGGCATAAACAATGCCAGAGCGCGGCACGGACGCTGACAGCATGGAGGAGCTTCCATTCACATCTCTTGCAGCTTCGCAGCTCTCATCACCACCACAACCTCAAGGGTTTGCACATGAGGGTGCGCCAAACACAACAATCCTTTGAGGATTGTATGTAAATGCAGTCCCGGCTGCACGACCCCGCGCGCATCGGCGGCGTCGGCGGCTGTTTTGCCAACAGGAGACGGGTATTCTCACATCCTTGAAATGGTTGCCGAGTCGAGCGAGCGTCAGCGAGCGGGCGCCGTGGTGGTTGCCCTCCAAGACATGGCGATAAGTCATGCGGCCTGCGCCTCTACTAATAGCGTTAGCTGCAGAGATGATAGTAACTACGCAGGCAGGCTGTATGTAAGTGTACCTAGCTAGCGTCGGCGTCTCTGCATCCTGAGAAAAAAAAGTTGATGATGGGCTTTTGAGACTTGGCCAAGTTCAGAAGGTCATAACAACCTTTTGAAACCCTGATGATGGCGTCGCGATCGATGGTGTTTATCGACAGCTGAGAGAAGAAAAGCGAGAAACTGGAGAGCTGCTGGCCCAGCTGCCTATCCTTACACCGATACACTTTAGCGAAGGAGTAAAGAGACGGGAAGCTCTGTAAACGAACACCACAACTTTACGGTGTACCAATAACCCCTGGAAGACAGACATGTGAGGCGGCCCAGAAACTCAGACATGGCTGCAGGGTCTCCAAACGGCCAAGGACTCCAAGGAGAGAGAGAGAGTTGAGGTTGGAAAAGGCGAAAAAGAAGCGAAAAAAGGAGTCGAGTTGTCAACAAGCTGGTGAACCTTCACGGTCGTGACGGTCTCATGGCTCCCATAAACTCCACTGTACAACAGCCCTGGACCACGCATCAGTGGGCAACCCATGACATTTCCCCTACCGTTCCATTCCCCTATGGAGACCCTGTGGACATTCCCCCTTCACAGAGTTTCTCCCCTCTCCATCACCGTTGCATCCGGCCTATCCTTGCTCGTGGTTGCAGCAGAGCCGGCCAGGCTTTAGTGGGTGAGGAGAGGGGACGCCTTCAACCATTAATACATGCCATTGGCGCTCTGCTTGCATGTCTCACGGACTCCGCTTGCGCGAGCTGTTTATCTTTTTTTTTTCTGTTTCGTCGTTGCTCTTTGCAGCTTCGTTCCTTTCGTTGATTCGGTTTCCGTGTCTAACCAACCAGTGTTCTGATATGTGATGCAGTGGGCCAGCTTGCTCTGTGTTGCTTAAACTGCTGCTGTCCACTTAATTCCTTGTGTTGCCATAGAGCTGAGTGTAAGCCGCGAGAATATCAAGTCTTGTCGCCACATAACCAGCCGTTGTCAACTCCAAAAGTGTCAAACCTACACGACCAGGACCTACCCAGGTACTCGACCGCCCCTCCCCATTCAGCAACAGGCTGTCAGCCTGCACAGGAGTACAACCCGCAAACACCAAGTAGTGGTCTGCTCCCCCGCAGCAACCAGAGAAAGCTCGAGCGGCAAAGCAGTGAGCAGCACACCTATTGTACTGCCTACTCGGGTCCGACCTCCGATTGCAGGACTCCGGCGCACGGCTCGAACTGCCCAAGACATCCCCCTCATCGAATCCCCGACAACCTACCGATAGCTACCCCCAACCTAGTCGACCACTAGGGGTTCAAGGAGGAAGAAGGAGCCGCATTGCTGGCCATGTGGAAGGCTCAACGGTGAAACGTGGTAAAAGAAGGGCGAAACTAGGTGTTTCCCGGGATTATCCAAGCAGGCGCACCACCAAGAGTGGAAGATATACGACTCAGTATTGCGTTTCGGTTACACTTGGCTGTTACCAGATGGCTCGGGAGGGAATCCGATAGCCCATATACCACCATTATCAACCCGATTCTTCCAACTTCCCGACAGCGCCGACAACATCTCCCTTTGGGGTCATTCGCAAACAACAGGTGTTGTAAATTAAAGCGGCGCAGACGACATGCCGAGCATATGGAAATCGGGATCAAACGCCGGCCGAGTTAAGGCTGGCAGCAAGTCCATCCGAGGGACAATATCGGGACCGATACCAATACCGAACGCCCTAGACGACGACAACGAATTCCCCGTTCGATCTTTGGGCGCAATCAGGTCCGCAAAAGCCGAAGACGAGTTTGGAGGTATCCAGAGACCAGGGACTGGTGGAATTGCAAGCCCAACAGCGTCAGCACCAGCAGCAGTTGAGGCGGCCGAAGGAGGAGCGCTGAAGGAACAGCTCTTCGATAGCAGGCACCACGATGAGAGTAGCGACAGCGACAGAGAGAGAAGCCCGGGTTCGAGGCAGGGCATCATCTCGGCAACTGCCGAGGTTCTAGGGGAGAGTATGGGCGGGAATGGGGTTACTGAAGTGGTCTCCCAAAGACCAAAAGCGCCATCAGACCCTCCACCACTGCTGCCGCCTAATTCTGCCGGTGCTGCATCGTCATCAACAGAAAGACAACGGACGCCGCAGAGAACCTCCCCACTGCAGACGTCATCGCCATTGAGAACGACGCCGGTGAGGGTTAGGACGACACCGACAATGGGACGGATCACGAACCCCCCTCAGAGCACTGTCTTGCGATATTCGACCATTAGCGATACCCCGAGTGGGCAGACCAACAACAGCAAGGGGCAACCACAAAGGAAGCAGTCCACGCTGCGCTCGGCACTGGGCAAATTATTTGGACGAGGAAAGAAGAAGAATGGGTTGGCGGCTGGAGAGCAGAGGAATCCTCCTAATTCCGGGCGTGAGTCTGCTCTTATGGAGTCTTCTCAGCACAAGAGTGTTAGTGTCATCAATCTTTTCGTAGCATTCGAGTGGTGTTAACAGACTGTTAAATAGGACCCAAGTGCGCTTCATCGGACGACGGAAAGGTCGCCCAAGCGATCTGCCTCGCTTCCCATCAGTGAGCTTGACAGGCCACTGCGTTCGCATTCCATCGGGCCAGACGACATCCGGGCTATCGAAAGCGCTCGGAATTCACTCCAGGCTGATATTGGCGGGAACTCCGGATCTATCGCAAGGCGGCGCGCTGCAGCGGCAAATGCAATTGAGCGCCGGTTCTTGTTTGTGCCGCGCTTTCCTGAAGCCGAACCAGGTGCCGGTCTGTCGCCACGACCTGCCAGTAGCCACGGGCGCGGAAGCCGACTGTTTGCTGGAGTTCCACGCGGCGAAAATGATGACCCAAGTGAAATTGGGCGCGCCATCACCAGCGATAGTGGTAGCCATGGCATGCGACGCCGATCACGGAGCCTTTCTGGATTGCCGGATATCTTGGGTACGGGAATTGGTCGGGCGCCGGAGCGCCGCCGCAGCGACGAAATTCGATACTGGCGTGAGTCCTACAATGCGGGATTCCACTCGCCATTATCATCGGATGCGCACGTCAATGCCGATATTGACAACGACGGTGTAGCAGATCTCAGCGTTCCCGCAAGCCCCGCAGTCGAGAGACCCCCGGATACGCCTCCACAGCCGTTCAACTTTGGATCGATATCGAAGCAGATGGTGGGAATGAAGATCACTCAAGCGGCAAGCATCGACACCCGTATCGGAACCCTCGAGACGCGAACCGGAAAGTTGGAGCGGGTTGTCGACCAGCTCTGTCACGTAGTTCCCGGGTTCAGAGGCCCGCTCAGCGATATTTCGGCGGTCGGAGGAGGGAGGGGAACCGGAGGACCGGGAACCATCAGAACCGTTTCTGACGGCCGACCGTCCTTCACATACACAACTGCCTCGCCACCGCCCCCTCCGATTTCCCCCGTTCCACCCCGTCAAGGACAGCAACCAGCTCATTCCCAGTCCGACATCAGCCGCTCCCCGCGCGCCAGCAGCGAGCGACAGTCGATGGACTCAGACACGCACTCGCAGATTTCGTTTGGCGAAGCTCAAACCTTCATCGGCTCTCTCCACCCGCCCTCTTCATCAGCCACCCAGGCACAATCCTTGACCACCGCTACCACGCCCACCACGGCAGCGACCCTTAGCCTCCCACCTCACCCAGAGCACCCCAGCGACACAGACCGGGACCGACCAACCTCCAACTCCACCGTCCGCGGCGTCGCCAGCATGCCTTCCATGCACGAAAACACCACGACGGCCTCTATCAGCGAGTACTCCTCCACCAACGCCCACAACCCGACCTGCTACAACCAGTACCACGCCCTCCTCAGCCAGCTGGAATCGGAGCGGCAGGCCCGCCAAGCGCTCGAGGGACAGGTGAAGAAGTTGTCAGACCGCTTGAACGCACTATCGAGTACCATGTATGCTTTGGTGAGGGATAGCGGGTCTTGGGGGGCACCTGATCCTTCCAGTCCCCGGTCGGCTATAAGTGGAGGAGGAAGAGGCAGAGGCCATCCACCATCGCACATCCCGAGTGTTTTCGAGTATGATAATGACGATGACGATCACCATCATCAGCAAGGAGACGACGACGACGAGGAAGAGGATATCGACGATAATGTTGGTCCAGCTGTGAGACATGGACATCATAGTGTTGGAGTCGTTTCTCAGGCGAAGTTGGCTTTGGTCGCGAAACCTACCTCTAGAGGTAGCGGCGGCGGTCGTGGTCAGGAAGACGAGGCGGAAGACTTCCAGACGCCGAGAGAAGAGTTCCAAACGCCGATGACGCCGACGCCGGTTTACACTTATGGGGCTTTCAGCCCTGATCACAATGAGGTTGAGAGCGGCGGCGATGAGGCGGAGTCTGGCGGGGACTCGTCTGATGCCAGGGCGGAGAAGAAGCAGAAGAAGGCGGCGAGGACGCTGAGTTTGAGTCAGTTGACGATGGGCAAGAGGATCTGATTGAGCGGGGGTGAATCTCTGTTCTTTCCTTCCCTCACTGCATTTTGCCCCGCCACGTCTGCTTGTCGTGTCAACGAAGGAAGGTGCAGGCGGGAATATTCTGCCAGTCTGGCATGAACGACGAAATTCATGACCAGCAGGATCGTTCCTACCTGGTCAGATCCCTTGACGTCACGTACGTTACACCTTTATGACACCGCCGTCTTGGACATTTCTCAGTCACTCAGTCACGGAACTCAAAGACGACTCACTCGGCTCGGGTATCACGAATCGCTTTAGGCAGTCAGTCACTCAGTCACCGAGTGAGTCGCTGCGCGGACTCTTGGACTGACAACAAACGAATACAAC
The DNA here is from genome assembly GCA_009806235.1 of Neurospora sp. CHS-2018c. Taxonomy (NCBI): domain Eukaryota; kingdom Fungi; phylum Ascomycota; class Sordariomycetes; order Sordariales; family Sordariaceae; genus Neurospora; species Neurospora sp. CHS-2018c. Next base: position 313,948 of record RAPC01000015.1, read on the forward strand.
ACACATGACTGAGGAATGAGACGAAACCGTATCACCTACCTACTCACCCTCTACCTACCTCAACCTGCCAAGTACACCTTTCTCGCACATACCCACCACCTTTAGCCTTCTTTGTACCCCTTGAATCCAGGGCTATAATACGAAGACGTCTTACGTTATCATACGTTTTATCACAAGGAGACGACCAGTTCGTCTTTCAGTTTTCATCGAAGCATCTTCACTTCGTTCGCGCGCGTATCCAGCATGCGCATGACCTTCAAACCTCTCTTCAACATTTCGCCCCATACTCTATTTGTGCTCGATACTCTACCTCCAGTTGATATTTTTGTCCCATTGTTGGAGCGGCATAGCCTTGATTTTTTTTAACGAAATGTTCAGTTGTTACATGTACGATTATTGACACATGATGGATACCCTTTGTGGTAGTGGTGTAGTTGGATTCCGTTGCTTTCGATTGCACGAATTTGCATATATCGTTCAGGTGTTATTGGGAATTTTCTTCATGGAAATGAATCTTTTGATTTTATAAGCGCTTTGATTCAAACTCTCTTATCGTCCTCTGTTGTAATATCTTTTTTTTGGCATTATTTAGCACTTAGCATTATCTCTTGGATGGGTTGGCAAATTTGAATTTGATACACCTTTGAACTTGACATTATTTCTTGGACTAGCACTGAGTGAAATTAACATGACCATTGAGAATGACCAGCTGAAAAGTGGGACACATAACAAAGCAGTGAACACAAAGAGGCAGAAGGCAATGTAATCAATGGGAATGGTATATCGTACAAGAAACAACTGCTCTCGAGGCGTATATGTTCGACTTGACCCAAAATAACCCAACCCAAAACGCCGTTGTATAACCCGCCAAAGCCAAGTTCAACACCTCTGTACTTTGTCGACTGTCTCTCCCCTTTTCGCCTATTCTCTCTCATTGTCCTCTAAGCAGTATCTTCAGGCAACTCCTCCACTACCCTCTCTACCAGCTCGATCAACTCATCGATATCTGGCCTCTCCGCGGGTTCGACCCTCAAGCATCTCCTTACCACATCCCTTATCGGCTCGCTGATATAGTTCTCGTCGTCCTTGTTGGTTGCCGTATTATCACCACCCGCACCTCCTCCCGCGCCCGCCTTGCCCTTGCCCTTGGTCTGCCCAGGCCCCTCGTCAGGGAACCTCCAGTCACCACTCAGCACACAGATGCTCAAGCTGCCACCAGTCTCGTCACTGCGCATCTCAAAGGGCGACTTTCCAACCAGGCAGGCGTAGAGGGTGCAGCCGAGCGACCAGATGTCCACCTTGGTGTCGATAACGGTGCCGGTCTTGACGTCGAAGAGTTCGGGAGCGCGGTAAGGCATGGTGGAGTGTTCGGCTGCTGTGTCCTGGGTGGCTATGGCGAGGGAACGGGATGTGATGGGGAGGGGGGAGACGGCGATGGAGCCGAGGTCCATTAGGATAGGGTCGCGGCCAGAGTCGGAGATCATAATGTTGCCTGTCGAAAGGAGTTAGTAATGATATGGACGGATGGAAAAGGTGGTGTTGAACACATACCAGGCTTGATATCCCTGTGCGCATAACTCCTCGTCTCGTTCGCCCCAGGCAAGCGGCCCTCGTCCTCGATCAACGGCACCTGCTGCTCCGTCTCATCATCCTCATCCGCACCTCCCACTGCCGTCTGCCTCGTCTTTGATTTCCTCTTCCCTGCTCCCGGAACCTCCATTGACTCCCCACTTGTGTCCCCTCCGCCACCTTTGTACTTATGCATCCCTCTTAGTGCCTTGCACACCCCGAGGAAAAGCATCATAAGCCTCTTCTCCGGGAAGCGCGTGTGGTTCACCAGGTTCGCATTGATCATATCCTGCAGGTTGCCGCGCCTGTAGTACGGCAACAGGACGTAGACGGTCTTGTCCTGCCCTTCGCCGCCGCGTTCCGTGGCGATGCTGTAGTCGACGTGGTGGATGATTCCCGGCGTGTTGCCGAAGAGCTTGTAGGCTTCTACTTCGTGCATGGCTTGGGCGACGGATTCTTGACCGAACGGGCATCGGATCTTTTTGAGGGCGAGCAGATCGCTTGTGAATGTGTCTTGGACTAGGTAGACGTAGGAGAAGCCGCCCTGGATAAGACAAGTTGTTAGTACAGCTCGGAGCAAGGGGAGGGCAATAGAGATGGAAGGAGATGGGAGAGGCATACTTCGCCTAGTAGACGCAGGATTTTGAAACTCCTATTGTTGATTTTGAGCGTGGGCGAGCCGGGAAAGCAGACCATGCAATTGCCCAGCCAGTATATGAGATCTGAAATTACTTGCGCCATGGTGGGCTACTCGTGGGAATGGGCTATGTCTGAGTTATTGTGGTGATGCGTTGGCGGAATCGTTGTCGAATTTCTCGAGCTGCTTTGCGAGTAACCACCTGTACGATTCTGCGTTGGTGACGGAGAGTGAGATGTAGGCGTGTTCAGCTTCGCGATGTCATCCGCTTGTTTGGTCGCGCTGCGCTTGGGTATAGTTGTCTGAGCTCGACTGGTTATGCCCGATTGGCCGTCGACTTGGGGATGGCTTCCTCTTTGTGATGACGACCCTAATCGATGTTGGCGCCAAGTGTCGTGGAGAGGCAAGTCTCGATAGTTTGTCGTATGGTATGTGTTCCAAGATGTTGTCTAAAGTTAAAACGTATGCGAATGTCAAATTGACGCTCAGGGAAGCTACCTGTCAATCCAAAGCTACCTTACCACAGCCATGATTGAAGGTGGCCGGATCACAGCCCGCGATGTCCACTGCCAAGGACCCTGAGCTGATTGTCCTGTTAGTACGGCTCCTGCGATTGCTGTTATAGGCCGCCATTACGAAGCTCACGAATGCCTTCCCAATTTCTGTGAACTATGTTTCAAGTGTGAGAACTAGCATTGGCTCTTGAGAGCTTTTTTCAGAGTTTGATTCTCCATTTCCAATTTAGATTTAGAGCACAACCCTGAGTTGTTGAAGTTGCGCACTAACAGATTTGAGGGTCTTTATAGGATTGCTCCGACGAAACAGTCAGCTTCCGCGCCACAGCACAGCAACTGGAGCCCCCCTTGCGCTGAGCTTCCGGTCCACAGCGCCTCCACTCTCCCAGGACCCTGGGGGGAAGAGGGGGTCAAATAACAGGGCCCAAGTGGGACGTTAAGATATTAACAGCCTGTTGTGCTTAGAATCAATCTGTACAACGATTTTGCTCAGGAATTCCGTTTAAGCCGAAAAACCGCTTTCATTTTACCTCCGAGTTCGCTGAAAGACGTCGTTCTAATCTCGTTCTACTCCTCGTTGTAGCCAAGTTTGAAATATCTCTTTTCAACAACGCCTTCCTTAACCTTTTCGTTCCTTCTTTCCCTACCTCCCACCTACCATATAAACCCTAATCTCCCACTCCTCGCGCATACACACGCACGCGTGAATGTTCATATAGCATAGTGGTAGTAGTAGCCGTAGATATTTCGTAGATCTCCAATTCGAATTGTAACCGTGTCATTTCTTTCTATATTCTTCTCTAAAAAAAGTGACCGTTTAAGATGATGCATCGTGACTTTGGACCTTGGAGAAGACTGTGGACCTTGAAGACCGTGGACCTGTGGACCTTGGAAAAGATGGGACCTTGGAAAAGATGGGACCTTGGATAGACCTTAGAGAAGAATTCTTTTTTTTTCCCTCTCAAAGATCTTTATAACGGAACTACAACGGAACTTTTTTTCTAAAAGGCCGTTGGATGAAATTTGCTATTAAGTCAACAGTACATGTACAGGCGCATATTTTCTAAGTTCCCGTTAGTCGCTTAACGTGGCTTTCGGCAGCTGTTGAACGCCCTGTTATTTGACCCCCTCTTCCCTCCAGGGGAACCTCAACGGCCCCGGAACCTCGAAATAGAAGTAGCATCGTGGCTCTTCTCATTCTGGATTGTTGACGATCCCTTCAATCCGTCAATATCCGTTTTTGCAATGCCCATTGACCTACGGCGGGGAAGTCGCGGACAACGATGGCATCCTGTGGTCTGCAATGCGAGTAACATCCTACCACAACCATCATGTTTGACTGCTCCTTCCCAGTCTGACTGGCCTACTTGTACATGACTGCTCAACATCCACGAGGCAGTGGCCGTGGGAATGGCGAGCAGCTCTTGCCCTTCGATCATTGACGGGGAAAATTATTTTCACCCCAATCGACACTCTGAGAGTCTGGGTCAACCCGTTCGCATCCGTCGGTGGTTACTCGGCACGCGCTTCAAATATCTCCAATCAATGACCGCCAGCATCTTCCGCCAAAACGTCTTGTTCGCTGCCTCTGGTTTATCCATTGCCTTAACCTCGGCTGTCCGTTAACGTGCTTTCTTCAAGGCCTCATATATCCTGGCTATCGGATTTTATCTCATGGGAGGACGGAGCTAGCCATGGCTCACATCACGACGATGCCTTCGTCTACACCATGTGTATACGTACGAAGTGATTTATGTGGGTGAGCGACCAAGTTTAAAAAACGGAGATACGATACTACGCCCGAAGATGCCGTTGTTTTCCACGGATCAACGTCACTGGGATACACGAGGAAGGCGTCTAGGTCATGGCGAACAGTCTCAAAGTCGGACTCTTGCCTTCTTGCTTTCTATCCAAGATCAGACACGTACGCTATCAGCCAAAGGACGGCCGCATCAAGAGTTACAGGAGATGCGTTGTGCCGTAAATCAAAGACATCTTGAAGCATGTCGTGAACAATTGAGGTGGAGAGATACGGCTCTTGGCAGAGACGAAGAAGAGTACATGTAAGTAACTGTCTTACACGGCAGTTGAGTCGAGACTAGACTGACAACACACTCTAGGATGTTCTCATCAGAGGCTCAAGGTTGCTAGCGCACAGTTAAGATGGCCACCGGCGTCTGAGGAACGTAGTGGAAGAGTGTCAACGTGAACAGCCATGACCACCTTCCCGCATGGAAATCTCCAACCTCCTCGATATAAACACCAACCGACTTGGTGTACGACAAACATCCGGTGTGAACGCCTGGTATCACGAGGAGGCCTGTGGAAGCTTGCATGGTGCGACTTCTTAGGGGCAAACACATACGCCGGCATTCTGGGCTTGAACGGCAGTGTTTCTGACCTCAAGACACTGGACGTTACGATGGACCAAGAGAATATCCACCTCCAAACAAAGATGATCCCGGAATATATAACAGTCAAGCTTTCACACCTCACACTCAAGCCTACCCAAACCCCAAACCAGATCTTTTCTGAACACTTCGTTTTCTCAGCAACACGGATCAGTTGCCTTAAGATCCTCACTGGGGCATGTTGTACACCAAATCAAGAATCCCATATCGCCACAATGCCACAATCTCAACCTTCTCTTCATGATGACTTCAAGAGGCCACGGAAAGCTGGGACTGTTGCTTCAAATCCAACTCTCGGCAACAGTACTGACTCTCTCCATTGCAAAACGGCCAAAGAAGAGTCTGAACAAGCCGACTCGGTCAATTATGAGACGGGGGTTGATAGCAAGGGCGTATGCTCCGCCCAGGAAACCAGTACTGAGCGGTGGCCCCTTGGCGGCTGGGTCTCCGAAATTGTGGCCATCATAGCGTCAGCAGGAGTTGCCGCTATGATACCCGTTGTCCTCGGCATCTATAATCACCGTCCCATTCCGCAACTCACCGGGACTATATCGATTAATGCAGTCATCGCCGTGCTCTCCACCGTCGCAAAGTCATGTCTCTTGTACGCTATGTCTGCCGCTCTCGGGCAGGCCAAATGGGACTGGTATGGTCACGCTCAAAAGTCCAAGAGGCTTAACGACATGGAGACATTCGACCAAGCCAGTAGAGGACCACTCGGCGCCGCCAAGGTTCTGCTCGGCCGACATACAGCCCTGTCGCCGACCTCTGTAGGCGCACTTGTCGTCATTCTCTGTCTTCTTGTCGACCCTTTCACTCAACAGGTCGTGGGCTGGGCCGAAAGGCAGGTCCTGGTGCCGTCTGAGGAAGTGTGGACACCTAAAGCAACTGTCCCCTATTTCTGCCCATCGTGGTACGGCGTCGAGCCAAACGAGTGTAAATCCAGGTATTCTGACGCTGTCAGTGCTGGTATCTGGGTTGAGCCGGAGGTATACAAACTTGATGCCCATTGCCCTACCGGCGATTGCGAATGGGAACCGTTCGAAACGATTGAGTTCTGCTTGGATAATGGGCTTGTCGAGCCTTCGACCGCAAACTGCGATATCTCTTTCAATCAAACGCATTTCGATCAAGGCTACAAGATTTACAATGGAACTCAAGGAGAGGCCAGTATGGCGTGGTCTAAGCCTTGCGATTTATTCCCAGGTGTCTGGAATTACTCCGAGCCAGAGAGATTTGAGTATTGGGGCAGTGACTGGGGCTCCACGTTTATCAACATAGGATCAGTCAAGGCGGTTCAGAGTGGCTTCAGGATGGACCCCTATAACTTGACCTATTACAACTCAACTCCTGTGCCATACCTGTTCGTTAGGTTCCCAGCCGAGATTATCACATGGCTGCCATACTCGTACCTAACAACTGACGGGTTAGCAAATGCGGACGTGAACAATGGATCTGATGTTCACATACCAAGCCCACATTTGGTGATGGCTCATACACGCTTCGCCCTGGAGACATTCGAGGGAGGGGCTTTCACTCGGATTCCAGAGACGCTACGGCCAGAGATCACGGAGTGGTCAGCGCTATCTCTTTGCAAGGTTGAGAGAAAGATGTCTGTCAAGAATGGGACGCTCCATTCGTCAACCATTACATCCACGCGCCTTCAACAGTCAAACCCTCTACTCGCGGAAGCCTTGAACGTGGATTGCTGGGGTCCAGAGAACGTGAACCTAAGTAGCCCATCAATGGCGTGGCTTTCCGTACCTCCTCCGCCGCTCTCAGATCTACATCGATCTCCTTACAGGGCAGATCCCTCGACAGGCGCCTTCTGCTTGTTCAACGGGTACATTGTGGACTACGAACTCTATCAAAGAATCGCATTTGTGTTGCGCTGGACCATAAGATATAACGCAACGGGACAACATGCTGACGACCGTCTTGTCTACGATCACTGGGAACGAGACAATGGTGGCGGAAGCACTCACTTCATCGAGTTCTCTGATGTTCCTGATCGCATCAGTAAGCGAGGGCTGGGCTCTGTCATGACCTCCATCACCGCTGCGCTCAACAACCTCACTTTGGCAACGAGCGACGACCGAGCGACAGGCAGTTACGTCGTGCGTGAACGAGTCTTGGAAGTGCGCTGGCCATGGTTGGCACCACTCTTTCTGGTGGAGCTCCTGGGCATGGGTTATCTGCTCTTCATGATCCTTCGATCCCGACCTGTCACAGTCGAAGGGGTGTGGAAGGACTCAATCCTTGCTGTCCTGTACCATGGCTTGGATGACGGCACCAAACTTTCCCGAAGCCTTGGGTCGGGCGGCCTGAGAGAGATGAAAAAGGTGGCCCAGAGTATGGAGATTCATCTCGAACGCTCTAAGGGCGTCAATGGTCGAGTTGCCCTCGTTCAGGACAATGACGATGGCATCACTCGCTCTAGAGGGGCAGGAGAGGAGAATGTGTGAGGATTCTAGTACTCGCATATCGGAGCAGAGTGAAGAGTAATATCGATCGAACTGGTGAGGGAATAAAGAGGTGGTGAATTTATGGTGAGGACGCTCGTAAGAGCATTTATGGTGTTGTTATTATCTCTGGTATTCTCGCTGTAGTGCACATTCTCTTTTTACTCTTCCCTTTCCTTTTCCCTTTCTTTTTCTCTTTCATCTTCTATTCCTTTCTAAATGATTTCCCTCTCGGATTGAAGTTGGATGCCTGGGTGCTTTCTAGTTCTTAGCAGAGTTTGATTCAGTTGGCCCCTGGGGTTGGGGTAGACAGCAGAGCTCCTCACACCAACGGGTACTTTACAACCTATTCAGGAAGGGATTATGGCCATCTGTCTAGGAATCTCGTTCGGCTCTGAAGTAGCAGCTGATGAGTGGCACGCCGAATTCGCTGTGACAGTTGGTCGCCTACTGCAGCTTTCCTTTACAATATTTTCTTAGCGTTGGCAGGCATCCACCGTGTCAACCAACGTGCAGGACGTATCCGTTGTCAGAAAAGCCACCAACGATATCCAAGATCTAAGTCTACTTTTCGCATAAAGCTCCGTGTAAAGCGAGGACTATTAAGCTCCAAACACTATGCGTCCAACCGACAACCATGCTGGAAAACAGCGTCTGAGATGGACTCGGCCAATCGGATGGATAATAATGAAAGCGTTTTCGTATGGCGAAAATCATCCTTGCAAATAGCGGCGTTCCAGATTTGAAAACTGAACGAGAGAGTCGATGCCTTGGTACAGCTGGATGATATATCTAGCAAACCCCCCTCTCGGTGTTGCAGCTATAAGACATCTGGTTACTATCTTCTGGCTAGCGACTACGCTAGGCTCTTGTATTGGAGACCTTGTTTAACGCTATTCAAGATGTCTGAGATGGCACCATCTCAGACTCGTTTCCTTGATAATTCCACGCGGCCACGATACCCGCCTCAGATCTCCAACTCGCCGTCGCAGGCATACCTTCCCATTGACATCACTGAAGAAGTTATCAACCTCGAACCGATGGGGGCGGATAAGTCTGAGGGATCAACTCAATCACTCCTCCACCAGTTGGCGGTCACAGAAATCAACGACAGTGACTCGTGCATCCTCAAAGAATGCAACATCAGCGGCCACGGCGGCAGTGATGATGGTGATCGCGACAGGGTTTCGAAGGATTTTTCAGAAACTTTCAAAGACTGGTTCACTAATAGCTGGTTTACCGAGATCTTGGCCGTTTTTGTCTCCTTTGCCTGCGCTGTTGCCATACCTGTCGTGCTCGGTGTCTACAACCACAACCCGGTCCCAAAGCTACCGTGGGATGTTTCGCTCAACGCCCTCGTTTCCGTCCTCTCCACCGTGGCCAAGTCCAGCCTGTTGTACGCCATATGTGCTGCCTTGGGACAGGACAAGTGGGACTGGTACGATACCAGTACTCATGGCCTACAACGAGAAACAGGCGTGAAGGATCGCAGAAGCATAATGAGTCAGGGGAGAGAGAGGAGGCTCAAGGACATGGAGACGTTGGATCAGGCGAGCAGGGGGCCACTTGGAGCCATCAAGTTTTTGACCAGTCGTCGCACGGCATTGTCGGCAACATCATTAGGGGCACTGGTGGTTATCCTTTCGCTTGTTGTTGATCCCTTCACACAACAGGTCGTTAGCCTTAAGGAACGTCAAAAACTGGTGTCGTCTGATGAAGTTTGGGCAGCTCGAGCAAGCGCTCCGTTCTTCTGCTACCGGGATTATCACATCAACAAGAATGGCAAGGCGTTGACGGACTGCGCCAAAATCTCTCAAGACGCCCATCAATCCGCCATTTGGGAGCCGGAGGCTTACAAGCACCCCACGCACGCCCATTGTCCTAGCGGAAATTGTGAATGGGAACCATTCCATACGATTGAATATTGTCTCGACAATCGAGTCGTAGAATCTCCAACAGGATACTGTGACATCTCCTTCAATCAGTCCGAATTCAACGAAGCCTATAACTACTACAACGACACCGGAAAACATCGAGTCATGATCCAGGAATGCAACCATATGTTCGAGCCTCTTAATCTTACCCGCAAGAAAAATCCCACGGTTGTTGTTGTGGATGAGCTTGAGGGCTACTGGTTTGGTACACAAGAGATGTTCCCTAATTCTTCGCGTTTGCCATATTACCCATCTTTCGGGTCAGAATATTCGGTTGTTACCGGATTCCAGATGGCTTACCAAAACAACAACCTGACTCACGAAGGGCCTTCCCCGTATCTATGGACCAGATTTCCGACGGAGGTCATTACCTCGTTGTATAAAGGGGAGAACAACATCACCAATGAATCCGGCGTGCGTATACCAGATCCCCTGGTGATCATGGCCCATACTCGCTACGACATGGTGCCCGAAGTCATAACATCATCTTCGAATATAACTGACTGGTATCGGCCACCAATTAAACTACGTGTCAATCTAACGGAATGGTCAGCATTATCCTTGTGTCAGGTTGAGAGGAAGATAAGTGTTGTGAATGGGACCACTCTTTCCACGGTCACGGCGTCCAAGTACCTCCACTACGCCTATAGTACCACCTCTAAGGAGCAGGACGGTGCCACCTGCTATGCCCCTGAAGATCATATAAACAACAACGAAACCATGTCCTCGATCCTCACAAAGGAGCCGACTGGATATTTCTCTCTGGATGGTATTTGGCCCCGGAAATATCAAGCGGATAACTCGACGGGTGCCTTCTGCATGTATAACGCAACAATCGAGTACGACCCATCTTACTTGCTGACCCAAGCTTTTCGCGCGACAAAGGCGACAAGCGCAGGAGGAGATGATGATGTGCAGGTATGGAACGAGCGGTGGGGGCAACCAAAGCTGGATGACGGGGAGGACATCGATATTCGTGCTTCCCGAGTCTCCCGGCGAACATTGCCTGCCATCATGACATCGCTCACCGCAGGGCTCAACAACATAAACTATGCCGCAACCAACGAGAGGGCCACGGGGAGTTATGTCGTGCGCGAGACCATCTTGGTAGCGCGCTGGGGATGGCTGACGGTGCTCTTTAGCATTGAGTTCATGGGAATGGGCTACTTGCTCTACATCATCTTCAGACCCAGAACCGCAGCCGGAGTCTGGAAAGACTCGATCTTCGCTGTCTTGTACCACGGATTGGACGATGGAGCTAGGAACACCATCGGGCATGTGAAAAACCTGCGAGACATGAGGAAGGCGACTGAGTACATGGAGGTTCGTCTCGACCAGCCTAAGAGGGACGATCGCGCTGTCCTGGTTCGGGACTAGCAGTCGGTCGTCTTATTCTCACCAAACTTATTATGTCTTCTATATCAAGATACCGCTCCCAATGAAAATGGTGTTCTTGTACCTTCTCGGTGGCTATTTACCTTGCTCCTTGCGTTGTCTGCCGTTGCGGGTTTCACGATCTCACCACCCGCTCGGCGAGCAAGATAAAATAAAAACAAACACAGCTTTCGTCCGGGATGACACACGAACGTCGCTCCCTGCACCTGGTTGGGATATAATATACCATCTCTCAGAAGGTTTGAGGGCCAAAACTTACAAACTTTGTAGCCATACGCAAGGTGTCATCAACGAATAGCGAAATAGAAAGTCAACTTACGCTCACCCCTTCGGAGAACATTTTGTCAAAACCTATAACAGAAAAGAAGAAGAGAAAAAGAAAAGAAACGAACACAACCTTAGCGTACTCTTCTTCTTCTTTACAGAGTAATATCTTAATATGCCCATGCTTCTGTCTCCCTCATTGCCTGATGATGCAGGTCATGCAGGACAGGACTCCTGCCAAGCTCATGTATGCACCACCCACCGCCTCGCCTCCCTCTGCCCTGATACAGCCTACTAAGCCCTCAATACAGGTTCTTAATGCAGAGATCAGGGCCATGGTAATAACAACCCATAGATTGTTTGATTAGCTTAGGTGGGAGAGCGTTGTAGGTATAGTAAATATGTACCTACAAAGCTCAGGAGTTCGAATCTCCCACTATCAGACAAGTTCCTGGGAATCCTCTCGCTCAGGGAGAGTTCTTCTCAACTTTCAAGTTCCCGAAAAATTCTCTCTGAGCGAGGAGAATTCCGAGGGAATTATCTTTTTGGGGTTTTTTCTTTCTTTTTTTGGTTCTTTTTTCTCTTTTTACGCGGATAACATCATCCGCTTGTGGGACGTCGGCCGTGGAGACGAGATTGAGGATGCTATAATGTCAAGTGGACGTTGCTAGATCGCTTAATCGATTCGAGGGCGGCGTAGAAACGATGGCTATGCATATGGCGTAGGAGACGGGAGAGTTCGCGGCGGGTACGAAGACGGGGGAAGTGTTGGTCTGGCGGTGGGGGGATCAACAAGAACTTTGGGAAGGAGGAGCCGAGAGCTGGGGAGTGTGAGGGGGGTTGACTGAGGGATATCTTCTTTCGTCAGATCTTTTGGTGCACTTCACCCTCAATATACGTGCCGTGACGGGTCCTTTAACCTCTCTTCACATGTCTTCCAAAGACTTTTCAGAGACTTTTCAGAGTCTTTCCAACGTATTACCACCCTCCCATTCTTAACCATACCCTGCTCACACCAACGGGTTGTCACATAATCCCCCAGGTATAATCACTTCACAACCAGGCCAGTACAGCTAGGATCACGAACTACCACGACGGAAAGAAGCCTTTTGAACCTTGAAACTCACAACAAACGAACATACAAGGAACATCTTCCAAATCATCGTTCATGATACTCCATGCTGCATGATACACTAAACTACAATACACACGCTGCCGCCCGTTTAACTGCCTCTTTCTACTTCCGAGCCCTGCTCTCCTGTCCCGTACATCAAAGCCAACGACCCAACCCAGCCACCTCCCAGCCAGTTCTCCTCCTAACATGTGATGATCCATTACCATGCCCTCTTGATGCACTAACCTTCCATCTACCCCATCCCATCCATTCCTAGCACATCATAACCCTAACCCTTCCCTTCCGTCCCCTTCCAAACTTCCCCAGTGATTTGATTTGATTGTAGACGAGTAAATTTGAGAAACTGCCATTTTTTGCTTTACTTTGTTTTGCTTTGCTTGCTTGCATTAACTGGTATGAACCGAAGATTTGCGGTATAGGACAAGACACTGCAAATAATGACGACGTGATGGCGGGTGTACATAGCTCTTTCGTTTCTAACTTGCTTAGAGCTGATGTGATGATGATAAGGAACGCTGATGATAAAGGCAGGTAGGTAGGTAGTGATGCAGACCCGATCAATGGTGGGAAAGGGAACTAAGAATACAGGTAGATGTGTTTGTAACGTCCATCTTCGAGGAGGAATGAGGTGGTAGAGGTAGGTAGATAGATAGACAGAAAGGTAGGTAAGGTAGAAGCTACGCCAAGCAGCAATTCCATGAGATGTTGCCACCCAAAGCTACACCCTCTCACTCCTCTTCCAACCCGTCATCGTCGGCGGCATCTTCCCCATCATCATCTTATTGTCGTCAATAACCTTGCTTAACCCAACAGTCCCCTAAAACTCGTCTTCAAAGGGGCAATCAACGCTATCGTGACCGTCACGCTCGCACAAGGCACACCACTTGGACGCATCCACGATTCCGCTCTCCTTGCCGGCTACGGGATCCGACTCCATCAGGTTGGGGAGGGGCGCTGCCTTCGCAACAGTGACAGATGGCACGATAGGATCCGTGGGGATAGGCTCCAAGGGAGTGGTAGACCGGGCAGCGAGCTCAGCCGCGGCAGGCTGAGGAGTCAGGGGCTGGGTCCTGGCCCTGCTAGGGGAAAGGGGCGCCGGCTTGATGTCGTCGTCCTTGGTGGAGATGGTCATGGAGCCCATGGCACTGACGATCTCGTCCTTGTCATCCTCCTCAACTTCGTCGTCATCCTCGAGTTCGGAGGCAAGAGATTGCGTCTTGCTCTGCTGCTGCTGCTTCTGGTTGGCGTTCTCGGTCTCATTGGTAGAGCCAAACATGTTGGTGCAGGTAAGGATATCGTGACCAGAAGTGTCACAGAGCTCGCACCAGAGAGTGCTGTTGTCGGTTGCGGTGCTGTAGGAGTCACTTTCGGGCATCGCCTCGAGAGTTGATCCCCGGCTCCTGAGAGCCTTGTCCGTATTCTGGGGAACAGGTACAACAGTGCTTCGCGAATCACGCTGCGAGTTGCGCTCGTTGTTGCTGCCGACCGTCATGGTGCTAGAACGATGGTTCGACTCGCTTGCAGCGTTGCCTCTCCGCAGTATCTCAATCTCACGCTCGAGCTCCTCCTCGCGACTGGCTTTGCTGTCGAGCATGGCGCGAAGCTCGGCGACCTCACGCTCAAGCTTCTCGCGAGCGAGACGATCCTCGATAGACTCGCCTGTCTTGGCAGTTGGTGTCATGGCATCATCATCATCGGGAGCAGAATCTCTGCTGAGTGAGTGAATGATAGCCTTAAGGCCTCTGATCTCATCATCCTTCTGTTCCAGTTCCTTGGCAAGAGGGCCGCTGTTCGGGGAGCCATTTGCGCCGTTGATAGCGGCCTGCGCCTTCTCCCTTTCCCGGCGGAGCTCGGTACGCGTTCTTTCTACCTCTCCACGGAGGAATTCAACCTCACCCCGGGCCTCTGCCTCCCCTCTACGGGCGTCTTCAAGGCCCTCCTCCAGCTCCTGAACCAACTCTTCCAGTTGCTTAAGCTGTATAGCAACGGCATCCACATCTTCGGTTCGTTCCCTCAGCTCCTGAATCTCCTGCATGAGTTCCTCGATCTTCTTCTCGTAGATCCTTTCGGTCTCTGAGCTCGCCAGCTCCAGGGTATCAATAGTGCTCCGGAAGTCGGCCCGGTGTGCGTCGAACTCGGCAGTCAGCAGGGCAATCTTGTCGTTCTTTTCTTGCAGTAATGCTCGAAGCTGAGCAACGTCCTTATCTTCGAAGTCTTCGTGTCGTGATCGATCGCGCAACGAGCCTTCCGAGCTCTCGATGAGAGCCTGAAGCTCGGTAAGACTGCTTTCCATCTCGACCAGTGTTGCTGCCTGGTCCCTCAGCTGCCTCTCGCGGTCTTCAAGCTGAGTTCTGAGTTTCTCTAGCTCCTCCTCGTGGGCATTACTACCAAGGCGCGAGGCCGCCCGCGAGGGGGCGCGGAACCTCATTCCTGGTATAGATCCGGCAGTGACACCTCCGTTGTTGTGTCCGCTGATGGAAGCGGCATCGTCCTCGTCAAAGTTTGGCTGGTGGGCATTGCCGAGGGAGGAGATACTGCGAGGTCCGACACTACCTTTCCTCGTATGTGAGGGCAATCGCTTGCCCATATCTCCAGGCACTCCGCGAACGCTCTGAGAAAACTTATTAGGCTGTGGACTGGGGAATCGTCCTGGAGGGCCTGGTGTGGCAAGCGAAGGGCGCGATCCGGGCGTCATCTGCAGTCGCCTCATGGGCGACTCCGGACGAACAGCACCGGGCCCAACAGACTGGCTGAACTTTCGTATAGAGGGGGTAGCCGGCGCACGGCCTCCGAGCTTCAACGCGGGTCCGGGTGGGACAGGATCGGTGGGCGTGCGAGGGAGGGAGCCACTGCCGGCATCCCGCTTGACGGCTTTGGATAGGGGGAGGAAAATGCCAGCCCCGGGCAGGCTGGTGTTGAAGTAGGAGACACTGGCAAAGTTTTGCGCATTAGCTCGAGTCCAGGCCCCCTTCAAAAAGAAGCATATTAGTAGGATTGTCTGCTTACCCATCGACATCACCGCTGTTCTTTCCGCGAGAGGCAAACTCGCGGTGAAGTTCGACTCCGGCAAAGATACCCTTGCGCCCATCGACAGAACCGATGAAGCGAACGGTACCGGTCATGTTGCCGGGGACCTCGACGATGTCACCAATCGTGATCTCATCGCCGGTGGTCATGGTACCGGGGTTGATAGTAAGAGGCATCGTGTCGTTGTCGGTGGTGTTTAGGACGGAATGAAGAGCGTAGGCTTCGGTATCATCGGGGATGGTGGCCAGAGAGTTTTGCGTGAGGGCGGCGTAGGAAGCCTTGCGCGACAGCGCCGGGGGGACAAGGCGCGATGACAGAGACTGGGACTGGGACTGGGACTGCGACTGCGACTGCGACGAGTAGAGCTGGTTGAGATTCGGGGTTGATGCTGTAGCTATGCCGCTGAGGCCTCGGCCGGTGCGTGCTGGTCTCGAGAGTCCGAGTCTAGGTTTGGGAGTGGTCGTGTAGGTGGTGGAAGTTGCTGTGGTGGTGGTGGAGGTCATCTTGGACCGGCTTTGTGGCGGCCGCCGACCTGCAAAGGCGGTCGAAGTCTGCCTGTCTGCTAGGCTAGGGGTAGGGGGTAGACTAGCAGGACTAGTAGGACTAGTAGATGCCGAAGAAGGCCAGTCACCAGCGTGCGTCTGGCGGGAGGTGAACAAGGTTCAGGTCAGAAGTGACGGGAGAGTCTTGTTTACACACCCCACTAGGTCAAGCCCACCTCTCTGGAGCTGCTGAGCGATCGCCCCTGACCGGTCCTTGTGCTCGCAGTGCACAGGAATGCACGGGAGTGGCTCGCTAACAGCGCCTGCCTTGCCTGTGTGACCCGCGTCTGCGGTACCCGTCCACTAAAAAGTAGCGGGATGGAGCCTCTCGTCCAGGGGTGAGTGCGACTGCCGTGCGGACAGGGAATCTCCCACCTCGGTGACTGCTGCGTCTGCTTGAGACGGTGAGATGCGCGAGCGGGACGGGAGTCAGGGAGTGTAAGAAACTTGTAGAAGAGACGGATGATCTCTTGGAAGTTTTGTTTTAGACCGAGACAATGTGAACCGCCTGTGGTAGCGTATCCTCCTTTCAGGTTCCGTATCCTTCTTTTATTCTTTCTCAGCACCGCTTCATATGAACGGCCCTCTCGGTCATGAATCTGTTTTCGTCAATGCGCCGGCTTCCTCCCATGCGTTGACGTCGCTTTTGGGTGATGATAGGTTATTCCTGGACTCTTAGAAGGAGGCGGTAGAAGAGCAAAGGGTGCCTTCCCCCCACTATGAGCAAGAGGGTTTAATTTACGGATCCGCGGGGGAGGGACAGACTTCCTGTGGTTCTCTCCAAAGACTTGTCAGCCGTCAAAGATGCTCATTTTAAATCGAGATTTGACTCAGGATAAGACGGGTATGGTCCGCGGCTAGTAGCGAGAAGCCCCGACCTGGAAAGGGGGTGGGAGCTGATGGCATGCCACAGGCGCACGTACCGTTCATGAATTGTTGTGAACCAGTGAACTGAATGGAAGAAGAAAGAAGCACCGATGTTGAATTGTTGATACGATCAGTCACACCGGAATGCGACTCCGCTCGCCGTTAGGTCAAATGACCGATGAGAAAAAGAAGGAAGACGGGGAGAATGGGCGCAAAGAGCAACAAAAAAAGATGGAAGGAGAAGGATGACGATTATTACCTTAGTATCATGGGGCTCCTTCCCATTATCAAGTGTTCCCTACCGGTCCAACAACCAAGGACCCTGCAAAGCAATGGAACCGAACATAACAAGGAAGCAACACCACAACACAACACCATGGCCAGAGTTGGCGAGAAGGAAACATCGTGTCATTGCAGCTGCAAGAGCAACCAAGTATGTACATACTAACGTACTGTCCCGACGCCCCTTTTTCGTCCGGTCAGCGGACTGCTGCATCTCATCTAACCCTGCAAACGGGTTCGTTGATGTCAACAAGCAGGTCGCCGGTGAGGGCGTCATTGTCACTGTCACTGTAACCCCCTTAAGGCTAGCTCCTCCTGCAAGAGCGGATAGTGCCTAGGAAGAAACGGCCCCAGGGGCAATGTTCTTCAGCCCATCCGTTCGCTGCCCCTGGATGTAAACAAAGCCATTCGCTGTTACTTTGGAGGCCCGTCATGAGGCAATGCCCATTCATCCTCCAGTGAAATTCATGACATGTTCTCTTTCATTGCAAAGAAGCAAAGTATGCATCCCTCTTTTGCCATTACTGGTGAGAGAGCAGTTGCCATTGGGCATCTGGTCAACCCCTCAGCTACCCAACAAATGCCCTCAGATTCTGTGGTTTAATTACATCCTGGCTGAAGATCGACACCAGTCCGGCCCGGCCTGCGAACTGAACGGTGCCTGAACGTGCTCCCCTGGCGCCCTGGCAGCAGCACCCCACTTAACACGTTTTCAGCGGAGCACATCCGGGATTTTCCCGATGATATCACGGGGAGTCGGAGAGCCCAAGAGAACTCTCCCGAGGCCGTCGCTGCTTTCTCGTTGAATTGGATGGCAAAAGAAAAAGTGTATCCGATCATTCGTGTTCGTGTAAATTTATCGTCTTTCTTTTGTTCTTCTGTCTTTGGTTTGACCCAGAGAAAGGCAAGCTGTGTCGTGGCCGTGATTTTGAGCCCCCGCCTACAACTTTAGCGACTTTAATGATGCGGCTGGCGTTAGCGGCGTCACCTCGCCATTCGGTTATGGTGTTGCATCGCTGACAGCATTGGCAAATGTCCGGTCCAGGGGTCACATATATTGTTACGGGCCTAGCTTGCCCGCAGCAGAGTCTCTCACCTTACCTACACTTCCTTCCCGCGTACGTCCACGGCACTCTACACCGCGAGCACCACTATCAACGATGCTACTATCACCGCCAAGGCAATGAATGATAGCAGCATAATCGTCCCTCTGCTCGCCGGGAACTTGCCCTTTATCACCCAATGTTGTCCAAGCAGATAGCGCTTATATCCAAGAAACAGCGTCAAGATACTGATACCCAAAAACGTTGCGCCAAGCGGTTTGCCCAGGTGCCTTAGTTTTTCCGCCTGGTGGGCAGTGTCGTTCCCGTCCAATAATGATGTGTTGAGACGGAAGAGTTGAGTGACGGCAATGCCTATCGATGCAAACGCTAATGAGGTTCGTAGCCATGCGAGGAATGTTCGTTCTGGAGGCAGAAGACGTTAGCCTGTTGCGCCCCAATAGCGGGCTCTTGCTTCCTCTGCTCACCTAAAGCAAGATGGTCACGAGCGACGCTCCCCTTGTTTTCCAACTCAATGCTCTGGAAATATTCCAGTTTTTTCTTCCATTTGCTCGGTTTATGATGCTCGGCCGACCCATTCCCAGCTTCGCCCTCGTTATTTGAATGCGTCAATGGCGTTTGTGCGGCCGGACTATGGGCGGCAGATTGGCTTGCTGTCTGTCTTTTGCGCGCGGATGAGTTGGATGTTGGTGTTCGTACCATACTTTGATAATTAAACGGTTGGCTTGTTACGATGCCGTGTTGTGTACCTTCGCCGACTCCGGTTATCTCAGTTGTACGAGGCGATAGAGGTGATAGGAGAGGCTGTTGTTGTAGACCGGGGCTGGCACTGTCGAGCGCTTCGGCCCTCTCGCGGGCAGCCTGTATGCGATCGCAAATGTTAGTAACGGCATCAGTCTTCTTGCTGAGATCCCTGGCGGCGTCTTCTTGTTTCCGGGTGAAAAATGTTCGAGCCCGGTATGGCTGAAGGGGACGGGCGGGCTACGAACAGTACGGTTAAGCATGTCTTCGGTCGAGGATGCCAGCAGTGACACTGGCTATAGCAACGCAGGTAGGGTTGGAGAGGAAGAATTCAACCTCGACGAGCTGAATGACTGACTGTCCGGAATCGCAATGTCGAAAAAGGCGTGCTCAATGGTGGAGACAGGTTCGAAGCTTAGGACTTTCGCGAACAGTCCGGCGAGAACCTCTCTGAGAGTCTGGCGCGTCTGGCTCGTCTGGGTCCCTAGTCTGGATTCTTGGCATCCAGATCCAGCCACCGAAATACGCCCCGGTCACTGATGATTGCGCGTGTTTGGGATCTCACTGACCTCGAGGATCTCGTCGAGACGGTCCTGGGTTGACTTTCGTCGCGGGGCCCGAAAGATTAAAGAGCCGTGGCGGACCAGGTATGGCTCTGGTTCGGTACTCTCAGAAGGCACCTCGGTTGTGGAAGGAGGGGAGGCATGGAGGGCTGGCGCCGACCTCGAGGTCGCAAGCCGCTGGTCGTCGTCGGCCATATTGCGATTGTACTGTACGGGGACTTGAGCGATCGTACGAGCAGATATGCAGTTTCAACGCGACAATGAGACGTCGGACGGGGCCAAGGATTGCGATTCGATTAGAAGATTAATCTATTGGAATTTGGACGACAGCGCAGAGATTGCGGCGAAGAAGTTGATTTGCGACTCGAGGAATGGCACGCCCGGGAGCCAAGATGCATTGGTCCAGTGAGGGAAGCTGCGATTCCAGGACAAGGGTCCGGATTGTTGGCGTCATCTTGCTCGGCCTTGTCCGGGTCCCCGCAGGAACTGAACGAACCCTTCAGTGGGTCCCGGTCAGGCATTTTCCGTCTCGGGCCCGGAATGGTAGCTTTCCCCGTTGATATTCGGTTTATATCAGTCGTTACCTCCCTCAAAGATCGTGACATCTTCCAGATTGTTGACAGGATGGCTCGTGTGGTTAATCTTTCAGGTTGTATCTTTGGAAATTGACAGGATGACATGAGATCCCGGAATCATATCCTCCCGAGGAAAGTGTTGCAGGAAGCTTGAGGTTTGCGCTTGACCACCACCTGCGAGCATGGTTGCGAAGTTCATGGCTGCTCTTCAACACCTCACGTAACTACCTTACCTGAAGTAATTTATAACAGCCCGGATGTACTATTCATCCGTCACCGCTCCTGATGTTTGTACCGATCTTGGGATTTGATCCGGGCGTGCCGGGACAGGGCCCGTGCCGCCCGCCCGCTTCCGCTCCTAATTACCCCACTGCCCCGCCTCGAAGCCCCGCCCATTGCCCGGGCCCGGGGGCCCCACATCTTACGTGAGCCGGCAAGGTGACATCGGGGCGGCCGCCGATTTGGCAGGTCGGCTAATACATAACTAGCTTGAGCATCTCCATTCTTCTTGAACTTTACATTGGGCTCCATCATACTTACACATAACAGGAAACATGGTGACCATTCAAGGAAAGAAAGTCGGCAACATAGGCTTCGGCCTGATGGGTATGATGTCCTGAGCACAACCAACCTCTGAGGGCAGTAATATGTTGACAAGAATCACCAGGCCTGACATGGCGAGCATCCAAGCTATCGGACGATGAGATCTTTCCCGTCATCAAGGCCGCTCTCGATGCCGGCTGCAACTACTTCAACGGCGGCGAGTTCTATGGCCCTCCTGAACACAACTCCCTTACCGTGCTCAAGCGTTACTACGACAAATATCCGGAGGATGTAGACAAGATCCTCCTCAACGTTAAGGGCTGCATGCTTCCGGGCTTGCTGGCGGACTCCTCGCCTGAGGGTGTTCGGGCCAGCATCGAGAACTCGGTCCGCCTGATTGGGGGCAAGGGAAGGATTGATCAGTTTGAGGCGGCCCGGAAAGACCTCAAGGTGGACATTGAAGTGACCATGAAGGCCATGGGCGAGCACATTCAGGCCGGAGATATCAGGGGCATCGCGTTGAGCGAGGTCAGCGCCCAAACGATCCGTCGAGCTGCAAAGGTGGCCAAGATCACGGCCGTTGAGGTGGAGCTGTCCATCTGGAATACCGAGCCGCTCGAGAACGGCGTGCTTGAGGCTTGCGCCGAGCTTGATATTCCTGTTCTCGCATACAGTATGTCCCTTCATGAATGCTTGCTGCTGCTTTTCCGTCAGTTCTCGAAACTAACACAGACTTCCCACAGGCCCACTTGGTAAGGGCTTCTTGACCGGGCAAGTCAAGTCCTTTGACGATATCCCCGAGGGAGACTTCCGGAGGATGTTGCCTCGATTCCAACCTGAGGTTTTTGAGACCAATCTTCGACTGGTTCGGAAGGTAGAGGGACTCGCGGCGAGAAGAGGATGTACACCAGCTCAATTCGCCGTCAACTGGGTGTTGGCCCTTTCTAAACGGCCTGGGATGCCGACGATTATCCCCATCCCTGGTGCCTCATCGCCGGAGCGCGTTCGCGAGAATGCCGTGGAGATAGAGCTGACGGAGGAGGATATGGCTGATGTGGAAAGGATCCTCAAGGAATTCGCTCCGGTTGGCGACAGGTACCACAAGCATGGCATGGAGCTTCTCGACAACTGAACGCTAGGTGTAAGCAACATGGAAACATTGATATAAGAATCTTGTGAAGACTGTTCACGAAAGGTGACGGGAATGGCGTGCATGCACTCAGGTCGCTACAAGAGACTGCCCCTCCCCACCCAGGCGCAACCAGATGGAAACGCTAACAAAGCCACCTGGAAATGACATCCAACGCCCTGCAATAGACCTTCCTTCTTGGTAGCACTAACGCATGACATTGCGACATGCCACTGTGGTAACTGTGACACTCTGTCTGCAAGATGTGATTACGACGGTCGAGGCTCCTCTCCTTGCTTGATTTACTTGTACGGTTCAATTCGTGAAGAACTACTAGAGGATAATCTCCTTCTAGAAGTGGTGGAAGGAAGCAGTGACCCCCAAGTGTTATTGATTCCTTCTGCATCTGATAGGTTTCTTAGCGTGCATCTCGCTCTTCCCGCTGTCGGTCATCTGTTCGTGGCGGTTGCCCCTGCTAGTGCCGTTAGTGGCAGGTGCCCCGAAGCCTTATCTAGGCTCAAACACGTAATAGCCTTGCGCGCGCTCTTCCCAACTTTTTGAGCTCGGCTTTGGATTCAGCTGCAACCATCTTTGCCAGAAACATTAAAAAGCCAACGTCTCCCTCGTCAGTTTTAGATTCGAGCATCCGATCACCTCCCTCATTATTCCTCCCATCCTTACTCTATATCTTACAGCGATCCGTATCTCGGATTACCCCAGCACCTATCGCTGTCCTATTCTACCAGCGCAAGAGCCTTAACCGAACCAACGCCTTTCTTTGCTCCAGACACCGAACCCAATAAACCCACCGTCCGAGTTCACGAACATCAGCTACAATGTCAGAGAGTCACTGGGTAGACTGGAATAAGAACACACAGTCCAAGGACTATCGTGGCTCTGGTTCCTTCTCAACCTTCATCATCATCGGTCGTATGTTGTCAACTTTCTATTGCTTCCAATTTGCTGCCCCTCCCCCTCCATGATCGTCATGGCCCATTCCACATAACAGCTCTAAAACCCCATCGTGCGACCGGAAGCTTACGCTGACATTTGCTTACAACAGCTGTCTGTTTCTTCCTGGGAATCCTGTTCGCGCAGTTCCCCTATGACTTCCCCTTGCTCTGGACCTCGGAGCCCGTTCAGGCCACGTACTACGACTTCCTCGAGACGCACGTCAAGTTCCTCCACGCCTCGCCTCCCATCATCTCGCGCATCCTCAACATTGTCATTTTCGTTGGCCTCCTCGGATTTTTCATGAAGCTCTTCCGCCCGTCCGAATCCAACGTGTTGTTCGACGGCGCGTCGCTCATTCTGTACGTCATTGGAGTCGGCGTCTACACGAGCAACATCGTCAAGGGAATGCGCACCATCACTGCTGGCATCTGGGACATGGAAGACTTTGCTGGCATCAAGCACGACGGCCCCGTCTCGGGCGAGGTCATTCTCGGCAGGGAGGATACCATGAAGGTGCTAAGCGCTAGCAACACCATTCTGGCCATGGTGCTGGTAGGAGTCCTGGTCTTGCAGGCTGGCCAATGGTACGCCGAGTCTAAGGAGAAGGACGACTTTGCCAAGGGCGATAAGAAGGACAAGAAGAATGGTGGCCAGCAGCAACAGCAGCAGCAGCCCCAGCAGGTGGAAGATAAGAAGTCGCAGTAGAAGCGTTGCTTCGATTTTTTGGTGGGCTTGTTCGGGGCGCCGAGCGAAAGGGTGTTTGTCGGTGCCGTCGGACGACCTGATGGTCCAGAGCCTCAAAGCAGTCAACCTTCCGAGCCTGAAAGCGGTCAAGGTACTGCGGTTGAAAAGATTGAAGATGCCGCAAGTGCCAAGCGAGCGGTCGTGAGAATAAACCGAACACCTCACAGTCTAATATACTACACCTTCTGGATACTCTTGCACGCATTCATATGTCTTTATAACACATGTGGCCCGAAATTCGAAACATTTCCATGATCACACAACCCCTAATAGACTCTGGCCGACATACTTCCCACCTATTACGAAGCATATCACAATTGTACAACGGCCTTTCTTAACCAAAGCAAGCGGTATTGGACTGTCCATGTTCGGTTCATTCTTGCGGCCACTTGCCAAGGTACCTGCCACTGAAAAGTGGGGTTGGATCGGTTGGATCATTGCTGTGATTCGACAGGACGAAGTCCAAGAGGATGGAATTGGAGACGATAGAGTTGAAGAGGATGGGATTGAAGAAGAGCCTGGGCCTGTTAAAGCATCAGCTTTCGACGTGCTTCTGCAATCGGTTGTTTAGAGATACTGAGGGCTTCGGATGGTCCGTAACTTGTTCAGTCTCAGCCGGCCAAGACTACGACTCCACCTCGGAACTCCCAACCGATGGCCCTCTCTACCTGTTCTCGATCAACATCACCGATAACTGGTTCGTCAGTGGGAAACTCTTTTACGAGAGAAGACCGAAGTGGGCGAGGATTCACCAGGACGTAAAGCGCAGGCCTTCCAGACCGGCCAAAATAGGAGCAAGGGCTGCCAGATGGGACCGATACAAGAAGTTCCAATCTGAAGAAGAGGATCAGCGGTCATTTAAGTGTACTAAAGCGTTTGAGAAGAGGAGAGGCTTCTTGGCCTGGGGTTCTGACGAAGTATGACCTCTGACGAGACATGGGGGTAATTGGAATTAGATCAGCGTGCCGTCATGAGAAAAATATATAGCGTTCGATCCTCTGTACAAGTAAGGTAATAAACATTCTCGGCGTTGAATATCGTCCATCATCTTCCACTTTTTGCTATGCCGTTGCAATTGTTTCGAGTCGACAATGTGCCAAGTTCATACACATACTGATAAGTACTAGGCAGCCATATTATGGAGACAACAGTTCAAGCTTACGAGACACAATTCCAAGGAGAAGATGATTTTTATGAACTTGAAATGTTCAACACACTTGGTTTGATCATGGAACCTAATGGCTAGTGATACTATCGATCGTCACTCCAGATACCCTAAAAATACAATCTCCAACAGTCCTGATCCGGTCCTATTCCACCATAGCTGACGCCTTCCCTACTCCTTTTCTTTCTTCCACTCCGTTCATCGAGTTTTCGCCCCCATTGATTTTCCTCCTCTAGCTCTCCTAGATAGACACTGCGCTCTGTCATTTCCCTCCCTTACTTGTTTCCCTGCTCTTTTACTAAATCGACTCCCATGGTTCCCGTCATCATCAAAGTTTCATAGCAGTCATCGCATCGTTACAGACATCACATCAGCCAACTCCTTGATCCATCCCCACTTCCACCAGCAAGCCCACGTCAAAAAAGACCCTGACACACAGACAGACACCCCCACACACCCCCACTCAACAGCTCAAGCCAACTCCAACCGATAACTAGCAACCTCAAACGGCCTCAAATCAACCTCAAACCTTCCCTCCGCCACATCAAACCCGCTCACCTCCTCCAGCTCATCCTCCAGCAAATTGACTTTACTCACCCTCTTAACCGGCCACCTCGTCTCAATAGTTCCCCTCGCGCGTCCGCCAAGCGAGTCGTAGATCCTCAGAATCACGCTCTGTCCCTTCTTCTTCTTTAGCGGACTTTCACCGTCGTCCTCGACAGAGACGTCCTCGTCGTCTTCGGCGCGCTTGATCGTGTCGAGGATAAGGGATGGGTTGGAGTTATCGGTAAACCAGACGGGTGGTTCCTGTTCGTCGAGCGCCGCGAAGGAATGCGGGGACTCGAGGAGTTTAAGCGGGTTATTGAACTCGTAGGCTTTACGGACGGTCATGGCGCCTAGGGAGCCCGTGTGCGGGAAGACGGCCCAGCGGATGGTGTGCGAGCCCATGTCTGCGTGGGCGTCGGGGGCTTTGGGGGAGCGGAGCAAGGAGAGGCGCATGAGTGAACCGGTGGTGGCGAAGCCGTATTTGCTGTCGTTGAGGATCGAAACGCCGTAGCCGTGTTCCGACAGGTCGGCGAACTTGTGGCAGCAGACTTCGAACTTGGCCATGTCCCAGGAGGTGTTGTAGTGGGTTGGGCGGCGGACGATGCCGAACTGGGTTTCGTATGAAGCTTCCGTGTTGCGGATGTCGACGGGGAATTCGACCTTGAGGAATTTCATCGTTTCGTGCCATTCGACGGTGGATTGGACTTCGACGTAGGATTGGAGCTCGTTGACGGCGGCCGAGAGGCTGATGATGGTGGAGATGTGCGATTGGTCCGAGATCTTGGTCTTGGTGATGACGCTGACGCGGTGCGTTTCTTCTTCGTGCACTTGGGTCTCGCTGGACTGCAGCTCCTTGCGGGTGTCGAGGTGGTAGACTTCGACGTCCCAGGCTTGCCAGTAGAGCGGCTTGTCGTCGAAGATGACGAACTGGTTGGCGCGCTGGCCTTCGGGGATGATCTCGCGCCTGTCGTATTTGTCGTAGAGGGACGTGATGGTGCCGGCCTCGACTCGGACCTTCAATCGCTTATTCTCGAGGACGAAGACTCCATTGGATAGCTTGTGAAGCTTAACTCCATCGTCCTCTTGCCTGATTTCGTACTGTTGGAGCTTAAGGAGAGGTCCTACACCCTTGGCAAGGGCAAAATCACCCTTCGAGATCTCGACAAGTTCCTCGCGATACCAAGGTAGAGTGTTGAGGGCAATTCCGCGTTCCATGCTCGTGGTTTCCACTTGGGAAACACCCAGTGCATTGCAGGCATCCTTCAAGAGCCTTTCACCAGTCTTGAATATTTGAGCATAGAGCTTTAAAAAGGTTAGCCAGTAATCATTCATCACAAACATCTAATCAAGCCCAAACATACCTTATCCGAATCATCATAGCACATCTCAATCGAGCTGCCCGGAAGACAATCATGGAACTGGCAGAGCAGAGTTGCCTCCCACATCTCATCGATTTCCTTCTTTGGATACGTGTAATCCTTGTCCTTGAGCGAGGCAATCGTTGCGAGCTGCTCGATATCCCTCAGCACAAACTCGGCCTTCCGGTTGAACTTCTTGTTGTTCGCTTGCGTAGTGTATGTTCCGCGGTGCAGCTCAAAGTACAGTTCGCCAAACCAGGTAACTAGCGAATCGGCCTTCCGCTCGAGACTATCGAAGAAGTCATCCACCGAGCCGCCCAAGGACACCCGCGGTAGGAGACCAACGGTATCGCTGATGCCGCGGCAGCGACGAAGCTTCTCTAGGTGCTGCCATGTAGGGCCACCGCCTCCATCTCCCTTGCCAAAGACGAGTAAAGACGTATGGTCTTGGTCGAGAGACTTGTGTTGTGACATGCTGCGCTTAACGTCGCCAAAGTGGGCCTCGGCGGTATATGTCTCTGAGGGAGGCATGTGGCAGATGACCTGCGTGCCGTCGAGGGCGACCCAGTTGAAGGTCGTGTGGGGGAACTTGTTGATGTTGTTCCAGCTCAGCTTCTGGGTTAGGAACCGAGTCATGCCAGCGAGGCGGCAGAGTTGGGGTAGCTGACTGGAATAGCCAAAAGTGTCGGGCAGCCAGAATGTTTGGGACCTCTTTCCAAAGTTGCTCTCGAAGAAGCGCTGGCCGTACAAGAACTGCCGGACCAGAGACTCGCCGCTAGGCATGTTGGTGTCGTGCTCAACCCAGCTGCCTCCGATAGGATGGAAACGGCCCTCTGCCACCTTCTTCTTGACACGTTCCCAGACATAGGGGTATAACTTCTTGCACCACTTGTATTGCTGAGCTTGTGAACAAGCAAAGTTGAGCTCTGGGTAGCGGTCCATCAGGTCACACTGGTTGGACCAAGATCGAGCCACCTTGCGCTTGGTCTCATCCCAGGGCCATAGCCAGCAGCTGTCGATGTGACAATGGCCGATACCAAAGACAAGCGGCTCCTTTCCTTTCTTCGTATCGTATACCCTGGCCGAGTCGACGTCCGGACCAAGGTATTGCTGCGCAATCTCCCGACACTTTTTCAGGGAGTCTTTATTGCCGAGCTCAAAGGCCTCGATAATCTCATTGCATGTCTTCAGCGCCTGATGCTGCTCCCACGATTCACTGGGAAACTCGCGTGCTGCGTCACCAATGATCCAGATATCGATGTATAGCTGCCGGGCATCCGGGTTCACGGCCACGATCTTGGCCTTATCGAGACGAAAGTGCTTGTTCGGGTCAGGGGGCTGTATGATATCGCCCCCTCCCGCAGCACCGAACATGCCATTGCAGGCCATCTCGATATAGATGGTATGTTCCTTTCCGTCACGGAACGAGTCTGGTAATATCCACTCGGTACGTTCACCACCGCCCGTCAAGCCCTGCAGCGGCTTGCCATCATGCGTCCAGACCATGCCCTCGTTGTTGGCGTCCCAGTGGAGTTCGAGTAGCCTCTTATCGCGCAAGTCCTTGGGGACCGTGAGGACGACCTTGAACCAGTGGGTCGACCAGGCAGGACCGAACCGAGCGCCGACTTCTGTCTTTCTGAACTCGTGCTTGACGGCCTCGTCAAAGGTTGGTCGATCCTGGTCGGGGGCATCCCAGACGGACAGCTTGACATGGGGCTCGCCCGAGGCGACGCCCTCGTACATCATGGCATTGAGGTTGTTGTGCTCCCATTGTCCCTTTGCGTAGAACTGACTGATGCGATCCTTGTAGATGTTGGTGATGTATTGGCCGACAGGCTTGGGGGCGCGTATCGGATAGGCCGAGATAGGCTTGTTCTGGGTTGCTGATTCCCCGCCCATCTTGATATACCAAGGGTATATGGTGTTGGTAGGAAAGTCGAAGTAGTCGAGAGGGGGGATGGGGGGACGAGATATTCTAGGATCTTGCCGGGAGGACGGGCGTAGATATAAGCTGGTAAGGTAGCAATCGTAGAGAGGAACTAGGCAAGGTTGTAGGCTTAGAGGTCGGTAGGTAAGGTAGTATGGTCAAGCGTAGGTCATAACACGACAAGTCATCCACCAGGTTCTCAAAGTGTTTGAAAAAGAAGATTAAAGCGTCTGTCTGTTTGGCACACGGCTATATTTCTGACGAAACTAACGAATCTGCTGTACACATTGGAGCCAACGGACGGTATTGGTATTGGTATCGTATGGCTTCGGGACGCGAGTGTTGTCTGCGGACGGGATTGATGGAGGAGGTGGTGACGGCCAGCGAACAGTCCGGGGGGGTCAATCGCGGGTCGAGGGTCGAAGAGGAGGAGGAGCAGGAGAAGCAACTAGGAATGGAAGGAGGACAAGAGGAAATGCTTGCAAAAGGATGGACCGACCGACGGGGGGGTTGGTTGGTTATCGGATCCAATCTGCCAATGTTTCCTCGTTGTCCGTGTGAAGTGCTGAATGGCAGCCCAGGCTGGCAGCTGGCTGGCCCTGAGGTGGAGGTGGTTCCTTCCTAGTGCAAGCCTGGGGAGGAGGTCGGGCTGCTGGTCAGGGTCGGTTGGTGTGTCCAATCCGCTGTCGCTTGCCCTGTGCGCAGTGCTGAGCTGTTCCCTCGTCTCGCTGTCAGGGCTGAGGGTTGTGGCCGGGGAGATCCACTGCAAGCCACGCCTGAAACACCAGAAAAACAGCAAGTACAGGGGGCAAAGGCCAAAGGGAACAAATGCGGGGAAGCCATGTTCACCATACGTACCCTCACTTTGATGATGATCCGTCCAAAATCATTCTTTCTTCCTTCCAGCCTATGAGATGGGAGGGTGGTGATTAGGGGCCTCTCAGATCCCTGTCTAAACTCCACTTTTCTTGAGCAAAAAGTACCGGGTGTATCTCACCAGTAATTACCGTATTTTACAGACATATGACTACCATATGTATTGTATCTTCGATTGAGATAAAACATTCACACGCGGGGGCCTCTCACCGGCCCCCTGCACCCCCGGAGCTAACCCTAACCCTAACTAACCCTAACTAACCTAACCCTAACACTAGCCTAACCCTAATACTAACTTGGGGTTCCGCCCGGAAGGGATATATTTCGGTAATTTACAGGCTATAAGGAAAGGGTACCGAAAGATACCTGTCACGTGATAAGCCCCACATTCTGAGAGGCCCCCATTCACCGGGCCCATGAGATGGCGGGGGAACAAAAGGCGCCTGCACTCTGCAGCAGAAAGATGAAGTGAGTGCAACAGCCTCTTGTACAGCAACAGCCAATTTGAACCCCAACATGTCGTAACTTTCAGAAGTTAAGATGCATTACACGCATTACACGCATGCGGTCGATCCAGTTCCTTCAAACGACGAGGAACCACGACAACACGCCTAGCCGTCGACTGTTCCCGTCCCGTTTCAGCAACCGCGTTGGCCGACCATACATCGTGAAACACACTACACTTTTTGAACTACATGATCTTTTTTTCTTCCATCTTACATCTTCAAGGTAAGGTTTGCGAACAAAAATGGAGGATCTAGAAGGGTTCTGCATGCTGTCTGTCTCGTCTGTCTTATTTGGCTTTGTCTCGTATGCGTCTCGCCTCGTTCGTCGTGTGCGTATGCAGATTCTTCTGTATCACCACCACGCCACCCACATCGAATAACCCATTCTGCTGTCCTGTTGTCCCGGCAGGCATGCTTTGGACAACAGGGCAGCTAGACAAAACAGACAGACAGGCGACAGGATAGACAGGACTCTAGAAAAGAGACACGACTACGGACTCGGTCACTCGAGTTCACTCGAGTACAGGTCCGGTCCGTGTTACCATGCAATTTTACTTTTTCTGTTGCGAGGATGGGGGAGATGGGGGTAGTACCACCTGTCACAAGAAACCACGACACCACCATTTCTTGGAGATCACAGGCGAATTAGTTTTCGTCACGACTGGGTTTTGTGTATGTGTTCATTAAGTAGAGTATTGCATTGCTACTATGTGCAAGTGAAAGGTGAGCTAAGGTAAAGAGAAAGAGAGATATGTAGGCTGAGGTATGCTACGCTATCATCCAAGCAATGTACGAAAGGAAAGGTGTTGTGTTGTGTGTGTGAACTGTGAAACCCCGGAATCAACGCCGCCACCCCGACCGACCATGACCATAAACACCGTGACCGTGACCGTGATCCCATACAATTGCTTCCCAAAAACGCCCAAGTGTGTCCCCCTTTCCCTTCGCTGTACCGTACCGACCTTAACCGAACCCCGAAGCAAACCGACCGACCGACTGAGCTGGCTTAACAAAATTCCCAAAGAAACAGACCAATATTGCTCCAGTCCATGTTTCTATATGGTATCCCATCCATCCAACATGCCTTCCACCATAACATAAAAAAAGAGAAACAAGCAGAGAAAGGGTGAAGATATCTAAAACCCCACGCTTCACGAAATCTCGCTCGCCCCTCTCTTCCTCCCCGCACTTCCCGACCCCGTCGTGCCCAACTGGACTTCCTCCGACCCCATCCCCTCCGGCGACATGACGACCTCTTCCGTCTTCGCATGCTGCTGTTGCTGTTGTTGATGCTGATGTAAAGAAGGAACAGCCGTGACCTTCATCTTAGGCCCCTGGTCGTTCCCGTATGCGCACTCATACACCACGTTCTCCTCCTCCCCTTCACCTTCTTCATCCTCGTATTCACCCTCCTCATCCTCATCGTACTCTTCCCCTTCATAATCCTCCTCATACTCATCATCATAGTACTCCTCCTCCTCCGAACTCTCCTCGCTATCGCTATCATCTAGGTTCAACACCCCCAAAAGCGGGACATCGATCCGAGCCAGCTGCGACTTGATCAGGTTATCCGCAATGGTGAACAACTGCGAATCTTTGTCTTCGGTCTTGGTTTCTGGCAACTCATCCCCGTTACCGCCCAGAGCAAAAATGGCTTCGGCTTGGTCTTGGAGGGGGTCGTGGACTTCTGATGATGGCTGCGGCACTACCGCCTTTCCCTTCTCTGTTGTTGCCGTCGTTGCTGTGGTGGTAGCGGCAGCAGGAGAAGAAGGCGGTAAAACCCCAATAGGCACATCCAAAACCCACCTCCTGACCACCTCCCCCTTCGGTACCTTCCCCCCTCCACGGGAATTCTGAGCAAGACACCCGTTTCGCTGCCTCTCCCTCTGCTCCAACCCGCGCTTAAACACGCGCTTCTGCTTCCGCCGCCGCCGCTGGATCCGATCCCGAATATACCAGGCCACCACCAGCATGGTGGCCTGCATCATCTCCTGGCACTTGGCGCGCTGCATGTTGGCCCACTGCTGGCACCGCTGTTGCTGGAAGTTGGCGATGGCTTGGCAGCGCTGTTGGTAGTAGGCGGCGATGCGCGAGGCCATGGCGAGGTATTTGGGGTCAAGGGTGGGGATTGTTGTTGGGAGTTGTTGTTGTTGGGTTGGATCTGTTGGGGATGTCGTCTTCATGCCGAATGGGAGATTTGTCTGTTGTGGTGATGGTTGTGGTTGTGGTACGGGAGCGCTGCTGCTGGACTGCCGAGAGGACACGGGGGTTGGCTGTTGTTGTTGTTGCTGCGCATCTTGCTGTCGCTGCTTCTGTCGTTGCTGTTCCCGAACTTGTTGGGCGTGCGCGGCAAACATGTTGAAGAAGGCTTCTTGTTGAGATGATGTTGTGGTTGTTGTCTTGGACATATCGGGAGACATTGGGCCCTTGCCGAACAACGGCTGGTCCGGCGGAGGTGTCGCCGGAACGTGGGCTTGGAACGGATGCGGCATCGGTGCCGCCATCATGGTTATTATTTGAGTGGTGAGTATGTGCAAATATTCGTTAAATGTCGTCGAGTGATATGTTGCTTGTTTTGAGATACTCGTCGCCAAGGTCGTTGTTGATATAGGTAGATATGTTGGAGCAGCTGGGGCGATGTTTGGTAATAACAGAGGAAGCTTATTAATACCAAGGGGTGTATCGTATGTCGTTGGCAGAATGTATGGACAGCTGATATAACATATGATAACCTTGAACAAGGGATACGAAGAGTTGACCACGTTAAAACAAACAGAAATAGGCTTGAGTGAAGCCCTACGGAGGGTGGGGGAAGGAAAGGAGGTCTGATTTATAACTCAGGCTGACTACACCTGATGGTTGGTACCTTGAAGACAATCACGACTTAGACGTCCCTCGGGCGGCATCCTACCATAGAGAGAATCCCGGGTTCCTGAACAGGGTAAAAACAGGGCCTTGGGAGCCAACAGTCGAAAATTTCCCAAACAGGGTTCAAACAGGGTCGTGCCATCATTTTTTCGCGAAATTCTAAAAGACCCATAAATCCTGTTCGTTGCATATGCATATCGTCGGATAACATGCTCTTTTAGGTGCAAAAGAGTCTTGACCCCGAATATTTGTATAGTGCTAAAATGGATGATGAACTTGGTCAGAAATTTAACCTTTCATCAATGTCTTTTTGCTCCAACATCCTTTTTTTCTTAAGAAGACGCCTTTTTCATCAATGGCTTTTTGCTCCAACATTATTTTTCTTTAGAAGATGCTCTTTTCATCAATATCTTTTTGCTCTAGCACCCTTTTCTAACTCTTCCTTTCTTTCCTCAATTAACCTCCGCGCCTTCTTTTGACTATATCAACCTTCATTTCCAACGTCCTCGCGCATATAAAATAGATAGCGTAGTTAGTAATATAAGTACTTAGTTCTGTAAGGTTTCCCGTTCGATTCCCTGCTGTGATATTTGTAAAAACCTCAAGTGAAAAATGCATCACCAAGAAGATGCATCACCAAAAGCATTATTATTAAGAAGATGCACTACTAAAGAGATGAACTATTGTATTAGATGATGCAATGGTTCCTATTTTTCCCCCGATGGTCGTCGCCCGGTCGTTGC
This sequence comes from Neurospora sp. CHS-2018c, assembly GCA_009806235.1. NCBI lineage: Eukaryota > Fungi > Ascomycota > Sordariomycetes > Sordariales > Sordariaceae > Neurospora > Neurospora sp. CHS-2018c. The sequence continues at coordinate 347,287 of RAPC01000015.1, forward strand.
TTCCTTTTAATCGTTGCCGTTTTCCCTCCAATGGAGAGAAGAATATTCTTTTCTTAGAAAAAGTCTATTTAATAGGAATTAGATTGTTAGAGTAATAATTGAAAAAGGCCTATTCACACTGTTGCCCTTAAACCCTGTCCAGCGCTGAACAGCCTTTTTGCCCAAATAAATCTGGTGTAAGCGTGCGAAAAAAATCTTTCTGTTTCGTCAAATTAGACTGGCCGGACCCTGTTTTTACCCTGTTTAGGAACCCGGCCTTCTCTCTATGGTAGACCCGGACGGCCACCTACGACGCGTATGCAAGATTAAGTGGGTTTATGTTATTTTGACGGCTCATCATTTTTTTTTCCTTTCCGGGATTTGAACTTGGAAAGGGGGGGTGGCAGACGGGCGGACTGTCAGTCCCCAGAGAGAAGTGTGTTTGGCCATGATGTTGCTGCTGGTGCAGATGGTGGAGTGAAGGGTCCTGAGGGAGGGTTCTAGCCGAGTGCCCAGGCCCGAGGGAGAGTCTGCATTGTTGCTAGGATTGGGGCCTTCTTGGGACGCTACCACCGCTACGACTGCTACCAACGGAGCTAACTGGCCTAGAAAAGCGCTCGCGAAGTCGCAAGAAGCCGAGAATAGGGTAGGAGATAAGGTGTGGTGGACGGGGGTCGCTAGGATTGGCAGGCGGAGCTGATGAAAATTAGTCTTAGTTAGACCTACTGGGCCTCCGAAACCACCCCACCCTACCCCATACCACCCGTTTCTACGGCAGTAGGTCTAAGTCGATTTTGCGCACTTTAGCCGTCCGCAATAAGAGGGTACTATAATTAGAGTGAAGTACAATCCGCCGAGTAGTAAATTCGTACCCCTTTTACTATTTACTCTTATTAAAGTGAAAATTATCCGCCGAATTGTAAATTCGTATCCCTTTACTATTTACTCCTATTAGAGCGAAAGCTACTAAACTATAATATTATCGCCTAAAGAAGTATACTATTTATTTTAAGAATTATTACTTCCTACCCTACCCAACCGGGTTACGTTCGTATACGAATCTCCTAACCTTTTATCCGAATTTTCCGCCCTTAATAATTATACCCCTCGAATAAATTTAATACTTATTATCCCGGATCTAATAGCTTCAAATCCTATTCCTCGTCTAAGTTCGCGTACTTTAATCCCGGATCTAATAATTTCGAGTCCTATATTTCGTCTAAATTTATATACTTTAATCCTAGATTTAATAGCTTCGAATTCTATACTTCGTCTAAATTCGTATACTTTACCCAATCCGGCTAATATTAAACGCTAAGAAGAATCGGATTTAGACGTTAATAACCCGGAGTAATACTTCGCGCGTACTACTTAAGACTTTTAATATAATTTAAATAGGGGGATAATAATACAATTTATATATAATTAAATAAAGGTAATCCGATATAATAACCGATTCTCTAAGTCCTATATCTTATAATTAATTAAATTATTAAAGAATCCGAATATACGTAAAGCTCTCGGTCGCTATAGTATATTATTATAATTTAAGGGCGAGGAAAATCTAGAAGTTAAAACTATTCGCCGGGAATTTAAATCCTTCCCTAAATATATAAACCTATTTTCGTCTTTTATAAATCTTAATACTTCCTCTATTATAAGTAGTAATAAATTATATAATATTAAAATTTTATATAATATTAAATAGGTTATATTTACTATAAGGGAATATATTACCGAATTAAATACGTTAGCGCCTTAGTTATATTCCTTCCTCTCTAATTTAATATAATATACCTTTGTATATTAGGACTCCTACGATTTATAATTAGACTATTCGAATTTTATATTACTTAGGATATATATAGTCTTCGTAATTATTATAGGTATTATTACCCCGGAGAGGGCCGATGTATTTGTATAATTTATAGGGTTATATTTGCGTACTAATAGTATAACGAAGCGTATTTAAAATACTTTAATTACATTTAGCGTTATTATATTATATATTCGAATTATTAAAACTATTAAAACTCTTATAATAATTAGAACGGTTAGGACTACTACTCCCCTTCAAAAATATTAAACCTATATTTATACTTTTAAGCTAATTTTAAATGTATCGTTTCTAATCTTAGCCTTATTATCGTTTATAAAAATAGTGTTTCCTTGGGCGGAGCCGGATATGCCCACGGAAGACAGTGAAACGCCCATTTTCCCTTCCACCTTTTTAAATCCCCTCCCCCCTCTTTTTTTTTTTTCCTTTTTTTCTTTTTTTTTTTAAGAAAAAAAAAGATTTAATTTTTTAAAACTCATTCGTCAGATTTTTTTGAAATCGATATTACTCGTCAACCGAAGGCCGGATTAATTTAAATCCGGGTGTACAATGTCGGCTGTCTTTTTCTCATCATTTTGGTGCCTTTTTTTCATTCTTAGGGTTAGGGTTATTAGTGATTGAAAAGACTCGGTCATTTTTCAAATTTTGGTCATTGAAAAGACTTGGTCATTTTCAAATTTTGGTTATTGAAAAGACTTGGTCATTTTGAGGATTTGGTCATTTTTAGGGTTAGGGGTTTTGGTCATTGAAAGACTTGGTCATTTTTAGGGACTTGGTCATTTTGGGGACTTGGTCATTTTGGGGACTTGGTCATTTTGGGGACTTGGTCATTTGGGGACTTGGTCATTTGCAGCGATTTCAATGGAAAAAACCACTAAAAGCTCATTTTCTCAACAACCAGACTACTGCACAGGCTGCACAAAGTACCAAAATGACCGCAAAATTGAGGCGAACAATCTGCAATTGAGTGCACTTTGATGCATCCTCTGGTTGAGGAATAGTGTTGATCCAAAGGCATATTTGGCAAATTTTTTGTCATTGCTATTAACACCGTGTCTTGATGACGACACAATTTCCTTTTTGGGCCAGGGGTGGTCCGTGCGGCACGTGGAATTTTCTGCACATTGGACCCGTATAGACAAAAACGCCGCACCTTCCACTTTCGTTCCGGCGCTTCGGTGGGCCCACGAACCACGACCTTTGGTGTAGATTTCTATAGCACCTTTAGTGGGCCCGACCTCAGCGCCTCCACGGTGGAAGAATGGGCGTTTCAATAATTATAATTATTTAAATACTATTTAAAGCTTTAGCGTTAATTGGAATAATAAAATACGTAATTTTACTACTTACCTATTAATTAGTAGTCCTAATATACCTAGCCCTTTCCGTCCTGACTAATTTCGGCCTATAATCCTATTCGAAAGTAAATAGGTAATTCTAATACTCGTTCGAATACTTAAAACGTTTTACCCCGCCTTCTTATTTCTTATTACTAATAAATTACACTTTCTATTTCCAATCCTCTACTAAAAGGGTAATATACCCCCTATTACTTTCCCCTAGGTTAAGTAATATCGGATAGCGAAGAATTTTATCCTCTAAACCCCTACTATTAATAAAAACGAGGGTGAACTTACTAATATATATCGCTTATATAATAAATTATTCGTCGATATTCTAAATATAAACCCGGAAAAGTTTAATGATAGGCTTTTCCTTATTTATAATAACTAAAAAACGACGTTATATATCCGTAAAATTATATTAATATAATAGGATATATAAAGCGTATACGACTGTAAATAGTAAATAATCTTAATCCCTATATTCTTCTATATTAAAATAAATTTCGTCAATTTTATATTTCGGCATTTTTAGCCACTTATAGAATAAAATACTTATAGCCTCGGGAAGGCTAAGAAAATAAAGCAATTTAAAATTAAATTCTACTATAAGTCGTAATTTCTTTACAATATATTCTATTCTTGGATTTTCGCCTTCCTTATATAAAATTTAATTAACACTAAATATTTTAATCTAATCGTCTTTAATAAGTAAAATATTAAAGGGGTATTTATAATTACCGTTCGAACCGAAGGACCTTCTTATATATTTTTATAATTAAACTAAATTTATAACGAAGTATTTACTTTATAAAATTATATTAGTAATTATACGCCTAATAATAAAATTAGTATTAATATTCGGTTTCGTAATATTTATTAATACTTATATATTATCTGCGTATTATTTATTTTTACCCGCGCTATCTAATTCGGCGATTATAGGATCCTCTAGTAAATCGTTAACTTTTTACCGCTTTTCTTCTATAATAAGAAATCTACTAATTATAAACCCGAAATACTTTACTTTTTGTAATTCCTTCGATTAAAGGTTATTAATATAATATTATCTAAGGCTATTTTAAAATCCGGATTAATAAAGACTACTACTACTAATAATTAGTAGAAGGAAATCGATTTAATAATAGAATATATTAATTGTTCATTTACCATCGATATTAAATATAATAAGAATTCTATATATAATATTAAATTTACTTTTATAGAACTATTTACTATCGGCCCCCTTACTACAATAATTTATAAAATAGTCGAATTAGAATTTAGGCGAATTAATAGCAATAAGTATATTAACCCGTCTACTAATATAAATATCCTTAACTATATTTATACAATTTATAAGAATAGTTTTATAATATAACGTTATAAATAATTAAACCCTAATAATTTTAATACGCTTAATCTATAGTATAATAATCTACTTAAATTATTCTCCGGTATATTTAAATAATTTAATAATAAAGAAGTAAAGCCCGAAAAGGGGGAGGATTACAAATATTTCGGCCTTTCGGACTACGGCGAAGATAATCCGGTTATTATTAATAACGCTAAAAACCCAAATTTAAAGGACGAAAGCAATAGTAGGCCGGCTTAAAGAACAATTATTCTAAACCCTATTTAAACTAATTTATAGAGGCGATCTACTAAATCGGAATAATCCGCAATATAAAGTTTATATAGGGTTCTACTACTATTATTTATAAATTCTTCGTATTTAAATAATTTTCGCTCTAATTAGAATTAACGAATAAAATTGTAATACCAGTCGTTTATATTATCTCTCTATATACTACTAGTCGTCGATTTGACTCCTTTCTATTTTATTCAAATTATTACTTCTATATTATAGGGGTAATAATTATATCTGAATTACTAAATAATTTTAACCCTGCGACTTATTATTTATAACCGAATTATTAAATCTTCTAAATCTATAACTTACGTATTACCTTTCGCTTTAATTATAATTACCGAATTATACTACAGATTGTTATTTAATTATTTTAATTATTTTTAAACTATTACTAAATTATTCGTTTTTAACCTTTACTCTAATTAAAATCCATTTCGTATAGTATATAAATATAGCCCTACTCTAACGCTTATTATTAATTATTTCGGCGTTTATATAGGGCTAGTAATAAGGACCTATATTAAAACCGTACTAATTACTTACGTAATATCCTAATCTAGTTAGTATAATTATTTATTCCCCCCCTCCTTCTACTTCTCCCCTTCCCTCCTTCCCCTTCTCTCCTCCTCTCCTTCTTTCCTTCTATAATTAATTAATATACTCTAATTAGAGCGAAAATAATTAGAGGAAGTAGTAAATCGACTATAATTAGAGTAAAAATAACTAAAGGAAGTAGTAAATCGATTATAATTAGAATAAAAAGGATTAGAACTACTAGTATCGCTATAAATCGAAGAAACGCGGCCCGAACTAAGCCGGCCGCTAAAATTAAATAGGTTATAATTATTAGTAATAATAATAGTATTAAAAACTACGGCAAATTAACGCTATATACAACTATTGAATCGCCGGATATTAACCTATTCTAGGCCCTCTTATACCCGGAATTCAATTAGTACTGTTGGACTTAATATATATATTATATAATAATTATATATTTATAACGGATTTACGGGTCTATCTTATACCATACGAGTATAAGAAATTATATATGGGTAATATATAATATAAATATATGCCCTATATTTTTGGTTGATTTTTATCGATTATATTCGATTAAATATTCGTGGTTGAAATTCTACCTTATATAACCCTAACCCTCGTAGAGGGTGTAGGGGTGGCCTGCACGGCACGTGGTGGCCCAGAATAGAAGCCGAAGTGGCTTGGTGGCTTGACCAGGGTAAACAAGGACCTTTGTTAACAAAGAAACCCTTTGTTCTTTCAACTTCGAAAACCTTTCGACTTCGAAAATAGATTTCTTAGTTGTTTTCAACCGTACGGGACCAAGGAAACTATCTTTACATTCCTTAGAAGACAAGGAACTCAACCGTACAGACGGTTTGTTCACAGGATAGCCAGAAGGCCTAGAAAGTCTATAAGAAGGGAAGGTTCCCTTCGAGTAAAGAAGGTTTTAGATAGTTCATCACTCATCGATATCTCTACCAATCTACTACCTTTCCACACAAACCACATACCATTCTACTCCATTTTGAATACTCTATTTAACAGTACTATTCGATTCTTCGTAACGCTTCAACTCGTCGATCGAATCCCTTCAACAGTAACGCTTCAACTCGTCGATCGAATCCCTTCAACAAGTACTACAATAAGAAGAAATAGTATAGCGGTACACCGAAAATCGGGAGCTCGATATTAATTCGGAAATACTACCCCCCTAGTACGGGGTTTTATAACTTAAATAAAATCTATAACGCTATCGCTAATATCCCAATATAATTAAAGGATAATCAATTCGAATTTATTCTTCGAAATACTAGACCTTTTTAAAGGTATAGTAATTTTAATTTCTAATAAGCCTATAATAAACGGGTATAAGGCTAGGACTTTATATATTATTAAAATATAGAATTAAAATATAATAAATTTAAAACCGCTTCCCTTTTAGGGTACCTAAGTATAATAATATTTTACTAGTACTACAATTATAATTATAAATTTTTCTTCTAACCGCTTCCTTTCGCTCTCTTCAAAATAAAATTTATTATTCTTATTAGAGCGAAATTAATTATATAAATTAAATCTATCGATTCTAATTAAAGTAAAACCTATTTATTAAATCTCCTATTGTATATATATATCTTTATACTTACTATATAGACCTTTTAATATATTATTACTAATTATTTTCTAATAACCGATTAGTTCGGTCCGCTAACCTATATAAAGCGCCTATATAAATTAAAGTAAAATAATATAAAGTTCGACGATATATATATCACTTTTAAAAAATATATTAATTTAATTACTAATATATCTTAATATACCTATCTAATACGTATTATAGAAAACGCCGACGTATCGACCCTTTCCTTCTATACTATAACTATCTAATATAGTAATTTAATGTCCTCTAATACTACCGACGAAAAAAAGCTTAATAAAATTATAATCCGCGAAAATATATATATTATAATATTTATCGCCCTTTATCGCTATATAATATAACCTAATTACTAAAGCCCTTAGCGCTTTTCTAAACGCATTAAATAGGATAATTTAATACTCTATAATAATTACTATATAAATAATTAGATTTATATTTTCTAAACCTTCTTTTACTTTATAGCGTATCGATATAGTAATATTATACTAGGGTCTATACGTACTATTCCTATTAATAAAAAAATACTTAGTTTTTACGTTTTTCTAACCGATACCGAAATTTCGCTAGTAAGGGATAAGGATAATATCCAATTATATAATTAATAAAGCTTAAAAAGCCTAAAATTCGTTAACTTTATTCGTTAAGACCGCTACGGTATAATAGCTACCGACGACTATATTACTATAGAGGAAGAGTTCCGAAAATTTAGCCGCCTCAATCCGATAACTGCTAAGATATTTGTAAAGTAAGCCTTCCTTATTTTAAATAACGTATATTATAAAATCGTATTTAATATAAAACTAAATTGTAAGGGTATTAAAGATTTTACTAAAACTAATATATAATTTAGCGAAGATTTCGCACCGCGCTTCAATATTTATATACTCTTTATACATTTCGAAAACCTTAAAACCTAGTAAGAGTACGTATAATAAATAGTCCTATTTCGGAAAACCGAACGCTTTTTACTCTTCTATTATAAGGAAAATATTTCTTTAAAATATTTAATAGCCGCGAGCGAAATAGTCGACCGATTCGTATAATATATATAAATACTTAATAAATTTTAGAAGGCTACTTAAAAGAGGGTTAAATATAATATTATAATTAAGATAACTATTAAGGGTTTAATAGAACGGAAATATCTATTAGCGAAAAAGTTTATAGATTTTAAATTTATTGTTAGGGGTACCCGCGCCTTAAGGCGGAATAATTAAACGAATTAGAAAATCGACGGGAAAAAATTATAATACCTATTCCCTTATTAAATCGTAAGTAAATCCAATCTTATAGTATATTTTCTTCGCTTTAATTAAAATAAAGCCTAACCCGCGTTTTATATACTCTAATTAAAGCGAAACCTAATACTAATTAATATATTCTAAATACGTATATATTTTACTATATATTCTATTCACCCCTAAAAGGGGCTATACTTATAAATAAAATAAGTATAAATAAAACGCTAATCTACGGAATAATACTCTTTATAGAATACTATTATCTCTATAAATTAAAAAGCGAAAAATAGCTATTCGAAGTATATTCGAATATTATTATAATACTATTTAACTTCGTCCTATAAATATTTAACGAATTCTATTATATATTTAATAACCTATAGTTCTATATATAATATAATACCGCTAATAAAATCCCTACTAATAATCTACGCAAGGAGAGGACCTTAATTCAAAATAAATTTGACGAACTTATAAAGGAATAGACTTAATACAAATATTTATTAAAAACGGCGAGGAATATTATTATTTATTTATATTCTACTATTATAATATAATAAAGTAAGAATAAATTAAAAGTCGATATAAAACCTAATATTTCCCTATATAATTTAAATAGGATAGTCTAATAAAAACGTAAATAATACGCTACGAACCCTTTTAAAACTAAAGCGTTAAAACCTAAGGTTAAGGCTAACGAAAATACCTCTACAAACGAAAATAATTTAAATAATAATAATTCGTCGCAAGTAAATACTATTGACGAAGACGAAGAATTCGTCGAACCCGGCTAGTAAATCTACTACTATAATTAAAACGAAGGGTGTAAATACTAATACGTAATTTAGGAAAGATAAAAGGCTATAGAAATTCGAATTCTAAATAATAATAATTAAAAACCCTATATTTTAAATAATTATTATAAACGAAGTACAATTCGCGCGTAATTACAATTCGCTAATATAGTAAGCTATATAGGTTATCCCTACTATAAATAAACTAATCTACTTTACTATACCGATTTTAAATCGGATTACAAATATTAAAACCTTTACTATATTATTCTAAGAAGGCGTAAGCCTTTCGAAAATCTTCTAAATACTTAGGGGCTACTACAATGTAGTAGAACTTTTCCAATTTAAATTCAAAGGTTCTTATAACCGGGGTAATCCTTCGTATATTATTAACCCTAATATATCTAATACTACGCTTAACCAATTATAGGAAATTAACGAATAATAGGGTTATAAATAATAAGTCCTATATCCTAATATTTAAAATACAATTAGTAATAAAAGTAAAACCGTATAGCAAACTACTATACAAATTATTAAGGAGAACTATATAATAATAATTAATAAGGGTATAAATACCCTATTATATTTGCTAAATAAAACCCTTACGTACCCGTCTTCGGATATTCCGCTAATATAGATTTACTAAATCGAATTCGGCTATAAACGTTAACGCGTAGAAATTACGCAAATTATAAACGACTTATTAAAAGATATTTTTGTAGAGCTCCTAAAATATAAAATCGAAGACCTTACTATACCAAGGGTAATAGAGGCCGAACGGTAAATCGTATTAAATTTAACGTTTATTCGACTTTTATAATTCCTTTCCTATAACGTTTATACTTAAGCGCTAATATTCGAAAACAATATAATTAATAAGCAGAAAACTATATAAAGGTCTTACCTTTTAAAGGGCCTTTATATAATAAAAAAAGAGGGGGGTAACTGTATAATATAAGTTAAAATATTCGAAGACGTATCGTAAAATAATAAGGAGGCTATATTAAGCGTCGATACTATTAATAAATTAATTCAATTTAATTACAATAGCGGTCTATTGTATATATTTATATAATTTATAATTAATACCTATTTTATACCGCCTAATAACTATATAAATATAATCTATTAAACTTTCGGGGAATTACTTTTATTCGTATAAATAATTAAGAAGTATACTAAAATATTTATTAAGCGGGAATAAGTACTAGTAATTACCAATTTACTATAAATATAAATATAAGTTCGGCCAAATTTCAATTTCGCTTTAATTAGAATTTAAAATTATCGATTCTAATAAGAATAAAGCTTACTAGGGTATATATTAATTAATTTTAGGACGTTCTACGCTATCCTCCGAAAAATTAGGCTATAAATAAATATAATTTATTTAAATTAATTCTAAGTAGAACGCGGCCGTATCGTCGATAATTAGAATTAATTAACCGCTAATATTAATATATTGATTTTAAACTCGAATATTTATATAATTAATTTAAACCTATATATTACTTACTATATAGGAATTAGGTTCGGCTACATTTGGAACTAGAATACTATCTTACAATATATAGGCCGCCTATATCGGATCGGCTAAAGAAAAAATATTAAATAATTTCTACCTACTATAAGGAGTATAATTTATAATTAAATAGAAGAGAGGATATTACGTAAAATATATTATATTCTAATTCGAATATATATTTTAATTAATTTTCTAATTCTAATTAAAGTAAAAGCTAACCTATAAATAATAAATCTACGAATTAATAGTAAATTTAAAGTTAAATAAAATTAATATCCTACGTAATGTAAGTAATAATTTTAAAATATTTATCGGTTATAAAACCGCTAAATATATTTTATCCTACCGGTTTAATTAGTACTCCTAAATTATTAAATTACTTAAAAGTATAACCGATTATAATTCCCGTCAGACTTCTATTATTAGTGAATACTACTCTCTCTTAATATAAATAATTATAATTACTATTAAAAATAAGGGTAATATCGATTAAATACAATTAAATATTAATTTCGTTTTAATAGACCCTCGATTCGCAGATTTACATCTTAATAATAAACGATCTAAGACTATACTATCCGAAGCCGAAATCCTTATAACTATATATAATATTTTAAATAGCCTCGACTAAAATGAATAGAATAATATAATTACTCGTTTCGCTTATTATCCAATTGGCAATTCTAAAGTCGAAGAGGGATTATAAATTAAGAAGGCTTAAAAATTAGCCAATATTTATAATTAAATACTATCTATTTATTTAGCGGAATAAAAAATTATAATCGAAAGTAAATTTAAGGATAAATTAAATTGCCTTTGTAAGAAGAATTACCGGAGTAAAATCGTAAAAATACTATAAATTAAGAAGGAGAAGTACTAAACCGCTTTTCTAAAAAGTAATATATTTATAAATTTAAGAAAGGATAATACTAATTATAACCCGACTAAATCGCCCTCTTATAAATATAAGAAACAAAAGTACGCTAATACTATTAATAAATAAATCTAATTTTTTAATATATCCTCTTCGCTCTAATTAAAGTAGAATTTAATTTATATTTTATATATTCTAATTAGAGCGAAACCTAATACTAATTAATATATTTTAAATATAAGCCGAAACGTCCGTACGTTAAAACCCTATTTAGAAATATCGACCCGCCTATTAACCCCCTTCTACGCAATACCGATATTTATATAAGCCCCCCTTTGCCTAAAATGGAATTTAATATATATCCGTATATAGATTTTATATTTAACGACGAAAGTAATTCCGCTATATTAATTAGCCCTACCGATAATAAATCTAATTATAGTAATAGTTCTAATAATAATAAATCTAATTATAATAGTAGTTCTAATAGTAATAATTCTAATTATAGTAGTAAATTTAATTATAGCGGTAACTCTAATAGTAGTAATTCTAATTATAGTAATAATGTTATAAGGTTAACCCTATAACGGTTTATAGTAGCGATGATACTAGGTCTAAGTTAGAGATTAGCTTATAGCTCAAACTATTATATAAAGCTATTATAGCGTTCGTAATAGCTTTAATTGTTATCGTTGTATAATAGTAGTATTAGTTCTATAGCGCTTATAAGACTATTGTAAAGCTGCTGATTAGGACTAGCCTATAAAGGTTAGTCCTAAAGTATACCCTTAGACCTTCCCCTTTCCTCTCCTTATATAATTATATTTATTCTTACCTACTTTGTACCTTTGCACCGTGATAATTAATTACACTAGCCTCCTTTACCAATATTTATAATTAAATACTATCCATTTATTTAGCGGAATAAAAAATTATAATCGAAAGTAAATTTAAGGATAAATTAAATTACCTTTATAAGAAGAATTACCGGAGTAAAATTGTAAAAATATTATAAATTAAGAAGGAGAAGTACTAAACCGCTTTTTTAAAAAGTAATATACTTATAAATTTAAGAAAGGATAATATTAATTATAATCCGATTAAATCGCCCTCCTATAAATATAAGAAATAAAAGTACGCTAATACTATTAATAAATAAATTTAATTTTTTAATATATTTTCTTCGCTCTAATTAAAGTAGAGCCTAATTTATATTTTATATATTCTAATTAGAGCGAAACCTAATATTAATTAATATATTCTAAATGTAAGCCGAAACGTCCGTACGCTAAAACCCTATTTAGAAATATCGATCCGCCTATTAACCCCCCTCTACGTAATACCAATATTTATATAAGCCCCCCTTCGCCTAAAACGGAATTTAATATATATCCGTATATAAATTTTATATTTAACGATAAAAGTAATTCTGCTATATTAATTAGCCCTACCGATAATAAATCTAATTATAGTAATAGTTCTAATAATAATAAATCTAATTATAATAGTAGTTCTAATAATAATAATTCTAATTATAATAGTAAATTTAATTATAGTAATAATTCTAATAATAGTAATTTTAATTATAGTAATAATATTATAGGGTTAACTTTATAACGGTTTATAGTAGTAATAATACTAGGTTTGAACCAAAAATTAACTTATGGTTTAGACTATTATATAAAACCATTATAGCGTTCGTAATAGCTTCAATCGTTATCGCTGCACAATAGTAATACTAGTTCTACAACGCTTATAAGACTACTGCAGAGCTGCTAATTAGGACTAGCCTATAAAAGTTAGTCCTAAAGCATACCCTTAAACCTTCCCCTTTCTTCTCCTTATACAATTATATTTATTCTTACCTACCTTGTACCTTTATACCGTAATAATTAATTGCACCTTCAAATTATTACGTTTTACGCATATCTTTTTCGACCCTTAGAATCGCACGGCGTTTAATTGTACAATCTATCCCCTATATCGAAGTCGCCGTCAATCGCTAACCCCGGTATATAGAGTCGCCTCGTTAAACCGCGGATTTATTAGAACTATAACCTAAACGCGGGCTAGTTATTATAATTGTACTTTCTTATCGCTATAGTCCCTTTATATCGCTATAGAACTACGTAGTAGAAAATAGTAATTATAATTACGACTACTACTTCGCTAATAATAATGGTAATAATATTTACTTATTTGATTACGTTACGCTTAGCCTAAGGTCCGGATTTGAATTTAACGCCTATAATTTAGGTATGCTTTCCTAATTTCTTAACGACGAATTAATTAATAATACCGCTATTATAAGAATGGCGCTATTTATTTTAAACGTCATTCCCGATATTTAAAATTTTATTAACGGTATTACGTTCGATCTCTACCCTTTTCTCGTACTTAAGGAATATTAAGAGATCGCTATTAATATCGGCTAATAACCGGCGTTTCGATTTATTATTAACGCGCTTGGCCGAATATTCGCCCGAATTTTTATTAATTATAATACCGTCGTTATAGAATATTAATAAATTTAATAGTAATATTAGGAAGCCTAATAAGTCATCGTTACCCTACGCGAACAAATTACCGCTATATTTTCTAACGCCCCCTTAATAACCCTTACGACTTCTAACGAGGGCGCCTTAATTATACTTATAGTAGCCTCGATAACCCTTACTATTCGCCTCCCTAAATGTATTATTGAAGACCCTCCCGTTTTTATTAGTAAAGAGAAGGATAATACTAAATATTATAATACTTTCCGCTCGTAGCGCTATTAAATTGAAGCCGTTTAAGAGTTCGATATAATTTATTTTCCTAACGAGTAAATTAAAATCGTAAGGGCTATATTCTATTTAGGATTAAATTTACGCGTAATACTTAAGGGTAGCCTCGCTAAAATTAAGGAATTCCTTATTAATTCCGATTAGTAGCCGTAGAAAATAAGCGAAATCTTTCTCCAATACTTAATAAATCGGTACGATAATGTAGATATTAAATTAAATGCTTATAAGCGTTTAATCGACTTCTATTAGGGCGGTATACTTTTCCTACGCTTCGAAATCGAATTTATTAAATTTATAGATAAATATAATTTTACTAATACTATAAAGGTTTATTACCTTCGTAATAAAATTAATAAAAAACTCCGTTAAGCTTTAATCTCTTAGGATTTTTTAGGTAACGACGAATATATTAAGTAGTTATAATTAATTAAAAAGGTTAATAGAAAGATCGAGGACGCCGAATATTATAATAAGGTTATAGCCGGCTTTTCGATTAACTCCGTTAATAAGGGCGGCGGTAGCGGTTTTAACGGTAATAATAACGGTGGTAATAAATCTACCCCTTTTGCTTCGGCTAATAATAGAATAATAAGTTAAGGAGGAAACTAAATAGATTTAGATGTAGCGAATCTATTTGCTATATTCGATTTAGAGGTTTTTAGGGAGTATAGGGAAAAGGGATTCTATTATCGTTATAATTAGTAAAGATATATAATTCGCAATTACTTTAGTTTAATTAATTAGGGTAGTAAATTTCGTATTAACGGGGTCCCTACTAATAAAGAAAAGAAGAAGAATAAAGATAAGGGACGAAAAAGTCGGGGTAATAGAGGAAACGATAGGAGCGGATTAGGAAGCGGAGGAGGAGACGTAATAGAAGTCCGGGCTGTTAGAATTATTAGTATTGAAAAATTTAATAAATTTACTACGGGCGGCGAATATTATAATAGTTAGGGAAACGAGTAGCTTTTATGCTTAGTCGTATATAGAGGTTAAGTCGGTTGGTTATATTGTAGAGAAAATAGGATCCTTTCGTTAGTTTAGAGGAGGTATAGATCTAATTATTAAATAGTATTATTCCTCTAAATATAATTCTATTATTTATATATATAATTATTAGTATATATAAAGATTATTACGTTACTTTCGTTAATAGTGGGTATTCTGTATATATTTTTATCGACTATTCTTTCGTCTAAAAATATAATTTCCTTCGTTTTCCGTTACTTTATCTTAAAAAATTAATGTTCGCGGACGGCAACGTTAAGGGTATTATTAAAATAGTAATAAAAGGAAGGTTGCGGATTGGTTACTATGAGGAGATTATTACCTTCTTAATATACGACCTCTATAAGAAATACCCTATTATTTTAAATTATCCTTGGATAGTAATTTATAAATTGTATATCGATTACGAGAATGGCGGTATATAGTTTAATTATTTTAATTGTTGTAACCGCTATTTACTAATAGGTTTTTCTAACGATTAAACGGAGGCGCTTCGAGTGTTCTTTAGCCCCGTCTTTATTACTACCGTTCGTATTTATAAGAAGGTACTTCTTCCCTCCGCTTCTATTAAGAAAAGTATTATATTATTTATATTTTATAAGAGGGGTAATACCTTTCTTAGGGATAATATTAATATTATTTTTAGGGGTTATTTCTATAAGGAAGAGATTTTAAGGGCGGAAGGCGAAAGCCCGCTTATTAGGGGATTTTAATTTAAAGATAAAGGACCCGAAGAATAGACTTCCGCGTTTAAAAATAAAGGGGAAATTTTATTATTATTAATTTTATACCGCGCTCTTATTGGTTACCGGGTAGGGGCGAAGGTTAAATTTATTATTAGTATTATTACGGTACTAGTTAAGATTAAAAGGGATGTACTATATTAACCTTATGTTAAATTGGGTAGGAGGCGCGTATTAATAAGGGATTATCGAATATTAATCCGGTTTAATAAACCGATTAACGATAAGGTTAACCCTACGGATATTCGCGAATTAAACGCCGTTACTTTTAATTTTATTTATAAAAGAGATTAATTTTAGCTGTATACGATTAATTATATGTAATTCGAACGGCTAGTGGTATTTTCGGAGTTTAGCGAAATAAATTTTATATATAAAGTAGTGTAAAATATTATTAAAGGGAGAGGAGAGTAGTATAAGAAGGATTTTCTATTATCTTTTTATAATTTTATCGATAATATAACGGGGAAATACGGATTTAATATTAAGTGGGAAGTAATAGTTATTATACGAACGGTCGTATTAATAGGAAACTTCGCGAAGGACGCTCCGCTTTACGAAGCGACGATTCGATACGTATATTTCGCTAAAATTTTAGAGGAAGATATATAGAAATTTATAGATAAGGCGGATAAGTTGTAGAAGATTAAGGAAGAAATTAGTAAAATATTATTATTTTATTATTAATTTTACGTTAATACTTTTTTATTAGCGTTAGTAAATTAATTCCCCCCTTACCGATTTTATAATTATAAAATCGAACTTTAATTAGGAAAGTAAGTACTATACGCTAAACCTAAGCCTATATTGCTTATCGAGGTTATTGTTATTAAAAAGTAGATTGATAAGAACTTTAAGAAGAAGTTTATCCGGCTTTCTTAATCCGTTTCTATAGTGTTTATTTTATTAGTAAAGAAATTAGGGGGCGGGGTCCGTATTTACGTAGATTACCGGGGCGTTAATAATGTAACGTTTAAAATGCGGTATTTATTGCCGTTAATTAAAGAAATGTTGGACGTAATTTATAAAGCGAAGATTTTTATTAAATTCGATATAATTTTTATGTTTAATTGTATATGGGTAAAGGAAGGTTATAAATAGTTTATAATTTTTATTATTCGTTTTAGGCTTTTTAAATTGTTAGTTTATCCGTTCGGGTTATAAGGAGCGCTAAGGATTTTTTAAAATTATATTAACGATGTCCTATATAATATCTTTAACGTTTACGCTACTGCTTATTTAAACGATATTTTTATTTATTTAAAAAATAAAGAGGAATACGTTGGGTATATTAGTAAGGTATTAAAACGGATAATTAATGTAGGTCTATAAATCGATATTGATAAATATGAATTTTATATTAAATGTATTAAATATTTGGGGCTAATTATTATTTCGGGAGGTATTGAAATAGATTTAGAAAAAGTAGTGGTTATAACCTCTTAGGAGGCTTTAAATACTAAGAGAGCGTTATAGCGCTTTTTAGGGTTCGTTAATTTCTATTGTCGGTTTATTAAGTATTTCTTTATATTAGTTAGTCCGTTATACGAATTAATAAAGAAGGATATTAAAGATTAGGAGTAGAAGGATTATTATTAATAGTTTTTCGAAGTATTGAAGAAGGTTTTTACGAGCGGACCCGTTTTATATATTTTCGATTAGTTAAAATAGACGGTTGTAGAGACGGATACGTTAAATTGGGTTTATAGAGGGACGCTTTCGTAGTATAATAAGGATGGGGAATTAAAATTAATTGTTTATTTTAATTAGTGGTATTTATTAGCGGAGTGTAATTATAATATTTATAATAAGAAGCTCCTCGCTATTGTTAAGGCTTTAGAGGAATAGAAGTCCGAATTAGAGGGAGCGTAGAAGCCGGTAGAAATTATTACCGATTATAAAGGTTTAAAGTCTTTTATAATTAGTAAGTAGCTAACCCTAAAGTATATACGATAGTTTTAATTCTTATTATATTTTAATTTTATTATTTAGTACCGGCCGGGCTCCTTATAAGTTTGCCCGGACGTATTAAATTATAAGTTAGAAGACGTCCCGAAGGATATAGGAGACGAGAGGTTATTAGTGCGTAATAAAGTATTATTAGATAAGAACGTTTTTATTAATAGGGTATTCGTATTAGAGGAGGAGATTTCTACGTTAGAAGAGGAGATTTTTATAGTCTTTGTCGATATTGAATATATTTGCGACTTCGAAGCTATAAATAAGACGTTAATAGATGATTTTATTATAAATTATTATAAGAAATTAACCCTTTTGTAAGATGCGTGGGCTTATATATTAGATTTAATTAGGAAGGCGTAGTCGAAGGAGGTGAAAAATAGCTTTAAGAAATTTTTATTTGCGGAGTATTATATTATTTAAGGGCGGATTTATTATTACGGTTTTATCTTCTTTAACTTTAACGATACGGATATTTACTATTAATTAATCTACTACGCTTATAATATACCGGGTATAGGGTATTTAAAGAAGGAAAAGACGTATAGTTTCTTTTTATAATCTTTTTTCTAATTAGGGATATATAATACCGTTAAAATTTATTATAAGAATTACCTAATATACGTAAAGATAAAACCAATATAATATACGCTATATAAGTTATTTAAACTATTAGCAGTATTATTTACGCTATAAAAAGATATTTTAATCGATTATATTATACTATTAATACTATATAAATAGCGAAGGCAAATATTTAAATATATTGCCGTAGTTGTAAACCGGTTAATAAAGATGCGGTATTTTATTTTTATAATCGGTTTAATAGTAGAGGAACTAATTAATCGGTTTATTAAATAGGTTTATAATATTTACAATTTACCTAATACTATTATATTAAATAAGGGTTTTTAATTTATTTTACAATTTTGGAAGGTATTATTAATAAAATTAAAAATTAAATTAACCCCCTCCTCCGCTTTCTATTTAATTACTAACGGATAAACGGAGTAGATTAACGCCGAAATAGAAAGATATTTGCGAACTTTTATTAATTAGGTATAAGACGACTAAATAAATTAATTCCTTATAGCGGAATTTACCGTTAATAATTTTATATTAAAAACAACGGGAATATTACCCTTTTTCGCCAATTACAGTTTTTATCTACAGATAGGCGTAGAATTAATTAAATTATACCTTCTAAATATATTATAAATTTAGTAGGATAAGTATTTTAAGGCTTTAGAAATTGTTAATCGCTTTAAAGCAATCCTAGATTTCGTTACGGTTAAAGTAAAGGAAGTTTAACGATAATATAAAGATAATACTAATATAAATAAATTAAATACTTTACGATATAAAATTAAGGATAAAGTTTTATTAAATATAAAAAACTTCGAAATAGGGAAGCCGTACGCGAAATTAATATCGCTCCGTAAGGGGCCTTTTAAAGTTATTAAAATCTATAATTATATTATTATACTCCGCTTGCTAATTAATATAAAGTATAGTCCTACTTTCTACATTAATAAAGTTAGATTTTAAATTAGAAGAATAGAAGGGGATATTAGGGCGAACTACGGGCGGATTATAAGGCGGATAGATAATAGAAAGGATTTTAAAGAATAGGAATTTAAAATTATCGACGATTACCGGAAAAATCTAAATAATAGACGATAAGAGTATTATATCGTATAGGCGCCGCTATACGTACTTAATTAGTAGTTATGTAAGAACGTAGAAATATATTCGGAGGAAATTAGGAGGTTCTATAATAATAACCCGGACGCTCTAATATTACTAATTTAAACCGCCGCCGAAAAACGGAGGGACTATAAAACGGAAGTTAGAATAGATTAATAGGGCGGAGGAACGGACTAACCGTTAGAGGTTAGGGAGAACGGATAATACGAAGGGTAGAGGAAGTCGCCGCGTAGGGTAGCGGCGGCCGTAGAAGCTTTTATAGCGCAAGCTAAACGATTACTAGGCATTTCTAGCGTTTTATATATTATTAATTAGCTATATAACTTCTTTTAGCCCGGGGTAATATTATAGGGTTAACCTTATAACGGTTTATAGTAGCGATAATATTAGGTTTGAGCCAGAGATCAATTTATAGCTTAGACTATTATATAAAGCTATTATAGCGTTTGTAATGGCTTTAATCGTTATCGCTATACAACGGTGGTACTAGCTTTGCAGCGCTTATAAAATTGCTATAGAGCTACTAATTAAGACCAGCCTATAAAGGTTAGTCTTAAAGCACACCCTTAGACCTTCCCCTTTCCTCTCCTTATGCAATTATATTTGTTCTTACCTACCTTGTGCCTTTGTACCGTGATAAATAATTCTAATAGTAATAGCTCTAATTATAGTAATAACTCTAATAGCGGCAATTTTAATTATAGCGGCAACTCTAATTATAGCGGCAACTCTAATAGCAATAACTTTAATAGCAGCAACTTTAATTATAGTAATAAATTTAATTATAATAGTAATTCTAATTATAGTAGTAAATCTGAATTTAACGACAACTTTAAGCTTAATAATAACTTTAAGCCTAATAGTAGCTTATAGGGATAGGATAACCTTTTAGAAATCCCCTACTACAAAAACGGGAATATAAATCTTTAATCTATTTTTAAATATCGGATTTATACTCCGAATTATTTATAACTAATAAGTTTTTAAATTAATTTTAAATAGATAAAAGTACTATATAAGGAATATATCGGAATCCCTTCATCCGATAAATTTACTTATATTAAATATAAGCGACTCGGACGTATATATAAATTTATACCAAATATATTTTACAAAACCTCTATTCATTATCGATTTATAAATCCTCCCCTATAGCGTCTTAATTAGAATAGTAGTAAAAGCCCGCTATATAAAATCTAATAGTAATTCCAACGTATTCTACTTACAATACCCTAGGGTTCCGTTTAAAATAGTCGGTTCGGTAAAATATTAATAGCTATAGAAGGAATTAATATTTCTAATATTACTAATTCTATATAAATCTATAATATATTAACGGATTAATATAGTAAAATACTAATAATTATAGAAGGAGTTAATATTTAGGAGTATTTTAAGACCGATATTAAAAAAGGATTTATAAATAGTATTTATAGATATTTTCCGATTCGGATTTAGGTTTCCGTCTAGTATTACTAATTCTATATAAATCTATAATATAAGAAATACCAAATTCACTCTCATTAAAACGAAAATATAAATCTAAATTTATTTTGATACTAAATAAATTCGTTTATTTATACTAACGAAGCCTGTAATTATATATATAATATTATAATAGCGCTATATAAAAAACTATAATAATATTCTCTAATTATTTCTAAGGATCCGATAAGTAAAATAATTTTTCTAAAATCGAAATCCAAATCGCTTTTACTTTTTTACTCTAATATTTTTCGTATTTTTTAATATCGAACTAGATTAATTATCGTTTACTCCTTAACGCGCTATTAGACCTATTATAATAATTACACCATTTATTCGCTTAATTATATAACCCGCCCTAATTAGAAATTAATTTCTACTTATAATTATTAATAATTAGCCGAATAGATTAATATTACTACTATATCCTATTTAATAAAATTATATATATATTGTAGCTAATAAATAACCGGCGTATCCTATTCGGTAAAATTATATACGTATTATAGCTAATAGGCAACCGGTAGAAAAACTAATCCGTTGGAAGAAGACGGAGCCGGATTAGAAATTATTTTACTTCCCTACCCCGTAAACGACGTTAAGCTTTAATACGTTAACTATATCGGTTTAGCCTAATAAAATCTTTAATAACTTTTAGTTTTATATATAAATGTATTAATTATAGTAAATATTACGCTATTAGACGGATAAGTATTTTATATAGTAAATTATTAAATAACGATATTTTAATACTTTTTAATAAGTATATATTCGTTCGCTTTACTATCGAATAGCCTACGGGTAAACTATTTAAAAAGCGGATATAATTAAATATTATACTAATAAATTAATAAGTATTCTATATATTAGAATATTAAGTAGTAATATCCTAATACTTATAAGTCGTTTAATACTTGTATACTATTTATTTTAATAAAAAACGTAATTCCCTTATATTACTATACCTAAAATACTTCGAATACTACTATTTAGCCCCCCCCGAACAAATTATTCTTAAGGAAAGGTTATCCCCTTCAATTCTAAATTCCCCCCTATATACTACCTTATTCGCCCCTCTTATACCTTTCGTTTCTTTATTACCTTATTTCTACACTTCTAAATACAATTTATAATTACTATTTATCTTATATTTTACAAATATTTAACTACCGATTTACCTCTTTAATTATATATACTATAATAAATTTAAGAGTAATAGTACTTCTAATATATTACAATCGAACCTTAATTTTATTATTATTCATTTCGTAGATAAATTTATAGAGAAGAATAGCGAATAAATACCACCCCAATTTCGATCTCTAAACTACTACTAATATATTAAACCAACCCCGGCAAATTACTCCTAAGCCTAATACCTAATTCCGATAGGCTACTCTTAGGCCTAATACTTAGCCCCGATAAACTACTCTTAAACCTAATACGTATAATAATAAGAAAAGGATATTACTTGAAGTATAATACTACTACTTATATATTACCCTTTATATTAGATTTAATTAATTAATTACGTAAAGAATTATTAAAAGTAATTCCAACGGCAAAATAAGGCGAAAATATATAATAGCTACTACCGAAGAAAAAAAGGTCCGTATTACTTAAATTAATAAAAGGGAAGGGTAAGGTAGATAACCCTGTTAATATAAAAGAATTAAAATATTTAATCGATACCCCGAATAATTATCCGGCTAATACCCCGGACTATACTATTATAACCCCGAACCTTCCGATTAATATTCTAGACGACCTTATTATTATAATCCTAGACCTATTTAATATTTACTTCCTAATAAAGCTTTTTAATAATTAAAACCTATTTAGCCCCGGTATATATATACTATTTATCTATTCCAATTTGGCGTTCTATTTATACTAATTTATTTAGTTAAAATAAAGACATCTAATCCTATATATACTATATAATACACTCCTATTCGAACTAAACGGTAATAAATTCCAATATTATCTATTCGGCGTCAAATTTAATATTAAATACATATAAACGGCCTACAAATATCGCCGCCTAGAACAATTAACCCCTAAATATATTCTACTTAAAATAGTTTATAATAGGTTTATAAAGGGAATAACGCTATACAAACCTATTTAAAGCCCTTTCGAATTCTAAGTTATAGAATTAATCGAATTCGAAATAAATAGTAATAATAAGAAGTTTTAAACGGCCGTTTTAGTATTACTTAATCCAATCCTAAGGATATCCGCCGGCCCTAAATAAAATTATTCACAACTTTACTTCGGCCTATAATACTTCAATTTATTAATTAATAATATATAATTCCTAAATATTAATAAATATATACTATTAATTTAAATTATACTTAGAGAAAAGTAATAAAGACTTATTACCGGATATATATTAAAAAGACCCGGGTATTACGGCTTCCCCTTTATTAAAATTAAAGTTTTCTATTTATAGCCTATATTCCCCGGGCGGGTAATATAATTTAAAGTAAATATCGATAAGGGCCCGGATTAGTATAAAACTATATTAGAATTTAATAATATATTAAAGCTAATTAAGAACGCCTATCCAATAATCGACGAGCCTATATCTAAGGCGGACTAACGTTCTATATCCGAATAAATATTATAGACTCCCCTATTACGCTAAATAAATAGGGTCCCAATCCTACTATAGTCTAATAATTTAATTATATTTAAATTATTCTATATTATAAATAAATACAAAGAAGAGATCGTACGTAACTAATATTTATATAATTGTCCGCTATCGTTGCGGATAATATTAGGTAAATAGAAGGGTAAATTAATTATAATCTATAGGGTAATTCGAATAATTAATAACCAATTACAATTGAACTTACCGATACCGCCCTACTAGCTATATTTTATATAACCTAATTAATTAACCTTATCGCCCTTAACCTATATTATATCCGATAGGAATTAAGTAGATAAATAGCCTAAATATACTTATTTACCCAAATATAATTTATAAATACGGGCGAGAACGTAAATTTTATATTGGACTATTATATAGAAGACCTATATATAACGAACTTTAATATTTTATATTTTAATATAAAGTAGAAAAATTATATTTATTCAATTAAAAAAAAAGTTAAGGAGTATTTTATATAAATCTTAAACTGCTTAAGTATTTTAAATAATTAAGTAGAAGACTTCAATAATAGTTCTATAACGGTAAAAGTAACCGAAATATAAAACTTTATCTAAAGTATAAGGAATATTATAGCCTAACGCGAAAGGAATATAGCTATCACGGGGTAGAGGTATAGTTAGGGGTAGGGTAAGATATGTATTATTATACGGAGGAGGGGAAAGGAGGTATACGCAAAGGGTTGGCTATATAGGCGAGAGCTTTGGAGCTAACCCGAAGTTACATATTTACGTACGTAACCGGACGGTATAGCTCTAAGCTATACCAAAGCACTTTAGTATATTATAATAGTAATATTTAACGTTAGGCAAATTATAAGTAAGCTAACCCTATAATATTATCCCCCCCCTCCGTTTATTTAGCAAAGAAAAATCTAATTATATATTATTCCCCTTTTTCTAAACGTCTAATAACTTCTTTAAAATTTATACTATTGCGTTTATAAGGCCCTCTTCTTCGCGCTAGGATAGGGTAGCGGTAGTAGCGGTTTCGGACGATTATTATAAATAGAATAAGTAGCGTTAGGGAGGCCCGGGGGCGGGGCGGCGGTATAGTTTAGGGGTTAGGTAGCGTTATAGGGGCTCGGAATTACCCGGATCCGAATTTAAATTCGAATCCGTTTTTAATTCGGTAGGGTCCGTTTATAGCCGGTAATTAGACTAGGAACGGATTTTTAGGGGTATAAGGGCTTAAAAGTAGTTATAATAAAATTTTAAAACCTTTTCCTCGTAATTAATAATATAATTCTTAAGTTTTTATATAAAGGGGTAGTCCCCTTTTTATTTAATTTAGTAATACTAATAGTAATTCTTACCGAATTAATTGTAGTCGATTAGGCGTTTAAAGTCTTATTCGACGACGTTTATACCGTTATCTATTTATATTATAATACGGCTATTATTAATAATAATATTTAAGGAGACGTTTTAATTAAAAAGGCTTTGGCCGATTTAATATTAGACTATAGAGACATAGAAAATTAGCGAGTACTTTATATTAGCCGGGAAGTCGAAGTAGACTTAATAAGAATTAGTTTTAATAATATAGAAGGGGCCCTCTTAATAAGGGGAGAATTTTTAATAGGGGCGGCCATTAATAAAGTTAATAATATCGAAGAGGATTAAATTATTTATTTAATATTTATTTGAATTTATATAATACTTATTAGTATTAGTTTTATACCGTTTTTAAATATAGTAGGTTTATTAAGAAACGAAGTCCTAGATCTTTTAGAAATAGTCGGCGAATTTAGTAATTTTATAATACTCCTTTAATTAAGTAGGGGAGAAGTTAGGGGGCGGCGGGGAGCGAGGCTTAGTATTTATACGAGGGTAGTAGCTGTAATTAATAAAGAATAGGGAGATGTTTATAGAGGAGGAGACGGCGTTATTACCCGAAAATTTTGTGAATAGGAATTATTTTACTTAATCCGTTTATATTTAATTAATATAGAAGTATAGGAATTATTCTATATTTGTATTAATATATTCGGTTTAAATATTAGTCTAAGGGTAGAAAGTAGAATTAAATTTCTATATAATAGAGAGGTAATTATAAAGGGTAATTTAAAAACGGAAGATAAATTAGGAATTTCTATCGGATGTAATAATATTAGGTAAGCCGTATAAAGAGTAAATTCGATCGATAAAGCAATTAATTAATTCTTCTACTTCAAAAGTAATATAGGGGATATAGTATTATATTTTTATTAACCGGTCTATAATAATAGCGATATAGTAGAAGGTCTGCCCGAGGTATTTACTAAGCGGTAATAAAGTAATATAGTCGATTGAAATATCCTTTTATAGAATTAGGGAAATAGCGGTAGGTTTAAAGAAATTTGTAGAATTATATTTGAAAAATTTCGTCTTCGTATATAGGAGGTATCCTTTATAGAAAAGACGAATATCGTAATATATACCCTCTTAGAAGAATTCGCAAGCGAATAAGTCGTATATAATATTTTTACCCGGGTATTCCGCGCTAGGCGAATTATACTATTAATTAATTAATTAGAATTAAAATTCCTTATCTTCAGGGTCGATAATAATACAATTATATTACTTCGCTACTCCGTTAGGGAGGACGTAGTACTTAAAGAAAGCGTAGTTAAAAATTTTATAGATCGATAGTAGTTAGCGGCGAAGGGATTTATCCGATAAATAAGTTGTAAATTCTTATAGAAACGGGGAAGTTTCGTAATTAATACAAATAAAGTTATTGGTTAACTAATTATTGAAGTCGTTAAGGCCGAGGAGATATAGGTTGAAAGTAGCCGCGGGATTATTAATTTTAAAATAATTTTCTTCGAATTAGGAAGGGTTGAGGAATTATTTCTAATAAGTAGTAAAATAGTCGTCTTTTACGCCCGCGGAATAATTATTAGGCTTACAATTAAAAATATTTAAGCGAAGGTTCTAGGGATTAGGAGTATAGCGGATTAAGAAATTAAATTATAAGAAGAATTAGGATTAGTATATATACCGTTAGATAAACTATTTATTCGTCGTAAAAATAATAAGATTTTTATAATCGCTAAGGATTTTAAAGGGGATTTAAGCGCTTTCGAATTTAAAGCGCTACTCCTCGAAGGCCTTAATAATAGCGAAGAATTCCTTATTATAAATATTATAATTATATTCTTATACGTTATATTTAGCCGAAAAGTAGGCGATAAAGTATAAAATACTTTTATTATCGTATTAAGAAAGCGTACCGCTTATAACCTAATTTAAAATATTTATTTCTACTACGGTCTTTTTAGTCTAATCGTAGATTTTAAGGACGAAGCTACTTGTAAAAGCCTATTTAAAGGAGTCGAACGCGGTTTAATAACAATTAATTTAAATCTATAGTATATCTTTCGTAATTAATTTATAAAGGGGAACTATAATTAAAGAAAAGGAGTATATAAACTAATAGTAGAAATTTACAAAGCCGAAGAAAGATTATAAGGACTTTTTAAATTTTAGAGCCTACTATTTAATAATTGCCTTAACCTTCTCTAAATCTATTTCAATACTATTTAATATAATAATAAGCCCGAAATACTTAGTACGCTTAGTATAGAATTCGTATTTGTTAATATTTACATTAAGGCCCGCTTTTATTAACCGGTCGAAAACGTTATTAATATAACATTTATAATCTTATTCGTTATCCGAATAAATAAGGACGTTATTAAAGTAAGCGGTAATATAAATATTAAATATATTATAAAGGATATTGTTAATATAGTTTTAAAAGGCATTAGGGGCGCCCTAAAAGCCGAAGGGGACGACGAAATTCTCGAAGAGACTAAAGCGGATAATAAAAGTAGTAAGCTATTCGTAGCCTTCCTTTATACAAATACGGTTAAAAGTAGTAATAATATCGAATTTAGTAAAAATCTTCGTATAACAAATAGCGTCGAGTATTTCCTTAATTAAAGGAAGGGGGTAATAAAATTTAAATATAATATTATTAATACTATAGTAGTCGACGTAAATATAAATTCCGCCTCCCGGTTTCTTAATAAAGAGGATTAGGGAGGAGGCTTAGGATTAAAAAGGCCGAATAAACTTTTTTTAAAGGTTATTATCGATTTACCGTTTAATAATATTAAATTCGTCCGGGTTAAAAGCGCGGCCGTATACTACGGGCGCCTCTACTCTAAATTTGAATTCGATTTTAAAATTATAAATATAGTTGGGGAAAAATATTTTAACTATAGCCTAGCGGAAAGTATTCGTATAGTATTAGTATTAATTAAGGAGTTTAATCCGGATTTAATTATCGGTTTTATAAGGCTTGTCCGCTTTTTTATAGAAAGTATTAGTATTTTCGGAAGTAATTTTATTAAAGGCGATACTATTAATTGTAAAGTATTCGTTAATAACCCCCTCGTATTTAGTAAAATCCCTATTTATACTATTAAGGGGAATAGAATTTAAAATTCGGGTAATATAAAGGGCTACTTCTATACCTTAGCCTACGAGGGCGTTAATTTACGGGTAGAAGTTAAAACCGAAGAACTTTTTATATTATTAGTTATAATCGAAGAGGATTTATTCGATAATTTAAATTATTAATTCGTCGCTAAGAGTAGAAGGCTTTAATTTATTAAAATTATCCTCCGTTTATTCCTCGTCGCGTATATATTTAATATCTTCCTCTATATTATCCCGGGTCGTCCGGATAATTTAAAATTTAAAGTAATTAGCGAATTCGAAAAAATTAGGCGTTAAAAACTCTTCGATATCTTCGGAGTCGATAGAGCCGTAAGGAAAGGAGGGAAGGCGGGGGGGAGCGAAAGAGGTTATCGAAAATATAAATACCTAATTTAAATTTGCGAAGGTATAACCGATAGGCCTAGGGCTAAATTAATTAATAATTTATTTAAAACGGTAGCGAAAGGCTTATTAAATTAAGGAAATTAGGGAAACGTAGCGTAGTACTATTAGGGCTAGATTAAAATCTATAATTAAGGCCGGAGAAAGGTCTATATTTAGGGTTAAAGGAGCGGGCTCTTCGGCTAAGAGGGTTCGGGTAATAACCTCGGCTAGCGAAGGAGGGTAAAAATCGCCTTCGTTTTTAGTATTTTCAACTATAAAAGCGTAGTATACTACTATACTAGCCTTTATTACCTTTAAATTAAAGGGTTAGGAGGCCGTTTATAAAAACGGGGCGTAGTATAAATCTTAATATAAACCAACTAATAAGTAACCGCGGACTTTATAAGCGGAAGTAAAGGAAAAGATATTAAAGGACTACGAAATCGTTAGCGAGTAATAAGCGAATTAAAGGTAACCGAGGATAATTAAGTTATTAGAAGCGAAGTTGTAAATAAAAAAATTAATAGTCTTATAGTATAGCCCTATTTATATAGTAAACCGGGAGAAGTAAATAATATTACCGCCTTTTATTTCCCTTTTATTAGTAAAATAAAAGACCTTAAGGGTAATAAAGTAGTAAATTAATAAATAATAGCAATAGATAAAGGAATAGTTAATAAAATTAAGAATAGTATAACCGCTATCGATGAAAACGGAATAATATAATTTATATAGCCCGTTAGAAAAGTAAATAGAGAAGTTCAAAGTATTTAATTATTTATAATAGCTATTTATAGAAAATTTATTTATTTTTATAATATTAAGTAGTATAGGGACGTTTCTTTTTCTTCCCGTAGGCTTTAGCCTTTAAGTGCGATTTAGCGAGGAGGTTATATATTTCTTTAGTCGATAATTCCTTATTTATTACCTAAGAAGGGGCTAACGAAACCTTATTAATATTAAGGAATTAATTAAGTATTACTAAGGACTATAATATTAATTTAATAAGATTATTAGCCGTATTCGGACTATTAGCCGTATTTAAACTATTAGCCGTACCCGGACTAGCCGGACTACTAATTATAGCCGTTATAGGAGCCGCCCCTACCTCTTCTACTATAGCCGCGGCTATTACTATAAGTAGAAAGAGGAAACTTTTTATAAAAATTTATTTTACTATAGTAAACGGAGGAATAGTAATTAAAATACCTATAGTAGGTATAAGTATTAGACTTTATACAGAAATTAAAGACGTTTTAAAGGATTATAGTACGGACTACGATATTAATAGCGGATAGTTTATTAAAATCTATAGTATCGCCGCTATAATTAATTATAATATAGGTAATTGTAGAAGAAGAGGCTATATTAGAAGTAGGATTATAAAGTTTATAGAAGGGATTATTAATTTTAGAATAATAAATATTATTTTCGAATTATTAAGCGAAGGTATAGATTAAGGTAAATTATTTAGAATAATCTAAGCCCGAAGGCTAGGGAATTTATATAGTAAAAATAATGCGAATTTTATTATTAATTTTATTTCTAAGGAAATAGACTTTTATAGCGTCGTCGAAATTATAGTAATCGATAATTTAAGTTTATTAATCTTTAAAATCGGATTAGTATATATTCTTACTTATAGCGAAGTCGTTTAACTCGCAGCGGACGAAGGTAGCCAAATTATTATTATTATATTTAATATTAAATGTTTCTTTAATAAAAGCGTTAGTAATCTTCTATTTCTATTTTTCTTTATTTAAATCGAAGTCGACAATATAGAATAAAGCTATTTCGTAAGTAGAGAAGGGGGCGCCTTCGAAGGATTTAATAATAAATGAGAATTTCTTACGCTTATTAAAGAAGAACGAGGGGTTATTTAATTAAATAAAGGTAATCCTTATACGCTAAGTATAATATTTTTTAACCTTTTTTAAAGGGTTTTCGCCCTCGCCGTTAAAAGGTTTAATATAAACGTAAGAGGAGCGGTTTATAAAACCGTTAACGATAGAAGCGGATATTATAACGTCCTTAGGAATAGAAGTTATAGAATTAATATATTTAAATTTCTTCTATAGGGATTTAGTAATTTTAATAGTAGAATCGAAGGCTTATTAGAGGGCTTTATTATTTAATCCGAATTCGTTAGCGTATTAATTAGTACTAGTATAGGTCTTCTTAAAGATAGAATACTTTTTTTTAAGGAGAACGCTATTATTTAGGAAGCGAGCGTTCTTAGCCTTAAATTAAATATACGCTTCGTAAAAAAATTAAAATTCCTTTTAAGTAAATTAGAATTAAATAAGAATAGCGATAAAGTCGACGTTAAATAAATAACTAAAAGAGAGAGAAGTATTGCGGAAAATAGTATTAGTAGAGAAATTAGTAGCGTACTATTCCTCTTTTATAGAAGTAGGAAAGCTATTAGAAATAATAAGAACTATTTAGAAGGTTTTGTAGAAATTGGCGTTATATAAATCGGTAATTTAAAAAGAGCCGATAGTAATAGTTGTAATAAGGTTATTTATAAGGGTAATACTAAATATTAATACTTTTAGGAATTCGATATTATTTATTAAATTAATCGACGGGAATTACGGGTATTGTAAATAGACCCTGTTTTTGAATAGGCGGATTAGGGTTTCCTTACAGTATTTGTAAAAATGTAGATTTTCGTTCAATTAAAAGAAGGATAAAGCTTATACTCGTACTTCGATAATAGGCCGAGTCTTAAAGTTCTATTTACGCGTATAGCGTTAAAAAGGTATAACAAATTATTACAGGGTAGAAATATAATTAGGGGTAGGGTAAGATATGTATTATTGTACGGAGGAGGGGAAAGGAGGTGTACGTAGAGGGCTGGCTATATAGGCGAGAGCTTTAGAGTTAGCCCGAGGTTACGTATCTACGTACGTAACCGGACGGTATAGCTCTAAGCTATGCCGAAGCATTCTAGTATATTGTAATAGCAGTACTCAGCGTTGGGCAGGTTATAAGTAGGCTAACCCTGTGACAATAGCGGAAAGTCTTTATATAATAAGTTATGCAATAAAATAAATACAAATTAAATTAATAAATCTATAGATAATAATACTAGAAATAAAAACCTAAACAGAACCGAAGGGGGATAAGGTATAATTACTTCGATTAATTATACGTCTAATTAGATAAACCGCTAAATTATATTAGAAATTATAATAAAGGAAAAGAAAACTATTACTAAAGGTAACGAATAGGATTCCGACGATCCGGACCCCGATATTCCAAACCCCGATATTCCAAACCCCAACGACCCGGACCGCTAGGGAATTAAGTAGTACTATTAAATAATAATAATAAAAAATATTAAAAGTATTTATTTTCTACTTAATATTATCTATACGAATATATTACTATATTGTAATAATATTACGGCTAATATTTCGAATTTAATTAAATATAATTAAATAGTATTAAACCTTTCGGTCGTAATTATATCGCGTAAATTCCTTCCTATCTCCTACTAAAGGAATTTTCCTATATTCGGAATAAATATCTACTTATTAAATTCGCTATCTTCGATTTACTAAACCTCTTCAACTTCGTCCCTAATCTTTCCGGTTCATTTTATTCTAATAAGAATAAAAATATCGCTACACTTCCCTACAAGTCGAAATAATATACTAAGGTCTTTTTACTCGTATAGGGGTAAAGTAATACAATTTTTATCAGAGTAAAATCTACTTAATATTATAAGGTCTTTTTACTTTAATAAGAATAAAATCTAATTACTTTGTTAATATCCGCCCGCCAGAAAACGGAAATATTAATACTTTATTTAAGTAATACTATAGTAATTAAAATCCTAATATATCCTAAAGTTAAAGGAGATAATAATATTACCGTATTAGTAAATATAGTAGAATATAGTATAAATAGTATTACACAACTCTATAGTTCGGGTATATATATTCTAAACTGCGATTACCTCTATAGTAAATCCTATTTCTTAAATATAAATATCGGCGACCGCCACTTAAAAAACCGTCTTAATATTATAAAAGACCGGCGGGAATTCGTAGAAGTAACTACTAGTACTAATCTAATAGTAAATAGAATACCGGTTAAATTTACTAATTGCTATAGGGTAAACGATAAATATTAATAAATTATATAATTAAAACTAATAAAATAAATATTTTACAAAAGCGAATACAAATATTAGTAGTAGCGGTAAACTTTATACTACAAGTACTAACGTTTAGAGGGAGGGTAATAATCTCGTCGATAGCAGCCTAAGAAGAAGTAATATAGGGGTAATAGCGTAGAGGGTTAAAACGTAATAAAGGAATTAAGAAGAGAACTATAATATAATAATATAAAAATATTATATACCTAATAATAATAAGGCTATACGTATTATATATAGAATATAAAATATAGAATTAAATAAGAGTAAAGCCGGCCATATTAGTAATAAGGGTAATCGGATTATAGAAGTTAATTAAGGAAGTAATTTTACTCTAATTAGAAGATTTATAAATAAGTTGAATAATAACGAAAGGAATTAATTAGTTATAAGAAAGAAAGAGATTCGGGAAGTTTAAAGGTCTAGAAATGAAAGTAGGGGAGCCCTATACAATAGAACCCTATATAGTAGAGCCCTATATAATAGAATTATAGCGAATACCTATAGTAGTGTCACGGGGTTAGGCGTGCAATGCCAACACCGTTACACCAAATTAGCAAAAGATGGATCGTAATTCTATCTGGAATAGAATTACGGAATGCACGCACATATACCCAAGTCATAAATACCCTATGACACTACCTCCCTTCTTTCCCGGCTTTCCCGGGTTAAGGTTGTTACGCGGTAGTACAGCTGAGCTGTCTTCCCGATCTCTTATCGGTCGCTCCCTCGATCTCTTATCGGAGGTGCTATGGGGTATATGCACCACCTGAAAGCTTGGCAAGCTTTCCAACGAGTTGCGTCGTTGACATTGTCGCTCCGTCGCATTGGAGCTCCACGAGTCCAAGACTACGACAATATTACCCGCGGGGAATCGAACCTACGACGTCTCGCCGTTAGATAGAATTAACTGTTACGGGGTTAAGCGTGCAATGCCAACACCGTTACACCAAATTAGCAAAAGATGGATCGTAATTCTATCTGGAATAGAATTACGGAATGCACGCACATATACCCAAGTTACAGATACCCTGTGACAAGTAGGCCGTACGTAATACGGATTACCTTTAATAAAATTATTTACTCCTATTAGAATAAAATCAAATAGAGAAAAATCGTTTACTATTAGAGTAAAATAATTAATAAAATAATTATTAAAAGTAAAATTACTACAATCTAACGCCTACCGCGCTTCGGTTGGCGATTTCTACGGGTAGGGCGCGTATTAAAATACAATAGAACAATAGGAGTAGGGGTTATAGCAATATATAAGGCCGATAATAAAGGTCTTCCTATATTAACTAATTTTACTCTAATCCCTCTTCTACCTCTTCGCGAATTATAACCCGTAGATTCGTCGTATTTTTAAACTACTTAATTTATTTTATATAAACGTATAAACATTTTATCACGGGCAAAGGGTAGATGGTAGATGTGAATATACATAATTGTACGAAGGAGGAAAGGGGAGAGTATAGACGAGTGCCTAGAAGACTAGCCTTATAAGGGCGGCTAGCGGTGGACCCGATGTAGGTCCTGGCGGGCCGCCGCTATAGCTAGTTAATTAATAGTAATAGTAGTCTTAGAAGTTACTATGCGCTAGTATAAGGCATGTGAGTAATTACGTGCGACGATATAGGCTAGCCTTATAATACTTCCCCTGACTAAAAGAAGCTATATGGCTAATTAATATTATATAAAATAATAGAAATCTTTATTAAACGAGTAGTCTACCCTCGAAAAGCCTTTATAACCGCCGCTACTGTATATTGCGGTAACTTCCGTCGTAGGGCTGGAGCCTCCCGCTCCGCCTCCTGTCCTCTGTATCCGTATTCTTTAATCGGGACCTCCGTCTTTACGGCCGGCCTAGCCTTCTTAAGTAACCGCTTCCGCTTCTTTTCCGCCGCTACCTAGTCTAGGGGGTATAGTTCCTCCGGGTATATTTTATAGAACTTCTGTATTTCGTTGGGGGCTATAGCTATATTGGCGTGCGGTTACTATAATAGCGGGTAAGGGGGTGCTTAGACGACGTAATACTCTTAATAGCCCTTTTCGTTCTTTTAATATCTATTAAGTTTTTCGAAATTGTATTTGATTAAGTCCTCCCTATTATTAGTCCTCTTTATAATTTAATTATAATTTATACGAATATCCTATTCCTCTACGGCCGTTTACCCAGGAATACCGATTTCGTCCTATAGTTTTATTTTATTAATGTAGAAGGTTGGATTATACTTTATATTAATTGGGAATTTGAACGTGATTTTGTAGTTATCCGCTTTGAGGATTTCGAAGGGACTTTTAAATAAGGGTGTAAATTTAGTGTGCGGGCGACCGGTTTCGAGATTTTCCGTATTAAATAGGATTTTATTTTCCGTTTTGTATTTCGGGGTATCCGATCGGCGAATATTAGCGTTGTCCTTATACCGTTACTAAATTCGCTTTATATAGTCCGTAATATAATTTAGGACCTTTTTAAAGCAATTGGCAATTTCGTTAGCTTTGAAATATTCTATTTATTATTATACAAATATATTTGGAGGATAAGGCTTAGTTGGTTTAACGCCTATTCGAAGGTAGAAGTTATAATTGGCGAAGAAAGGGGAAATATTAATAGTTTTAGAAATTAAATTATTATTAGCGAACTCTATAATTGGTAATTAATTTACCTAATCGTCTTATACCTAATTAATATAAAGGCGAAGGTATTTCTCTATTTTTACGTTAATGCGCTCGGTTTAGCCGTTAGTAGTTGGGTAGAACGTAGAAGAGGGCTTAAGAGCTACTTCTAAATGCGAAGATAAGGCTTTTTAGAATTATAAAACGAATTAGGAATTATAATTAGAGATAATAGAATCCAATAGTCTATAAATATTGTAGACTTTTTCAATAAAATAATCCGTTAATTCTTCGGCCGTAAGGCTAACAGTAGGGATAAAATATTATATTTTAATTAAGTGGTCGATAATAACGGTAATGTATTTGAATTCCTATCCGCGACGTACGTAAGGCGTTAGCGGGGTAATATAGTCGACCGAAATATCCTTTTAGGGTATAAATAGTACTATTAACGGCTTTAAAAAACTATAGGGGGTATATTATAATAGTTTAAATTTAGCGTATATTAGATAAGCCTTGTAGTAAGTTCTAACGGTAGCGTATATTCTTAATTAAAAGAAAGAATCCGAGAGTAATAAATAGGTTTTTTCGCAGCCCGGGTGCCCGGTTGAAGGTGAATTGTAAATGCGGTAAAAGAGTTGTAATTAGAGTATAGTATCCGCGGGGTCGACGAGAATAGTATTGCGACGGTATACCCGTCCCTAGATCGCTTTATATTCGGCGAAGGATATTTTCTTTATTTAATTTTTAACTTCCTTAGATTATACTTTTCGGTTGGGGTTTAATAGATAGGCTACGACGTTTTATAGGAAGGTTGATTTTTCGTAGCTTTTTGCGATTAAATTGTTAGTAGATTTCTCGTCTATAACCTCTAGTTCGTAGATATATTTAGTGCTGATATCGATTTAAATTTCGTCTTATTTATTTTAGAGAACGAAGGCCCTATTAATAAAGATATTGTAGTCGAATAGGATTTTGTTCTTAGTTAATAGCCGTTTATCGGTATTGTTTTTGGGGATGTCCTCTGGTTTCCTATTTAGTACGTCTAGGCGTACTTGTAGCGAATTAGGGCGATATTAGATAGTAAAGTTGAAGTGTAAGAGGAATTGAAATTATTATATATAACGGGGAGTAAGTTGTTTATTGACGGTAAAAGTCTTTAAACCTTTGTAGTCTATAAGGACTTTAAAAGGTTATTATACTCCTTTTAATTCGGGGCGTTACTTTTTTAGGGCTTTAATGATTACTAATAATTCCTTATTATAAATATCGTAATTATATTCGGTTAAAGAATATTGTTAGTTGAAATAAGCGATAGGGCGAAGGACGTCTTTGTCGTTATATTAGGAGAGCGTACTTCTATAGGTTTAATTAGAAGCGTTTATTTCGACGATTATTTATTTAGATTAATTATAAATATATAAAACGGGTCCGTTATTAAAGGCCTTCTTAAATACTTCGAAGGACTTCTAGTATTATTCAGTCTAATACTACTTTATTATTTTACTAATTAATTCGTATAGTAGCCTAGTAATAATAGAGAAATATTTAATAAAGCGGCGGTAGAAGTTAGTAAAGCTTAGGAAGTGTTATAAAAATTGCTTGGAGTTTAGAGTTTCCTATATAGTAATTGTAGAGACTTTCTCGGGGTCTATTTCGATATTTCTTAATATAATGATGAAGCTTAGATATTTCGTACGAATAATGTAGAATTTGTATTTATCGATATTGATTTGTAGGCCTACTTTAATTATTTACTATAAGACGTCTCTAATATATTATTCGTATTCCTTTTTGTTATCCGAGTATATTAGAATATTATTGAGATAGGTAGTAGTATAAATGTTAAGAATGTCGTATAATACGTTATTAATATAATTTTGGAAGGTTTCCGGCGCGCTTTATAAATTGAAAGGGTATATTATAGATTCGTAGAGGCTAAATCGGGTAATAAAGGCCGTTAACTATTCGTAGCCCTTTTTAACGTATATTCTATTAAATATTATAATAATATCGAATTTAGTAAAGATTTTGGTTTTGTAAATTACGTCGAGGGTCTCTTTAATTAACGGTAGCGGATATTGAATTTTTATTATTATATTATTAATACTACGGTAATTTACGTAAATGCGGATTCCGCCGCCCGGTTTTTTAATTAATAAAATGGGGGAGGCGGCTTTTAATTGTAACAGGCGGATAAAATTCTTCTTTAAATTGTCGTCGATTTACTTTTTAACTACAACGGCTTCAATAGGGAATATACGTTGTAATTGTATATTAAGGGGTTTTACGTCCGGTTTAAATTCGATTTTATAATTATAAGAACGGTGAAGGGGGACCTTCTTTACTAAAGAGGGGAGGAAGGTTACTACTTTATTAATATAGCGGCGGCCTTTTAACCTCCTTAAGATTTCGAGAATTTTGTCTTTAATCTTCGTAGGATAGTCGGCTTTATCGAAAAACTTCTTTACGTCTTTATTAGAAATCTTAATTAAATATATTTATCGGATTGTTTTTTCGTAGAGCGGCGCGTCTTTATTAAAGTTTCCGGTAAAGTAGATAGTTTTGGCGAGAATCGCGGCCTTATAAGAGTCTTCTAATAAATAAATATTAATTATTTTATTAATAAAATTGTGAAGAAAGGGGGGAAGACTTTCCTTATACTATTAATTATTATTATCTATAATGTAATTGACTATCTCCTCCGTTAGGTCTATATTTTGGATTACTACTATAGTTACTAATTTTTCGATTTGAATATAATTTATAACGTACGGCTATAGTTATTAAACTTCGTAGACGTAATTAAATATAGTTGTATTAAACTCTCTAATATTATTAGGGTTGAAGTTATAATCGAAATTATAGTAATGGCGGGAGGCGGAGGGGTACTTTGTATTTATAAAAACGTAATGGCCGTTAAGGCGGACGTAAAGTTCGTAGAGGGCGGGGTTTTTAATTTTAATAAAGAGAGTAGCTATATTAATAATACTAATCTTTAATTCGGCTTTTCTAATTATTAGGGTTTTAACGGGGGTAGGGACGATTTAGTAGCCGGTTTTAAGGTCGATTTTAATTGTAATTGGAGATGATTTTGCGACTAAGGGCTTTGGAGCGGGCTTAGTAACGGCGGGCTTTAAAGTGGATTCGGCGGGCTTTAGAGCGGGCTCGGTTTTAAGGACGGGAGAGGGCTTTAAAATAGGTTCGGTCTTAAGGACAGGAGAGGGCTTTAGAGTAGGCGCCGGTTAAGGGGTAGCCTTCTTTCGAATAGAAGTTATAGAAATTTTATTAATAAAAGCTCTAAGGGTTGTAATTTATTCTTTAGAGAAATCTAGGGGTAAATAGCGGCTACGATAAATAGGGTTACTAAAGCGTACCTTATAGTATTTGTAGTCGATTTCGGGCTTGTAGTATTATATTTACAAGAAGTTTAAAATAATTAAGTAGTTCTTAGAAATATTATAAATTAGGAAGGTAATAGTTTTGTCGTAATAATTGATACGGAGCTTAGTTATTACCCCCTTAGAAATAATGCTTTTAATTATTCCGTTAGCGAGAATTAGTTTCTTTAGCCGAAGGAGGCGAAAGTGGGGGAGATTGTTCTTAACGATAAATAAACGATTAATAAAGGTAAAAGCGGAATAACCGGTATTAATAAAGGAAATATAATAATTTTTACGCGAACCGATTATAATATAAGAAGATAAGAGTATTGAATTTGGCGAAGTAGAATTATTTAAAAATTGAATTTTAACCTCTTCTAAAACTTCTGATTTAGAAGAATTTGAAATTCGTTTCTAAAATAAAAATAACCGATAAGGCCTCTATACGCAATTAGGTATAGAGGTTATTCATTTTCCGGATTATTATAATATTCGCTACTAATAGCGGGCTTTACAGGAGCGGCTATAGTAATAGGAGCGGCGTCGGCGGTACAGATTTCCTCTTAATTACTATAGCTACGACAGTTCTTACCCTTACCCTTACTTTTATTCTTCTTACTCTTTTCGTATTGAGGGCCTTAGGAATTATAATTAATAGAAGCGGTATATTCGTAGGCGATATAATTAGGCTTAGTATAACAGCGGTAGAAATTATTGCGAGAGCGTTAATTAAAAACGTCTTTATAAATAAAGATAGCGAAGTCGATAGCGTTAAGATCTATTTTATTACCGCTTTAATTAATAGGGAGATTATTAGTATTACGGGAATTAGAACCGCTACTACCGCTACTAGAGCTAGAGCCGGAGCCGGGGTTGGGAATTTTAATGCTTAGAACGTAGGCGTTTATTTTATAACAGTGGTCGGTATCCTCAAAGTTATTAATAACGGTATAATAAATTATAAACTACTTTTTAAAATCGTTAGCTTTAGAGAGGTTACAGTAAATTAATATATTATAAAGACGTTTATTAATTTTATTCTTTAAATAGTAAACCTTTATAGAATTATTAAAATTATATAGGTTTATAAAATTAATAAGTTCGAATTCGAATTCGGCGAAGGATATATTCTTTATAAAGAATTCTTCTAAACGGCGGCTAATATTTATCTTTAAATTAACGTTTTAGAAGCGAGTAACGAAATATTCTATAAATTCGGTATTAGTCTTCTAACGCTAGGTATTCTTATCGCTACTAATCTAAATAATATTAAAGTCGTTTTAAATATTAGAGAGAATTTTTAGGCTTAGTAATATAGCCGTACGGATAATTTTAACGTTTTTATTAATATAAAATAAGGGGTCGTACTTCTATTAAAATTAGATACGGAAATATTAAGCCTTAAAGATTTCGTATTTATAAGCGGTATTAATATTCTTTTTACTAGTAAAAATAGGCGGGTTTTCTACTATTTATTTAAGGGACGATATTTTATTTTTATTTACTCCGACGAAATTATTATAGAGAGTTCGGACGTTAGCGCTATAAATTTTAAAGGCGTTATAGTCTACGAAAAGGTCGCCGTACTATTTCTAGAGGTTGACGTATATAGCGGAAAAATTAATATAGTCGAAGTTCTTCTAATCGAAGTTGTCTTAAATTTTATTAATTATTATACGAATAATTTTTAACTCTTCTTCGCTACATTCGAAATTGCTAGCGACGTCGTTATAGAAGGCGAATTAAGTATAATAAAAGCAATTGAATAGGGTAATAATCGAGCGAAAGGCGGGATTATTAACGAGGATAATAGTAGAAGCGAAATAATTATAGGGGACGGCTTTCTTCTCCTTATTATTTTTAATACCGGTAATAAAATCGTTAACGGCCGGGGAAGGGGGAAGTTCGAAAAGCACGGCGCAATAGACAATTATATTATAAATACTAACGAATTCGTTAAATGCCTTATTAACGTTTTTTAAATTAAAGGACGTAGTAGGGGGAGCGCTAGGGAGGTCGCTAAGGAAATCGCCGCCGGTATTATTAATAGGCGAGAAGGTAATAGGGTTACTATTCTTATTATAAAATATAAGAGCGAGGGGAGTAGTCGCGTAAAGGCGAAGCTCTTATCCCTTGGATAAAGAGTATTTACCCTTATTTATTAAATAAAGGGAAGTAGGACTAGGACTATCGCGACTTACAATTGTCGAAATTAATATTTAAGGGGTATTAGACTCAGCGATTCAACTAACGAGGCGATTCCTATACGCGTACGATTAATAAATTAATCGTAAGAGGGGTTTACACTATAAACGCAATAGTTAAAAAGTACAATTAACTATTACAAGTAAAGGGTAGATAGTAGATGTAAATATACGTAATTATACGAAGGAGGAAAGGGGAAAGTATAGACGAATACTTAGAAGACTGGCCTTATGAGGGCGGCTAGCGGTAGACCCGATGTAGGTCCTAGCGGGCCGCCGCTATAGCTAGTCAATTAACAGCGATAGTAGTCTTAGAAGCTGCTGTGCGCTGGCATAAGGTACGTGAGTAATCACGTGCGACGACACAGGCTAGCCCTGTGACACATTTCTAATCGATAATCGTTAAACAACGCCCGAATTTCGCTCTAATAAAAGTAAAATTAATATTTTATATTATACTCTTATATTCGGCCGGCCTTTACTCTAATTAAAAAAAAACTAAATTCACTCCTATTAGAGTAAAGGTAATTTAGAGACAATATAAATATACTATTAGATTCGGATTAGAGCGAAAGAGTAATACCCTATCGACTATATTTATACTAACTAGTAATTATATAGCACTTAGCAGGGCAGGGACCGGGAATAAGGGCCGGGGTCGTAAATATATAAGGAAGTAAAAGCGAAATAAGTTAAATAGTATTATCCCCACTATATATTATATCCTTAATATATTCATTCTTTCGCTTATTCGTCTCGGTTATACTTTTAATAACTAATAAGACCTTAATATACTCAATAAAGAAATTAGGCCTATAAGTAGCTAAATACTCCTAATTTTATAGAAGGGGTATACGAATTATTAAATTATTAAAAGTATATATCGAATCAAATAATTAAACTTTAACTATAATATATACAATTTACTATAATATTTCGACTAGAAAAAATACTATATAAAATAATTAAAAATCGACGTCTTTAGTAAGCCGAGGGTAGGATTTAATACGCTCTACGAAGAAGTCTTATAAATATATTAAAAAGATCGCAGCCTTTAAATTCGGAATTAATGTACCGAACTCCTTCTTTATCTTTTTGGGCGGTAATTCCATTCGGCCAAATAAATAATTACAATTATTATAATATATAATTAATATATACATCCCAATCGTATAATTAATACTACTCTAAAGAATATTAAAAATAGCCTTGCAAAAGTACTTTACATTTGTAATAACGTATATTTCGGAATACTTCTCGACTAATTTAGCCCTTAATTTAATACTAATTTCAATCTACTTCTTCGGATTAATAATCCCGAATATACCGAAATTAATACGTACAACAAACGAGACGGGCTTTACTTAATTAAATAATTAGGACTAGAATATATCGAATATATTATCGGTTATAAATAATAATTCGGATATATATATTAAGGAACGACCGGCGTTAGATTATATATTTCGCAAAAGCGGTTAGATAGAAGTATAACCCAATTTATTATAGTATTAATAGGGCGCGAAGAAATAAATTATCCTATTGCCGCTACTACGGATAGCGCGATTAAAATACTACTATAAATCCGTAATATTCTAAATTATAACTTCGCTATACTATATAATTCGGATAATATTAAATATATCTATCCCTATATTTAAAGTTACTATAAATATTATAATACGATATTAAGAATTGGGAGTAACGAATTATTTATAAAATTATTTTTAATCCGTAGGGCGGATATAAAAATAGTAAATTTAAATAATAAAAAGCGTATTAGTTCGGCTACAAATACCGCGCCTTATTAACGCGTAAATAAAATACTTCTTCGTTTTACTAATTAAATTTTAATTATTAATATAGACGATAATTTTTAGTATAATAATAATTACTATAGGGATAAAGAAGAATTCGAAGCGTTTAAAGTTCCGATTCTCTTTAAGCGGGATAGTAGTAAAAATAATATTAATATTAAGCCGGTCAATAGGAGCGCAAATAATTTTTAAGGAATTTATAAACTCC
The DNA here is from genome assembly GCA_009806235.1 of Neurospora sp. CHS-2018c. Lineage (NCBI taxonomy): Eukaryota > Fungi > Ascomycota > Sordariomycetes > Sordariales > Sordariaceae > Neurospora > Neurospora sp. CHS-2018c. The sequence goes on from RAPC01000015.1 coordinate 390,306, forward strand.
CTTTCCGTATAAAAGCCGGTATATTATTATATATAAATTTCGGATTCTTCTGTTAAAATAGCCGTATATCCGAACTACAATACGGAGAGAGGAAACGTCTAACGGAATTAATAAAGATCTGAAAACTTTTCATAGAAATCGTACTATTAATAAACCGTATAAAATTCGTCTATAATTATAAATATTATACGGGCGGTAAATTCTAATACGTAGAGGAATTTAAAAAACTAATAATAAAGTATTTACTTAAGTCCGAGGAGAATATATATAAAATATCCCGAATGAATACAATCCTATAATATATTAATCTAAAAATATTAATTAAAATTCGAATAGAATAATTAAGAGTTTATATACTTTATATAAGTCTTAATCAATAAATAGTAATTTAGCGCTAAAGTACTTCGCAATAACATCCTTCTACTCTTAGCCGAAGCGGCTTAATAATATAATTTATAATATAATTTTAATTAGCAAAATAATTAATACTACTTAAAATATAATACTCTTACCAAAACTAATAATTATTAATAGGATTATATCGCTATATTAATAAACAATATAATAAATATATTCGACTTATTACGGGCGAAATTTACGTAGGGCTTAACTAAACGCCAACCGAACGGCCGGGTTAAGTAGAATTCGAATAATAATATATATAAACCGAATCTATAAAGATATATACGTATTTATACTTATATATTCAATAATAGTATCGATACATTACTATATAATCTTATTTAGGTTAAGTAAAATAGTAAAATCGTAATTCGTTTCAAAGTATTATACGAAGCCCGAAATTTTATCGAAGGTAGAATTAGGCTATACTATTATCGGTACCAAATTTCAAATAGATTAGACAGAGAATAGTAAAATCGCAATACCCATTTCTTAAATAATAGTTTTATTATCGACGAAGGGTCAACGAAGGTAATTCGTTAGGGAGTAGCTAATATTAAAAGTTAACTATAAAAATAAATAAAAAAGTATTGTAATAAAATTGTAATTTACCCCAAATACCGTACGCAAACCAAATTTGGATATATATTATAATTATTAAAATAATTACGAGTAAATATAAAGTTAATTATTTACTTATATAGAATTTTATATGGGAAATTTATTACCAAGCCTAGAAAGGCTTAAAGTAATTACAGACCTCCTCTCACTTTATTCGCGGAGACCTACATTTCATATAGGGTAAGAGTGGATTGAACTCGTAACGAGGGCGTTTGTAACAAAGACTAATAAAAATAGTCTGAGAAAGGGTTCGGCAAGGCTGGAAATAGTGGCAGAACTGGTACAACATGGGGTCAACATAGGCAAAAATCGGTCGATGCCGATTACTTGCCCGCCAGTGGCCACTACGGTGGCCCAAGTGTGCGTTAGGTCGGATATAAAACTGGTCCGAGCTCTCAGCTGCAACTAAGTGTCGGCTATTTTATATCAACGCCTCTACTGCACTTACACGATTCAACACTCATACCTAATAAGCGCTAGAGGTAAACCTTTCCAAACTTCATGCTCTTTTTTTTCACTTTTCAACTCTTTTTTCTCTTTTCCTCTGTATCTTTTTCCTCTCTTTTTCCCCCTTTCCCTTCCTTATCTTTTCCTCCTTTTTTTGAGGACGGAAGTGGAAGGATCCATTTGCACTGTCACCTTACCCCAACTTCCATTCTCAACGTTCAAAAATTTAGAGAAGGACCAGGGTCCATTTGCATTGTCACCCTAAATCTTGGCACTTTGTGGATCTTATTAACTCTTATTCTCATTAACTCTCATTAATTCTCATTAATTCTCATTAATCCTCATTGATTCCGGTTGACTTTTATTGAATTTGGTTGCTTTATTGCTTCATTGCTTCATTGCTTTCCGGGAGTCAGAAAGGAAGTCCAATTGGGGTTGGAATTCCAGTATTCTGAATGCCGGGCGCCGGCGAGGGCGTTGGACGACGTTCCACTTGTCAGTTTGGGGATGACGGGCATAGACTATTACCCTCCGGTGCGAGCCTAGTGCCTGCACCTGGCAAGGAATTATTTTCAACCGGTAACGTTAGTTGGCTAGACCCATTCTGATGCGTGGCTAGACCCCCCCACTTTTCTGGGTGCGCAGCCATATATCTGTGTCAGCCGCGCAAAAACTTACACAAGGCGCATTACCAAATCCTCGTTGTTTGGAGTTATTCATTGTCTTCAATTTGGTGCCCTCCCTAGAGGTACGGTAACTGCTGCTTACTACCCTATATAAGTATTAGGGAAGGTATTAGAGAGGGTATTGGAAATTCGCCCTCTATAGAGGTAACCCCCAACTCAGTTCACCAAGAGCACCTGGCGCAAGGGGTAATACTATAGCGAGAGAGAAAATGACAATGACATTGACATTGATATTGATATTGACATTGACATTGACAACGACAGCGACAGCGACAGCGACGGAGATGGCGATAGCTTCAAATTAATGGCAGTACGAAAGTTAGCGGGCGCGGTTGGTAGCCAGAGATTGGCTACACACCCAGAAAAGTGGGGGGGTCTAGCCACGCATCAGAATGGGTCTAGCCAACTAACCTTACCGATTTTCAACGAGATTTTTTATATCCGACCTAACGCACACTTGGGCCACCGTAGGCCACCGAGGCCCATCCATTCACAGCCAGGCCGAGGGGCACAATCGGGCCACACTGAAATCATGCCAGCCAGACGCGGGCATTGCAGTGGCAGCAGTGCATACCGGGCCTCATCCCGGCACCCTCCCCGGCCTTTGGGTTTCTCCTTTACTCGGACTCCCACGGTGATGAGCATCAAGTAACATTTCCACTCGATTCGTATCATTGGGTTCTTAATCTGCGGTTGACTCCCGTCCGGTTCCCAGTTTCGGCTGACACGTTGTCTCGTTTTCTCGTTGGCGTTGTTGGTCTGGTCGTTTTCAACTCGTCTCTTTTCTGTTGGAGTCCGTCCGCACACATCATCGTCCTTCGGAACAGACCGCCGTTCGGTTGCAGCGTCTAGATCGTTGCGAGATCCGAGCGTCATCAACAACGCATCATCAGGTACTGGAACCAGAAACGGGAAACCAAAACACCTGGGCTGTCTCTGGTGGTCAAGGCTGGTCTAGTCGGATCGTAGATTCAGCCGTGACCGTCCTGCTGGTGCCGATGGCCGTAATCAAATATGGTAAGCGTATGTAATCAAAGATGAGGCACAACATCCTTCCAGCAATCTCCTTTGTCACCCGTCCCAAGCCGTCGTTCGTCCGTTGGTGTCCTACTCTCAAAGGCGAAAACAGATCAGTGATCGGTCAAACATGGTGTCGCTTAATAATGCGAGACTTGCATCACCAAACCACACGCTGTGAGCACGGGGCGCGGGTGGCCCAGACTCGGACATTCAGTAGGGTGCGCGCGGGTGTGGCTTGCGCGTTTGCCCATCTCGCTGAATCTGTTTCGCTTCATTGCTTCTCGTCGGGCGTCAACCACCGAGATTCGGTATTCGGCAGAGCGAGAGAGCGCCATGTCCGTTTGCGTCAATGACAAGATGGAGAAGTGAACCGGAAAATGGTAATGCGAAACGTCTTGTAAAGGCCCTTCTCTCCCCGAGCATGAATCGGATATGTAATTCCCTCCTCCTCAGTTTGTTGGGTGACCTTCTGATTGTGCTGGCAGATGGGCCGATGAGCTGTCGTTGAATGCCACATGGAAGGAACCGGTCTCGCAAAAGTGGAATCGCTCCCAGTCAGTCGGGTTATATCGTGACATAGTCTTGCGGGAGCGGATTCCGGGAGAGGCAAAAAAGCAGAGAAACAAACCGGGGGAAGGACAAGTCCTTGCCCCAGTCTGAAGCTCCCCGTTTATCGCCGAGTTGATTCCTCGCAAGTTCCATATCAAAGCAAGATTATCGGCATGCATTGAATGGCGACACGCAACCAGGTTCCCCAGATCATGTCGCTCAAAATCGGTAAAAGTCGCGACCAGATTTGAAAGAGACGATGTTGCGTTGCGAGGTCTCCATCTTCACTGCTAGCGTTGTTGACCGGGGATTGTTCACGAGCAAAGACCGAGATCTGGGTGTCGGTGTTAGTGGGTGTCCGTTGCCCGGTGGACTGTCTGTTGGTGATGCCGGGATAATATCAACATCGGAGCTCGTCGTCGTCCTCCGATGATTAGTTTCAACACCAAACCCTGCGAGCTTCCAGGCCTTCTCCAGCGATCTCCAAATGGTTTTCAGGCACAACCAAGGAATGTCCCGGCGCAAACGGGCATCACTGAAAGAACTCGTACAAACAGGGGAGGAGCGACAACCTTGCGGGATCGGCGTTGGATGGCGCGATGGCACCCGAATGGGACAGAGGAGAAACAATTGTCCCCACTTTTCGAGGTTCACTTCAGTTGCCGCACTCGACAGCAGAGCGCTCGCAAAGTGCCTGCCAAGAACCAACTGCCAGGTGTTGTTGGAGGGTCCATTCTCGGCCATTTGCACCTGATTGTTGATGATTTCCATGCCATTTTTGTCTCTTTTTTGTCACTATTCCCCCCCTCCTTCAACCCCCTCTCGCGACATTGATCACGCCTCCTCACGTTGATCGCGGACCTTGACGGCAGCTATTTGAAGTATTCTCGGAACTGCGCGCCAGCCTGTGCATATCTCTCATACTTGGTCGCGTCAGTACCGCACGTTTTCCGTCTTCGCATCTTCGCATTCCAAGGCCCAACCAGGAACCATCGAAAAGCAACAGGCCATAATCGCCGATTCTTGATGCTTCCCCCGCACCCAAAACAGGTTCCGCGCCTCTGGATAGCGTCTCTCGGCCAAAACAGTTGTCGCCCATGCGTTGTCAATAACATCCGAACCGCTGCCGCCACTGTTGGACGTTGTCGTGGTGCTATCAGTGTCGGTAGATATGTGACCACTCAGACCTCGCTCACTTCCGCCGGGCCTAGACCCCCCAGCGTGCTACTCGCCGTCCCCGCCCGGCCCGTCATCGACATCACGCCGTGTTGTCCTCGACTGTTTCAGCTTCAGATTCGCGGCAAAAAGACCCGGACCGTTGTGCAGTTGAACGATCTGCCCCTTCCGCCCGTCGTTGAATCCGCGGTCAACGGCCCTCTTTTAGTGGTGGAGGAGTCAGTCCAGGAAGAAGGCACATCTACGACTCGCCGCAAGAGGATCAAAAGGACGATTCTGCAGCTGGATCAGCTACCCGTTTCTCAGAGTACTCTAACTTCGGATCCGATTCTGGATGCCCAAAAAGATATAAAGCTAAATGAGGACATAGACTCTGGTAAGGTTAAACGGGGCAGGCGGAGGGCCGTCAAGCTGGACGACTTGCCCCCTACACCAGCTACTATGGTCGAGGAGTCTCTGCTGCTCGAAGAAGAAGCGGCCGAAGAAGCAGCCGAGGTCGAGCAAGATGAATCGTCAACCAAGCGTAAAAGAGGCAAGACGAGGACGGTCAGATTGAAGGAGATCCCTCAGGGTGCCCTCATTCCCCACGAGTCTTTCCTGTTACCGCAGCAGGAAGAACAAGAACCGGCTTACCCAGCAGTAATTCAAGAGCATCGCCGTAACATGCAAAAGTTTGACAACTGCGTGTTGTTAACGCGTGTGGGAGGCTTTTATGAAATGTACTTTGAGCATGCCGAAGAGATCGGCCCGCTCCTAAATCTCAAAGTCTCACAAAAGAAAACGAGCGGCGGCCCAGTCTCAATGGTAAATCTTCTCCGTCTGTCCTTGTGTCCGTGTGTGTCTAATATGTCTCCTCACCGTGGCTTCCTAGCCGGCTCTCAAGTCAGTTCTCCTATTTGCACTTTGTTCTGATCATAGACCTTTCTTCTAGGCTGGGTTTCCTTTCTTCCAACTTGAACGTCACCTCAAAGTCTTAGTTCAAGACCTGAATCGCCATGTAGCCATAGCGGAGGAGTACAAGAATTCCCCTTCAGAGCAGATCAAATCGGGCGGTTTGATGCACAATCGCAAAGTGACGCGCATTGTTACTCCGGGCACTCTGATCGACGAGAATTTCATGGACCCGTATGCGAACAACTACATTATGGCTATTCACCTGCCTGCGGCCAAATCAGAGGAAAGCACGAGTTCTCAAGAAGCCTTGAACTCGGGAGAAGGCCAAAAGAAGGAGTCCCTTATAGGTCTAGCATGGCTAGACTTATCTACGGGCAACTTCTACACCCAACAGACAAGTCTGATATCCCTAGGCAGTGTTCTCTCGCGGGTGTCTCCACGAGAAATAGTCCTTGATAAGTCACTCGAGTCTGCTGAAGGTCACGATATCTTGTCCGTCCTGAACGAGGAGAGATATCCCTTTACCTACTCACCTCAAGGCGAGGATATCCAAACCCTCAAGGACTGGGCACCGATGCTTGACGCAAAAATACCTGCAGAAACAGTAATCAGATTCACCGACGATGAGGTCAAGGCAGGCAACGTCTTGCTTCACTATGTCAGAGACCGACTTCAGGGCTTGAGCATGAAGCTTCAACCGCCAATACGCCATGACAACATGCAAATCATGGCTATCGACAAAAACAGCATGCGATCTCTGGAGATCAAGCAGACCATAAGGGATGGCTTCTATGCGGGCAGCTTGCTACATGCCATCAGAAGGACGGTGACCAAGAGTGGTGCGAGACTGCTTAATGAGTGGCTCAGTAAGATACCCCCCTAACCCCTTGTGCCAATGTCAATAGACAGACACATTGACCAACCTAGGCGCCCCTTCAACATCCCTTTCTGTAATAAACGCCCGTCTCGATCTCATAACCCGCTTCATGGAGAACCCAGACCTCAGCGACGCCATCACCGTTCTCCTCCGTCGCTCCCACGACACCCAGCGTCTCGTCCAAAAATTTGCTCTCAATCGCGGTGACGCCGACGATCTCCTCCGGCTCGCCAGCACCATCAAAGCCACCGAGGACATCGTCAACCACCTAAAGTCCACCACTATCTCCTCCGAAGATAACCCATCAGAAGACAATGATTGCTTGACCAAGCTAATCGACCGCATAAGCCTCGAGCAGCCCCTCAAGCTCGCCAAGCGGATCTGGGACGCCATCGATGAGGAAGGGCTCGTCCAGCAACACCAGCTCGAAGACAGCGAGACAGGCGAGATGCTTGCTCTCGCGCAGGAGATCGTCAAGGACGAAGGGACGGAAGAGGATGGTCGTGCGTTGTTACCTAGGGGTGCGACGGCTAAGAGTAATAGAGCCCGACAGACACCAACGGAAGCGAACCCGAATCAAAAGGAAAAGGATATGTCAAAAGACAACAAGAAAATGAGTCTGCGGACTTACTACGGCGAAGATAACCAGGTCTGGATCATGAAGCCCAAGGCCAACAGGGCGCTGGCCAAGCTGCATGCCGAGCTGGAGTCGCTTCAGGCACAAAAGGAGAAGCTTACGGAGGAGTTTCGCACAAGGTATGCGGCGCCGTCGCTTACGCTTAATTGGAAAGCTGGACTGGGCCATGTTTGCGTCGTTAGAGGGAGGGATGCTCGACTGGCCGCGGGAGGAACGGGTCGTCGTACGGGAGGAACAGGTGTTGCTACGACCTCCAGCATGTCCGACCCCTTGGATCCCATATTCAAGCTCATCCCGGACACCGACGCCGATGCTGATGTTGCCGACCCCGAAGTCGTCCCAGAACCATCGCCAGAACCCGAATCCCTCTCCACCCTCCGCACCCTCTCCGCCACCCGGACCACCCGCACCTTCCACCACCCCCTCTGGACCTCCCTCGGCGAATCCCTCGACCACGTCCGGCTACGCATCCGCTCCGAAGAAACCGCGCTCTTCTCCTCCCTCCGCTCCAACGTAGTAACTTTACTCATAAAACTGCGTCGCAACGCTTTGGTGCTTGACGAGCTCGACATCGCCACCTCTTTATCCCGGTTGGCAACGGAGCAGAATCTTGTTCGCCCCATTCTTCACGATTCCTCCACTACCAATGGTTCTCAAGGCCAAGGGACAAGGACGGTTATAGTGGGAGGTCGCCACCCCACCGTCGAACCCTCCCTCCTCTCCCGCGGGATGACCTTTCAAAAAAACGATTGCTTGGTTGGGTCACCAGGGCAAGGTGCGATCTGGTTGATTACCGGACCGAACATGGCTGGTAAGAGCACCTTTTTGCGGCAGAACGCTTTGATCACCATCCTGGCGCAGATGGGATGTTATGTTCCCGCGGATTACGCGGAGCTGGGTATTGTCGATGCCATCTTCAGCAGGGTCGGGTCAGCGGATAACTTGTACGCGGACCAGAGCACTTTTATGGTGGAGATGATGGAGACGGCGGCGATCTTGAGGCAGGCGACGCCGAGGAGCTTTGTGATTATGGATGAGATTGGACGGGGCACGACGCCGGAGGATGGGACGGCTGTGGCGTTTGCGAGCTTGCATCATCTGTTGACGGTGAATAAGTGTCGGGGGTTGTTTGCGACGCATTTTCATGCGGTTGGGGATATGGTGAGGGAGCAGGGGATGATGGTTGAGGATGGTGCGAGCGGTGCGAGTGCGAATGGGGGCGTGGCCATGTATTGCACGGATGTGGAGGAGGATGAGAACGGTGGGTTTGTTTATGTGCACAAGCTGCGGAAGGGCATGAACAGGCAGAGTCATGCTTTGAAAGTAGCTCGCTTGGCTGGGCTGCCAGAGCCGGCCATCAAGATCGCTCAGCAAGTGTTGGCGGCTCAGGGAGTTGTAGCCTCGGAGTCACGGTAAAACAAAAGTTCATTAGAGTCACTGTTGGAAACTTGTAGCATGGGAAAAAGTTTGGTTTGTTCAAGTTTTTTATTGAGAGGGTATCTGAAAGGATCTAGATGCATCTGAAAAAGTAGAGTTAGCCTCTGTATACCCCATTTGTATGATAGTTGTAGAGCAGGACAAAAATCGGGGGTTGTTTAGGAGTGTCTCATAAAGTAGTTGTTTGTGATGGGTTTTCATCAATGATAATCAGGGTTAAAAAGCTCTTTGATTTTTTTTAATCATCGACACTCCAAGGGAGGGGCATTGAGGGTGCTGGGAATAATAGGAGAGAAGACAACTAACCTGATGGGTTTGAGAAAACAAGCAGGACATTTTCACATGTACCCGCACAGTTTCATCAAGATTGCAAACAGACTCATCAGAAGGAGACCACCAATATGATGTGCTTAATTGAGCAGCAAATGATCTATGTAGCTGAGGGCCAAGATTATTCGTCTCGTTACCCAACCTAAACCAACTTTGCCGCCCCTGAAACACTTCAATTAAGAAGTCAGGGAGACATTTAGTCGCTAGAGAACCAGTTAGCTTTGACGTCACATACCAAGGGGCACTACCAGGGAATACGCACAAGAGACCGCCGAAGCCGCCATCATCCTCAGACTCCTCCTTCTCCTCCTCCTTCTCCTCGGCCTTGGCAGCGGCAGGGGCAGCCTCGGTGGAAGCGGCGGGAGCGGCGGCAGCATAAGCGTCGGGGTTGGCAATGCGATCCTTGAGCGCCTCGATCTCGGGCCAGCTGATCTCGGTCTCGATAGCGACGGCAAGAACCTTCTTGTAGGCGTTGACGACGGAGTGGATGACGGAGGGGAGGGTGGGGAAGTTGAGAGCGAGCGAGAGGCTGGCAATGGTGGTGACGGCAGTGGAGAAAGCCTTGAGGAGCTGCTCCTCCTCGATGTCGAGGACATCGGAGGGGAAAGTGTTGCCCTGGTCGTAGACCTGAGCGATGCCCATACCGTAGGTGAAGGGAGAGATGTTGAGCAAGTTCAACAGGGTAGCCTCAGAGGGGCCGACCTTGGTGCCAGCCTCAACGAGCTTGAGATCGGTGGTGATTTCAATGGTACCACGGGCGATCTTGGTGGGGACACCGAGGGCCTGGAAGAAAGAGGTCTTGCCGGGTTCCATACCGGTGTTGCCAGCGGGGACCCAGACATCGGCAGGGGCGATAGCACCGGCACGAGCGGGGGCAGCGACCTTGTTGGCGAGGATCTTGTCACGGACCTCCTTGAGGTCGCCGTTGGTGAAGACGAAACCAACGTTGCCCTTGACGAAGGGGAGGAGACGCTCGTACTCGGGAGTGTCGACGAGGAAGGTCTTGAGGGCACGGCGAACCTACAAAGCAAAGGGTGTTAATTTCTGGCTTTCCGGGATCGCGACAGTCTTGCGACAAAGGTAAGCGTACCATGGTGTTCTTGCCCATCAAGACGACAGCCTCACCGCGGAGGGACTGTCTGATCTCGTGCATCTGCTGAGAGCTGACATTGTCGACGGAGACGATGAAGATGGACCGGTAATCCTCCAACAAGCCCTTCAGCTTGTCGAAGTAACCGGCCTTGTTAGCAGACTTGCCCCCCATATCTTCTTTTAGCACGAAGGCAGGATGTTTAAGGGCAAGAGGAGTTTTCTTGATTGATTTGGTGGTGAAGTTGGAGTTGGTATGGTGACCGGAGGAGAGATTCTGGAAGCCGGACAAAATTTCGGGCGCGCGCAATTGACTTGGTTGATCCGTCTGTGGGAAGCGAGGGGTGAGTGTGGCCCGTGCTGCCGTCGGGGTGCTAGGGCTTGGGTGGGGCTGGCCAATCAGGAAGCCAGAAACAAGCTCTCTCCGACTCCGCATTGTTTCTGTGAATGTGGTCTTGGCAGGTACCCCGGTACAAAATCGTCAAAATGGCATGAGCCTCAATCAAGCTGCAGTGAATGGTTCCTTCTGTTGTACAGCCACAAGTGGCTCAGCAAATAAGTCAGTTCGAGACTTTCTCGAAGTTCATACTCACTCATCAAGCACTGCAGTGACTATCCGGAGTGAGCCTGCATCACGACTCCGAATATCAAGTTTGTATTGCCTTTCTCATTTATCAATGGCCCTTTACTAACACACTCACAGGATTACACTCAAAGATCAGAGAGGCAACTGCACTTGATCTCATTTTGTTTGACCTCAGCATTGAAGCTGATATCCACCACCAACAGCCTCTAACACCAACATCATCAAAATGGCTTTGCCATACCACGTCCTCAAGGTGTGCGACGGCATTGTTTTTGCCGCTCGCGGAAGCAACATTCACTCATTCGACTCCAACTTCAACCCCATCTCAGTATGGAAGTACCCCGTCAAGCAGCAAGAGACCAACGGAGAGAAGGCCGAGAGTGAGACCCCGGCTCCTACCGTAGAGGCCGAAGAGTCACCCGCTCCAGAAGGACCCCCTGCTAAGAAGAGGAAAGTGGAAGATGGCGAGGTGGTAGCTGTCACGGAAGAGAGCACGGAGGGATCCAAGGAGGAGACTACTGAAGGTCAAACCGAGACCAAGTCTGAAGGCCAGACCCAAGAAGTGAACAGACGCAGCAGGCGGCAAAAGCAGAAGCAAAAGACCGAGGGCGGTTGGGCAAAGAACAACAAGGCTGGTCTTGAGAAACCATTTGTCCAGGGCATGTACCTCACCACCGACGGCCGTCATCTCGTTGCCATCACCGGATCCGACAAGACCATCTGGGTGTTTGAGCACGATGGTGCCGGAAACCTCAAGCAGCTGAGCCAAAGAGCCATGCCCAAACGTCCTTGCGCCCTCGCCCTTACGCCCGACAATAAGACCATTCTCTCCGCCGACAAATTCGGCGACGTCTTTTCCCTCCCTCTTCTCTTCACGCCTTCCGAGCCCACGGCTGCAGCTGCTGCTACCACCAACACTTCTGAGATCGCCACCCCCGAACCCACCCCCTCCGCTCCGGCCACCCCCGCCGTCCCTACTCCTCCCACCACCGACGTCGCCAAGGCCCAGTCCCTCTCCGTCAAGCCGCAAGCCAACGAGCTCACGGTGCACACGCTCCGCAACCTCAAGGCGCTGGAGAACCAGAAGCGCTGCCTGGAGCGCCAAAAGGCGGCCAAGCTCGCCGCCGCCCTGCAGGCCTCGCAGTTCGAGCACACGCTCCAGCTTGGCCACGTTTCCATGCTCACCTCGGTGGCCGTGGCCGTGCACCCCAGCCACCCCGGCCGGACGTACATCATCACGGCCGACAGGGACGAGCACATCCGCGTGAGCCGGGGCATCCCGCAGGCGCACGTGATCGAGGGTTTCCTTTTGGGTCATGACGAGTTTGTGAGCCGCGTGTGCATCCCCGAGGCGCGCGGGGATGTGTTGATCAGCGGCGGCGGTGATGATGACTTGTTTGTGTGGGATTGGGTCAGCGGTAAGCTGCTGGGTAAGGCGCCGGTGTTGGCGGAGGTGAAGAAGGCGCTTGCCCCCGAGGAGGCGGAGAAGGTCACTAAGGTTGCTGTGACGAGGATTTTCGATGTTCAACAGGGAGAGAAGACGCAGATCTTTGTGATTTGCGAACGGTACGTCTTTAATTTCCTTTCCGACACTGAGGCATGCAAACGCAACGGCTAACGACAGAAATAGCATCCCCCTTCTCCTAATTTATACCCTCACCTCCGCCAATACCCTTCAACACACGCAAACCCTCTCCCTCCTCGGCAGCCCGCTAGATGTCGAGTATCTCAAGGCCGAGTCCAAGCTCCTCGTATCCATTGATCCCAACACGTCGTCCGAGACCCAGGAGGAAGAGGCCAATAACGGCGGTGTATCTTCGATCCTCGCTCTGTCGTTTGACGATTCCGAGTCGAGCTGGAAGGTCACGACAGGTGGTCTCAAGGTTACTGAAGCGGCCGAGGACGATAGCAGCTTGACTCCCCAAGATTTGCAGAAGCATCTATATACCACGGAGAGCTTGAGAAAGACGAATAAGGATGACGAGTAAGTTTGGAAGAAATCACCGGATAGATAAAATTGACTAGAGTACACTTTAAGCCTGCATCGTTCGTATTCGCTATATTCCGATTTGATCGTTCTTTTTGGCATATCTGCCCAACCCGATATACGTTTCTTGCGCACCTATCCGCTCCCTTTCAAACCTTTGATCAAGAGGCATCAGACCCCCACCCCTTCTCTCAGTCCCTCTCACCTACCACCAAACGGCCAATGGTGATGATGAGCCATAGGCCCAGGTCTCAAAGTATTCGGCCTGATCGGTTCCCAATGATTCACCCACGGCAATGGTCCTCCTCCTCCAATATCACCCATCCCTCCTGCCGTTCCAGTCGGCCTTCCTACGCCGCCTGCCCCCGCCGCGGCCCATGGCCTCTCCATGCTCGGCAACGACCTGCCCCCAGCGTCCATCCTTCCCATCCCCATTCCCATCCCCATATAACCACCCATCCCAGGCGGCCCTTGAAGCCCGGGACTTTGGTACTGAGTCTGGAAGAAATCCTCCTCTCTCCTCGCCGCCATCTCCATCAACACGGCCGTCACGATCTCCGGGTTCTGGTGCAACCAGTCCCCAGTCTCCTCGTCCATTTCCTTCTCAGTTGTCATACCACCCTCACCACTATCCGTCCTGCGTCTCTTCCCATTGTCATTGATTCTTTCCCCATTTCCATTATTACCCCTATTTCCACTTCCACTTCCATATACATATCCATTACTCCTGCTCCTCCAAGGCTGCAAAAACCCCACTCTCGCAAACACCATCTTCAGCAACGGATCGCTCTCCGGCAAGCCCTCCCACAGCCTCTTGCACAGGAACAGCACCTGCGGCACCGCCGCGTCCGTCCCCGCGCTCTCCAGCATGTCGATAGCGTGCCGTGCGATCTCGGCCTTGAAGTCGTCGAGAAGAAATTTGTTGGCGAGGATGTACACGGAGAGGGTGTGTTCGTAACAGAGGAGCCAGGTGCGCAGGTCGGCGGGGGTGGAGAGGCGGGTGTTGCCTTCTGTCAGGTATGAGTCGGAGTTGGCTGAGGATGATGGGGGCTGGTTGGAAGAGGAAGATGAGGAGGCTTGAGCGGGTGGCGCGGGGGGTAGGGTTTGGTTGGCGGCAGGAGGAGGTGGTGGCGGTGGAGGAGGAGGTGGAGGAGGAGCTGCTAGTCTTGCGCGGCCACGTCTCCTATCAACACCTGCTCCTAGCCCATCACCCTGCAAAAGTCTTTCGAGGTAGGGTCTGTGGTGATATTCGGGGCCGGGAGGGTGAGGGAATGGCGGTCTCGTTCCGGTTGGGGTATAGGGGGCTCCAATACCGGGCGGGGGTACTGGTGATCGTGGCGCATGGCAGGACCAGCAAGGAGGACCGGGTTCGACGACGCAGCGGGGACAGCCGCAGTTGGGCCGGTGACGGCCGGGATGTTTTCCGTTTACGCGATCCCATTCCCGCTGTCTTTCCCGTTGTTGTCGACGACGTTGGCGCTCGCGCCGGCGTTGAGCGGGGGCGGCGCTGAGGTCGGTGTCCAGCTCGGAGTCGTCTGAGTTGTTGTTGTTCTCCGAGTCTATTCCGCCGCCGACGCCGCCGTTGGTTTCTACGGGGCTGCCGTCTTTGCCTTTTCCCTTTTGTTGGTCGGGAACGAGGACTGATGAGGCGGGCTTGATAGGCTCATATTTCCCTTCGTATAAAAAGGCGATCAGGTAATGGAAAATTGCCGGGTCTTCTTCGGGTAACTCTATCGACTGGGTCTCGGATTCTCTGAAGTTGCCGCAGAGTGCTTTCTCGAAGTATTCGACTTTTAGGAGTATGTGCTTATGGACCTGGTTTTGCGCGGTAAGCCAGTTATCCCATAGAAAAGTTCAGGATTGTCACTTTAACATACATAGAAGGTTTGCGCCCGAGGCGCCTCTCCCACCCGAAGTGGTATGATGGTTGAGTTATATCGTCTGTGTTGTTTCGCTCACGTTAGCAACGGTTCCATTCAATGTCAGCTCAGAAAATCCGACTCTGCAAAATTGACACTGAAAACTCCAAACATATGATCGGCTCCCAAGATATGCCGCCGGCTGTCACCAAACCCCTATGCCATTCCGATTCTCACAAAGATGCAGGAAAACGTCTTGACTCACCCATCAGCAGTACTCATCCAAAGATCCTCCTTCGGATTCAACGCCGCATCCCTGTTTCTGCTACTCGATTCCTCCGGCATCGACTCCAAGACCATGACATCAGGCGCGCGCGATCCTGGCTCCCTCATCACATCGCCCAGTGTCTGCGGTCTTCTCCTTGAATTTTGGTGATTCTGGTCTTCAGTTTCCTCGACATTTGCCCTTGAATCTTCGGTCCTAGTGCCGTTGCCGTTATTATTGGTGTTGCTTCCTTCGCCATGTTCGTTGAGGATATCTTCAATATCTCTCCTACTATTGCTGCTACTCTCGCCGTTGATCGCATTATTGGCTCTCATCGAACTCGAACTCAATGAGCTGGGCTCCGCGGTTGCAGAGACGCCACCAGAGCCTGGGGAATTGTGTTGATCCATGAGTGAGACGGAGATGAAATCTAGGTTGTGCTCTAGTTGTTGTCGAAGAGGTGGACGGGTTGGTATTTCTTTTTCCGTCAGCGTCACTTGTCGTATAAATGGAGCTTAGCTGACAGAAAGAAGCAAAGAACGGAAGAGATGAGGGGCAACGGGAAGTGGGAGAGCTGCGACGCACAACGAGAGTAAAAAGGAACTGGAATCTTTAGAGCATTAATGACGGAACGCCACAGCCGCGACTAGACCGTACGTGACTGGGAGTAGCTCACACAAGCTAACAAGAAAGGCAAGGCACCTTGGTTTTGTTCATTTAAAATTCCGCATAAAGGCAGACACACGCCAGGGTAGGTGAGTAAGGCAGTGAAGACAGTTACAATGGAACCCCTCAGCCCGGTCTCCGGTTCGACTGGCGCAAAGCTGTGTTGTGCGTGTAAGTGCTGTGTGTGCTGGTCAGTAGGTGGTCTATATGCGCCCGCCGGCCACAAACGGGAATGTTGTGTAGTACAAGGATTATTCGAGATTGGTGGTCAAGTCCTTTTGGCAATACCCAATGAAAGAAGAGGGTTCCGGTAATATGAGTGTGCTCAAGGCCAGGTGGGTTTGATTTGCCGGTCTGAGAAATGGTGGTGTAAAGGGAAGCAAGATTGAGGAGATCAATCGGGAAATCTCAGAATTTCGACTTATACCTCTGTCACCCACCACCCACTGGTCACTTCTCCGGCTTCGTTTGGTGGTCTGATAAACTCATCGACTTGCGCATCATTCGTCGCCTCAAATACGGTGTCCCCCAAATGTGATCCCTACATCTAACATTCAATCCGAATCTTATACCGGTCCTGCCTACTGCACACACACAAACACACACAAACGGAACAAAGAAGCCGTCCCATTATCATTTGCGGGGTCTCGAGGTCTCACCGGCAACACTGATTCCCACACTTCTTCCCGCTTGCCCGACAATGGCGCACATCATTTGACATCTAATTCTAGAAAATAGTCTCGGACACCGATGCGATGCTGGATCCCTAGTTCAAGCAACGCCCGCTGTATAAGTGAAGCGTGGGCATTTGCATCTTTTGCAACGTTCTTTGTTCGGACGGCTGTAGCCGTCCTCACCCTAACTGCTCCCTTTTGCTCCCTTTTGCTTTTCTTTTCTGTCCTTCTTTTCTATCCCTCTTTTCTTCCCTCTTTTCTATCCCTCTTTTCTTCCCTCTTTTCTATCCTCATTGCTTCATTGCTTCATTGGATCGTTGGAATTGCT
Organism: Neurospora sp. CHS-2018c; assembly: GCA_009806235.1. Taxonomy (NCBI): domain Eukaryota; kingdom Fungi; phylum Ascomycota; class Sordariomycetes; order Sordariales; family Sordariaceae; genus Neurospora; species Neurospora sp. CHS-2018c. The sequence goes on from RAPC01000015.1 coordinate 406,836, forward strand.
TAATGGCAAAGAAGGCGAGTGATGCCGGTGATGAAAACGATGATGACTGAGCGGGCGGGAGGACGGCGATAACCTTATCGATAGGCGATATCGAGAGATTTGGAGACTTATTTGCAAAAACGGAAGGACCCAGTGCATTCTGGCGCAGACTGTCAAAAACACTGTCCGCGAAGTAGCCAATCAGAAATGGGCTTGGCAAACGCCCTGACCAGTTGTAGGGCCGTGCACTCCAATTGACCAATGAGAGGCCTGAGAACTTTGCTAGAAAACCTGACTGTAGACGAACCGTCCCTCAACTCCGCTTCGGTGGATGTAGGTCCCTAAAGTGACACTCCAGACTGTGAAAGTCATCCACCTCTGCATAGTTGAAGCACGCTTCAATAAAAGACTGTTAACATCAACCTGGGTACAGTACGTGACCGGCTTCAAGTTAACTCAACTCTACCCAGGTATGGCATGTGGCGTGCTACATGAGAATTTTTTCCACTTTCTTTCTTTCTTTCTTTCCTTCGTTCCTTCCTTCTTCCTTTCTCCTTCCTTCTCCCGTGATCCGGTGGAACGTGAAACGGTGGCACAGAAGAAGAAGAGTAGGAAGGGGCCACCGGCACCAAGCATTCGTTGTATAATAGTGGGAGAAGCCTATGTGCAGTTATTGTTGCGCATCGGGCCGTGACTCACTACGAGGTAATCCATGACTGTTGCCTTTCTGCCTTGTCTCTAACTTATCTTAGTCCTCATTTGCGTGCCTCTGCGTGTGTGGTTGTGATACAACTACTTCTTGTTCTCCTTGTGCTTCCTTCCCTATGTGGCAGTATAGGTATGGGTACATCGCATCCCGAATACCCTCACACACCAATCCTCTAACAACCTGAAGTTGTGAAAGAAGGATGGGGTGAACAACGTAACAGGGTCCGGCACCAACTCTCACATCCTTTTTTTTCAACTTGTCCTCGAGCCGACGAACATCGGGGACCATGACGGCTCGTTCGGTCTTCCCTCCTTGGATCCAGCCTGCGCTGTGATCGCCCAATGAGACCTCGACAGATTTACAAGAAGGGACTGGTAGCATATGCTGTGTAAGTTGAGAAAAGAATGAGAGAGATGCAAGATTACAGGCCCATCGACACGACACGGCGCATCTTACGTTCTCTTGCATGCAGCAGAACAAAGAAGAAAAATTGAGATTGATGTGATGCAGATACTCGTTAGTTCGAGGGAACACAAAACAAGGTCCCCTGTACTTAACCCTGTTGATGGATGGATGGATGGGTAGGTAGGTCGAGGGTAAGTTCTCAGTATCCCAGCTGAAATTCCAACTTTCCCTGCAAGCCTGCTCATTCATTGCCTTCCAAGCCTTCCACGCAAGGTCTTGTTCAACATCAACCATCAAGCAAAAATGGATACAGCTGAGATAGCGCCGCCCCTCGTACCACTTCAAAGGAAACACCAAACCCAGAGTGAGACACACACGCCACCAAAATCTTTTGATTATGGCTATGCGTGTAACGGACGGACGGATAAGAAAACTGAATGTGTTCTGGAAGATACCTCATACATTTACTTCCCTACTTCCCTACACTACTTTGTCTCTCCCCAAGGCAGGGTCTACACAGTAATAAGTGGTTGTGGCTGGCTTGGCAACCACTTTCCGGGGGGGTATTACAAGGCCTGCTGAGAGATTGACATCAATGCGGGGTTCCCTTGTATGTGTCCCTGCCCTCGTGTTATGATGAGAAATACAATATGGTCTGTTTGACCGGGCCGGATGAGAAAGGCTTGTGTTGGATATTCGGCCACCAGACCAATCCATTCCTCCCGGTTGTTGGGACCAGGGTCTTTTTTTTACCTGTTGTCCATCGCGGGAATTCAGGTCAGGCCATTGATCGGCCTAAACTGCGACCATACATAGTACATATCCCCATGCTTCTAACAGGCATCTTTCTGTCTCTGAGTCCGGGATGTGGCGTAGACTACTGTTTCGAGCTGGTAAATATCGTATCACATATGTAAACGGATCTCGATCTTGACAGCGCAGATGACCCCTGGTGAATATGCCAGAGGTAATCACAAAACAAGGCCGAATGCCTTATCTGGCCCTGAGTGAACCGTATGTTCAACTCGCTCGCTCGCTTGGGGAGTTGAGGAAACTAGGACCCCTATTCCTCTTCCATCAACTCTTGTTGCATCTCGATTTCTATGACAGACTCCATTAGTTCCCATACACATATGTGACATAGGGGTATCAAGTACTCACGCCATATCCTATTCGCAGAGTCCGTGATAATCTTCGCCTTAGCAAGCAGTTTATCCAGGTATTTCTGCTCGTCTTTGGCCTCCAGCCGGACCTTGTTCGGCTGCGCTTGCATCAGCACGGGCACGAGTTCCTTGGGATCTGCATTCGCGACCACGGCCACCGTCTTGAAGCCGTTGTCCCAAAACACTCGCGCTGTCCGGCTCTTGACGAACGTGATCTTGGACAACCCAAGCAGATCCGCCCGGGCTCCGGCCTTGAGTCGGTCAGCGAAGTGGTCTAATGCCGCCGCCATGGCGCCCCATCCCATGGCCTCGCAGAACTTGATCATGCCGGCGGCGAACCCTTGACAAGTCTGTGCAAGTGTCTGGACGGCACCTCGGGGCACGTCATATTTCTGGGCGACGCGGTGGATGGGAACCTCGTTGCAGAGATCGCGGAGTTGGAGGGCAAGGTAGAAGCGATGGTAGCGACGGGCGGTATCCTTTTCTTCGTCCGTGGTTTCCTTGAGGATACCGCCTTGTAGCCTGTTTTGTAGTTGTAGTTAGCTTCGAAGCACATCAGAAGATAAGAAATCGTCAACACTTACATCCTGTTCAGAACCACAGGCTTCAAACCCAGAAAGCTCATCACCCTCAACCCACTCTCATCCAGCTTCTCCATTTCGTTCCAAAACACCCTCCAGTTGATCGGCGTCCCATTCCCCAGATCCGACACGGGCGTGAAGTTATACAGCACATGCATATCCCCATCCATCACAAACCCCTTCAGCGCCCTCTCCAGCTCCTTATGAATAAACACGCCATCATCCGGATCCAGCGAGCTAGCCACAATCGCCCCTCCCAGCTTCGTAGCGCTATAACTCGCCGTCTCATACCTCTCATCCACCGTGACCGTAATAAACCCCATCTCCTTCAACTTCTCCAACCCAGCCTCCACATACCCCCTCATCTTCTCCTCCCACGTCTGCTCCGGCGGCTCCTCCCACTCCTCTGTCTCCTTCTCCGCCAACCGCTGCTCGCAAGCCAGCATCGTCCTCCCCACGTACTCGTCCAACGCCTCCCTGCTCGTCGCCAGCTTGATCGCGATCACCTCCAACAGCGCCCTCCTTATGCGGCGCTCGTCCGAGACCAGACAGCTCGCAATTTGCGGCAGGTCCGCGTGCATCAAGTCAACCACAGCCTCTAGATCGTTTCTTCGACAACAGAGATACGTCTCGCCCACCTCATCTTTCCCCTTCCGCCCGGCGCGTCCGCGCATCTGTCGCAGCATGGCCGGGCCGACGAGGTCGATGCCCATGCGCGCGCCGTGCAGGATCACCCTCCGTGCGGGCAGATTGATGCCCGCGGCCAGCGAGGCGGTGGCCACGCAGACTTTGAGGGTGCCGGCGTCGTAGGCGTTGGCGATCAGCTCGCGCTCCTCGGTGGTCAGACCGGCGTGGTGGAAGGCCACGCCACAGGGGATGGTCTGCTCCAGTTTGGGGTCGAGGCCGGTGGAAGAGCTGCGCAGGTCGTTGAGCAGGTCGAGACGGCGCTCCCGAATCAAAGGGTCGGCTTCTTGGAAGGAGGGCAGCACGCGGCTGATGAGGACGGCGTCGGATTCGCAGCCGGCGCGACTACTGGAGAAGACGAGGACGCCGTAGCCGGCGCGGGCGGTCTCGTTGGCCAGGGCGACGACGGCGTTCATGACCGGGTCTTTGAATTCTCTGTGGGGGGAGGGGTGGATGAAACGGATGTGTTGGAGGGAGGAGGTGGTGGAGGGAGGTAGCCCCTGAGTGGTGGTGGTGGCATTTCTGGTGTCTAGTTGAGTGGCTGTCTTGAGAAGACTAGCGGTTGTAGCTGCTGGGTATATCTTTCCGTCGTAGACGAGGTGTTCCTCGATGGGGACTGGTCGGTAATGTGTCTCGTATGAGTGGCCCCCTAGCCAGTCCTTAAGGAGACGGATATTCTTTACATCTGGTCAGTAGACAGGTTCAGTGAATGGAAGAATTAAGGGAAAACTTAAGCTTACCGTCAAAGTGGCGCTCATGGCAATAATCTGCACCTGCTGCTCCAAGCACAAGAGTTTCGTAGTCATCAACTCCAGCAAATACCCCCTGAAGCCATCATCGATCATATGGCACTCATCCAGAACCACGGCTCTGAGTTTGGATATTGTGCAATCTGTTATGGCCGCATTAACGAGCGAGTTCGCCTACGGTTCTTCATCGTCAGAACTTCATTCAACCCACGGAAAGCATCACAGGGGTAGTCATTGGGAGTCACTAGACCCCTTCAATTCACCCACCTTCTCCATCGTGCAAACCGCAACATCAAAATCCGCCCAGGTAGCCCTAACCTTGCTCCCACCAAAGAATCCCACCACCCTGATGGTATCCTTATCCGCCCTCCTCGCCCACAGCTGCTTTTGTTCTGCCTGATCAGGCTGTTTCTGCCCCAGATCGCCACTCCTCGAAATCCCACTAACAACACTCCTCAACCAGCGGACCTTCTCCTGCACCAGCGCCACATACGGCAGCACCAATATAGCCTTGGCCTCGCCGGCCGGGTCGTCCAGCACCCTCTTGAGCATGAGCAGGTCGGCGACCAGCGACTTGCCGCCGCCCGTCGGGGCGCTGTACACCAGGTTCTTGTCGCCGGAGAGCAGACCGGGGCCGAGCAGACATTGTTTCTGCCACGGGTAGATGGATTTGATTCCTAGGGAGGCGAAGTTGGCTACGAGCTGTTTGGGCAGCTTGTAGGCGGGATGTGAGAGGGAGAGGAAGGGGTCACTGGTGGAGGTGGGCGTTGAGGGTAGGGCTCGACGCTGGGAGTACTCGGATGGGATGCCACCTTTGGTAGCGGCGGCAACGGGATCTGCATCCTCGATGGTGCTTGCTGTGAGAGGAGGAGGACCGGAAGGTGCTTTTATAAAGGCCGATGGTGTGAAGCCTGGGGTTGGTGTATTGGATGGCCCTGGTGTAGGCCGTTTGGCTAATGAAGGTCCATTTTGGAACCGAGGCCGGACCTCATTTATGGTGCGCTTTTGGCCAATGACAACATTGGTCGTCGTCGTCAGTGTCGGCCGTTGTTGAAAAGGTTGATGCAGTTGCCTTTGCTGTTCTTGCTGCTCCCTCGCTTCTTGTAGAGTTGTCTTATGCCATATGCCGACTGGACTTGGTTTGGTTGGTTGCCAGTTATGCGACATAACCGGAAGGCGACTGTGGTGAAGCTAAAGAGGAAAGCAAATGAAATCGGTCAAGTGTGAACTGTTATGATCCGTGCAAAAGAAAGGGAATGGCGAGCTTTGTGATGCGATCGCGACGGTCGATGGACAGAATGATTGCAATTCGGGCAAATGACAAGCCGAGCGACAGGAATTGAAGGGACGATGAAGCTGTTACTGAGATTCGATCATAACATGCAATCGGATGGAATTGGATTGAACTGAAGATTGGATTGAATATCTAAGAAGTGCTTTAACAGATCGCCAATTCCATAATGGTCAGCCAGAAGGAGACAAGGGCTCATTGTTGCCTATTTCTTCTCGGTCATTTTGCAAGCTGTTGGTTGTTGAACGCGTTTTGCCCCTCGAGATATTGTGTTGAAAGCAGGCCAGTCGTTGTCAAATTCCGTGGTGGGCAACAAGGTGCATAAACAATTAGCCGTGATGCCATATCCACTTACGCGCGGACCAGCTCGGACTTTCTCAGTACCCTAGAATTGACAACTTCAAAAACACCTACAAAGGGGAGTTCAAGATCTATCTGTATGTAATCTAGACTCTTCCATCTTAATCTAATGTATATCAAACTCCGTTTTGACGACCAACGGGGACTCATATTCTTCCTACAGTGACTCGATTGTTGTGATTTTGCCAAATGCTGATTCCTCTTTCCTCTGTCCCGACGATATTTCGTTCAAACGCGCCCATGACAAAGTCAACTGGGAACTGGTGCATCAGCCACTGAGGCATGCTGCACTCTCTTTGTTGGCAGTTTTGAACTCATAACAAGATTTATTTCAAATGAAAGCCGGAGCCGTGCGAACTGATTCGGTCTCTTTATTTAGAGACGCCGGTTGGCGAACTTGGTTCACTTCAGTTTAGTTCAGTTGTTCAGTTCAGTTGCCATCATTCAACATGACGTTCCACTGCAACCCTCCGGTCTTGAACTTCAATCGTGGCAGCCACATCACAAGCCACAGATTTCCGCCTTCCGCCTTTCCACCAGCCCAGGGGCAAGAGCTCCGTCGCTCAGTCTTCTGCCCGCCGCGGCCAGTGCCGCCGGCAACGACACTGCACCAGCAGGTGCTTCGAAGCATCATGCAGGGAAGGTGTGACCCGCCAGCCGCCGCCGAGCCCGCTTGGAAAAAGTGGATCCGGGTGTGGGTGCACCGTGCACGCAGCGCGTGTGCAAGTGCAAATGCAATTGCAGGACGGAAGACCTCGCCTGCCCGCCAGTCCGCTTTCTGCCCGCGACTACCCCACGCCCCTTGTCTGCCTCAGCTGCTGCCACTGGGAATCGTAGGCGGACGACGTCCAGCGTTTGGGTAAGGTAGTTGTGTTTATTTCATGAACTGTTGCAAGCGGAGAAAAGAAGGAATTTCTCCTGCCATCTGTGGTCTGTCGCTCTCTGTGTGTGTCTGCTGAGTTTAAGTGAGCTTTCTTCCTAGGAAGACACCTACCGTTTCCTCGTTTCACGATTGTCATGAATTTGGAATGGTGTTGAGAATTTCGGAGACCTGCCCAGGAAAGATGCGGCACGGAGCACGTAACGCAGGACTGAACCGAACTGGGGTTCGCTCGGCTCGGGGCAAATGTTCCTTCATCGAAGCCGCGAGCAACGACGGAGTGGACAGGCGCAAAAACGGCAGCGCAACCGCAGGCTATCGATCTGTCGATTGTAGCGGGAGTTCACCGACATCACCTGGAGATATCTGCTAACAACGTCGTACCAGTCGGCCTCTTAAGTTCCGTTAATGCCTTGTGGGTTCGGTTCGGTTTTCAACACGATTCCATCTTCGTATGGATGGTTCAATGTCGGGGTTCGCTTTTGGGATCTTCATATTTCAGACAAAGGTCGTCAACCTCAACCTCATCGTCGTCGTCTTCTTCTTCGTTCACCAACTTTCAGGGCAGTTTGTCGGTTGTCCAAACTCCAAAGGGTTCAACTAGTGGGCCAATCGGCACGGCATTACGGATCCGTAGTGTCCATTCGGTTCACGCTAGTTAAACCTTGAAGGACACGCTCTCCTCAATCCAGCCCCCACATGGGACCAGAGCCAATCCCTGTACCGACCGTTTTCCTCGAGACTTGATTTGGTGAAGCTTCATCGTTCACTGCAGTCTTCCTGCTATGATCGTTGAGGACGACGAGGTAGGACGACGAGGAATCACACAATTCAAGTCGGCAACGGAAAGACGAGGGGGTGATTGAGTTATTTAGAAGTCGATGAACAAGACCTGGAGATGTTGCCGGAGGGAAATCTGAACGCCCTTATAGTTGTCCTGGTTGCTAGGAGTGATGCCGTACCCCAGACGCCATCACCACAGTTGACGCCCTTCTGAAACACCTCAGTTTTTTGGCGATGCCTTCTCTGAATGGTCCGCGAACTGCCACGTTGGAACTAGGGCTGGGGATGAAGTCAGAAATTAACAGTGTTAGTGTCTGTCAGGGACACAACTTATTAGCCATTACAAGCCTTTCAGAACCATTGGATTGGGTTTCGATCTTAAGTCAGGGGATGATCTGCAATCTCAATTGAAGTGAGATTTCATGCGAGCCCATTGAGAGTGTTCAGGAGGCTGTTTCTGAAGATATATTTGGCAAACAGCCCTCCCTAGCGGAACCTCCTATTGCTCGGCGGGCGACGGAGCGCACATCTCAGGTCAAGTTCCAAACGGAGGAGCTCGTCAAACCTCCGGCTGTGATGGGGGCTTTGCTTGGCAGGATACTTGGTGGGTCTCTGTGCTGAGGCAAAGTTGCGATGCCCCCCCCCCCCGAGTTTTGTCACTGTACCATTGCAATTGGTAGTAAAACTGACGGGTATGGAAGTTGAGAGGGTGGCATATATGGCTTTTCTGTTCAGCGCTTTTCGGCGAGAAACCGCGATAGTGAGCGGCCTTGATGCCCTGGCATGAGATAAGGTTGTTCGGCATTGGTGAGTGTCCTCTGCCAGATTTTGATATCGCATCCGCCAAGAAGCGGCGCCCAACTGCTGAAAGACATCAAAGTCCGCGGCCACATGCCGCATATGCCCAAAAGGGAATCCTGATTCGAGGGGAAGGGATCCTGAATCTCTGTAAACTTATCCGTTGCGATATCTGCATGGCGCTGGTACATTGATATCAAATAACCAACTTACCAGTCCACAGCCGTTCAAGGTTTGACGGTTTAGAGAGACTGACGTCAGCTGCCGTCTGGCGGACATGGCGAGGTCGACGAGATGGCAGCAGTCAGGACGAAATTGAGGGGTGACTGAAAGTTGAGGCAAAGTCTGACCCAAAAACAGGTCGCTAGTGCCATGTCTGCTGTTCATGGGGTGCTCTGTCGGTCGGATAGCATGGAAGCTGAAGTAATGAGCTGCAGAGGCTGCATATGACGACGATAGGCAAAAGGTCGTCGTTGACTGGATGCTTTTTTTTGTCAGGCGTAGTGCAGGTTGAGAAGATGAGGGTTTTAGCTTTATCAGAGGAATAATATCTAGCAAGAAATTCCATGCGTTCAAATGGTTGAATGAAGATTGCTCGATTGTTGTTGACCAGTGGGCTCGTGACGGTTGGTGGGTTGTCGGCGAGGCAAAACCACAGGACGCACGGACGCAGCAAAGCCGAGATCTCCTGCACCCAAGCATCTCGGCTTGTCACAGTGTGTGATCAAGGTGAATTCGCAGCCTCATACTGTCTTTTCAACTTCATTCCATCAGTCGCAACTTCATCAACAATCCTCATGGTTCGGGCAAAACGACGGGTGTCGCAATTATTGAGTCCTTATATAGTTCTGAGATCCCTCTATTCGTGAATAGTCATTTTTCGTGAATTTCCCGGTCCATTGCACATGGCCACATTGAGCCTTGCATGATTGTGGCCGGACTGCTCGAACCCTACGCACAACGGGACGTCGTAGGGTTTTCTGTCTCTGGCACGGGGGGGTTGAGGCAGCTAGGCACTGGCAGCGAACGGATTAACATCCGTTTTACTCCCACTTTTCATCGTGGTGCGGCGCGGTGCGGGACGGGACCGCTTAAGCTTGGTTTCGATAACGTGCCGCTGCTTGTCCTTCCAGAGACGGGTGTCATATGGCTGTACCCATTCGACAGCCAAAAGTGCATTGTTGTAGAAGTGATGGTGAGGTTATCTCAACCATAGCAGAGATTCCAGGGATACGAGTCGCACATGGGCAGAGAATGGAACACTGATGAACTGTGGAGATGCCAGGGATCGACAAGCAATCTGAAGCACAGATGGAAATGCCCGTGGGCGTTTTCGGGATCCCACCTCTCCTAATCGGGTGTCTTGTAGGACGACATCACGACAGTCGACCTGGCCGGCTTCTTCCATTTTCCCAAACTGATCTTGAGTGATTCGAGTCGATAACCGATGATGATTCATTGTCGCGGTTGCGGTTTTCATTGACAACTGTACTACACCCCTGGAAAGTTTGTTAGCTCGAGACCTCTGGTCAACTTGTCCAGGCGTTTCCACATCAACTTTATGTGTCTCTTCGATTACAGGGGCTTGAAATTGATATGAATATGTCAAATCAGATTCTAATAATCTGTTTTTGGTTGATGATTATACATTTCGAAGTACCATTACGGCGTTCAGGACGGGTTGGTATGAATATCTTCGGCGTGCCAAACTAACAAACAAACCAGTATTGGACTGTACCTCTGAAGTGCATCACTGGTGGTGACTCTTTCGCCAAGCCCAGAAACCATCGACTGCGTGCCAAGAAAGCCGCGAACCCGTGCACGCCCGTGGGTGGAAGAACCCGTCAAAGTCAACGATGATATAGAGAATTTGGTAAAGTCGTTCCTGAGGGTATCCTCCTTTTTAGTCTGCTTGGTGTTTTCCCTTGATGCAGCTTGGCTGAAAGGACGCCGATGATAACGTTGAAATTGCCGCTAGGGAAGATCTAGGCAGGGGCAGCACAACCCGAGGAAGGCGGTGTTACACCAAAATGACCTGGCAAGCCAGACCAGGCCAACTCTCTCGCCCAGTGGCTTGGTCGCTGTGAGGTGTGTTGCGTATATCTCGGCAGGTCATGTTTCCCTGTCGAGCATTTCTTTCATGGTAGCCTTGAAAATCGACAAACAGCTGGCCGTGCCAGAGGTGTTGCAGCACTGCGGTTGAGGAAAGGGGAGGCCGGGAGGGCGAATAATGGGGTCAGCGTGGGATTTGCGGAGGAAGCCATCATGATCCACACCTGGAATCCCCGACCTAGCCCACAAAAAGATTGCAGAACAAAGAACCTGATGAGAGATGAATAGACGTGAGCGTCCCCTGAGCGAGAGGACGCATCATTAAAAGCTTCTTCATCCATACGCCAGCCTAGATTTCGAGCCTATGGCCCTGATGAGGCCAAGAAGTGCAAACACACACCGGAAAGTGTGATGCTGGGATGGTAGGACGTTGGATTGCGTCTTCGCAGTTACCAAACGCTGAGCAGAGCCTTGATGTCGAATTGGGTCCAAAGAGTCGGAGACATGTTGACCTGTACCTGTCCAGACCGGCTCGGGTGGCTCGATTGGTGACTGGGCGGGGAGATAGTAGATACAAGTGGGAGGCAGAGCATCCAATGGCATGCAGTATTGTCGGGTACATTGGCCATGTATCTGGAACCGCCGTTTCCCAGGCGTGCCAGGCACACGGCACACATCATGACCACCCAGCCAGCTTTTGAGCTATCATAGGGACTGAGAACTAAACAAGTTGTCGAGAGCCGGGGCAGACCAGGGCTTTGCCTGTCAGCACAGTTCAGCTTTTGGTCCAACCTTGACTCGAACTGGAACTCGAGGCGAACGCGCACAGTTTAGGGCCACACGCCGGCAATCAAAGGAAGGAAGAGCAGGCCAGCGAGCGAACGTTCTGCGTGGCGATTTACGCCATCTCACTGCGAGTGGGCGCGGCGCGTACCGACCACCGTGATGAAGGAATAGTTCAAGTTCATTGCAAACACCAAAAGACGTGATGAAGTTAAAGGTGGCCGTCGGACGAGTCGGCCTCTCGGGTTGAAGGTGGAGCGGCCGGAGCAAGTGCCAGTTGGATGGCTGGATGGATTTGCGGCAGGGCTTGGCCAGAGATTGAAGGTGGGAGAAGTGGAAAGGAACGGAGAATGGAGAACGGCGTGAGGTTGAAGAGGTTTTACTCCTCGCTGGGTTTTGGGGGGCCTCGCCGTGAGGTAGACGGGAGGGATCGTGAGGTATCAGCCAAGTCTCGCGATGGTGGCTGCATGGCCGGCGCATGTTAAGATTTTGTATGAATGCACACTGCAACAGCTAACAAGTCCTCAGACAAACACTAACTGAATGCGGGAGTAGCAGACCCTTGCAGAAACCTGGTCTGTACATCCAGGCACTAGCGATATCCGGACCCACCCACCCGAATGTGTGTTGTGTGGGCAGGCTAGGAGGTAGCTGCGTTCTGGTGCCCTGCGAATGCGGGCTCTTTGGTGCTGGAAGGTTGATGGAAAGCCCACCCGGTCGTCGCAGTTTCTTTTCTTGCTCACTTCAATGGAAGTTAAAGTTTTCCCCCAGAACTGCAACTCGAGGCTCGGGCATATCATGGGGGATTTACCACCGCTCGGCAGACGTGACCGTCATTACAAGAGTGCAGTGTCAGACAGCAGGCAATGTCTGCCTACGTAGCATCCCGTCGAGATAGGTATCGAGAGAAGAGCTGTCCGCCCGGCACCCGACCTCAAACATCGAACTCCATATTTGTCGCTAGACCAACGTCTCCCGCGTCTTGACCGCAGTGGGCGGCAGTCATGAACCATCACAGCCGACAATAACCCCCATGCACAGACTTAGGAAGGCACCCACAATGGGAAGAAAAATTGAGGATGATGTGTGATGAATTGCAAGTCGTGTACCTACCTAGAGGTAATGGGTCATACCCATACCCATCCAGCCAAACAGTGTGTGTACAAGAAGAGACAACGACTAGGTACCCGTCCCCGTTAGGACCGTTATTACGGGCCACCCTACAAGACCTTGACCAAAAAAGGTACCTTTCCTCTTCTGATGAATCCTTGCCCATTTCCACTTGACGTTTCTCGCTCCAGTCGCTTTCTCCATTATTACTTTTGCCCACACATATCTCTCTCTCCCTTCCCTTTTCTTCCCTTTTCGCCAACAACGCTGGTTTTGTCCCTCCCACATGCACTCCGACTTGCTCGATCTGGACCGTGTATAGGTTGCCCACGCCTTCCCCAGCCCAGACGGGATTTTTACCGGCCGCCGCAACTTTGACAGCATTTCCCCATTACATACCAACCTAACATACTACACCTTCACCACCAAGACGACGGGCCGCCTCTTGCGACTTGACCCTACCCTGAGCTCCTTAGTCTCGTATATGTCACGGTCGTCCCACGGCTGCTGCTCCAAACGGCATCTCGCATATTCGCCTTGCCCATTCCCCAACTCGGCATATCAGCATCGTGGTCAACCTGGGATTCAGGTCCGACTCAGCTTCACCTCAGGTTCGGGTGTTGGAAGGCTTTTCACTTGATCCCAAAGGCATTGGTCGTCTGCACGGGGCGCCGGCACGCTTCCGTCCTAACTTATGGCCGATCTGCTGGCCCCTTCATCTCACATTTCCAGCATCTCATAGTCCACGTCAAGTGGCCGTCTCTGTCCTCTCGGCCATCTTACACGCTTGAGATCTGATTCACACCTTCCAAGAGCGCCACTAGGCATTGGCCTCACTCGTCGCCCACTTGGCCTCTTTTAAGGTTCCAGATTCCAGGTTGCGGGACATTTCTACTGTTTCAGCACCATGGCTCAAAAAACCCAACATGTGATTCCCTCTGAGGAGCAGACAAACTCTGTGAGTCGCACCTTATCCGCCAAGGAGAAGGAGGGCGCGGCAACCGCAAGTGCAAATGCAAACTCGACCAAGCAGTCAGCCACCACTCCCGCATCAACCTCCTCTGGTACCTCATCTGCTGCTTTATCTAACGTCCTCCCACGGATGTCGGATCCCTCACCTCTTCCCCCAAATAATTCTGAACCTTCTACCGACGCCCCCATGGGCAAGTCAACATCTACAACCACACAAGCCGCCGCCGCCGCCGCCAAAGATGGCAGCACGGCGGCCAATCCCTATGGGACGCGTTCACGAAATCGCACAGGCAATTCTCGCATCAACTATGCAGAGGATCGGGACCTTGATATGGATATTTTCGAATTGTATCCGGATCGTCGAGAAGGAGGTGAGGCCAAGAAGGGATCCTCCAAGCAAGCTCAAGCATCATCATCAGCAACAACGCAAGCGGCAACACCATCGTCATCATCGCCGACAAATGGTGCATCTCAGCCAGCCCCACGCACTGCGGTAAACGGGACATCAGCATCAACCACCGTCACCTCCAACCCGACGTCGGCCTCAAGGAAGCCGCTTCCCACAATCGATGATTCTCGCAAAGGCCACTCTTCAAACAGCACCAAAGATCAGCAGTCTCGTCAACCTTCAACCTCACCGGCCGCAAACGGGGCTGCTACCACCACTACCAATGGCCCCACAAAGTCCAAGAAGCGAAAAGCAGATCCTGCAGCAAATGCTTCCAGCAGCCAGACGCCGACCAGTGCAGCAAACTCGTCGACATCGAACAACAAGCGGGTCAAGACCAATTCGCACGATAACAACGGCAACAGCAAGACGCCGACAAATGGGCCCGTGAGCGACCTGGGCACGGCTACTGGCTATGGCGAGACCAATCTCCTCACGTTTGAAAACACCAAGGCGATGCCCAAGGACGGCAAGATGGTGGCTGATGACGGCACTGTTCTTGAGGTGAACGGTAAGTTCAGTTGTTGACTCTTGGGGGCTGGCGCCTGATTCCCTATTGGGAAATGATGGCTCCGGTTCTCGTCTCTTTTTTTGGTGTCGAGGGGCGCCGTTCTGACATGGTTTGCAGATCACGTTTACCTGGTCTGTGAGCCGCCTGGGGAGCCTTACTACCTGGGCCGCATCATGGAGTTTTTGCACACCAAAAACGACCCGGCAAAGCCAGTGGACGCGTTGCGCGTGAACTGGTACTACCGGCCAAAAGACATTGGTCGGAGAGTGCAAGATACGCGGATGGTTTTCGCCACGATGCACTCGGACATTAGTCCTTTGACGGCCCTGCGCGGCAAGTGTCAGATTCGGCACAAGACGGAAATCCCAGACCTGGCGGCGTATAAGAGGTCGCGCGACTGTTTCTGGTTCGAAAAGCTGTACGACCGATACATCCAGAAAAACTACGAGGTGATTCCGACCAAGCAGATCATCAACGTGCCCGAGCATGTCAAGAAGGTGCTGGACGACAGGTGGAAGTACATTTTGGTGGAGCAAGGCCGAGGCAAGGAACTGACCAGTGCGGTCAAGACTTGCAAGCGGTGCGTCGGCTACTGCGCCAGGTAAGTTCAAGTTGCCAGTTTGTGTTGCCTCAGATTTGGTTCGGATTTCAATTTCCCTTTTGTTCTCACACTTCACCTCACTTCATCACTTGCTTTTCGATGCACCCCTTCCACCCGCGGTACCGGGACGGGAACACACTAACTGCGACACCCCCCTGGCCGGGCCTATTATTACCAAGTGGGCTTGCTGGCTGGCTGGGCCAGGCGTGGACAATTGGACATGTCTGGCTGTTCTGTCGGCCGGGTCGGTGGTTTGGTGGTCGGTGCAGGAGGTGGTCAGTGCACTGTCCAGATGGACGGTGTATACTTTGATTTGGCGCGGCTTGGCTTCCACTTGTGCCTCTGGGCTTGGCCAATAAGTGTGGGGCCCGTCCCAGGAACAGGACGATGCAGCATGTCGCGATCCCATTTCAGTTTGCCCCCCCCCCCCCTGTCCCTTGCTCCCCCATCATTCGCATCATCCCCCCTTGTCTTCGTCAATCACCACTCCCATTCCAACCAGTAAGCGATGGATGCGCTGACACCCGCAACAGCAATGATTCGGTGGATTGTGCCGTGTGTCAAAACACGTACCACATGAACTGTGTAAGGCCGCCGCTGCTCAAGAAACCGTCGCGTGGCTTTGCCTGGTCCTGCGCTGCATGCAGCCGTGCTCAGGAGCGCAAGCTGGAGGCGCGCAACACCCCCAACGTCCTCGATCCCAATGGCACCCATTTTGACGATGACGACGAGTTTCTCGAAGACGATGAGGAGGACCAGCCCGGCGTCCAGACCGGCATGACCAGTCGCACCAGTCCGGCCACCGAGGACTTGCACCAGGAGGCCACGGCAGAGCAGATATACCAGTGCAGCCTATGGCCATATCGTTACCTGGGAATGCACTGCAAGGTCGAGGATGCCCTGGACTACGATGATCGCATTTTCCCCCGTGCTAGCACCCGGTTAGGACCGCGTCACCAGGCCGTTGTGGTCCCGTGGTATGGCCGCCCGGTGCAGTATGTGAAGCCTCTCGAGATCAAGAAGACCGGCAGAAAGGACGGGAAGCTCAACAAGGAGCAACAGGCTCTTCTGGAAGCCGAACGTAAAAAGCGAGAGACACGTCCTCAGTGGATACAGGACGAGCCTGCCGGTTATGTCGAAAGAGGTGGTGATGATACCATCACAGTACTCTATAAGCCCCCTGAACTCTGTGGCAAGCAGATGTCCAACGAAGCCATTGACGAGTTCATGGACAAGGCCAGAGGCATGGCGGTAGAGCTGGGCCTTCCTCCACGATCGACCAACTTGCAAGATGTCGCAAGAGACCTCCTCTTCAAGAACGATTTCGACTCGAAGAAGGCCCTGCAGCAGCTGGCCAAGGTCCCTAAGGAAGAGTTCAAGGAACCCGAGCTCACTCCCGCCGAACTGAAAAAGTTCGAGGAGGGTGTTGGGAAATACGGCTCCGAGTTGCACCTCGTTATGAAACACGTCAAAACCCTTAGCCCGGCAACAGTAACCCGATTCTACTATACCTGGAAGAAAACGGAGCGAGGTAAGCAGATATGGGGCAATTTCGCTGCGAGAAAGGGGAAAAGGGACGCAAAGAAGGCCGAGGCTGCTGCCACCAAGCAGGCCGACGACGTTGCAGACGACCATGACGATTCTGCCTTTGATGCAGGCAAGGCCAAAGCTCAAAAGAAGGCTTTTATGTGCAAGTTTTGTGGCACCAAGGCGTCGCGGCAATGGCGTCGTGCGCCCACCATCTCACAACCCATCGGGGAGACTAGTGGCCGCAGTACCAAACAGGACAAGAAGGGAGAGTTCATTCCTGCTCTTTGCCGTCGATGCGCCGAGCTCTGGCGCCGATACGCTATCCAGTGGGAAGATGTGGACGAAGTTGCAAAGAAGGTTGCTCAGACCGCAGGCCGTAATTGGAAGCGCAAGGTCGATGAGGACCTCTACAAGGAGCTGCTCGCAGCCGATGAGATGATTGCTAACACCAAGATCCGCACTCCCGAACCTACGCCTGTTCCTACACTTGTCCACGAGCCACCAGCGGCCGGTCAAGAGCCGCCGCGGAAGAAACTCAAGGGATCCTCTCGCGAAAAGGATAAGGATAAGGACAAGGACAAGGAAAAGGAAAAGGTGGAAAAAGAAAAGGAGAAGGAGAAAGAGAAGGAAAAGGAGATGGGGAAAGAGAAGGAGCTCGAGCCCGCAGTCTCAGAGCCGGGCAGCGTGGCATCCACTCCCACCCCGGTTGTCACGAAGAAGAAGGAAAAGGTTGTTGAGAAGCCGGTGATTATTGAGAAGCCCGCCCCGCCTCCACCGCCCCCGGTCCCCGAAATCCCGAAACCGCGAACATTACCCTGCGCAATCTGTCGTCAGATGGAACCTATGGGCGATCAACATCTCTCATGTAAGGAGTGCCGGATGACAGTTCATCGCAACTGCTATGGTGTTCTTGAGCATCGGGCTCCTGGAAAATGGACGTGCGATATGTGCCTCAATGATAAGAGTCCGCAGGTATCATTGGTAAGTACCGAATCTCTTCTGAGGTGGTTATCTACTAACACTTTTGTAGAGCTACAAGTGCGTCCTTTGCCCGGTTGAAAAGATGGAGCATGACTTCGTAGGGCCGCCGAAGAATTCCCACAAGAAGAAGACAGAAAAGGAGCGCGAGCGTGAGCGCCAAGAGCGGGAAAATGCCATCAAGGCTGCCGAATACTATCGGAAGAAGCAAGAGGAGATGAACCGACCTGTCGACCCGCGCGAACCCCTGAAGCGGACTGCAGACAACAATTGGGTGCATGTCACTTGCGCGGTTTGGACTCCGGAGGTCAGGTTTGGCAATGCGAAAGCGCTTGCCCCTATTGAGGGCATCCCATTGATCAGCCGGACCAAGTACTCGGAGATTTGCAGAGCTTGCAAGAAGGATGGCGGAGCTTGTGTCAGCTGCTATCATTGCAAGTCACCAGTGCACGTCGAGTGTGCTCACAAGGCCGGTTATGTCCTCGGTTTCGACATCACACCGGTGAAGGGTTCTCGCCGTGATCAGCATAACATCGTCACTCTTGGGGGTGAAAGCGGTACAATGTCGGCTGCGATCTGGTGTAAGGAACACGCACCTCAGAAGGGCGCATTTCACCCAATGCACGAGAAGGTCGACGAAAGTGGCATGACCGCACTACAACTCTACGTTCAGAACTACAAGCAGGCCGACTTGACTCTAACAGGCTGCGCAAGGAAGGCCATCCAGATCACTCCAACCACTCGGCCCACATCATCTTCTGCTACATCAACAATTCATCAGACAAGGCGAATCTCGACGATTCACCTGCTCAATGGGGACCATGGAGAATCAGCCCCGGGCTGTCGACAACCAGGCAGCAAGATTTGCTTGACTTGTGGGACTGACGTGAGCCCCAAGTGGTACCCCATCGATGAAGCTCAGGAGCGTGGGCTTGTCAATGGGTACTACGGTAATCTGGGATCAGAAGCACAAAAGTTCATCGAGCAGAGGAGCGTCCAATGCCATAAGTGTAAGAAGGAAGGACGTCAACCACATGTGCACCCTAAGAGGGAGCCAACACCCCCTCCTCCTCCCGCACCGCTCTTGATTCCTGCCGTTGAACCAGTCGTCCGTCCAGTACAGGTATCTCAGGCGCCGCCAGTGGCACCACCGGCCCCAGTTACAACGGCCCCAACAGCTGTGATGGATATTCCAGGCAGACAGCCTGGCCCAAGCCCATACTGGTCACCGGGTGTACAGGCAGCTCCCATCCCACCTCCGCTAGCTCACCCGACGCCTATTCGTCCCCCGGTTTCACATCCTCCTGTTCCTTTATCAGGACCTGTCGCCCCGCAAGTTGCTCCTCCGCCGGCACTTCCCCCGAGCCTCGCGCCTCGGGGCCCATCTATGCCACAGTCCCTGTTTGGGTCGGCACCACCGAGACCTTACGACGACTGGCACCGTCAGCCATCAGGTCATCCACCACCCCTGCATCCGGGACGGCAGTTGAACGTCACTGGTCCTTCACCACCACCGTTGAACACCATGCCTTCATTGGCTCCCCCTAACCATCTACGACCATCACCCTCGCTCTCTATTGCGAACCTCACACACGCTCAACCCCCGCCTCCTCCGCCCCAAAACGGGCATAACGGGCACATGGCACACCCATCTCCCTATGCGAGAATGGATGGCTTGCCACCTTCGCCTCGCCGGGTGAGCGGCCAGCCCACCACTCCGAGCGGCGGCTCCTATCTATCAGGAGGCTCTCTCCACAGCCATGGCGGACCACCCGACCTGCGACCGCCTACGGACCTACGAACAGACCTACGGCCGCATAACATGCTGAACCACCCGATGCCTCCCCACCACATTGCCGGGCCGCCACCTCCTCATCCTGCTTCCGCAGAGCAGCATCACCCCTTATCCTTCCTAAGGCATTGGAACAACCATACTGCGCAGCAAAACCAGCCGCCTCCTCTGCATCATAGCTCTTCTTACCAACAGGTATCCGGTCTGCCACCGCCGCCGAGGGATAACAAACCGAAGGACATTAAGACTGGTGCGAGTTCTAGTCCGTCGCTTCGTAACCTCCTCCACTAGGACGTCATTGGAGTTGGGTGTGGAATTCGCCGGGATGTGTCATAGTACGAGATGAAGACCGGGGAAGAAGGTGACAACGACTTGATACGAATTGTGGAGAGAAGGGGAGGGATACATAATCGTCTAAAGAAGACAAGAGAATCGGCATCCATAAGCCATCTCGACTGTTTCAAATTCCTCAAGACTTCAGTCGAAGTTTCTTCATCAAGTCACGAGAAGAGAAGAATTGCAAGGAGAAGGGAAAGGAAAAATACTTTGATATATAGGTTTAGAAATGGCGTCAAAGATACCGATTTGTGTTTGCTGCGGAGTTTCAGGAAAGCCACCCACTTACGTACGTGTACATGTTTTATCTGCATAAGTTTGGTTGAATTTCTCTGGAGTGTAGGAAGGAATGGGAAGGAAGTAACTGGACTGGACTGGACTGAGCTGGACTGGCTTTCCTTTACTGGCAGTCTCGTTTGCATAGCGTTGTTGCAGAGAAGAAGAAGAGAGGAATACTTTGCTTGCTATTGCTGGCTTTACTTGCGTCTACTTACTACGCATTGAGGCGTGGTGTGTGTTGAAGAGATACCGAACTAAGCAGGCCAGTAGAGTTAGAATAAGAAAATGAATACAGTGTAGTCGATCAGTACTCGGCGTGATATATTTGGCATTGCGGTTATTTGTTCAGACCCTTCATAACAGAGCCCATCCCATTCTTATCCCCACAGCAATCACACAACTCACAATCACAAAATGTCACCTTCTCCCTCACCCTATCTAAACATCCGCCTTCTCCTTCTCCCCCTCCCCCACATCCACCTCCCCAATATCCTCCCACCAAACCTCCGGCCTCTCCCTCACAAACCGTTCTATCAACTCCCTACACCTCTCATCATCCACCACCACCACCTCCACCCCTCTCTGGCGCAGGTAGTCTTCCCCTGCTGCCCTAAAAGTGCTATTCTCTCCTATCACTACTCTCGGGATCTTGTACAGCAAAATAGCCCCCGTGCACATGTCGCAGGGGGAAAGGGTGGTGTACATTGTTGAACCCGAGTAGGTGGAGGCGGGGAGGCGGCCGGCATTTAAAAGGGTTGTTGTTTCGCCCTGGTTTAGGGGTTAGGTTGGGTTAAGTTTGAATATGGATATGGAAACGAGGGATGAAGTGTGAAATGACGGGACGTACATGATGGATGGGTGAACCGAGCTGGACGCGCTGGTTATGGCCGCGACCTAAAACGGTGCCGGTGCTGGAGATGAGTGCTGCTCCGATCTTTTTTTGGGATATGGTTTGGGATCATTAGCAACAAGGTATGTTCATGTCATGTTTGTGGCGAGAATAGGCTTGACCATGTTGAAAATCCGTGGGAGTTATTTTTGCTGTGGTTTGCTCCTTGTGATTTTGTATCTGTGGTTTTCTCTGTGGGTTTTACTATTTCCAGGGAGATCGGTAGGTGTTGAAGAGAAGAGAATATTATGGACATACAGGAATTCCCCCTTCTTCATATGATTTCTTGGCTTCCTCGTAGGCAATGGCTAGACCGGCAGCGTCGTCCATGATGGAGCAACTTGGGGATGTTAAATAAGAGGTATGCTAAGACACTGGGAGAACTTTGAAATGCAGAATGGTAGCCCTGGTCAACCACGGGGAGGAAGTCATAGACTGTTCTTCAGAGAGAGGTGATGAAGGAGATAACTTCCAGAAGCAGCACCGTGATGTTGTTACTCGACTTTCAACTCGGTAAGTTTCCCGTTTTCATGCTTGATGAGCATCAGGCTGGTTGAATATGTGACCTAGCACACCTTATCTCCTTGGTATCTCCATGGTATTGGTGTACATATTAGTCCTTAAAAGTTTGTTAGCGCGGTTCTTGTGACAGGGGTCTACAAAACTTCACAAAAAAACAACGGAATAACCACATTCAAACCGAAAAATTGGAGGGAGTATATGAAGCGGGGAAAACGCATTGGGTTGATACCAACTTCTTGTATGAAAATTGGTGGAATGTTGGTTGAGTTGCGAAGAGTACGTTGTGAAGTCCCACGCTAACGAACTTTCCAGGACTGATGTGTATACCTAGCCATTGTAGCAGATCCCCCGCTTCCGAGATGTCACCTCTCTGCGATAAGGTGCCGTCTGCGAGGGGTATCATTCAGTTCCAAATCCAAATAACCATTAAACCAGTGTACTGTATGGCAAATAATGGCATCTGAGCTGGGGCTCCTCGGTAAGAAGCTGGTTGCTGAGCTTGTCCTGAAGTAGCTTGTTGCCGACGGCAGAGATGCTGAGGTTAGATAATCCATGGGTCTTGATGATTTGATCCCAAGTACCTTAAGGACCTCTTGAACCGCGGATAGACGCCCAAGTCTTTCTGGTGATAGATAAGCAGCAGCGCACGTCATTTTCGCTGGCTTCACCTGTAATCCTCTAGATGCAAGGTAAACCCTTAACAAAAGCTGCCCCGCGATGGTGTCGAAGGGGGTCAAAAAATCGAGGGGCAAAAGGCGACATCAAGATGTTGGTGGGGTTGCTGGGAAGAACGCCTGCAGGGTTTCGAGCGGGCGCCAACTTGGATTCAGACGACAAGAGACAACGTCCCCAACAACCCAATCAGATGCCATGGATGACATGAGTATAAGAACAGCCTTGTAAGGAAAGTGAAACACCCAAAAGAAAGGTGGTAAACAAATCTACACTTTCACAAAGTGTATGCACCATGTTCGCATTGCGTGTGGTAAAAAGTGAGAGTTTTGAAGTTGGGCGTTTTGTCACTGTCACCTTGAAGCGCCGGCACCAGCCACGATCGACAGGGTCCCCCAATGTCAACCGAATTTCCATCTGCATCCCCTGAGGCTAGATTCTGCCAATGAGTGATACAGAGGTACCTCCATGTGAGTGTGGGGAACCTTGTCCCTTCCCCCATTTTGCGTGCTCAGTCCCACCGTGCAGAAAGCGGGACAAAGTACCCCGTTATCGGCCCCCAACTCGGTCAGCCACGCTCTAGAGCTTTCGATTGATTTCCATGAGGAGGGGCTGAAGAAGAACTCCCTGGGCCAGTTCACCCACTTCAGCCTCCTTCGCCGTTCCGGGTCCCCCAACGAACAAGGCGGCCGTCGCATCCCTCCAGTCACTCTGCGCCTATTCCAGAATTGCAGTGAAGATTCCGGTTCTGTTGCCTTGCCTTGGTTAATATTTGAACCCTGCTGCCGGTGCTTGGACATTTTTCTCGAGAAAGTTGATCGGTCATTCCGTTATACCCAATCTTCTTCGACCGGCCCGTTTTGCTGTGTTTCCCTACTACAACTACGCCTCACGCCTCCCATCACTCCCATCCTTCGGCGAGTCAAATCCCATACTTTACCAGCTATTTCCACCTCGAACGCTTCCTGCTGCTGTAGCTTGAGCTGTTTCTGGTAGGTCCATCCCTGTTTCTGTCCGTTCCTGTTCTGCGCTTCTTTCTCGGTGCCCTGGACCACCCCCGAGGCGAGCGAGAGGCCTGGAAGTCCAACTCTGCCAACCAACCCCGACTTGGGACCCCATCGGCCTTTCCCAAACCTTTGCGCAAAAAGATCTTTCTTTCCCTTCCATTGTCCACCGCCGCTCTTCAACTTGCACCATCCATTCATTGTCTCTTCTCTCAACTCGACCTGTATATCATTCTCGACGCGACCTCGCAGCCGCTGACCTTATCTGTTCTCCCACCAGACCGCGATTTCTATCGACTCTGACGCATCCCCATATCCGTCATTACCCCCCGGAACTGATCGTTCAGAGCATTCCAAATCTTGCCAACACACATCTCTCCACACACATCCACATAACTAGACCAGACAGTCAAGATGGTCAAGGAAACAAAGCTCTACGAGACTCTTGGAGTAAGTCCCTGCTGCTCACCTACACCGCCAGCCTGACAGATGAGGGGGTCTAACGCACGGAAATAGGTCAGCCCAGATGCCACTGAGGCGCAATTGAAGAAGGCATACAAGACCGGTGCCCTCAAGTACCACCCAGGTATGTCCCATCATCCTTGCGACTTGCGCAGCCGAATGGCTTACTGACAGCCTACGCTACAGACAAGAACGCCAACAACCCGGCGGCCGAGCAGAAGTTCAAGGAGATCTCTCACGCATACGAAATCCTTTCCGACTCCCAAAAACGCGCCATCTACGATCAGTATGGCGAGGCTGGTCTTGAGGGTGGTGCCGGTGCCGGTGGCGGCATGGCTGCCGAGGACCTGTTCGCTCAGTTCTTCGGCGGCGGTGGCTTCGGCGGTGGTCTCGGCGGTATGTTCGGCGGCATGAACCAGCAGCGTGCCCCCGCGAAGGCCAAGACTATTCACCACACTCACCACGTCTCGCTCGAGGATATCTACCGCGGCAAGATCTCCAAGCTGGCCCTTCAGCGGTCAATCCTCTGCCCCAAGTGCGAGGGTCGCGGCGGCAAGGAGGGTTCCGTCAGGCGGTGTGCTGGCTGCGACGGTCAGGGTACCAAGATCATGATGAGGCAAATGGGTCCCATGATCCAGCGCTTTCAGACTGTCTGCCCTGACTGCAATGGCGAAGGCGAGATGATTAAGGAGAAGGATCGCTGCAAGCAGTGCAACGGCAAGAAGACCGTCGTCGATCGCAAGGTCCTCCACGTCCACGTCGACCGTGGTGTTAAGAGCGGTACCAAGGTTGAGTTCCGCGGTGAGGGTGACCAAGCACCTGGCATTCTCCCCGGCGACGTTGTCTTCGTCATCGAGCAGAAGCCCCACCCTCGCTTCACCCGTCAGGAGGACGACCTCCTTTACAAGTGCGAGATTGATCTCGTAACCGCCCTTGCCGGTGGAACCATTTACATCGAGCATCTCGATGAGCGCTGGTTGAGCGTTGACATCCTGCCCGGCGAGGCTATTGCTCCCAGTAAGTATTCTTCTGTCCCGCTACATCATAAATGAGCAAGCACTAACTGTGAGATAGACACCGTCAAGATGATCCGTGGCCAGGGTATGCCCTCGTACCGCCACCACGATTACGGCAACATGTATATCCAGTTTTCCGTCAAGTTCCCCGAGAAGGGCTGGACTCAGGACCCCGCTGCCTTCGAGGCTCTTCGCAAGTACCTCCCGGCCCCCACTGTTGTCAACGTACCGCCTCAGGAGGCTATGACCGAGCCTGCGGAATTGGAGGACGTCGAGGGCAACGGAGCCGGCCGTGGCTTCTCCAACAGTCCTATGGAGGAGGATGACGAGCCTCAGGCCGAGCGCGTCCAGTGCGCCTCGCAGTAAGCGAGCTAAATGGGCTGGGAAGCAGTACTAACCATATCCATAATTCGACGATAAATTGCGGAACAAGCGACGGTCCAACAAAACGTGCCATGCACTACCATCGTCTGAGACTCGTCGTTGTGGAGGCTGGATGATTTGCAACGATACTAAATCATTTGATGCCTCCTGTTCCCATGATCACCCTTAACGAAGCAAATATACCCGATTACTCGACCCTTTGTCGGGTATTGCACATTTGACGAGGCACGATATTTCAGGGGCCGACAAAACGAAGAGTTGGAGAAGGGAACAGAAAAGGGGGTATGATGCAAGGTGAAAACCGGTAATACCTGAAGTGTGATCAAGTCGGCGCGGGTGGAAGGGATACGATCACACTTTATCAGCATCCGGACTGTCACTTTATCTGACATGGTTAATGGTGGAAGAAGAGGGTTCAATCTCATTGTTTGATGTTCCTCCTATTTCACCTGCGTTTTATGACATGGTGGGCTTTTACTACTATCGACGTCAAAATATATCGACACCCGGTCTTATTGGCAGGCGTTCTAGAGAGGATATCGGACTGATAGAAAGGAAGGATGAAGGGGCATGAATATGGCATCATCGTCTTATCCCGGGCTGTTTGCTTTTTCTTTTGAAGGACACAGGAAAGGTCAATGTAGCATGAGAAGGGAACAGGGAGGGACTGCTCGATACGTGCTTATGCTACGCGTATCACAGGATTGTTGTTCGCCTGGATGTAGGAAGGAAGGGGGAAGGGGAGCTGGATTTTTCTGGAATTGTTAGCGAAATGATTATGTGGATTTCTCAATACCATATTCCGTCCGCTTCAGTGGTGAATCTGTGTTGTTCGCCGTGACCTTGTGACATATGCCCCGGAGAAGCTCCTGGTGTATCTATCGAGTGAACTCACTATGCTATGGTGGGGACTGCGAGCTTGTCTTTACAAGCAGAATGAGAGCAGTCAAATCGAAAAAGTCACAGTAGCTTCGTCGTTCAAGGCAAACCGAATGCGAATTTGAGCATCTGAGACCGAAGCAACACTTCAACTTGCCAAACGAAATATCAGCCTCCCGACGGCCAGTTAGAAAACCTCTCTTTCGCTGGTTATGAAAAATCAACTAAATAAATGTACCTCATCTCTTCCGACTGTGTCATCAACGATACCAAAAGTACACATCCTCGCTAACAACTCATGAAATTCAATACAATACAGTACGGTATTTGCCTTCTTAATCATCATCACGATTCTCGATAACCACTTCAGACCAGCAACGAGTTTCCCCGCCAGCCACCACTCCACTCCCACTTCGCTCCTCGCCTTAATCCAGAGTATCATCCCTCAACTTAAACAACTGCCCCAAGACCTCCTCCGTCTTAGCCCTCAGCGCCCCATGATACATCACATTCGTCTCAAACACCTTGGTGCCCTTAACCGCCTTGGCCGTCTCCCTTGCAAAGTCCGCATCGACGTACATGTCCTCGACATAGCTGGCCGCGTAAACGGGCACCTCATTCCGCGCCAGCTGGTCCAGGTCGTAGAGCCGCGGCCAGTCGTCGTACTTGGCCAAAAGCTCGGCTGTCTCCTTCATGTCCTTCAGCTCTGGGTAGCAATCGAAGTGGGCGGGGTAGACCATTTCGCCTGAGAAGTACAGAGGCTGCCGGGAAGGGTCTGAGGAGTTGAGGGCTTGGGGCACAGAGGACAGCCAGCTGAGTCCCGGCTCCGACTCGGAGAGCGTCTTGCCGACGCGGTGGGCGGCCCAGTCGGACGCCAGCCCTGGCCCGTTGGTGTAGATGGACTCGTGAAGGACGGCGTAGATGGGGTTGGTGTCGAAGGGAACCAGCCCCTCGAAAGCGGCGCCTGCGGCGCGGGTGATGAAGCCGAACTGGTCGATGTCCATGGCCAGCTTGAGGATGGTGCTGTGGATCAAGTCTAGCCCGCCATTCATGCCCAGGCACAGACCCATGCCGAGCAGTCTTTCGACGGTGAACTCGCCGCCGCCCGGCAGCAGGGGAGACTTTTTGTCCAGGTACTGCGCTACCTTTCGGACGCGCTCCACGTCCTCGGGAAACTTGCGATAGTAAGCCTCGTTGCGCTGGATGACCTTCTTGTACAAGGCGGTGTACACTTCTTCAGCCGTGCGTTTAACGGGAGCGAGACCGCCCGTCATAAACACCTCGCGCAACCCCTGCGGGAACTGGGAGAGGTAAGTCAGCGCGACGAAGCCGCCGTAGGACTGGCCGAAGATGGACCACTTCTTGTGACTCTCGGGATAACCGGCAGTCAGGCAGAGGCGCACGGCCTCGGCGTCGCGGACGATGCTGTCGGCGCGGAAGTGCTTGAGGTAGTCGGCCTGCTCCTGGGGGCCGCCCAATGTGGCTAGATGCGGCTGGTTGATGGGCGTGCTCAGGCCGGTGCCGCGGTAGTCGAGGAGGAGGAGCGTGTAGCCTCTGTCCAGGGCCGTCTTGGTCAGTTGATGGTCTTGGGGCTCTTTGTTGCCGAAGCCGGGACCGCCTTCGAGGTAGACGAGGTAGGGCTTCCTGTGGTACTCCTCCTGCTCGCTGTCGGTGCGGGGCACGATGGGAGTGTCATGTCTGGTGACTTGGCGGCCGGAGAGCTTGAGACTTCCGGCAGAGAGGTTGGAATGGTCGAGGGGCACCTCAAAATTTAGCTCTGTGACGCGTAGCTGGCCTGTTGATGGGTGTTAGAGAGTGCCATTGTGATGGTCCTTCCAATGCCGGGTGGCTTACCTGGGACAATGTGTGCTGTGCGGTTCAGCAGACGAGCCGGACGGATGGCTTTAGCAGCCATCATGTTGATCAGTAATGAAGGAAGCCTTGGTGATGGCAAAGCCTGGCGTAGATGATGAAGAGGTTCAAGTTCAAAAATGAGGATGAGGTCGAAACAACATCATGGAGGCGTCACGCTTATAGCAGAAGAGTGTCATCGCGGGGTGTGACATCCCGTCCCTCATTATAAGAGGTAAGCTGACAGGTACAGTCGTTGGAAGCAATACGAGGATAGAATCTGTAAATAACAACCAACAGGCCAGACTCTGCTTCCAACAACTGAACTTTTGAAGAACTCGTTGCCTTCATTCTATGTGGTGGGCTTGATGCCATGATGTGTGTCCTAACACATGCCCATCATGTCAAATTCTGGCTCCATCCTTTCCTCGAGGTTTATCCCTTCCAAAGTTCATTCAGGCACGGCATATTCAAGTACACAATGTCAGACTGGCCTGATATTTGCAGATATTAAGCCGTTATGTGTTTGTTTACCTTCCTCGCCCGACCTCATGATGACCTCACGGTGGATGTTGTGATGTTAGTGCTTGTGGTCCCCCTGTGCCCCTGGCAACCTGGCGTCCCGCTGTGTCGGTGTTCCTGCCGGTGCCAAGTGCCAACCCCAAATGCCCCGCATGAGAGTTCTGGGTGGGTCTCGTCAACGGGCCTCGGGCCGAGCTGGGTGATTAGGGGCCTCTCAGATCCCTGTCCGAACTCCACTTTTCTTGGGCAAAAAGTACTGGGTGTATCTCACGCGTAATTACCGTATTTTACAGACATATGACTACCATATGTATTGCATCTTCGATTGTGATAAAATATATATTTCGGTAATTTACAGGCTATAAGGAAAGGGTACCGAAAGATACCTGTCACGTGATAGAAGCCCCGCTTTGTGAGGCCCCTATTCACCGGGCCCCCTCGGGCCCCAAGACGTCGCCGGCGTCGGGCAAACATGGCGGGGCTCTACTTTTGGGCGGTGCAGTGCTCCAAAAAGTGGATCCTGCGGGATGACTAAAACCGCGGACCGGACAGCTGCGGAAAAGCCTTTCTTCTCTTTCCATTCCCGTGCATTTCACATTCATTGGAAGACTGGAAAAGGCGGAACGAACGAGCTTGCTTTTCCGAACCTGTCACGCGGCGCAACAAGCAAGCGGTCCATTCTCGTCCATTCAGCCTCCTCTTCTTCTTACTTAATACCGCGAAGCTCCTCCCCGCTTCGTCGCAACAAATGCCGTGGGATGAATTACCTACAACTAACCCAGACTCTAACCGAGTCCTTCATTGCCCTGGCAGATGAAGTCCAATCACTGATCGACCGCAAGACCATCCTTGAGCACAAGCTTCGCTTTGCTCACGAGCAGGTAAGGTAAAACACCTCTATTTCCTATTTCCAATTCCAACCCCCTTTTTATGATGATTTTTAGCTCTAGATCTGCCAGCTGCCTATCAACAGCACGTGGAGACAACTTCTAATGACTGATCCAATTTACACCCAATTGCGCTTGTCATATCCCATCTCACTTTTTCGATGGCGATCACGTCTGGCTAACACAGTTGCCCGCAATTTAGTACCAGTGTCTAGCCGATAAATATGCGCCTGCAGTCCCCGAGGTAGCCGAAACGCTCGCAAAGCTCCAGCTTCCACCCGACGTGCACTATTATTCTGTCGCGACCAACTCATCCGTCGTGCCTTTGCCTCGGCGCATCCAACCTGGAAACTCCCAGCACGAGATCGCCTTGCAAATCAGAGAGGGAAGAAAGGCTGCTCAGCTCATTGCCGCTGCCATGGGAAGGGCCAGCAAACACAGTGACTCTAGCAAGGAGGCTTCCACCTCTCCCGTTACCGCCGACACCATGACTACCATGTCGACCGTGCTCGAAAAGGACTTTACTGTTGAGGGGAAGAAGAAGGGCCTCCTTGCATGTCCCTTTTCTGCTGCTGCCACGCCTCCCGCTGTCCAAGACCAAGCATCGCCCAACCTTGGTATTGGCAGTGTGACTGGCGATGGCGCCCAAGACCAAGATGCTGCTGCTGCTTTGAACAACGGCACCGCCGCCATGGACCCCAGTCCGCACAAATCCTCTGACCCTATCTGCGCTGCCATGTACGAGGACTCGACGTCGATGCCCGCTCACACTGCTGCCTCCAAGTGTCCGATTCGATTTCTTGACAAGCACTCTCCTGAAGAGATTGCTCGCTACGTGGAGACGCACAAGCACGAGATTCCGCGCAGTCATGAGGTTTGCGTCAGGCGCTATCAGAAGAATGAAGAGCAAGTAAGGAAGCTCGATGCAAAGTATGGGAATTTGGTCAACATGATCGAGGACCTGAGCCATCTGCACAAGCCTATGCTGCCTTCACCAGCGACGGGAGATCAATACCAAGACCCTGAGCAAGTGGATAGAACCTCCCATGAACGAGTAGCGAACTGGGCCAAGTCTGTTTCCGCCAGTGACCCGCAAGCGCCACCGGAATATCAAGACGACCAGAACCTGCCTGTAGAAGATGAAGATGAACGTGAGGGTCGTTTTGATCGTTCTTTGAGAGAGGTGCGTTTGGGAGAGTCACCTAGTCGACCCTGGGGGATTCCCGTACCTGCCATGGAGGACCAACCCCGGAGGCAGAGGAGTCGGAGCCCAAATCCGGTGCGGCCTGCGGTGCCTTCGAGGCCGCCGGTTGAAGACGGGATGTCTCACAAGAAGGGTCCAGGGGCTGGGAAGTGTCCCTTTGATCATACCAAGATGGCTGCATTCGCTTCATCTAGCACAAAGGTTGAACCACCCAAGCAGGAAGGAGTGTCGAGAGAGACGGATCCTAAGGTTGAGCAGTCCAAACCGGTCAAGGAGCATCACATACCACAACCTATGCCCACACCACAACCGACATTTATCAACTTGGCAGATATGCCTATGCCGAAAGCTGAGACAGCAGGTCAGCAACAGGCCCCGGTGGTTTTCAACTTCAATGGGCCGGTCTTTATCGGATATCCTATGGAACAGGCCATTCAGTTTATGCAGCAATTCCAGGGCAGCAAGTGAGCAGGAGATTCAGGGAGAACATCAATCTCTTGTATTTGTTCGTTGTCATATATCTCAGGAGCAGGCGAGCGTGTTAGTCAAGGCTTGGGTTTTGAAACTTGTCGTGGTGGTTGTTTTGGCTTAACCCGGTTTTGCAATGGATAGCGAGGAGTTCAAGGGCTGCATCATTCCTCATATAATAATATAATGACAGGCTTTTCGGAGATACCTTGATAGCATAAACCAAATATCATTTCACAATATTCTAATGCTCTCTATTGCCATCTATCTCCCTCTCATCTCTTGAGCTATTTCTTCTAGTAACCGAGATGTTGTTTAGGCATAGGACCAGCTACTAACCAAGAATCCCGTCAAATGAAATGGTGGGATCAAAACAAAAGCTCAAATCAAATGCTCCCAAAGACGCCTTAGAACACCTATTGCTTTCCCCATTTTCTATACGCGATGACACCGCCCGCTTGCTCGCTCCTTTTGTGCATATATGCCACAACCACAGAAAGTAATGACAAAAGAAATTAACAAACAGAAACATCTTCCGAACAAGATCAACTTTACTTTCTCCCCTCCAAGTTGGCCTCCTCATCCCAACTATCCCTATACCGATCCGTCTCCCAAAGCGAGATATCGCTATCACTGCTTTGCCTCCTCAAGTCGCCTTCCCTACCAGCATTACCACCAACCAACAGTCTCCCGCCGGTGTTCCCTTCCAGATCCGCATAATCCTCCTCCTCGTCATCATTTTCGATTTCAAGCGTGCCGTCCGTCGTGCGATGCACCTCCCCAGCGGCCGTGGTCCCCGCAGCGGCGGCGAGCGCGTCGACCCCGTCCAGTCCTTCCTCGTGCGCCAGCTCCTCGGCCCGCGACATGGTCCGCTTCCAGATGAGATAGCCGACGGCGGCGCCGACGGCGCCGAAGAGGAACATGGAGATGTAGTTGATTGCGCGGTCGCGGGTGGTCATCTTGTCGCCTGAGGAGGCGAGGAGGGCGAGGCGGGAGCCGATGAAGATGTGGACGAAGAGTTTGGGGCTGTTTTGATGTTTTGCGTTAGTACATTATCCCAAAAAGGAGCACAGTAAGGAAAATAAAAGAAAAAGGAAAACTCACGTGGCCAACCCAGTAGCAACCGCAAACCCGCCCACCCTCAACCTCGGCACCGTCGCCAAAAACCCATTACTCAAACTATACGGCAACGGACTGAACCTGACCATGGCCAGCACCCCCAAGCCATCCCTCCTCAAAACCTGGCTAAGCGCCACAAACCGCTTATCCCTTCCGACCAATTTATTCACATACCCGGCCAACACGCCTCTCGACGCCAAAAAGCTACACGTTGATCCGGCCACCGTCGCCGCAGCAGCAATCGGCCACCCCCACGGAAACCCATACACAAACCCGGTAACGGTCACCGCGGTAGAGTAACCGATGATAGGCGGGAACGCCGTCATGAAGACTAGGCCAAAACAAATCAGCCAGCCGAAGGGAAGCGCTCGCCATTTCTCTGCTAGCGGACCGAGCGAGGCGAAGATGGCGTGGGAGTAGACTAGTGCCACGACGCTGAGAACAAAAAAGATGGCGAGCGCGACGAGGATGGCGATCTTTTGGAGCAGACTCAACCCCAAAAATATGTTGAGGGCGCGTTGGGCAAGGGTGAATGCCGTGGAGATGGTTCGTAGAACAAAAACTTTGAGCTTAGCTCCGCGCCCACCGCCGCCGCCGCCGGCAGCGGAGGAGGAGCGATGGTGCGAAGCGTGTCGGGGGACGGAGTAGGGACGGCCGGAGGAGAGACGGCGGATGTTAGAGGCCGAGGGACGGGCCCATTGCGGGAGGTCTTCGCCTCCTCCGGAGCCGCCGACTCGCCCGGGGCCGGGGGAGGAGGTCGGTGAGTGCGTGGGCGTGGTGGAGGGTGAGGAGGAGGAGGAGGAGAGGTTCATGGAGAGGGCGGCGGCGGCGTCGCGGGCCGTGTGGTTGTTGTTGTGGTCTGGCATTGTGGAATAGGTGTGTACGTCCTCGGGCGGACGACAGGTAGATAGGTAGGTAGGTAGGTAAGTCTATCGGTGAACGAGTCGTCGTTGGATATGTATGGAGGTTGCCTGATCGGATTATCGATGTAGGAATTGATAATACTCGGGCTTTAGGTTCCCAAAAACCTGTGGCGGTTTGACTCTGACGCTGAGTACGTAGTAAGCGCCGTGCCGTGCTCACCGGACTTTGTGGTTGAGACGGTTGTTGGTCGAGGAAGGTGGGTAGGTGAAAGAGAGGTAGTTAGGTGAAGTGTCGTCGGTTGCTCTGCTACCTGGTTGCATCCATTGAGATGTCCGCGTCGTCTAAATCTCCCTGTAGATATGAAACAACTCTAAATGTCGAGAAAGAGAAAGTAAACAAGGTGCATCGATCAAAGAAAAGCTTGAAAGAGGCTTGGTAGTAGGTAGAGATGCCGAGGATGAAGTAATACGGTAAGAGGTGTGGTGTTGCACATGGAACACGGCAGAGAGGCAGTCGAGGTTGCCCTATCGTTCAACTGTCCCGGTGCAATCGGAGATGGAAACTCCGCCACTCACAAGGTGAATCTGGAACAGCGGACCAGCACAGGGGACACTCGGTTGGTTGTTTCGGGTGCTGCGAGGTAAGCTGAAAATAATGGAGCTTTGGGCGGGTAGGTTGATGAATAACAACTGGCAAAGCTCGCTCGTTTAAATGTACCCCGTAAGACCCTTCATCTTCTGATTATGAAGCTCGACTGTTTTAAGATTTCGGTGTAATTCCAATGTTTTCTTGATAAGATCGAAATCCACGTTTGCCGCGGTGCCCGATCCGTCCGCATTTTCGCTCTCCAATTCGTTTCTTCTGCACGTAGGGACATGATACATCAACGTCATGCACTTGGGACAACTGACAGAGCAGCGACAGGGGCATGGCAACTGAGCAACAGAGAGGGGCAGCGGGCGGCCAGGACCCTTGATGGCTACAGGGATAGCATGAAGAACGGGCCAGACGGGACGTCCAGATTCCAGGCCATCCCAAGAATACCATCAACAACAACCCCTGGCTGCCCTGGCCGAGATCTTTGGAGATCTGCACCCAAGCGTCGCCCATCCCATCTTTAAACTTCCGGATCTTCCTCCGTGGGGAATTGGGGATGGCAGCCTCTTGCTTGCGAAGAGTGTAGCCCGTAATGTACCCAAAGACTTCCATTCGAAACGTTGTAGACTTGTAGTAAGAGCTACCATTTGTCATTGATATTGATGCTACAAAGATGCACGTCGCTGTAATAGCCCAATGATTATTGATAGTCGATACTTCTCTCTTCTCTTTCACTATGCTCTTACCGCTATCAACCAGCCAGGCTTGTTGCTCCCGTCTTCCCGTTCATCACCACTACAAAGTTTCCTTCAGTTCCTCCCTTCCCTATACTCAATCCGACTAATCGGTGGTTCGTTGTACTCAAAATTTCCATCCTGCTCTTACTGTTTGAGGCTCCTTTACCAGCCATCACCTTCCCCTATGGCTAGCAGGGCCCTTGGGTGGCTCCTTGGTAGCCGTCGGATCCCTAACAAGCAGCTTCACCTTGCCCTCCCCGATCTCCACCCCCTGAGACAGGATATCAACATCATCCTTCGGTTCATCCTTCTTCACCAAACTAACCCCGTCCTGCGACAGCGACTTATCCCAACTTCTCGCATCTATACCCAAAATCCCGCCCATGCTATTTCTGTCACCTGGCACCGAGAACTCACGGTAGGCATAGCGCCACTCATTGAGGAAAGTGCGCAGTGCCTTGCCCACCTTGTCTTTGCCGTTCTTGCTGTGATGCCCGGTACCGGTAATGGCATAGATGGGTCTGCTTTCGTTCGTGTTCTCGGTCAAAATGCCTGCGAGGTACTCAACTGCCTCTTCGGGGTGAAGGCCGTGCAAGTCAACGTAGATCTCAGGGCAGCTGCCATTGTTTTTATTGCGCTCCTCGTAGAGCAGTGACGCGGCCTCACGGTGAGCTTTCCTCATCAGATCGTTTTCGCTCTGACCGCGCAAGCTCAGCGCCTTGGCTGCACGGGCATCGTTGCGGTTCCACGCTTGGGCAGCACTGGAAATCACGGTCAGTATTTGCCATCCCTCTGTGTTACGATTTTGTAGGAACGACGTACCTCTGCAGGAATTTGTTGCGCAGGCCGCCGTGCTTAATGGCCTCCTGGCGTGCCTTGAGATACGCCCTGTTTGCCTTCTCTCCAGTCTCAAGCCAAGGAATGTGCTTGGGCGGTGGGATAGCCTGAGCAGCAGCGCTGTTCTCGCCATTCCGGATGCTAGTGGAGCTGCCATTGCGACCCAACTTACCATTAGGCCTCAGGTTGATATTGACAGGAGAGGGAGACATCTTGACAATATCGGCGAGTGTGCTCGGGCCTGGACTAGCAATTTCCTTGCTGCTGCTGCTACCACTACCAGTGTGGCCATGCCCGCCCCTCTTACCATGGTGCTTCTTGCTTTGCTTGGCCAAGGCGGCGCCCAGCGTAGGAAATGCATCCGCATCGTCAGGGGACGGAACCGTTTGCGGAACTTCCTTTTGCTGGTGCCGACTACCAGGCCGCGATCGTGGACGGTCGGGATAGCCGTAGTTGTGGTGGCCCTTGAAGCCCGGTGGTGGAGTGATCCCTACTGCGGGAGTGTTTGCTGACGCCGGGAAAACGGGTAACTGCTCAGGAGTTCCCGGCTGCAAGGACGGGAAACTATTATAGTCCTGAACGTTTACCGTCGAATAATGCGTCGGTGGTGTGCCCGAGCCGTCAATATGCAGCTTGTTCACCAGATGCGCCGGGTCATGAGAGAATACGCAGGTATCACGAGCCAAACAGTTACCAGCAACCCAATACCTACAGTCGTCAGTCTCAGGTTCTGGGTTTTCAAGACAAGACATAACTTACTTGCAGATATGATTGCTCAAATCGTGACTGAACCGGCAATCAGAGCGCAGGCATTGCCCGGTGGACAGGTAAAACTTGCAAATCACACCCGATCTCTGCTGGTCGGCCGGAGTCGCGGGGCGTTGATCAGGCGTCATTGACTTGCCAATTACAACCACCTTGGCCTCATCGTTTTGGCCAGAAAGGGAGATATTATCTTGTGCCGGGTCGTCCATAATAGAGGCAACGGTGGCACTGAGGTCATAGCCATGCATAGCAAGAGCAGCGCCAATTTCGTCATCCGTCTTACTCGTGCCCAAAATGGACCTCAACATGTCAAACGGACTCATATCGGCCTGCTGAGTCGATACGAATTCGGGAGCGGCCACATTCAAGCCACTCGAGCCGCCGATAGAAGAGGTCACACTGAGACGGTCATCGTCACTAACGAGCCAGTCGACATTGTCCGACTGGTAATCTCCGAACACTTCCTGCGAGGGAGGTTCATCATTGGCGGCAAACTGATAGGCGTTCAGGTTAGGACTGTGGGGGACGGGTGTAGCAAACGCAAGTCGCGGGGATGGCCTAGGCGAACCAAAGGGAGAGGCCGTCGAAGACATGGCCCGGCCGAAGGTTGTTGGCACATATCCGGGAGGTGCAAGCGGACTGACGCTCAAGCGAGGCGAGCTGGAAAGGGGAGTACTAGAGCCTCTCCAGGGAGCCGGCGACGGGCGTCGGAGAATGCTCTGTCGTATGGATGGTGGAGATGTCGCCGTCCCGCCTCCGTCTCGAAACCTCCACATGGCATCTAACACTGCATTATCCAGTGCCTGCCCGCTCAGGGTTGTCTTTTCCCTGAGAAGGTCCTGTAGCTTGTCCGTCTTCTCCTCATCATCAAGGTCTGGGTCCTCGAGGACCGGAAGACAAATGTCGTATGTCTCGTCGGACACCATGTTGGGCGCAGAGTGGGTTGTATGTGTGTTGTTGAGTGTTGGTGTCTCCTTTATAAGCGCCGCCGTTGGTTGACAATGCGCCCGTGTAGTGCGAAAGCAACCAGATGTATGGGACAGTCGGCGGCTGTTGTATTATGTGATTCGACCGGATGAGACGGATGCCGGCAGCGTCAGCCTCGGACGCAAGGGCGGGCTGGGTATGTCGGGCACCGGCGAATCGAGTATGCGAGAGTCGAGGTCGAGAATCTCAGTCGTGAAGAAGATATTGGTATAATCGCAGAATCGGGGGATTCGAAGTCGAATACCGGAGGCCAATGGGTGGTTCGTCAAGGAACCGAGCAAACGGTAGTGATCGAGAATCGGGCAGTTTCACGGCAGCGAGAGTAAGGGCCGACTACCTCTAGTAGCATGTTGTCACCGCCTCGTCGGACAGCGGAGGGGTCACAGGGGACCTTGCTTGTAGTTGAAGTTATATGGATATCCGAGTGTTGGCTCGTAGCGAAACGGTGAGTAGTGAATGGGGTAAGCTTAAGCGTGGTGGACGAGCGTGTGGTGTAAAGATAAAAAGAAGCAAGTGGAAGCTGGGCAGCGTATTGTGCGATGTTGTGAGAGGCCGGAATCGGTGTGACAGACGACACACCACGTTGAAGAGCCCCGGGCTGGCTGGGTACGAGTATAGGTAGGATCCAGGGGCGGGAACCTTGACAACCTTGGCTCTTGGGTCGGTCCTTGGGACAAGATGTCGGGGGTACAACTTCCAATAATGTTGACGGGTACCTCTAGATGAGAAGGAGGTGGTAGGAGTCTTGAAGGGAGGAGCAAACTGGTGATGCAGTCTCGAACTATACCTTAAGATGGGTAGAGATGGTGGTGAAGAAAGAAAGAAGCGATGAGGTGATGAGCCAGAGAAGGGAGTGGTATGCTCAAGTACAGTACGTATTCAGCTACGTTAGCTGACGGTAGGTATGCAGCGGAGTGATCGGACTGATCTGCCCGAGCGAGTGGGAGACCGCGATGGGAAGAACCTCAAGGGCGCAACGAACTGGGTGGGAGAAACTGAAGTCTCGACTGCGTGTTGGACGAGGAAACAACGAGACTGGATCGAGCCCAGGTGTGGATGACGGGACGGGAGTGGATGGGGATGGGATGCACAGGGGAAGCTGCGCCGGTCGGGCAGCGCCTTTCTGGTGGTGTGCTCAGCACTCACAGCACTGGAACGAGCAGTTGGTTGTTTCCATTGTGATGCCAGGGCGACACGCCAAATCGGCGGGGAGTCGGGGGAGCCAGGCCAGCACGGGGGAGGCCCTGGAACGCAGCAAGAGCTGATGGACGCGTGGGGTCGAGCTGTCCGTGGCCGCCTGTCGGGGTGCGCACCGGGGTCCGAGTGGAGACTCCCTTCGTTGCCAAAACATTCTAACAGCGGGGCTGTTTCTTACCGGATACGTACCGTGCACAGACCCAATATCAACTCAGCTAAGAGCCTCGAGACCTCCTCTTGTTATCTCAGCGCTCAGACCTCAAACGGGGCTTACTGTGTAAAAATTAATTTATCGAGATCAATTCGGTTTCCTTCCGTTTTGGGTAATATTTCTGACATGGCCCCATGAGGTCTGAGTTCCCGATGCAGCCTCCCTAAGAGTCTCGAAAATAAAACCACCAGGAAAAAGATCACTCTTTAATGCAACAACCACCATAGAATGCAAATGAATAAAAATAACCTCGAAGGTAGAGTTTTGAACTAGCTTTCAAACGGTACTATTTTCATCTAAGTGTAGTAGTGGAAAGTGGTTGTTTGAGTAGCCGTCCTTCTGAGTAAGAACTTGTCCCAAATGCCTTCAACTACCAAACGGCCCCCTTTTGAAGAAAAGGTTCAAAAAACTCCTCAGAGGTAGAGTTTTTTATTCTCTTTCTAATGGTACCACTTTCATTAGGGTGCATCTACGAAAAGTGGTTGTCCTAGTGGTCATCTTAGATGTTCCTCAACCGAAGATTCACCTCAACCAAATAGCCACCTTTAAAGATAGAAATAAGTAAAACCCCCTCGGAGGTAGAGTTTTTCATTCTCTTTCCAATGGTACCATTCTCATTAGGGTGCAGCCACGGGAAGTGGTTATTCTAATAGTCTACCTTAGGAGGTATTTTCTTCTATTTTCTTTCCCTTGGGGGTAGCTGCTAGGACAACCACTTCTGGTAGCTGTACCCTAACGAAAATAGTACCATTGGAAAGAGAATGAAAAACTCTACCTCCGAGGGGGTTTTACTTATTTCTATCTTTAAAGGTTGTTGTGTGGTTGAGGAAAATGCTCGAAATTTCTACTCAAAATCTGGCATTTTTGGGTATTTATGTCGAGACTCGGGGTTTTCTGCATCGAGAACTCAGACCTCAGTTTTGGGCAATCTCAGTCAATACCGCCAATACAATGAAACATTGGAAACATTGAAAATTTCACTCTTCTTGGCCGCCCAGCCCGGTAAGGTATTTTACATGCCCAAAAAACAGGGAGGTCTGAGCACTGAGATAATCCTCTTGTCACTTCAGGTTCTTTCCCCCTTGTGCTACTGAGCTACCGTATGAGTGTAGTGGAGGTTCCCCAGCCTTAGCTCCTTGGTGATACAATGCCAGCACTACCTAACTGACTGGCCCGCTCAATGCTGTGTTGGCGGAAACCCCTATACGTACGAGGGAGTGCCCCTTCTACCTGGGGCAAACAGGGGCCATTATCGCTTCACTCATGATTTGATGAAAGGGGGAATAAAAAGGGGTCGAAGAAGGAAGTGGAATCCTTCATGGGTAATGCGCAATGGGGTGGCCTCGAAGGCGGCCATGACCCATCCCAAAAGGCTACGGTCACGGCCAGTTTCTCGCTGAGTTACGGATGCTCATTGGCAGCTTGATCGTCATACAAGCCACAGAGATCCGTTGAAAACGGGCGCATTGTATGGATCCCTTTTCATCGACGATTCAATGCCCATGTGTCTTCTCCAGGTTGTCTCATCGGAAGAATACCCTTGCTCTGGTGCTTGATGACCTTCGCACAGACCAATGCGTCCACCCGATCTCAGTGTCCTTCAACGTGCTCTCCAAGCGCATGAAAGAACAGGACGAGCGCTTGTCCAGTCTAATCCATTTTCATACACCCTAAATGAACGTCGCGGATGATCGTTGCGATCGTAGGGCGGATAGCGGTAGGCTGTAGGATTGCCGCTAAGTTTCATCAGTGTTTATCCATCCGGGGCAAATCCTCAGTTTTAGCTTGCCCCTGAAGATCAAATCAACCAATCGCTGGAGAATGCGGTGCTATATGATGTCTAGATGGTATACTTTTAGGTACGTACGTATTTACACGCATATCAACGTGATGTCATCTACCTAGTGACAGAAGCCACCAGATTTCCGTTTCGGTCCCGGTAGTGAATAATCACCATTAGGGAATTTCATCCTCCTCGTCGATATCATCGCCGAAGCCAAAGGCAAAGGAGAAACCTCCACCCTTCTTCTGCTCTGGTCCACCATCAGTGCTGTCATGGCCGACCACTTGATCCCATCTCCTTTTCTTTTTGCCTTGTTTTTCCTCCATCTGCTTCACAGCCTCCTCCAACAGCGCAGGATACTCGACCCTTAAGCGCTCAACAAAGAGCGTGTACGGGTCCTCGACCTCCTTCTTGAATCCCGAAATCTGATCGGCCTTGTACTTCAAGAAGGACAACACATCCGACAAATGTGCCTTTGGCACAAAGTTTTGAGTGAGAGCGATGCCGGGCTCAATGTTCACCACCAGATGCCACCAGCCGCTGGGGACGTGGAGGATCTCGCCTGCGTGGCAAATGCCCTCTCTGCATTCGGGCAGTCTCCGGGCCTCTGCGTGAAACTCGAGGAGCCACTCCGCAATACTGAGAGGGCTAGTGACTTCGCTCTGGTCCTCGGAAACATAGACGCCGGGGACCTGGGCTGATGCCGGGAACATGATCCAGTACTTGGCTCCCTGAATGACCGCATTCCAGGCGCTCGTCGCATTCGGGTCCTTGTGGAAGGTAGAGCCGCTCCGCTCGGGCCCGATAATCATCCAGCGATGCGCCGGCCGCTCAGCACCGAGTAGCTCGAAGAGGTCCTTTCCAAAGCAGTCCGGGTTCCAGTAAGCGGCATCCTTGGTCTTGCCGACCTCGATTTTCATCTTCTCGGCGAACTTCTTGTCGAACAAGTAAAGGGGACTTTCGTCGTGGCTGTCCATCATATACTGGTAGTACGTGTCGAAGCTCCAGTCCACCGCCTCAGCTCGGAAAACAACATCTGAGTACAGTTTATGTAGCTTGTCCATATTCCAGGATTTGAGGACCGGCCACGATTGGATGCACCTGGTAAGGATAAATGGCTTCTTGCTCCATTTCTCTGCAAACTCCTCGTACGTCAGGTCGTCAAGACTAGGTATCTTGTTCGCTGGCGGGATGTTTCTCGTGTACTTGGGCAACGAGATGTGACTGCAGACAAACGGACGATGC
Source organism: Neurospora sp. CHS-2018c (assembly GCA_009806235.1). Classification (NCBI taxonomy): domain Eukaryota; kingdom Fungi; phylum Ascomycota; class Sordariomycetes; order Sordariales; family Sordariaceae; genus Neurospora; species Neurospora sp. CHS-2018c. The sequence goes on from RAPC01000015.1 coordinate 447,712, forward strand.
AAGACATCAGAGAACACGTTGCTGCAGTCGATCTTGATACGCTTCTCGGGTGAGAGACCGAGAACGGTTGCCCTCCATGAGCCCTGCCATTGGAAAGAGGACTTGTCTTTGAATTCAGACCTACACATCAGTTAACACGGGTTGAGTCGATGTGTTCGAGTAAAGTTTCTACATCATCGTTAAGCAGAAGATGTCAGGTGTTTTGAAGCGAGTCAACAACAACCTACACCACCATGTACACATGACATATCGGCAAAGATGCCCAGCTCTCGGACATTAAAGAAGAAGGGGAATATCTGACAAGAAATGCCGTTTACGCTATGACAATACGTGTTGGGCCAGTTCTATGGTCAGGGGTCGGACGACTCCCAAGGGGGCTATGTGTGGTTGAATCATGAGAGTTCTCTGTATCAGAAATATATGGTGTCACTTACTCTAAGAAGATGGTTTTCCAGAGGTCGTCATAGCTGCAATGAGCATAGAGGAATTTGCAGGCATAGCCGAGAAGCCTCAAGGTACGCTTGTCCAGATACTCGAGGAGCTGGGCAAGCATCTCATCGGGCAAGACTTGCAAGTAACCCAAATTGACACGGGCATCGGTGCCAGTGTGGAAGTACTTGTTGCCTAGAGGTTTGATCCCAAGAGGGTGTGTAGGAACAGATGACTCAACAGCTGTTGTAGCATCGTCCTCATCAGTCACTCTGTGACTCCCATTTCCATTTGCCTCGAAGAAGAGGTCGTCGGACTTTTGTTGTTGGTCCGTTGAGAGAAGCATCGTGTGAATTTTTTTTGGGAGTTGCGGGTTCTGTCTGTCTGTCATATGATGTCGGCCAGCGTAACAAGGTATCCTCCAACTGTTGCAGCCAACCGCCGAATCGGAATAGGGCTACACTGGGCTGCTGCGTGCGTGATGAGTGGAATATGATGGAAACGGGTCAGCGTCCAATGAATAATACCAATCGTGACAATGGCTAGTCTGAGGAGAGGAAGGCGTGAGGGTGTGAGGACACCACTTGGTGGCTGTAAGATCTAAAAGAAAATCCGGTTGTGGCCAAAGTGAACCCCCGCGTCAGGCAGTTTAATCGAATGGAAGAAGCCAAGAGATAGATAGAACAGACAATAGAAAGGGAAAAAAAGACATGAGAGAAAAAAGACGTCCAAAATGTCCACTAACGGGCGCAAGAGCAATGAATATTTGCCCCGGGATCCCCCTGTCCGTCGTGTCAATGGGCTTCGTGTGTCGCCGTCGCAATGACAGGCAAAAAAAAAAAAAAAAAAAAAAAAAAAAAAAAACACGGGGGGCGTCGGAGAACGTGAAGAAACCTTCAAGGTAGCGGCGCTAGTGCCAAGACTACCCCACCATAGAAGTGCGCAAGCTCTCTGATTGGTTTGCAGTCGTTGGTTTTTGAGACGCCAAAAAATTGACTGACTGACATGCGGGCGCCGGGCGCCGCCATTCACCAGTCAGGTTTTTATTGCCTGAGGCACACATAAATTTGCGGTCCGCCAGCAAATTGAATTTTTATCTGTCCGCCTACACCACAGGCTCTCCTCTTTTCTGCCCACCACTTCCTAACCCACATACAAACACCCCCATCCCTCGACCTTTTTTTCCAGATCCTTTTCTCTCAGTACAACTGGGAGTTTTTGAATCTGTCGATTTTCCAATAACTTAATATCCTCTCCAACATATCTGCAACGTGACGTTTGCGGATATTTCTTTGCTCTCCTACCCCACCAACACTCAATAGTATTTCCAGATCTAAGCAGGGCTTGGATCCGGAAATCTTTGCGAATCTACAACCGCAATCATGGCTACCGATAAGGGACTTGAGGATATCCCCGAGGGTATGTTCAAATCATCATCAACACCACCAAAGGCCATCGCTACACTCGGTCGACGGCGTCGCGCAAGTGTTCGCCGTCGCTGTCGCCTGTGTGCTGTGCCTCGCCCCTCTCCCCCTCACCTGCCCCTCGTCGGCGCCCACATTTTCGTTCGGCATCACCGCCCAACTCAGCAGTTACTGACAATCCTTTCTCCCATACAGGACAGATCGAGTCTAACTACGATGAGACCGTCGACTCCTTCGACGAGATGAACCTGAAGCCCGAGTTGCTTCGCGGTAAGAACACCATTTCCCGACCCAGCGGTGTATAGAGGTCCACATGCTGATGGTTGATGTTTAGGTATCTACGCTTATGGTTTCGAGCGTCCCTCTGCTATCCAGCAGCGCGCTATCATGCCCGTCATCAAGGGTAAGAAAACTCCGCTTCTCGACAAATCGTCAACTCTCCGCTGACTCTCCCCAAAGGCCACGATGTCATTGCTCAGGCTCAGTCCGGTACTGGCAAGACTGCCACTTTCTCGATCTCCGTTCTCCAGAAGATCGACCCCACCCTCAAGGCCTGCCAGGCTCTTATCCTCGCCCCCACCCGCGAGCTTGCCCAGCAGATCCAGAAGGTCGTTGTCGCCATCGGTGACTTCATGAACATTGAGTGCCACGCCTGCATTGGCGGTACCTCCGTTCGTGATGACATGAAGGCCCTCCAGGACGGCCCCCAGGTCGTCGTCGGTACCCCCGGCCGTGTCCACGACATGATCCAGCGTCGTTTCCTCAAGACCGACAGCATGAAGATGTTCGTCCTTGATGAGGCCGATGAGATGCTTTCTGTACGTATACTCTCCAGTGCCCACAACAGCCGGATGCAAAATGCTAACCTTCCTCCTTTCTACAGCGCGGTTTCACCGAGCAGATCTACGACATCTTCCAGCTCCTCCCCCAGAGCACCCAGGTCGTCCTTCTCTCCGCCACCATGCCCCAGGACGTCCTTGAGGTTACCACCAAGTTCATGCGCGAGCCCGTCCGCATTCTCGTCAAGAAGGACGAGCTTACCCTCGAGGGTATCAAGCAGTTCTACATTGCCGTCGAGAAGGAGGAGTGGAAGCTCGACACCCTCTCCGATCTCTACGAGACCGTCACCATTACCCAGGCCGTTATCTTCTGCAACACCCGCAGAAAGGTCGACTGGCTTACCGACAAGCTGACTGCCCGTGATTTCACCGTCTCCGCCATGCACGGTGACATGGACCAGGCTCAGCGTGACCTGATTATGAAGGAGTTCCGTTCCGGTTCTTCTCGTGTCCTGATCGCCACCGATCTCCTCGCCCGTGGTATCGACGTTCAGCAGGTGTCCCTCGTTATCAACTACGATCTCCCCGCCAACCGCGAGAACTACATCCATCGTATTGGTCGTGGTGGTCGTTTCGGTCGTAAGGGTGTTGCGATCAACTTCGTCACCGCTGACGATGTCCGCATGATGCGCGAGATCGAGCAGTTCTACAGCACCCAGATTGAGGAGATGCCCATGAACGTCGCTGACCTCATCTAAACAAAAAAAGCAAAAAGCCTCATTGATACACGATATCCTTTTCCTTACTCTCGGCATACCCCGCAACCTTTACACGTCGGCATCCATCTAGGATTTAAGAGGCGGCCTCGTGTACACGGTTTCTGATAGAGAAGGAGGTTAAGGACTCTTTCCTTTCTTACTGGAATTTTGCTGGTTCAGCATCTGGTGGTAATCTTTTCTTACACCACAAAAAGCGCTGGTACGGATCTAGCACGTGCGCACGCTCATTTACTTTAGAGGTGCTCGGTGCTCAAAAAAGACGGACGAAGGGACGGACTGCTTTGTATTGAGGTTCTCTGGTCAATCTGTAACTAGTTGTCAAGGGAAGTTCTCAAAATGCGATTTAGACTGAACTCAGGGTCCTGGTGTTGTGAAGCGGGCGATGGCCTGGTGGGCTTTGTGAAGGCCGCAGGGACGACATATGATGATCATGACGGTTCTTGTTCCCGGCAAAGCTGGATAGGCAGGAGGATGCAGCCAGGTCAGCTGCTTCTGCTTGTTAGATTGTTAGGTTCAGTAACGGTGCTTTTGTAATTACTTCTTTTAACTTCGCTGTTGTCTCCAAGATCTCTATGATGCCCCTTGTGAAGCAACGCCGTCTATGGTATGATGAGTTATGTATAATGTCGAATGAGCCTACGCTATGATAACAAAGGCTATGTCCAAAGTGTACTGGTACGTTTGTCATAATATACGGCGGCAACTAGCCAATACTAAAGCAACATCACTGCCGTTCTTTAAGCCCCTGGTTCCACAAACTGGTCATGACTGAGAATGAAAAGTAGGCCGTACTTCGAAAACCATAACTGATTCCACAAGACCTAGGCTGTTTGTTCCTCCGTCAAACTTGCAACTGGAGTTTGGACCTTAGCTTAGGAACGACTCTTCAATCTCAGGGTCAGCAGAGCGGTCGGGGAAGATTGGTGGTAACGCCATGCTGGGAGTCCGTTCGACGTCGATGTCGTCTCCAACTTCCACTTGAGGTTGAAATGAGCCCCACATATACGTAGAGGTCCCCACACCAAGTGGAAAGTTGCGAACGGGCTCCAGCTTGCACAGCCAAGACGGGAACAACGTTGACTCGCCGGGGCGCCGCCTCGCAGCCTCTTCCGCCAACCCCAACCTCGAACGTGCAACTCGTTGCAACCGCGTCCCTGTCCTTTTGCCATCCATCGATTCACTCCAGTCACAAGTCGGTCGCATTCACCGGCCCATTACCAAACAACCACTTTCAAACCTCCACCGTACCTGTGACTCGTGGTGCGGCTCCTTCGCCTATATTTTATTCTCTTATCACCAACTCCCTGTCCGCAACCGCAATCAGTACTACACTCTATAATCGATCGCGACACTACGCAAAATGGCCGACAACTCTCTGGACCGTAGCCTTGACGAGATCCTCGCTGAGCGCAAGCCAGTACGTAATACCCACTTTCCCCTTTCCATGTTTGCCAATTGACTTGGGCTTTGGATGCGTTGTGAATGGACGCTGACATTGAATGCTTGCTGCAGAATGGCCGGGGCTCAGGCTCTCGTGGTAGAGGCAACCGGGACAATGGCGGCGCCAACCGCCAGCGACGCGACAGAAATGATTACCCGCGCGATGGCGTTAGAAAGGTACGCCGCCTGCAATTGGAATCAACCTCCAATCTCACTTCAGCCTGAGGATCACTTTTCACCACAATTGGCAACTTTGCTGACGATAAATTCGACCGCTCCTCCACAGGTTGAATCCTCTCCTCTTCCCCTTTAGACTTTACGCTCCGCTCTTTCTCCGTCCGGTTACCTTCAGATGTCGAACGCAGCCACTCAACCCGACTTGTGCTCGATGCCTCGAATCGCGACCGAGGAGGAAGCCGGCGTAATATGGTTTGAAATTCCCAGCTAACAGCTCCCGACTTGTTGGGCGGGACAGTCCTTCAGAGATGATGCACCAAGAAACCTAGACTCGTACGTATACAAGCGCAACATCATTAGAAAACAAGGCACTGACATGGATTGTACAGCGAATGGGTTCACGACAAGTTCGAAGAGAATGGTACGATCTAGCCGAGACAATAGAATGGGGTCCAGGAAGGCCTAGCTGACTGGTCTCCCTTTCAGACCGCCGCCGTGCCCCCAGAAGAAGAAACTCTCCGGAACCCTCTAGGTAGGAGACATAGCCCAGGCTGCTTCGGACCACATCTGTGTACTGACATTCGAGCAGCGATCCTAGGGGATCCAAGATCCGAGTCGACAACATCCACTACGAGTTGACCCAAGAGGACCTCGAAGTAAGCATCGCATTAACCTGCGGGTCCACATAGTTCACCATACTCACCACATACATAGGGACTCTTCTCGCGAATTGGACCCCTCGTTAAGCTCGACATGAAGTACGACCGCGCCGGTCGCTCGGAAGGAACTGCGTTCGTCACCTACGAGTCTCCTCAGGATGCCAGCCGGGCCATTCGCGAGTACGACGGAGCCAACGCTGCCGGTATGTCACAGTAAATTCGGGGCTGTGTATGTCCACATATCTAACAGCAATCCAGGCCAGCCTATCCGCCTCACTCTCATGCCTAGCGGCCCCCGCCGTAACCCCTTCGAGACTGCCATCAACCCTCGTCCTCTTGCCGAGCGTATCACTGTCCCCGGTGGCCGATCCCGCTCAATCTCACCCTCGCGCCGCGACCGTGACTTGGATGAGGAAGCGGCCCGCAAAGGAATTGACAGGTACCGTCCTGGTGGTTCCGGTCGTGGTCGCTCGCGCAGTCCGCTACCTCGCCGTGAGGGTGGCCGTGAAGGTGGTCGTCGTCCGGGCGCCCGCAAGGAAGGTGGACGTGGTGGACGTGGTGGAAGAGGCGGAGAGAAGTCCCAGGGTGAGCGTACCCGTAATGGACGAACCAAGAAGACTCAGGAAGAGTTGGATGCGGAGATGGAGGATTACTTTGGTGGCGGCGGTGCGAACCAAGAGAACAATGCTGCTCCTGCGGCTGAAGCCTCCAACAGGGCTGCCGCGAGTGGTCCTGCTGAAGATGACATCGATATGGGCATTGAGTGAAGAGAAGATTTGGTTCAGCGGCTGAGGTATTGGGAAGCGCAAGAGGAGGTGGTGCTTTTAAGATTGGGATATGGGTTTGCGGGAGTCTGATCCAGCCCTTGTTTAGACGGTTACGGGTTCTCTCTACTTTCTTTTCTTTGGTACGCATTATAGCATGAATCGATCCTTTCTCTAGCGCATAGGATTTGGACAGCACAAAAATACCACTATCATCTTTCAAAGTGGTAGTTGCTCCGACGCTGCCCATAAGAAGACGTGAGTTTCGCATGGAGGAGGACCACCTAGACGTCCTCCGCTAAACCTATATCGTTAAGCCTTCCTTCCCTGACTAATATGATCGTCTCAAATGGATCAATAGCATCACGAACGCCATTACAACCCCACAATTATAAATCACCCCTCCTACGTGACATTTACTCATCGTTAACTCACGCAGCTCTCATTGATAGTCCATCTGCTGCTTCAGGTCAACAACATATACATTGTTTACATTGGGACTTCTCAGAAATGTCCGGAAACACAGAGGCAAAGGGCCAACAGCCCCGAGCCAAGATTGGCATCATCTCTATGGGCGACATGGGCAGCGCCCTTGCCAGTCTTCTCATCGCGAATGGCTACGCCGTTGCTACCAACTGCACCGGGAGAAGGTGAGATCCAAACGTCTCCGATGATCAAGAATCCTCACTGACATCAATAACCAGCCAAGACACCATCGACCGTGCCACCACCGTCGGCGCCGAGCTTCTCTCCACAGATGAAGCCCTTATCACCCGATGCGACGTGATCCTCTCCGTCGTTCCGCCCGCCCAAGCCTCTGCCACAGCTGAACGATTCATCACCGCTTTCAAGACTGTCTCATCGGGACCCAGCCCTCGGTCCACCCCGCTCTACTTCGCCGACATGAACGCCATCTCCCCTTCCACCGTCCGGTCCATCGCCGCCCAGTTCACCATCGCCGGCCTCGACCCCGACCGCGATGTCCGCTTCGTAGACGGCTGTATCCTTGGCGGCACTCCGTCTCGAAAACAGCCGCAGACCAGCAGCACAGCCCTAGGCCCTTCGTCAACCGGCCCTGCCGCCCAAATTTCCACCGCATCAACCTCAACCAAACCTGTCTTCCCCCAAGAAGACATCCTCCACGACCCTACCACTGGCTGGTCCTGCCCTCTCCTCCCCACTTCGGGTCCCTGGTCGTTCACCGACGCCTCCACCTTCCCCTACCCCTACGGCCAGCACTTCGCCGAGACTCTGCACATCGAACACATGCTCTCCGACGACCCTGCCTCACCACAGTCAGAAATAGGCCAAGCCTCAGCCCTCAAGAACGTCTACGCCTCCCTCGCCAAGGGTTTCGCCGCCCTCTCCCTCCTCTCCCTCTCCACCGCGCACTCCCTTCGCATTCTCCCCTCGTTTCTCTCCTCCCTCGAACGCCTAGCCCCTTCGCGACTAAACACCATGACGCGATACGTCACTACGTTACCTCCAAAAGCGTACAGGTGGGTTCGCGAGATGGAGGAGATTAGCAAGACTTTTACGGACGAGGAAGTGGGGTGGGATGAGGACAAGGAGGATGTGTTTAAGCATGTGGCGGGGGTGTTTAAATTTGTGGCGGACGAGACGGTTTTGGGACAGGAGAAGGTGGGGAAGAGGAGGAGGGGGTTGGATTTGGAGGATTTGTGTGAGGCGTTGGGGGAGGGGTTGGAGGGGAGGAGGAAGAGGAGGGCAGTAGAGAAGGAAGGGGAGGAAGGGGAGGAAGGGAAAGAAGGAGAGGGGGGGTAAGAAATGATGTGGTGACGTGACTGGATGAAGATTGATGAGAGATGATGGAGGAGGGTAGAAAGTGATAGACTGAAAACCTCCTTGAGAGATCTCGCTTAGGCACGGGAATATCATTATGAAACTTGCCTTTCAACAGACATATATTTCGACATCTGCCATCATACGGAAATGTGCCGACGGAGGACCATCGTTCTGGCTGCAATTATGCAATACACCCCTGGAAAGTTTGTTAGCTCGAGACCTCGGGTCAACTTGTCCAGGCGTTTCCACATCAAATTTATGTGTTTTCTTCGATTACGGGGGCTTAAAATTGATATGAATATGTCAAATCAGATTCTAATAATATGTTTTTGGTTAATGATTATACATTTCCAAGTACCATTACCGCGTTCAGGACGGGTTGGTATGAGTCTATTTGGATTGGGGTGCCAAACTAACAAACAAACCCGCATTGGACTGTAGGTATGCAATGCCCTCGTCTTGCGACTATCTAGAGAATCTCATGTCCACCCTAACTCGCATATCTCTTTCATTTACACCTTAGCACCTTAAGTAGGAGTCCTGTTACCCTTCCCCGTATATATTTTCCTTATTATTCCAGACAACTTTACTTCTTCCCTTGGTTGTTGCCGTCGCTGTTGCTGATCCTCGCCAGGTTCTTTCACCCTCGCCAAATACAGCGGGTTGTCAATGTCCGCTCGAAGATTAAATTCCGGAAACGTAATCTTTCTTTGTGAATCCGTTTCCAAATCCATCCACAGATCCTCTTCGTCTTGTTCGTTGGCGTCGATATCATTCGTGCTGTTTTGCGTTGTGCTGTTTTCCGTTGTCTCTGTAGCTGTCACCGTCTCTGTAGCTGTCGTTGTCTCTGTCTGTATTGTCACAGTCTCTGTCTCTGCCGTCGCCGCTTTCATTGACTCCCTTGGCTTCTTAAAATCCAGCCACAAACTCCGATTCGCAAGCGCACCAAATTGGTACGTAAAAATCTCCACGCCGTTCGGATCCCGCCAGCAGTACTTGTACCTGTTGCTGTCCTTGTTCTCCGTGAAGTCTGGGTCCCATGTGGGAGCATACTCATCGACCGCATCCGTGATGCCTAAGGTCAGCTTCTCTGCCGGCCTACGGTTCTTGACGACACTCTTGGAGTGGGCGGGATCCCAGGGCAGCCGCTCGAGGTGGGCAGGCGCGACGAAGAATTGGACCCAGGAACCGGGTGAGGCGATGTCGCCCACGTTTTGCTCGCCGCGGAGGGTGCGAAGGAAGCGTTCGAGGCCTTCCATGTCGTCGTCGTCTTCCTCGGCTTCGTTGTTCTCGCTGTCTTTGCTGCTGCTCGTGGGGGTTTTGCGGTGATTGTCTCGGTCCTGAGGGTCGAGAGAGAGGAGACCTTGTTTGGCGCCCCAGCCTCCGCCGCCGCTTACTGTTTGTTTGGAAATTTGTGAGTACATTATATATGAGTGAAAGGGTGTGTAAACTAAAGTATGCAGAGGCGGACTTACGGATCTCCCGGATATGACATCCGGCTACCAATAGACCCTGGAGAGCCTTACTGCACCTTCCAGCCAATTTCTTTTCGTCCGCAGTACTGGCTGATTCGAGATCGAAAGGAGGCGGAAACTGCATGGAGAGATCCAAAAGAGGCTGCAACTTTGCATATTTCTGGTACACCTCATCCGGGATGATGAGAGCCCAGACCTTAACAGCGTGGCTCGGCTCTTCACCCGACGTGTGCTTAAGTGGTCTGTGGCTACTGGCTCTCATGGAAAGCAGCTTCGGGATCACATCCTCGAGCTCCTTGCTAGCCGGGGCGCTCTCGCCGTCAATCTCAACCTGCTTGAGAATGTTCCCCAAACCGCTGACGATCTTGCGCGGAGATGTGATGGGGAGGAGCTGGAACCAAAGCTCACTTTGCCAGGGCTGCTTCAAGGATGTCGTTTGAATGGTGACGTGAGTCCGGGTGTTTGCCTCCACGTGTATGGGACGCAGCTTCTGCTTCTCCGGTGACCGCGCCCAAGCCGAGACCTCCAATATGTGGGGTGTCGTGCCACGTTGTTGGGCTGCGGTAGAAGTGGCATAACTAGTGTTGGCGAGCGGGAGGGTGACTTGTACAGGCCGATTGTCGCCGCGCAGGGGATTGACGCGAAACTCGAGGACGGGAGGCGGTCCAGAGGAATAGGGCATCGGCTTCTCAACCTTGGCGTTCCCCTTGGGAGCAACTTTAAGACGGCGGTACATTCGCTCGTGGAAGAGAGGGTCGGTTTCATTCCTCATGTTGCTCCATGAGAAGTTTGAGTTGTCCCACAGACCAGGCAAAAGGTGTTCGCTCTGTCCACAAAGGATACTGAACCCTTCTGAAGCCAGGGTGGCGTTAGGAGCATAGCCGGGCACTTGCCATAACGGGATCTTGTCTACTACGGCAGTGACGACGTTCAACTTGTCTTTGAGTACCTCGGAATGCTTCAAGGGTCCCACTTCTGTACGCTCAAAGAGTTCATTTACCGTGTTGAACAAAAATGTATGGGCGCATTGAACTTCCTGGAAGTAACGTAAGGAAGCGAGAATGACCAGGCAGTCCGCTCGAACCTCTGGTCCATGAGAGAGGATGCTTTGGTAGAAATGGCGTATAGCGGGGCTGATGAAGACACGTGGGTTTCGTGGCTGTTTCCCAAGAAGCGTAAGTTCTTTAGCCCGAGAAGAGACAAGACGATGTACTCACATTCATTCGCTTTTTGTATATTTCTCCTGGGCCTCCAGAAAGATAGTCATCCCATGCCTCGGGGTTCACGACGACCGAAAGACATTTGACTGTCCTCGGGAGAGCCTTTTCGGGATCGGTGATGCTGTCTGCATCCTTCCAGTTGTCTCTGAAAGTGCTGTATTGGACTTGGACTTGGTGTTTGAGGTTGGGCGTGTAAGTCGTCGTCGTTCCCCTCAAAGCAAGGGATGCTCGTTGAGATGATGGTGGAGAGATTCCGGGGAACAGCCCGACCCTGCCCCTGGGGGCGAGCCTCAACAGCATCTCGACGTTCGTTGGCTGGGAACGTGTGCAATGACTCGCTCACCTGAACGTCCGATATCGATATGCGAAACCAGGCGACAACAAACTGAGCTCGATTTTCGGTATGCTATCGGCCCATTAGATCTCGTGTAAGACCAGTTTCATGAGTACGTCGGAATTTTGGTCAGCTAGTGTGATGAAAGTGTCCAAGAAGCCATCGTGTCCCGTCACTTTCATCCCATTCCACAATTTCCAAAACCCGGCCGTCGGCCGGAGCGGAGTCCTCACCGAGGTGAACATAGTCCATGATATGGCCCGTGCGCTTCATCTGAACCTTATCGTCTCTCCCCACAATTCTTATCGCGGTCTGGCCAGTGACATCATGAGCGCTACCTTGACGGCCACCATCCGAACTCATCCCATTCTCACAAGGATACATGAGTATCGGTCGATATACCGTACACAAGACTTCAACTCAAGAAAACTCAATTCTTCCGCTATCATTCACTCTCCCAATTTCCCGATCTCAATTGAAGCCAAAAAAACCACAACCGAGTCTACTCATCCAGTCCACATAACAACCGACCCCTCAATCTCAAGACCAAATACCACTCGCCAAAACCAAAACTCCTAAACCTCCTCACATCTCCCATACCTTACTATTTCAATACCCTCTCAAAAACCTCCACACTCCCAAACCTCCAAAATGGCAACAAACAGCGCAGCAGGCAACGGCGCAATCCAATCCCCCTCCTTCTCTCCAACCGCCAACCCGACTTTCGCCTCTCAAGGCCAGAAACCTTCCTCAACCTCCACCAATCAACAAGCCCCCTTGCCCTCGGAGACTAAAGCGCAAATTTTGGGCACATCAGATGCCTCAACCGCCAGCCAAAACACCAAAGAAGGAGGAAAGGGAGCAAGCGAGCACGCGCCCGGCTCCAGCGCGCAGGAACAGGGTGTAGCTGCTGAGGAGGGCTGGAGTGAGGAGGTGAAGGATTTGGAGAGGAGGATGGGTGATGGACAGGGAGGGAGTGGGTTGGGACGTTGAGTTAGGCAGAGGGATCTGGAATCTGGGATCTGGGATCTGAGATGTGGGATTTGGGATTTGGGATGATATGGTTATGATGGTGGAAGAATGGATTTCGGGAACTGACAATCGGCTAGTATCAGATGGGAACACAGGACCAGCATTGTTTTGATGGGCTATGACATTGTCAACGAAGTTAAGGAATCGCAGAGGACACAACAGTTGATTTATGGACAAATGTGTCAATTCTCTTTTACTCCTGGACTCGCTGTTCTGTTCACCAGCGATACCCGACAACCCAAGTATTAGATGAACCACCACTTGACTCCTCCAATTAACCCTTTATATGTAAAATGCCCATCCCCATATCCAACATCATACCCTTTAGTTCAAATCCAATCCAATCCAACCCCATATAACCAAGCTTCCCATCATTCATCATCCATCACATAACAACACACTTCTTATCCCCTTTCTCCCCCCTCTCCTCCTTCTCCTTCCCTTTGCCCTTCCCCTTATTCTTCCCCCTCTTACTCTCCCCCGCCTCCGCTCTCTCCGCCCTCTCCCTCGCCGCCTGCGCAGCCTGCTCACTGCTCTCGAACCTCATACCACCTGGCAAAAAGCTATGCGTCGTGATATCCGTCCATGTACTCCTCGCGTCGTCATCCAAATGATCTCCATTCTTCTGCTTCTTCCCTTTACCCTTTTTCTCCTTCTTCTCCTTGACGCTCTTGGTCCTGCTCCGACCGCCCATCCACCCCTTCTTTTTGGCGTCAGAAATGTTCTTAGCCGCGCTCCTCTCCGCTCGGCTCTGTCGTCTGTTAAGACTCGTCGTGCGGGTAACGCCGTTCGTCGAGGTTGAAAGGGATCTGGTTGTCGTAGGGACGGCGAGGCCGAGGCCGCCAGCAGCGTTTGAGTTGGCGCCGTTGCTCGCAACGCTATAGATTGTCTCGAGCCGCTCGACGGTTGGGCGGTTTCCGAGAACGGCTGATTGCGTCTGCGGGCGTGGATGGCGTGGAACGGGAGCCAGAAGGGGAGGGTCGCCCCGACGACCGGAAGCGTGTCGACCGGGCGGATCGAACGCTCCTGAGACACCTTGTGGTGTGCTGACTATTAGGGGCATGTCTTCGACTGCCGAGGGTCGGCGGGATGCCGGCTGGGAATACGCAGAGCGGTTGTTGAAGTCGTCGCCGAGAAAGTCGGGTGGAGGGTGGAAGCCTCCAGACAGACGCCGGGGGGCTCCCGAACGGCTATTCAGACGCCTTAATTGGTCCTGGCTAGGGGCCGGCAGGTAGTATTCACTGTTCTCTACAGGTGGTGCCGAGTGTGGGAAATCTGTCGGTGCTGGGGCTGGAACAATTGGCTGGTTTGAAACCAAAGGCCATGTCCCGGCGTTGGAAAGTCGTCTAACTACCGGACTGCTATTCTGTGATGGCATAATACTACCGATATGTGGTGACGGGATATGGAGGTCCAGAGCGAATGGAAAACCCGACTGCTGTGGAGGGGCAATATCTGTCTGTAACAGAGGTAATGGTGGATGTGGCTGTTGCCCGGAAGATGACGCTGATGCTGGGGCCGCAAAGTTCACCTGAGGAGAGCTCACTGTTCGGCTATCGCTCACGCTACGCGCCTGGCTTCCGCCAGTAGACGGGTTTACCGCTGCCATCTTGGGTGAATCGGGCGGGGAGACGTCGTATATGTTCTCATCCCCCATATATCGGGAGTTGCTGGAAGGCGGCCGTTGAGGCTCTTGGTAAGGGGTCAGGTGTGTCGAGTGTGTGGAGCTGCCGCTATTCTGATACGGTATCGAAGACGACGAAGATTGCTGTGGTAGGGGAGGTACCGGCGGAATGGTAGAGAGAGACGGTACAGGAGGGATAGAGGACCCGGTCCGTGGGATTTGTATCGATGTATGACTTCGAGGTGGCTCCAACATGGATGTCGGCCTGCGCATTTCGTCGAGGTAGTCGTCTGTTTGAGCCGACGTGACGGTGGCTGGGATAACGGGTGGAATGGCATGACGTAAGAAAGCCGGAAGATCGCCAGGATCCTCCTTTTGGTACGGGGGTGGAGGAGGAACCCAATTGTCTGCGTCGCTCTCGTGGGGATGTTCGGCTCGGCCATCAGCGCGACGGTACTCGACAGGACCAGCAGCAGCAGCTTGCGGGTGTAAGCGGCGATTGGCAGCAGCAGCGGTGGCGGCACGCCTGAGTGTAGGAGCTGATCGGGGGCTGGCATGGGCGTAGGGTGACTCCAAAGCCTCTTGCTCCTCGATCGACGCAAACTCTTCCGTATCCTCGGTTATCGAAGGTGCTTCAATCCGAGGAATAGGAAGTGCTCCAACACGACGAGGTACCAGAGGATCATTCTCGTCCTGAACTGACGCTGGAGGCTGACTGGGAAGTGACGAAGCAGACGGAAGTGCTGGGACAAGGGGAACTGCTCCTCCGCTGGTAGCAGCCCGCATCAAGCCGCCACGACTCCCTCTCTTTTGCATAACCGTTCTTCGGCGTACAATAGCGACTTCGGCTTCCATATCTCGGTGTTCCTCCTCCAATACCTCAGGTTCTTTGGATCCCACATCGATATCAATCTCGACAGTGGAGCCGTTCTCCAAACCGTAGTCGAAGTCGATCACTGTGATCCGACCACCGTCCACAAAGTCAAAGCCATCATCCTCCGTGATGGGCTTCGTAGGTGTAATTCCGCGAGCACCGATGATCATGCGTTCCTTCACCGATGAATCCTCAAAGTCTCCAACCCACTTCACCATATGTACCCCTTCAAGATGGCCGATTCTGCGTCCTGCGATAAGCTTGTTGCGCAACTTGTCTAGCGCTTGCCATTGAGGGACCCTAGATGGATCATTGTCCTGCGTGCGTGAACCATTTCGAGGTGGCGGTTGACTGTTGCGGCGGTTCAGAGTACTCGAGTTCGAGGCACCTTCATTGCCTGTGCTGGTCATTTTGGGGGTAGCATCCAAATCCTCGGGAATGCCGTATATCCAAACGTCCTTGCCTTGAAAACCAGCCGACACGAGCTCTCCATGGTACGATGCTGCGGGCAGAGTACATGGTACTAGTTTGGGTTGCGAGGTAGGGTTCGGTATTGGCCCGGTGAAGTATGTTGTGCCGTTTCGCAAGTCATCGATCCGCACGGCCCTGAAGATCTCGTAACTGCGGTCGTACGTGAAAGTCCATCCCGCCTCCTCGTATTTCCCATTCTGGATCAATACAGCGTGGCTGCAATCGCGACTCGTGTTGGGGAAGAGGATCGATGTGGTCCATAATGCACTAATATCATCCTCCACCGAACAACTGCCCGGGTCGTAGTAGGGCGCAGTTAGAATCACGGTGTTAGGCTGTGGCGCATGAACCGTAGTACCCAGAATTTGTGTCCCGTCGAACGAAAAGGTCAATGAATCGACAGCTTCACATTTGACGGCTCTTCGCTCGGTTGATGTTGCGTTGGGATTGAGTGAAGAGACCTCAATCCCACCCTCGTAAGCCGCTGCCAGTACTCCGCCACATGGTGAAAGCGCAATCGCACGAGGGCTGTTGTCTAGAATTAGTGACTGGGTTCGTCTCGGGGGTGTTGACTTGAGGTCGTAGATGTCGATTTGCATTTCGGTCAGCAGAACTGCTAGCACGGTTCCCTCATCGTTGATACATGTGGCGGCAGGACGGCGCAAGATCTTGAACTCTCTTGTAACGGCAATGTCCCGTTGCCTAACATCAATAACATGTATCCGGGAGGAGTTGTAGGCTAACAGATGGTGACCCTTTGGCGACGGGCTGAACTGGATGCCATCTCCACCTGGCGCAGATGAAGAGCTGATCGAGTTGGATATGAGCTTGATGATGGTCTTCCTTGGGCGCAAGTATGCCTCGAACAGATTCCGTTTGACCTCCTTTGCGAATAATCTTCGAAGTCTGGGAAGATCATCTTCGCTAACGGTTGGAGGCGAGGCATTGTGATGGCTTAAGGCGTAGGATGGACAATTGGATAAGTGATAGGCGTATAGGTGGGCCTGCTGAGCGACGCTTCTCCATTTCGAGTTGAGCAGCACCAGCGAAGCGAAGCCATTCGCATCGACAGCTTGAAGGATCCTATAAGACTGTTTGTGATTAGGAATGCGAAATGCGAAATACGGGAAATAGAGAAAGGAATGCTGAGACGATAAGAACTAGTAAACGAGGACGCACTGCTGGATTATTTCGTCCGGTAATCGTTCAAATGCCGTCGGGCCCGAAGAATGAAGGTGATCGGGTGTCGTGATAGCGGGCTTCTCGATGGAAGAGCGTCTGCCTTCGTCGACGGTGATGGTTGCCATCGCGCAAACGGCACTCTATGTAGGGCTGGAATGTAATCACGGCAGCCGAGCCGGGAGGATATTGGGCTGCTGGGTAGAAGAATGTCACCAGAAAGAGAAGACGAAAGTGTTGGACATTGATTGAGTTTAGAGACGCGAATGCTGGTTCATTCTTTGTAGAGTCTTGTGTCTTTTGTTGTTGAAGTGTAGAGGCAAGGTATGTACACGAAAGCGAGTATCACCCGAGCTGGAGATACAGTGTCGAACACAACGAAGAGAGATTGTAAAGAGAGGAAAAAAGAAGGAAAGAAGTCAGAAACACGAGACGGGATGAACGACAGGAACGACAAGTCAAAAGATGGGATGGCTCTTTCTCACTGGCCGCACTGGCCGCACACTGGATGGTAGGCGGACCAGGATGGGTGCACTGCAGTTTGTGGTTGGGGGCTGGCACGGCCGACCTGGCGCCAATGTTCGCTAGAGACGCCAGCGCCAGAAGGAGCTAGGGGCGGCAACGGCACCCATGGCGGCAATCAGCCAGCGGGCATGGGACCCCGACTGAGCTGGCCCCAATTTAGCGATTGTCTGGAGGCCGTGAATGGGCGGGCTTGTTCCATGGTCCATCTACAGCCCTAAAACAAGACGGGATCGAGGAGCTTACGAATGGCGGCGATCATAAGGTTTCAGAGAGCAACTCGGAGCCTCTCATCCGACTTCTTCTGGACTACTCTAGGCAGCTCTATAAAGGTATTTAGTGTAGCTGGTAGTGCTCTGAGACACGAAGAGCTTGAGAGACTCGGGCCCGGCTCTTATGACTGGAAACGACCCGGGCAGAGGGAACAATATTGATCAGGAACAATAGAGATAGGGTCTCTGGCCCTGCATGACTGGGTGGTATTTGCGACTTTTTCGAGGCCCTGGAGGCGGAGCGAGCCAGCCAGAGTCAGCGAACAGGTGGACTGTGGAGGTTGGCTTCGTAAGCCGCCAACAGCAGATCGGCCTACTCGTCAGGGCTACAAAATCGCCGTCTGACTAGCGGGAAACCCACTAGTCAGGGACATTGATTCGTACATGGACATTGATTCGTACCGGATTCTTGTACCGAGACGGTATATGGTGTGCATGCATTGGATATTCAGCTCGGAGGGGAGTCAGACGGTCGATTTTGTAGACCTGACGAGTACTGCGTACTCCATCAACCATCGTCACGGTTCAGCAGCCATGGCAACGTCCCTCCCAGACCATCAGCTGAATCGTATGGCAACTAGTGAGATACTGCCCAGGTTGTTTTCTTCAGCTGAGTAGAGAAGATATTAGTGAAACCAGACATTCAAGGAAGTGAGGTGTCGGCGATCGATTTGGGTTCGAGAGGTTTCCAAGGCGAGTGAGTGTATAGTCCAGTTTCAGTTCGAGACTTTTGACGTCTTCAAACGGCAAGACACCAAGGTTAGCAATGTATTCTTCGGCCTTCACCGCCAACGGCTTTCGACTTAAAGCGGTTATGCTGTGCTCGTTGGGGCTTTTTGAAGCCAAGTAGGTTGCCATGGTGGCGTAAAAAGACAGAACCAGATCCCAAAGGTCTTCGTCCCCCTTTGGGCCTTCGCGGCTATGAGATCCTCCGGTTACGTTCTCGGTTTGGCGCCCTCTTTATTTATCCTTTGGCGGCCGCGCAATGACCTCGACTCCTTGACTTTGTTCCCCGGATAATTCCAGGGACCAAACTTGGGGTTTTCATAGCCCCTCAGTGCCCCTTTTATTGACAAGGTGAAGAGTCTGTCGAGAGTTGTTGATCTCTTGGAGTGACTTGGATTACCCCTCGCCTCCAAACTCCGGGTCACAGCCCACCCGGCAATAAGGTACGCCTAGGACCGAACGCCCAATACATGTACAGTCCTCATAAATAGCATGCGTTGTGCGACGGCACATCACAAGATGGCGTGCAAGTGCGCATATGGGAGGCGTGGATTTGAGAAGACTCAGCCATTCAGATTTGTGTCTGACTGGGATGAAACGATAAAGAAAAGAGATGTTCATGTGTACGTGTGGCATCTGCCGGTCCAAGCCCAGTCGTTGGCGATATCGAAGCATGTCAGTAATTGCTCAGCGCAAAGGGGGCAGAGGGGCAACAACAGTGAATCGTGAGAAACATGGTAGAGTAGACACTCCCCGTTGGTGAGATTCTTTGAGGAACTTCCTGGTTGTACCAGATCAAGGACATTGTCCCTGCCGCTTCTGCCCATCCCACCTATTTCTTCCCGAGGTGACAACTCCAGACTCGGTCTTCGCTACCGATCTGGCGTTTAATTCATCTTGTAGATCCGAGTCTTTGTGCCTCCTTTGAGCATGTAAGCCCGCGAACCATGAGTCGCGGCAACAATAAGGGGTAGGTGGGTATCTGGAAGTTCGAAATGCTGCTGCCTGCTTCAAATGTCCCCATTGGTGATGGAGTTGCTGAACGGTGTTTTCATCTTTCTGGGGTTCGGACTCGTGCGTATCGAAGAGTCAATTTTTTGATTTGTCGACAATTTCTGAACAGCGGAAAAGATTCCGCTTCATCAAGGGTTGTTTAATTAGGTTGACAGACCAACATTCCGAGAAGGATTCTGAAGCCTGTTTGACGGTGACGGCAACGGTGTAGGTAAGGTACAGAGCAAGAAAACAGTAGACAGAACTCGAGAACAGGCGCAAAGAAATGGAATTGTCCGTGTAAAAGTACGAATGTCTTGGCGGCAGCTTAACCCCAAATCTTGGCACATGTCAAACGACAAGCGACTCCACTGGAGCACACCTCCGCACTTACAAAGGGTCTTAATTGTAATTGAGCAAAACTTGCACGTGCAGTCGCGGGTTCGCGCGTCATAACCTTCACAATACCATACGCGACAAACACGTTCTCCAATTGTAATTGTGATACCTACCTTGCCTATTCCTTCTCTTCTCACCTTGAATGAATCGCAGCTTCGTCCCACTCTTCAGCCGTCTAATCACTTCCGGATTCTCGCAATTCTACCGGCCAGTCTCAACAATGTGTCCCACTCGCCCAACCCGCAGCGCAAAGTCGCGGGCCGCAACCAAAATCACTTCCGCCACCATTGAGGAATCCAGCATCGAGGAGACCAGCCCGAAGAAGGTTACCCGGGCCAGGGGTGGTGTCAAGAAGGAGGTTGCCGAGGAGAAGGTTGTCGTCAAGAAAGTCGCTACTAAAAAGCGCAAAGGAAAAGCTCAGGACGAAGAGGACGACGATGCTGAAGACATCGAGAACAAGGACCCCGTCCAAGAAGAAACGAAAAAGCCGGCTCCCAAAAAGCGCAAGACCAAGGCTTCTGAAGAGGATGCCACCCCCTTAGCAGCTAGGACACCAGTCGAGTCTATGAAGAGGAAGCTATACATTGGAGCCCACGTTAGCAGTGCCGGAGGTATGTCTTGTTTCCCATCCTTTTGTTTACTTCCCCTTCATTATCCCAACAACTAACCAATTCCCACCCAGGCGTCCAAAACTCCATCACCAACGCACTGCACATCGGCGCCAACGCCTTCGCCGTCTTCCTCAAATCCCAACGCAAATGGGTATCCCCGCCTCTCGACCCATCCGCCGCCTCCGACTTCTCCCGCCTGGCCTCTCTCCACAACTACTCCCCTGGCTTACACGTCCTCCCGCACGGCTCCTACCTCGTCAACCTAGCCCAGGTTGACAAGACCAAAGCCGACCAAGCTTACACTAACTTCATCGACGACCTGCAACGGTGCTCCACGCTGGGGATCAAGCTGTACAACTTCCACCCCGGTTCGACAGGTGGGGAACCCATCGAGGAGGCGTGCGCGCGGATTGCTGCCCAATTAAACAGGGCTCATAAGGAGAAGGGAACGGGCGAAGTGGTGGCGGTTATAGAGAATATGTGCGGCTCCGGTAACGTGATCGGTTCCCGGTTCGAGGAGCTGAAGATGATTATTGATGGTGTGGAGGATAAGAGCCGCGTGGGCGTGTGTATTGATACGTGCCATGCTTTTGCGGCGGGACATGATTTGCGCACGCCTGAGGCTTTTGAGGAGACGATGAAGAGATTTGATGAGATTGTTGGGTTGAAGTATCTCAAGGCGTTCCATTTGAACGACAGTAAAGCCCCCTTTGAGTCGAACCGGGATTTACACGCCAACATTGGCACGGGCTTTTTAGGGCTGAGGGCGTTTCATAACTTGATGAACTACGAGGCGGTACAGGGGTTGCCAATGGTGTTGGAGACGCCGATAGAGGAGAAGGGAGCGGATGGGAAGATGGTGGAGAATAAGCAGATCTGGGCGGATGAGATTAAGTTGTTGGAGAGTTTGGTGGGAATGGATGCGGAGAGCGAGGAGTTTAAGGCTAAGGAGGAGGAACTGCAAAGAAGGGGGGCGAGCGAGAGGGCGAAGATTCAGGAGCAGGTGGATAAGAAGGCTGAGAAGGATGCGAAGAAGGGAGCTGGGAAGGGGAAGAAGGGGGCTGCGGCTGCGGGAAAGTCGATATCGAGTTTCTTTAAAAAGAAGATGAAGGAGGAGAGTGAGGGGGAGGATAACGAGTAAAACCCGATGGATGACCAAGGGCATAAAAGCATGGAGAGAGTGCCTGGATGATTTTGTCATGTTCTAATGTATAACGACAATGGACAAACGCTATTTAGTCATGGAGTTGGGGGGTATGATACTTTGAAGCTTGTATGTATAGCAGTGCATAGACAGGCGCCACCATAAAAGGGGTAATGGAGAAGGAAATGTATGTCCATCCTAGTAAAGAAATCAGAAAGCCTACCATCATGTCCAGTAATGTCCTTTGCTCTTGATAAAACCTCGATGCCTTGCCTGTCAACTCCTTGTTCGTCTTCATAACCAGTCAACCCCAGCACGATGTATAGCAAAGTAAAGCAAACACCATATCCTCAAAACGAAAACCCACTCACGCTTCCCCTACCCTCCCATCAAGTCAAGGAGACTAATCACCTCCTCCCCCTCGACCAAGCCTCAACCTTCCCCATCCACCCCCTCAACCCAACCCCCCTCTCACAATTCGCCTCCAACCAACCCTCCATCCTCTCTCTAACCGTCCTCAACCCCTTCAGCACCGGCATCTTCCCCGGTACCTCCTCCTCATCCACATAGCTCCCGGGATTCAGCAACAAATCAAAGCAATGTCCCCAAATATCCGTTTGCCAATATCTTTTCAGGTTCTCCCTAATCTTATACCTCTTCTCATTCCCACCGATACCATTACCAATAAACGACCGCGAATGCGCACTCCCACACGGCACCGTATCGATATACTTCCCAAACAACAACGCGTGCACCACGCCGGCAAGACCATGGTAATCAATCTGCCACGTCCACGGCCGTCCCTCTCTCATCTCCGCGCAGTCCTGCGCCGTAGGCTTCCAATCCGCCACGAACTGCACGTCTTCTCTGAACTGCTGGAAATCAATGCCCCTCCCGAAATCGATCAACGTCAACCCGCGGGCAGCCCAGCCGCCCGACCCGTCGGCGTGGTACTGGTTCGTCGGCAGGATATCAGTGGTCGTAGGCAAGCGCAGGAGACAGTTATCGACCTTGACGTCGCCGTGCATGATGCCCACCGAGTGCAGGGCCTCGACGGCCCGGAAGAGTTCGACGGTGAAGAACATGGCTAACTGCTCGTCCATCACGCCTGAAGACTCGGATCGGAAGAGGTTGATCACGTCGAGCAGGGTGCCATGCTGGAAGAAGGGGAGGAAGAGGAAGCCTTCGTCTTGGTAGAGGTGGAGTTCGAGGGCGGGGCTAAGGGAGGCGAGGGCGCGGTGGTGTAGCGGGGTGTTGGCAGCGAGGAGGCGGGTGTGCGAGAGGCGCATCATGTAGAATTCCCAGGCTGTGGGGGGTTGTTCCATCTTGAGGGCTTCGCGGGGATGGCGGATTAGGTGGGCGGGGAGGTTGTTGTTCTCGTTCTGTTGTTGTCCGTAACCGTAACCGGTTTGGGGGGCAGTCTTGGTGGGCTTGGAGTTCTCGACTAGGTAGACGGGCGCATAAGCACCGGCGCCGAGTTCCTTCTTGATGGTGTACTGGGTGCTGGGATTGCCAGGGAGCTGCAGCATGATAGGATGCGGCTCGTTCAGGGAATCGCGCTTGTCGGCTGAGGTGCTCTTCCTACCGCGCTTACTAGCCGCGGACTGGGCTTGAGCGAACTTGCGGATCTCGGCGCCCTTGCGGAACTTCTCATGGCGGTGGTCGTAGAAGCCCTCGTACGAGGTGAGGGGAGGGTGAATGTTGGCCAGGATCTTCTTGCGATTGAGGTCGTCGACGGGGTTGCACTGCAGCTCTTTGATGATAGGACCTGGAAGCCTGTGCGCGAGGGGAGAGACCGCTCTGTGTGCCAAAGGTGATGTAGTGACTGACTTTACGGCGAGAGGGGATCTGGCCGCAGCTGGTTGGTCATGAAAGACCGGAATTGGGGAGAACTTCTTTTGCGGTTCCTCCTCTTCCTCATCTTCCTCAGGGATCTCACGCAGCGGACTGCTCTCCGGCTCGAGCATATCCTCATCTTCATTCTCAGAATATTTGCCTTCCTCCTCTTCACCATCCACTGACATGTCATCCCTCATATCATGATCCAGGCCCGGTGCCTTAGACGGGGTCTTGGTGAGAATAGGGTGATGCATATTTGGGTGGTGATACGTGACGTCGAGCGACGAGAACTCGGTCCTTTCTGTGATGGGCGTCATAAAGGGCAGGCGGTTGTTAGCCACTTCTACCGGATCACGATACGGCCTCCTTGTAGGGACGTAGTCTGCGGGGGGGACTGGTACGAAGATGTTCCTCGTTCTAGGAGGGGATTCTTCTGCGGCGGGTGGGGGTTGTTGAGTGAAGGGACGTTCACCCTGACTTGGGTTTTCGTCTGGAAACCTATTGTGGTTGAGTTGTGAATGAGAGGTTTCAGGTTGGCCGTTGAGTTCTTCGTCCAAAACATCCGTCATCTCATGGTCCTCGTCCCCACCGCCCTGGTAATTTGGAATGTGTTTTCGCGCTGTGAAGTCGGACCACTCGCTCTTAACGTCGTCGTCCTCGTCTGCAACATCCGTTTCTTCGACAGCCTCTACAACTGTGGTCTCATCTCCCGCTTCACTGGTCGCAAGGTTTCTGGAGGTGTCGTCCACACCGCAAGTATAGTCATCCGAATCGTAGCGATTCTCATCGTCGCTCAAACTGGGGTTTGCTGCAGGTTTAAGCGGAGCGTTGAAGATGTCGTAGATATCATCTGTTGCTGCCTTCGTGTGCAGTGTCATGGTCGGTTCTGATGACGATCCTCTCTTCTTCATCTTTGGCCCAGACGGAGAGTCCAGCTTGGCTTTGACTATGGTTGTCCGTTAGCAAGTCTTACGTTTTGTTTGCTGGAAAAGTGAGTGCATACTGATCTGTGTCTCGTTCACCTCGATCACCTTTTTCTTCTTGGCGCTCCTGCCAGCCTTGTGTTCGGGGTAAATGGGCTTCCCATTTTCGTCCAGTTTCAAAACATCATGGTAGGCCACAATTTTCGTCGACGCCATCTCAAGCGTCAAGTCTTCCATGTTTTCGTCCCTTTTTGGAGTCAACATCGCATCGAGCGGTCGCTTCCTTCTCTCGTCCTCCCATACCACATCTAGCCAACCTCTTCGAGCAGCCCAGATCTCTTCGAAACTCAACTCCGTACCGGGCTCATCGGGCGTAGGGTAGATCACTCTAAGGTCGACGAATACCCGCTCCCGCTTACCCGTTACCGGATTCACCGTCACCTGGGACTGAGAATGGTGTATTGGAATATGTGATTGAGAAAGTTGTTGCTTGTTCATCATCATCATAGGATTCGTAGTCTTGGTCTGTAAAATAACATACAAAAATGAGTGCGCCAGAACGCCGAGCGCACCACCCATCGTAAACAATTAGTCCTATTCTTGATCAACATCGGTTTTAAGGAGAGGAAAGGAGTTAGAGGGGGGTTAAGGGGACATAGAACTTACCGTATCCCTGAACACCTGCATCTTCTGCGCAGGTTTCTTTCCACCAGCCTTGAGCACCTCGCCGGCCCACGGCTTCGGCTCCATGGTATTCTCTTTCTTCCGATCGGACAAGCTCCCAATACTATCCCATCCCTTCGAACCAGCACCTAGAGAGCCCAGCGCCGGTTGTTGCGCAGCCGCATCGGCATCCGAAAAGATAGCCAGCTTACTCTTCGGCTTCGACGGTCCTGCAGCTGCTCCCCCAACGCCCATATTCGGTCTCGGCGCCTGCGAATCGCGAGGCAACCTCTCCACGCCCGCCGCCATGAACGGATCCGACTTGACGCCCAGCGCCTTTCTGACTACCGGCAGCACAGGAACGCTATTATTCGGATCCTCAGCACCCTCGGGCAACGCCGCGCGTCGTTGCTCAAACTCGCTAAACTTCCTCACTAGCCTTGATACCGGCCTAGCCTCCTTCTCAATGCCCATCTTGTAAACCTCCTCGGCCTGCGCCCATCGACCCTCGCCCTCCAGGTACGCCGCAAACTCCTCGTAGTACAGCGCCAGCTGGTCGCCGATCTGGTGTCTCGAGAGAAAGACGAATGCCTCGCGGGGCGCATCGCTGAACATGCGAATGTAGTGCAGCCACATCTTCAGGTAGCGCGCATCGTTGCGGTACTGGGCGCTGCCGACAAAGGCGCGGGTGGCGCGCTCGAGCAGCAGATGCAGTTGCGACTGCGGTGTGGCCGAGGCGGACGGGTAGGCGTCGAGAGTCCAGCGGACGTAGCGGTCGTAGATGTCGAGGGGGTCATCTTGCTCTTCGGGGTTGAAGGCGGCAAGCTCGGCTTCGTATTCGGCGCGGATGGCGTCGTTGACGGACTTGACTTCGGTAGGGTTCGGGGTGGGTGTTAGTTGTGGTGCGAGCGCTTGCCTAGAGCTGCTAACGCCATGTGAAGGGGAGAAGAGTTCTGCGAGTTTGCGGGCGGAGCGACCGCTAGGGAGGGCTTGGATATTCTCTTTGTGGGATTCGATAATGTCGAAGTTGACGGAGTCATCTTGGGGCGCCATCTTGTCTGACGTCTCTGTTGTTGCGTGTAAGAAGGCGGAGTCGTCCGTGCTCGTGGAAGTTTCGATCACTCAATTTCTGGGATGCGATAATGTCAAAGGGCGCGGAGCCAGCAATATGATGTTGTTGTTGTTTTCTCGCGTTAATAAGGTTCCGCGATCGGGAAAGTGTGTCGCTTGTTCGTTGTCGCTATAGTTGACCTTCTCTCACCAATTCATTTGGGAGACGCGATGGGGAGGGACGTGTTTGAGTCCGTACAGTATGAAGAAGCGACGACCTTTGCGATCTAGACCATGCTGAATTGGGTTGAAGGGAGAGGGGCATGTGGATTTTCTTCGCTTGTTGATTCACCCTAACCAAACAATCATGCAAGTCACCATAGCAACCGCGCGGGCAGCTGGCAAGCATTTTTGGCAGCGGCTTCCATCTGCGCAGTGTGTGCCGGCAGGCAGGAACTTCCTGCAGGGACTGAGAAAGCGGGGTTCAAAATCGCATGCCAATGGGGCTGGTGAAATCTTCAGCCACATCTCTTCTCACCGCCCCGGTTCAACGGTCGCCGCGACTCGGGATCATCACGATGGATCGATGGATCAAGCGCACGTCATTCTAGAAACCCTCGTCCAGGATTCGGCTTGTCCATCAAGGTGTCCGGGGCAACACGGGCGAGCGGGGTTTGTTTACGGGGCTGAGGCCGTTGTTGTTTGTTCCTGTTCGACAGGCGGGGCTCTTCGATATAAGCGGCCATGAATAACCGAAAATCGGCTAGACATCGATAGACTCTACGAAAAGTCGCAATTACAACATGCTTTTCTACGTGCCTAATTCAGCTTCTCAGGACGCAAACGATCAGTGAGATCTTGACCTCCTTCGGAAAACAGCGGTGATAGCCTCTAGCGGACCTGACAAGAAGGCACTACTGTAACAGGGGTGCCGTGTTGGTACCGGTAGCCCGGAGCGGGCCGGGAATGGGAACGGGGAATCGCGGGGAAAGGGGAGAGACAGACGTCCAACACTACCGATCCATGTCATAAACTTGCATATGGTTCCTGCCAACGCATATGGGGTAAAAGAAACTTGGTATTGATCATTAAAATTCTATGTCATTCCGCCATTTTCATTAGCCATACCCGTGTCCTTTGGTCATCCGAGGTAACACGTGTCGATCAACCGGTCACCCCTAGAGCCCTTCCCAGGTTCCGATTCCATCCGAACGGGTCCCCATCAGCATACAACCACTTAGAGCTCAACAGCCTTGCGGAAGTTCTCGCCGGCATAGATGGCGTTGTCGCCAAGCTCCTCCTCGATGCGGAGGATCTGGTTGAGCTTGGCAAGACGCTCGGAACGGGCAGGAGCACCGGTCTTGATCTGGCCAGAGCGGATACCAACGACAATGTCGGCAATGGTGACATCCTCGGTCTCACCGGAGCGGTGAGAGACCATGACACCCCAGCCATCGGCGTAGGAGTCCTTGGCAGCCTGGATGGACTCGGAAAGGGTACCGATCTGGTTGACCTTGAGGAGGAGGGCGTTGGCAGCCTTGAGCTCGATGGCCTTCTTGATGCGGAGGGGGTTGGTGACGGTCAAGTCATCAGCAACGATCTGGATGTCCTGGGTCTTGTAGAAGTAGCTCCAGGCCTCCCAGTCATCCTCAGCGAAGGGATCCTCGATGGAGACGATGGGGTACTTCTTGCAGAGCTCGGAGTAGAGGTTGGCGAGCTGCTCATAGGTGAGCCACTTGGAGGGGTCGGACTCGGGGTTCTTGAAGTCGAGGTCGTACTTCTTGACGTCCTCCTTGTAGAACTCGCTGGAAGCGACATCCATGGCGATCTTGACCTGGCCAGTGTAGCCGGCCTTCTCGATGGCCTCGGTGATAAGGTCGAGGGCCTCCTCGGGGTTCTGAATATCGGGAGCGACACCACCCTCGTCACCGACATTGCCAGCGGACTGGCCGTACTTCTTCTTGGCGAGGCTCTTGAGGATCTGGTACACCTCAGCACCCTGGCGGAGGGCCTCGGAGAAGGAAGGAGCGGCGGAGGGGACGATCATGAACTCCTGGAAGGCGAGACGGCCACCAGCGTGGGAACTGTCGCATCGTTAGTTGACTGCTTTGCAACCGAAGGGTTGGGGATTCAGACATACCCGCCGTTGAGGACGTTCATGAAGGGAACGGGAAGGACATAGGGCTTCTTGGTGCCAGCAAGATCGGAGATGTGAGCATAGAGGGGAACGCCCTTCTCAGCAGCACCGGCCTTGGCAACGGCGAGCGAGACGCCGAGGATGGCGTTGGCGCCGAGCTTGGTCTTGTTGGGGGTGCCATCGAGGTTGATGAGGAACTCGTCAACCTTGGACTGGTCCTTGACGTCAATGTTCTCGTTGATGAGAGCGGCTCCGATGACCTCGTTCACGTTCTTTACGGCCTGGAGAACACCCTTGCCAGCCCACTTGGTCTTGTCACCATCGCGGAGCTCGCAAGCCTCGTGCTGGCCTGTTGAAGGTTGTTGTTAGTATGGTGTACATGTCTATCGAAGAGTGAATGAGGGAGTGTCGGTTTGACGTACCAGTGGAGGCACCAGAGGGGACAATGGCGCGGTGAAGGCCGAGCTCAGTAACAACGTCAACCTCAACGGTCGGGTTGCCACGAGAGTCGTAGACGTAGCGAGCGTGGATCTTGGAGATGGGCATTTTGAATCTGTTGATAGCTTGATGTTAGCTTTGTATACTTGTTGATGTGACCGTTGAGAACGCGACAATGCTTTTAAAGGAAAAGGCACACCAGTGAACTTGGTGGGGTAGTACAAACTGTTTGTTGCTGCGACAGGATGAAGGTGAGGAGGAGGTTGGAGGAAAGGTTCAAGATGAAGAGAGGATGACGGGACGGCTTTATTAGATGATTCTGCTCAACTATGAGCTGAGATGAGAAGGGTCACAGCTGGAAATATCCCGCAGGACAAGAATATTCTGACGAGTCGAACCAAGCCTCGTCGAGGAGCAACAGGATGGCGGGGCTGTATCAGACTCGAGCGGTGTCGGAGGACATCACCATCATAAGGGGATCAGGGCTGACTGAAGTAGAAGTGAAGCAATGCGGGATAGGCACTTACAGGTTGGTATGTCTGGTATGGACAAAAGGTGGTGATAGTTTCGAGAAGGAGAAGAGAGGAGAGAAGTGGGAGAGAGCAGGATATTAAATCTGGACGAGGCCTGGCGACGGCAAGAGCTTTCGGTGTCTTCGACAAGCTGGAAGATGAGAGGACGCAATTGAGGGCGGGGAGGTGGGGTGATCCTCGCAAGTAGAGGGAACGCCCCTCCTGTTAATCAATGCCAAGCCTCCATGTCGTCTTGCTGTACCCTTGCTGGCGTCTGCAGCTAGGGAGCTCTTCCTGGTAACAGGAGCTTGCGCAGGGTACGTACCGGATACCTGGCCACCTAATCCTGACGCAGTGCTGGTCCGTGACTGAGAGAAACTCTCAAAAGCTGCAGCTGCAGAGCGAGGTGGGCACCTTTTTCTCATTTGGCGGATTGCTGTCGACGTCCATTGAGAGCGAGGGACGCATAATCAGCGGCGAGCGAGACACCTGCACCGCACTGCGATGAGACAAGTTGAAGTGTTGCAGACGATGAGGTGAAGAAGAAGAACCTTGCAAGCCTTGACAGCTTCGCCTACAATTGCCATCCAGTAACTGCTCCCACTTGGCTGAAGGCATTCGGTGCCATTGGCGGACCACCCACGGGAGGCCACCCCTCTCCGTCTATCCTCCGTCTGGACTCCTACGCGAATCCGTCGTCGGCCCTTTCCTGGCCAAGACCCTGGCATTTTGCATTTCACAATGTCAACCGGATGACAAACGGACAGACTCGAAACACCAGAGACAGATGTCTCGAGACGGATGGGGCGAAAGTGTATTTTTCGTTTCACTCGATGGCAGGCTGTTGTGATGAGTCGACGGGAGCCCGTACTACGACCATGAGCCTCTGATTCTGGCGCGGTCTCAACAAAAGGGCCAAGACATCCAACTTTTGGGCGACGGAGGATGGCCGGTCTGACAGACCTCTTCATTGCTGAGGATTATCTCACGATGCAAACCTTTTTGCTGTCTTATTACAGTAGGGCAACCTCCTCAATTATGAGAGCTGTTTGGTGCCGGCGCCTATCTCCGAACGTCATATGCGTCTAAGGTCTGGCGCCGTGAGCTAAAAGTCAATGGACTCCTCCGAACCCTCCACATCCCGGTGCTTCTGTCGGCCAAAAACGAAGCTACCCCGCCGTGTCCGCAGAAGATTCGGGAAGGTTTGCGGTCCGGAAGCCCTGAACACCGCCAACGCCCAAGCCTCCGTTAGCCGGCCAGGGCGGAGCAGCTGCCGATAACATATAAATCCCGTCCCCGGCCACGTTCGGTGGAATTCAAGCTATCACGGATCGATCGGCCCAGCTGAACGCGTGTAAAGAGGTTCAAGGCCCGGTAGTTCCAGTATCTAACGTTTGCCGTATGGATCCTTGATCGATGGAGCCAAACTCCGTCACCAGGCTCCTCCGTGGGGGATTCTGTTATCAATGGCAATTTCACCCCACGCTGACGACTTTTTGGCTGTGCATCATCTTTGCCTCCTCTTTGCTGGCGGCTCATTCTCATCATCCAGTCGAGTCTTTCACCAGCCTCGGAACAAAAGCTGACAAGTTTGAAAGTTCATAAACTGTTGCGACTTGAGGTTCAAAGCATCCCAACCACTCCGGTCAGAGACCCAGCTAGGACTCTTCAAAGCATGGCATCCAACATAATATAATTCTCGTGCGTCTGCTTCTTTTCATCTGGCTCTCTCAGGTCTGTAAGTTCGTTTCTTATACATGTCATTTTGGTTCAAAGAGGCGAGCTCGCTTGTCTTACAACAATCCGTGGTCATTTCTAGGTTTGATCTAGAACGCGGTTGCTTGCTGTCAAAAGTCAAAGTTGACTGGAGACAACGCACTGCAACGTCTTGTTGATTGCTTCCCGTTGCCGATTTGACCGATCGAGCCCTATCCAGGACCCTGCATCTTTGACATTGATATTGACACAATGGCATTGCAATGCAAAGGTATGCTTCACTTCAGACTCCTCGACTTACATATTCCCGCCGCCGCATAACGCACAATTGAGGAGGCGTTACATTCGACCATCATTGTGTGACCGAATTCAACTTCATGAAACATGGTCAAAACGGCGATTGTCAATGGAAAAGAAACACCAGTGTGTTTGGGGCAGTTGCTGGCTACAGTCGGCTGAGCTTCCAGACCGCCTGCCAAATCGAGCATAATGCCGTCTATTCAACTCGCAAAGTGACATCGCCAGAGCCAACCAATGTTGCGCTGTTCAGGGGACGTCAAGCGCCCCAGGCACCTCAACCCGTAGTCGGCAGGTGGCGTGGAGGGGCTTCGAGGGGTTTCCTCCAATCACTCAAAGGCAGGGATTGCCGGCGCCCGTGCCTCACAAAAAAATGTTAACGCGACCCTTGCTGTGCGTCC
Source organism: Neurospora sp. CHS-2018c (assembly GCA_009806235.1). Classification (NCBI taxonomy): domain Eukaryota; kingdom Fungi; phylum Ascomycota; class Sordariomycetes; order Sordariales; family Sordariaceae; genus Neurospora; species Neurospora sp. CHS-2018c. Next base: position 478,818 of record RAPC01000015.1, read on the forward strand.
TCACCACTGCCTGCAAACGTCCGTCTCGTTCTGTGCGGTCATCTCATTCTGCGGCTGTTGTGCGCTATACTATACGTAACCGGGCTGTTTGGCAGAACGATAACGCAGCCGGTTCCACTGTACTTATAAGGCCATTCTTTCTTCTTCTTTTGTTTACATTGTTGGTCATCATGATTCGCAATTGTCTCTCTCTTCGGCCTGCTTGTCAAGGAGCACGAAGTGTTCTGCCTCGATCCAAGACTTCACTTTTGGGAACTCACCAAGCCACGACCAGATTGGCCGCCTCACTGTAAGCCTAGCCCGCCAACCCAAGAAAGACCACCTGAACTATTTAGCGACGGAAATGGAAGCTGGCCTGTCCGGGGGGAGATCTGGCGAGAACTGGGACCCACGCACGCACCGTCATGAGCGGAGGGATCAAAGTGGACGATGTTCCAGTGACATCTGGACACACTGACAGCCGCGGATAGTCAAGGGGCCAAGGGGACCTCCAATAAAGGCAGTCCAATGGAATTCAAGCGCTGATATAAGATAATCCCCCCGCAGTTATACCTCGACCTCCTCCCCAGGACCATCACGCTTCTACTCTGTTGCCTCTACTTCTGCTTCGCCATTGACCCCCCGTCAACGTCTTTCAGCAACCCGATCAATCCGTCCTCGTCGCAACCAAACACCCGTCCGCTACTGTTCGTATCGCAACCACAAGATGTGCAGGACACACGCCCAAGCCGATGTGGCAAGTGGGGTCAACATCCAGGGCCGCGAGCTTCTCCCCACAAACGTCATCCCCAGACACTACCACCTCACCCTCGAGCCCGACTTCCAGAAGTTCACCTTCGATGGTACCGTTGTCATCGACCTCGATGTCGAGGAGGACTCCAAGTCCATCTCCCTTCACACCCTAGAGATTGACATTCACAATGCCAAGATCACCTCTGGTGGTCAGACTGTTAGGTCAGCAAGCTCACCTCCCCGCCCCCGTGGTATTGTTTACTTGCTGTGTTTACTTTGCCCCTGCATTGATCCTATGGCTACGACAAGCTAACTCTTTGCCAACAGCTCGTCGCCCAAGGTATCTTACAACGAGACCACTCAGGTCTCTACCTTCGGCTTCGACAATGCCGTCAGCAAGGGCGCCAAGGCGCAGCTCGAGATACAGTTCACTGGCCAGCTCAATGACAAGATGGCCGGTTTCTACAGGTCGACCTACAACAACCCCGATGGCACACAAGGTCTCTTGGCCGTCAGTCAGATGGAGCCTACCGATGCTCGCCGCGCATTCCCCTGCTTCGACGAGCCTTCCTTGAAGGCCGAATTCACCGTCACCCTCGTCGCCGACAAGAAGTTGACCTGCCTCAGCAACATGGATGTTGCTTCCGAGTCTGAGGTTAAGGATGGCAAGAAGGCCGTTACCTTCAACAAGTCGCCCCTCATGTCTACATACCTCATCGCCTTTGTCGTCGGTGAGCTCAACTACATCGAGACCAACGACTTCCGTGTCCCCGTTCGCGTCTATGCTCCTCCTGGACAGAACATCGAGCATGGTCGCTTCTCGCTCGACCTTGCTGCCAAGACCCTCGCTTTCTACGAGAAGGTCTTCGGTATCGAGTTCCCTCTCCCCAAGATGGACCAGATCGCCATTCCCGACTTCGCTCAGGGTGCCATGGAGAACTGGGGTCTTGTCACATACAGAGTTGTTGACCTCCTCTTGGACGAGAAGGTCAGCGGTGCTGCTACCAAGGAGCGCGTCGCCGAGGTTGTCCAGCATGAGCTTGCTCATCAGTGGTTCGGTAACCTGGTCACCATGGACTGGTGGGATGGTCTCTGGCTCAACGAGGGTTTCGCCACCTGGGCTTCTTGGTACTCTTGCAACATCTTCTACCCCGAGTGGAAGGTCTGGGAGACTTACGTTACGGACAACCTCCAGCGTGCTCTCGCCCTTGATTCCCTCAGGAGCTCCCACCCCATTGAGGTTCCTGTCAAGCGCGCCGACGAGATCAACCAGATCTTCGATGCCATTTCTTACTCCAAGGGCTCTTGCGTTCTGCGCATGATTTCCACCTACCTCGGGGAGGATGTCTTCTTGGAGGGTGTCAGACGTTACCTCAAGAAGCACGCCTACGGCAACACTCAGACTGGTGATCTCTGGGCTGCTCTTGGCGATGCCAGCGGAAAGAGCGTCGAGGAGGTTATGGATGTGTGGACCAAGCACGTCGGCTATCCCGTCGTTACCGTTACCGAGAAAGACGAGAAGACCATCCAGGTCAAGCAGAACCGTTTCCTCCGTACTGGTGACGTCAAGCCTGAGGAGGACAAGGTCATCTTCCCTGTTTTCCTCGGCCTCCGCTCCAAGGATGGCATTGATGAGAGCCTTACCCTTGACAAGCGTGAGGATAGTTTCGAGGTTCCCAGCACCGAGTTCTTCAAGCTCAACGCGAACCACACCGGTCTCTACCGTACCTCTTACACTCCTGAGCGCCTTGTGAAGCTCGGTGAGGCGGCCAAGAAGGGTCTCCTCAGTGTTGAGGACAGAGCTGGTATGATTGCCGATGCCGGTGCCCTTGCTTCTTCGGGTTACCAGAAAACCTCTGGTGTCCTGAACCTTCTCAAGGCATTCGACACTGAGACGGAGTTCATTGTCTGGAGCGAGATCATCTCTCGCGTTGCTGCTGTACAGGCTGCTTGGATCTTTGAGGACAAGGCTGTTCGCGATGGCCTTGAGGCTTTCCAGCGTGAGCTTGTTAGCGCCAGGGCTCACGAGATGGGCTGGGAGTTCTCTGAGAGCGATGGTCACATTGAGCAGCAATTCAAGGCCATGCTCTTCGGCAATGCCGGTCTCTGCGGCGATGAGAAGATCATCGCTGCCGCTAAGGAGATGTTCAAGAAGTTCATTGCTGGCGACAAGTCGGCCATCCACCCCAACATTCGTGGCAGCGTCTTCAGCATAGTCTTGAAGTACGGTGGCAAGGAGGAGGTAAGTTTGGTATATCCGAAGAACCCGTAAATATTCGGTGCTAATCAGTTTTTTTTTAGTATGATGCCATTCTCAACTTCTACCGTACGTCCACCAACAGCGATGAGCGCAACACCGCTCTCCGCTGCCTCGGCCGCGCCCAGAGCCCCGAGCTCATCAAGCGGACCCTCGACCTTCTCTTCAGCGGTGAGATCAAGGACCAGGATGTGTACATGCCCACTGCTGGCCTTCGCAGCCACCCTGAGGGTATTGAGGCGCTCTTCACCTGGATGACTGAGAACTGGGATGAGCTCGTCAAGAGGTTCCCTCCTCAGTTGTCGATGCTCGGAACCCTTGTTAGCATCTTCACTTCCAGCTTCACCAAGAGGGAGCAGTTGGCCAAGGTTGAGAAGTTCTTCGAGGGCAAGAACACCAACGGCTTCGAAATGTCTCTGGCCCAGAGCTTGGATGCTATCCGCTCCAAGGTTGCGTGGGTTGAGCGTGACGGCGAGGATGTTGCCAAGTGGGTGAAGGACAACAAGTACAGTGCGTAAAGACGGCAAAGTCACTGAGAGGGTTGATGAAGGGCAAAAGCGTGTCTGACTTTTGATGGCCAGGTTCCTCGGATTTTGGAACACCATTAGGGATGAGGTATGTGCATAAGCTTTGAATAGGCAAGGAGTCATGAAACAGCATAACAAAGGCCATGTGTTTGGGGGGGGCAGGTTTGAAAATACCATGATTGTACAATACATGCAATATAAGCGACAACTTACCAATGTGAGGTTGGTGAAGCATCAAGTCGACTTTAACAGTTGCATATTCTCATGATTTATCGCCGACTAAATTCGTGGCAAATGGTTTATTTTGAGGAGTTAAATGCGATCACCACGGTATAACTGTATCAATGATGAACGTTGTCTACGTGCGTAGACCATATTGCTGCCAGGCAAAGCACACTTGAACCAACTGCTGTTGCTTTCCCCAATCTTGGTGAGCACAATTTTTGTTAGTTTGATACAAGTGGGTCCCGACCTCTCGCCTACATTTACAAAACATTTTCTTCACTTTTTGCCACGGTCTCATGAGGCCAAAATTGAGAAACTCGCATTCTTCGACAGAGCAAACAACACAACAGCTTGACACCTGGGTGGGAATTTTGTCAAGATGGCGAAGGATAAAAAGGGGAAAAACGAGTCCAAAAAGGCCAAGTTGGCCGAAAAGAAGCAGAAGCAAGAGAAGAAGGCCGAGAAGAAGGCCAAGGTGAAATCTGCAAAGGTCGAGGGCAGCGACGCCGAGGATGTCGATCTCGATGCCGTTCTCGAGGAGTACAAGAAGCAGCAGGAGCAGTTCCTCAAGGTCACCGAAAATGTCGTCGAGGATCCCCCGCGCGCCCGCGCCGCCTCTACCCTGATGGCCAGCCCCTCCAACAGCAACCAACTCCTCCTCTTCGGCGGCGAGTACTTCAACGGCGCCCTGGCTACCTTCTTCAACGACCTGATGGTCTACTACATCGACCGGGACGAATGGCGCTGCGTCACCTCGCCCAACGCTCCGCTGCCGCGGTCTGGCCACGCCTGGACCCGCGGTGGAAACGACAGTACCGGCATCTACCTCTTCGGCGGCGAGTTCTCGTCCCCCAAGCAGGGGACCTTCTACCACTACAACGACTTCTGGCGCCTCGACCCGTCCACCCGCGAGTGGGCACGCATCGAAACCAAGGGCAAGACCCCGCCCGCCAGGTCGGGACACAGAATGACCTACTACAAGAACTACATCATTTTGTTTGGCGGCTTCCAGGACACGGCAAACCAGACAAAGTACCTCCAGGACCTGTGGCTGTACGACACCCAGAACTTTGTCTGGCACTCCATCACCCCGCCGCCGGCGCAGCTGAAGCCGGACGCGCGGTCGAGCTTTACTTTCCTCCCGCACGACCAGGGCGCCGTTCTCTACGGCGGGTACTCGCGCGTGAAGGCGACGGTGGCGGCTGGCAAGCAGACTAAGCAGGGCGGTGGTGCGGGCGGTTCCAAGAATATCTTGAAGCCCATGATCCACCAGGACTGCTTTTTCTTGAGGATCACCCAGCCGTCCGCTGATGCGCCGCCCAACACTGCGCCCACGGTCAGGTGGGAGAAGCGCAAGAAGCCCGCCAACACGCCGAGCCCGACGCGGGCGGGCGCCACCATGGCCTACCACAAGGGCCGCGGTATCATGTTTGGTGGCGTGCACGATGTGGAGGAGAGCGAGGAGGGTATGGAGAGCGAGTTTTTCAACCAGCTGTTTGCGTGGAACATTGAGCGCAACCGGTTCTTCCCGATGGGGCTGAAGAAGGCTAGGGCACCAGGGAAAAAGGCTGGTGCTGGAAATGGTGAGGGAAGGGAGAGGGTGGGAAGGAGGGATAGGGCGAAGCAGAATGAGGAGGAATTGCTCAGGCAGCTGGCGGCGCTGCAGGCGGGCGCGAAGGGCTTGGATGATGCGGATGAGATGGAGATCGATGCCATTCTGAAGAAGCAGAGGGGCGAGGAAGAGGAGGAGGAGAAGGACGAGAAGAGGAAGGTCAGGGATATGCCGGTGTCGATGGAGATGCCGCACCCGAGATTCAACGCGCAGTTTGCGGTGCAGGATGATGTGCTGTATATCTACGGCGGCACGTTTGAGAAGGGCGATCGCGAGTTTACGCTGGATGATATGTATGCGATCGATTTGGGCAAGATGGATGGCTGCAAGGAGATCTTCAAGAGGGAGGGCGATGATTGGATTGTGAGTCGATCTCTACTTAGCTCCACGGAGGCTGGATTACTGACAAAGCGTTGTAGGAATCCGAGGACGATGACGATGAGGACGATGATGAAGAGGAGGACTCGGATGAAGAGGCAGATGATGAAGAGGATGCGATGGAGGTTGATGACAAGAAGGCCAAGTTTACCCCCAGCGAGAGGAAGAAGAAGAAGGCCAAGGAGGGCGAGGAGACCCCCGTCGCCGATACTGCTCCCACTACTGCGGCTCCCGAAGAAGAGGAGGAGAGCGAGGAGACTAGGGTTGATGACGGCCTGCCGCATCCTAGAGTACGTTTCACATTATGTTTTCTTCATTTTGAATCACCGCTAACACAAAAACAACAGCCCTTCGAATCCCGCCGCGACTTCTTCCAGCGTACCTCGGCCGAGTGGCAGGAGATTCTCATGACCAACCTCCGCTGGACGGGTATCCAGCCCGAGTCGCTTGCCGTTAAGGAGATCAAGACCAAGGCGTTCGAGCTCAGCGAGGAGAAGTGGTGGGATTGCAGAGAGGAGATTACCGCGCTCGAGGACGAGCAGGAGGCTGCGGGCATTGGTGAGGTGGTTTCGCTTGCGGATAAGGCGGGCGCTGGTGGTAGTGCTGGTGCTGGTGGCGCTGGAAGGAGGAGGTAAAATCAACAATGAAGACACAAAAGGGGTTTGGGTTTGGGAGTGATGAGACAAGAGATATACCCTGCTTTTACGGCTGCTGTTTATCTACCATGTAGGAACAGTCAATTCAAAAAGCAAAGCAAGATGAAGTCAAACCCGATGTTGAGCAATGAATGTCATGATCTATCACCATGTTGTGTTATTTTGGTGTTGCTGTGGATAAAAGGGCTGAAGCTAGTACCAAAAGGGCAATATTTGAGGGCTGTCAGTGAACATGTGACTGGGCGTTTGCCCCTCAACGCGAACCCTACCGCTTCTCGTCAACCAGACGCGGTGGCAACGAAGGGGGGGGGGGGGGCTTTTCAGAACCTCTTCACTTTCCATCTGCAACATCTTCCACACGCCTTCCGATTAGTGCGTTACGGGGAGATCACATCTTCTACCAATTCAAATCATTTTGGAGCTAGAAAATAGCCAAACCGCACGACCCGATTCACGGCGCATCCCCCCCACGATACAGTTCTTTTCTGAGAACCTTGACGACTGCGCAACCACCGAGCACATCCACCACCATTCGAGCCTTTGAGTTCGCAGCTACACGCCCACGATGCCTCTCGGCATTCAGCGCATCAACGCCAAAAAGTCGCATCCCAATGACCGAATAATATTCATCAAGCCGCTCAAAGGGCCAGACGAAGCCATAGCGCAAGACTTTCTAGAGAGGATAGCAGCGCAATGCCGTACGTCTACCCTTCTGTCCCCAACCCTCTATTTATTCACAACTTTCGTATTAACAAGATTCCCCGTCCCCAGTCCCCATAACGAAAACCAACCACCTTTCCATCACCTCCCTCGAAGAGTATGAACCCAACCGCGAGTTCGTCGGCCGCAACTTCAACGCCGGCGAAGTCATCCAGCTCGTCCTCAAGTCCCTTTCGGGGCACTGGCTGCCCTTCAACTACGTGCAAATGGTCATGATGCATGAGCTCGCCCACTGCAAGCAGATGAACCACTCGCGCGCCTTCTGGGCCGTGCGCAACGCCTACGCCGACGAGATGCGTCTTCTCTGGGGGAGGGGGTACACGGGCGAGGGGCTATGGGGTCGTGGAGCGTTGTTGGCGACGGGCGAGTGGGAGAGGAATACGGTGCAGCCTGGCGAAGGGCTGCCGGAACATTTGTGTGGTGGGACGTATAGGAGTCGCGGGAGGAAGAGGAAGGCTCCTAAACCCAAGTTATCGTATAAGGAGCAGAAGGAAAGGAGGATTTTGAAGAAGTTTGGGGCGAATGGGGTTAAGTTGGGGGAGGATGAGAAGGTCAAGAAGGAGTTGGAGGGAGGGAAGAAGGTGGCGGCGAAGCCGAGGGTGGCGGGCAGTGCGAGGGGGAGGGAATTGAGGGCTGCGGCGGCGTTGGCGAGGTTTGAGGGGCTTAAGAAGGAGAAGGAGGAAGAGGAGAAGGTTAAGAAGGAGGAGATCGATGAGGATGAGACGGCTAGCGAGGCGGAGAGCGATGAGTATGAAGATGAAGACGATCAGGATGGCGTGGCTGCTGTGGATATCAACGGGAAGAAGTTGCTGGATGGTAAGGGAAGGGGGATGATCAAGGTCTGTGAGGATGAGAATCATGACGATCAGGACGCGCAGCGGGAGTTGAGGGAGTTGATGGGTTTCAATGACGGTGCAAGGAGTTCAACACCTCGGGGCCCTGCGATTAAGCCCGAACCATCATCGACGGATACCGGGATACCGGAGAATATTATCCAAGCTCCGGATACATCGCAAAAGAACAGAAAAGAGAATTCGGGGGGAGATACGAGACAGAAGGTCACACAGATCCGATCCACCGTTCGAAGTACGAACACCAACCACCATCCCTCCACGACAACAGAGAAACCCCCAGGGCTCAAACCCGAACCAAATCGCCCACTACAAAAGAAAGAAAACACACCCTTCTCATCATTACCAAAGTCTACCTCCGAAGCCGAACCAAAACGTCCATCATCGAGAACCTGCCCAATCTGCTCCTTCGCTAACGAGCCCATCTGCATAACCTGCACGATCTGTGCCAACGTCCTTGATCCAAAGAACGTGGTAGGCTCCTGGGCATGTACCAGTCAAACATGTCAGGGGAGCCAGTACCGGAACGCTGGGGACTGTGGTGTATGTGGTGTATGTGGGGAGAGGAAGCCAGGAGGAAGTGCTGGGTGATGCATCAATCCAAGGTTGAAATGACCTTTAAGAGTATTATATCACACTTACGACCCCCCAGGTTTATCACATGCCGGATTAGTCGCTGTTGAATTGGGCCTATCTTATGTCCAAGCTTATGTGTATTGGTGGAAGCAAAAGGTATGTGGTTATTGTCCTGTTGAAGGTAACTGTCAAAAGGACTGTAATTCCAACACTCTGCCAAGTTGGGGGACGTCAGCTTAAAGATATCGATTCGAATCGGGACTAAAGACTCTGAACAAGTACTGTGCCTCACAAACACACATAGAACAACCCAAAGGGAAAGGCGAAGCACCATGCCAAGTTACATCATACGCAACGACTTTGTGTAACTGAGATTTGACACTCCCGCAACACTGTGGCACAGCACTCGAACAATATCCCTATATGGTTCAAGATGATTTCCTTCCCGTCCAGGTTGTCAATGTCAATGTTTCCTTATCCGACTTCACCGATCATGTTGCATACTTTCGAAACATCAATGGTCAATGACAAAAAACCAGTATATCAACCATCATGACCCATCATCCCTCCCTCATCCCTCCTCTTCCAGCATCATCCTGTCATCATCATCAGCTCACTTCATCACAGTCACCCTCTCTTCAGACTGACAAACACCAAACCAAAATGAAACTGCCCCCCAACATCCCCACAGCACTCATCCTCACCTTTCTCTTCTCCCTCCAAGTTCCGCTTCGCCTCGCCGCCCCTCTGTCCCACGACAAACTTTTCCCCGGGGGCGAACCCATCGTGCCCTTAACCCTCCCACAACAAATTCGCTACGAGAGGATCGACAACGGGCGCATAGCCACTCGACATAGTAACCCTAATAGCAACAGGGACTTTCCGTCTCCCCTTCCCCATTCTTTCCCCGTTCTTCCTGGATCCCCTGTCCCTCGTACAGGTCGTTTGCAGAAGCGAAGTGGGAACTCGGACTCGTGGGATGCTGCTGCCGTCCAGCTCCAGTTGAGCCAGTTCAAAAGACATGGAGGGAATTCTGCTGCAAGACATCCACAACCACCATCACAACCTAGCGGCAGACCAGGCCGCTACCCCCGACCGTTAAAACATCTCTTCGCCCATTCTTACCACTCAAATACCGGCCGGGGCGTACTCACCGAAGCAGCCGACGATGACCTCAATCTTTTCAACGACGGGCCGCCAACACTCCTCAAAACTATTACCTTCGAACCAACAATTACCATCAACAGCACGAGCATACAGAGACTTGGTCCAGGGGCGGGGTCCTATCTTGCTGCTATGAATATAGGTGGTGCGTCTCCACGACCACGGGAAGGAGGAGCTGGTAATTGGGAGAACGAGAAGGAGGCGAGTTCTTTTACCAGCAGACGGATTAGTAGGATTGAGAAGCGCCGGGAAATAGAAGAAAGGGAAACAACTACGACTACGGGGAGGCATGATGAGAATGAAAAGAGGGAGAAGAGGGAAGAGAGGGAAGATAGTAGGGCTGGAAAGGGAAGTAAACGTCATGGACTGTATCACGAGTCTCTGACGAGCGTTGCTGCTGCTGCTGCTTGAGTTTTGATTTCGAAGAGTCATTTCTTTTGTTGTGAGATTTCAAGATGCACTGGATTACCTTGGTATATAGGGCGTTGGGTACATGACTTCGGTTAGGTCGATTCATGAACGGGTGCAGTATGATGAATATAGAGAATACATCTTCCAAAAATAGAAAGCATACACTCACAAAACTGCCATGAAACCGTACGATATTCCCACCCGTACTCCGTCCAGAACGGTTGAGCAACAATAGAAGTCCGGGAAACATATTCAATGCTAAAATAATGCTTCTCTCCCGCCCCCGCCGTCTTCCATCCCAACTGTTCAACTGGGCCATGGCCCGCAACGTGGCACTTGTAGGTATATGTATTACTTCCCGCGTCATTACTTCCGTGGCAAGCTGGTTGGATGTCGTAGCGGTCACGGGTGTCGCTCCCCCTCTGCTTTTCTCCCTTCCTCCCCCCTTCCTTCTTTCCGTGTACGCTGCTCATTCAATCCAGCTGTAAATCCACTGCTTACCTTCTTTTTTGCACATTCTTTTGGTTGCTGTTCTGTTATGCGTTGCTGTCAATCCAAATGAAGGTAATGATATTTTGATGTGTTCAGACTTTGGATATCGTTAGATGGAGACGAGTGTCGGACTGGGCGTTACCAAGGATTATTATGTTTATTGATCGTGCGACTAGTTCTCCCGGTGTTCAACATAGGAGTCACAATCGGAAGCAGAACTGGCCATCTGCCCAAGGGCCACTGATTTGGAGTCATGGATATCTCTAGCCATATTCTAAACATACAATCGCTCTCTACAGCAACTCCAATCTCCCAACTGCTAACATGAAGATGGGTCGGATAAGACATTGTAGAACTTTCAACCAAGGAGAAAGGCTATGCGATTGTCAAAGCAACGGCATGCCCTCTCCAGTAATAATCTTTGAAAGATCTGAGACGGTCATAGACCGCGTGTTGAGCCGGCCCGATACAGCCAATACATCCATCAGGGGTTCGTTGAACCGGTGCATGCCACCAAGAAAGCCTGCCTTGCTGTCCTCATCCACTTACACATGCATTTCCTGAAGCCTCTGGACTGTGGCCTGGTAGTGTCACTTGATTCTCCGTCAGTTACCGGTAAGGCGGTACTCGTCGACGTATCTTTCTGTCTGATGTAGCTAGTTGTGACTGGTGAAGCCGGACAGATGTGATCACAAGCTTCTTTGCTGCGGTCTTTTGACGTGAGAGGCTCGGTCGATCGTGATCTGGGTTGGGCAAGCCGTTCTCGAATACGAGATAGCGTTCTCTTGGGTAGACGAGGATGGCGATCGCTGAGAGAGAATGAACTCCGTATTTGACAAGGTGATAGTGGACGGATAGCCTTGGCCGACCGGGAAGCTGCCACATGATTCCCTGCGGCTTGTTGCCCTGGCAGTCTCGACGACGCTGTGACAGGAGTTGAAGCTGCAGATGCGAGGATAAAGGCTTTTTCTTCTGTACACGTTCCGCAGCCTACTCCGTGCCTGTCAGAAACACTGACGGTATCTAACATAGTTGGGCTGCACCCCTTCTGAAAAGAGAACGCCGAAATTTCTGGTAGGGATGTCAGATCCAGTGTTGCGGTCTCTACGAGGATAGGTTTCTGAAGTTTCTTCAACTCCTCTTGTGCTCTAATCATGGCAGCCCTGGAAAGTTTCAGCTTCATGCTGTTACTAACCGAGTCTCGAGAGAAAAAGTCCTTATCGAGGACCGTCGTATCTTCAGTATCGGTTGCCCTTATCATTGTTGCATTGACACCAAAAGCAGGCTTTTGTGCGTCCTCCTGCGCGCTTTCGAAGGCCATATCTGGGCGGATAGACGGCGAGAAATGTTTCGGAGCTCCCCGTGTGCCACAAGAAGCACTGTAAAGACAAGGCTCACTTCTAGCCGGACTGGACGGCAGATCTGGTAATGCTTTCATGAGCTTTGGGACACTGTTTTGAAGTCGGAGCTTTTTGGCTGGCGAGACTGGTAAAGGCTGCAATATAACGGGCTCTGACCGACTGGTGGTGCAAGGTGTATCTTGGGAGAACGGCATCGAGAATCCACTAGTCCTGATCCTGGGCAGAGCGACCGTTCTCTTATGTCCAAACGGTTTAGGACTTTTGGGTCTAAGGCACTCTTCAAAACCAGGAGCTTGGTCTTGCTCGCCTTGGTTGTCTTGAGAGTCTGGTGTTAACTGAACTGCCGACATCCGTTCCCTAGGCTCTGCAGACGGCTTCGGGAAGTCTGTCGTCAATTTCGGGTTTGGCAGGTAATCATCCTCAGAAGCTGATTTTGCAGCAATGTCGAGATAATCTACAAGAGATGCAAGATCAGACAGACCCGGCTCTATCGAGAAGAACTTGCTCCGTCGCAAGTAACCACTGAATGTTGACGGAATCCTTTCCCCTGCGTTCAAGCGGAACGATTGACGCTTATCGAGGGGTTCCGAATTCGATCTGTAGAGGGAGGTTCTCGCTGACAAGGGATCTTCTGCTTGAGGTACGTGTATCGTATTGTTGCCAAAGCTTGACCTTTGGTTGTCATCTTCGCGTTCTCCCGGGTCGTCGCTCCCACCATGCAGCGTTACCCGCCTGACTTCAGACTTCGATTCTTTGTCTGGACTCTCCGCTGTTGCCACTGCTAGATCGTTCGTTTTCTCCGAGATACTAGCGTCACTATCGTGGCAACTCTTTCTCTTTCCGGTACTGGGAATAGTTGCAGCCTGCGGAGACGACATATTGGTGGCTCCGTTGACATCTTTCCTCCCTACCATGGAACCGCTAGGTGGTTCATCGTCAGGGAATCCGAATGATCCTTCTTCACCTTCATTTTCCTGAATCGAATCAGGGGTAATGTTCGACTCGTGGGTCTTTGTGGTCTTTGTTCCCGCAGAGTAATACTGAGGACTCTCGTAGTCGTCATCCGGGGGAGGATAGCGGTTCATGTCCAGGAAGGGACCAACACTGCCATCACTTAGTATCCTCGCTCTGTGCATGTTGGGTGCTCGAGTTGGAACCGGCGCCAAAGGTCCAGTCCATGCGGGATTGCCATCAGGGAAAGTATCAAAGTCCTCCGAGTAGTCGTAGTAAAATGTTCCGTTGCGCGGTCCATGAGACCCGTATCTCAAGTCAGATGAAGTACCTGAAGGCGAGCGGTACATATCGACGATCGAAGTCAAACTTGGGGTTCTCGTACTCTGGTCCGATGATTCCATTTCAAGCTGCCTACGGAGTCCTGGGCCCCAAGCAGAGGAGCCACTGGAATTCGTCCTAGCGTAGGGTCTAGGACCGGGCCTAGAATTGTGGCTTGAGAGGGACGAAACGGACCCATATGGATGGAGTCGAGACATCGCGGGTCCTGGCCTGCGGCCATATTGAGCGTACATGGGCTTATACGACCCATGTATGGTTCGCTAGAGGTGTTAGTCGAAGTCCATAGAGTAGACGGGGAAGGTAGCGAACCTGAGAAACACGATCGATCTCGACCATCCTACTATAGTCCACAGCGCCACTCTCTGTCACGGCGGGAGAAGATGGTCGAACTCCCGGGCGCTTAAGCCTGGTTGGGTAGGGGAAAGGCGAGCGAGGTCTCTGTAGAGCCGAACCGCTGGCTTGGCTCTGCATGGTCCCAGTTGATGACTTGTTAGGTAACGGCCGAGAACTGCAGCTCGTCATGGAAAACGACCGCTGGTCATCGTTGTATCTAGGCGAGAATGGGCTATTGGCAGATCGTTGACTGTCAGAGACATACATTGAGATGATCTCTGAAGCGGTATCTCGGTACGATGGAAGGCATCTTCGATCGTCTCTAAGGCTGTTATGGGTATCAAAGCTGTCGCTGGTCGAAGGTCTTGTGGGAACTGTGTTGCTCAACGGGGTCCTGGCTCGTACTGGGGCTGTCAAGCGAGGCGTGGAATTTGATTTCGACGGTCCATGGCGGCTGGGTGTAGGAGGACATGGGATGTTGAGAGCGGAAATTGACCTGACTGGCCTGATAGAAAACAAGCCGATATCTCCCGTCTCCGTTGTTGTCCTCAGCATACTCTCGAGCGGCCCTGGTGATGGCAATATGCCCGCGTTCCCGTTAAGACTTCGTAGAGGCCGAGAGAAGGCGTGGGGCGAAGGGATTCCAGGATTCCTGCCAGCATCCGCAGCATACTTGCGACCGAGAGTGCCATGGCTGGCAGCACGTCTCGCCGTTCGCACCTGGTCCATGAGAACGAGTAGGATTAGCGACCCCGAGCAGATGATTGAGTATCCAATTGGAAGATGAGTGCTGGCTGTTTAACTGTTGCACCAACACCCCAAAAAGGGATAAAGCTGTTGCCTCCTCGATTTTACTGGAAGCCCCAAAAACCACCCAACCAAGGAAACCAAGCAACGACGCGACTTGGTGTCTCTAGAGACGACCGGAAAGCCTCGAGATTCGGGTGGGTGTTGTTGTCGTCGCCATCTCCAGGTCCATCGGGGGACTGGAGACTTGATCGCTGTGTAGTTGGTGGATGGAAAAGTTGGCGGTGGTAGGCGGAAGATAGTCGTGCTTCCTTGGCTACCTTATGGAAGAGATTTCGTCTGAAGCTCGATTCTGTATTTGGTGTCGGGTTGCTCATTGAAGGAAAGCACATGGTCACCCGGGTAGGTGTTGTTGCATTTCCATTCGCTGCCGTTGGTCGGTTTGAAGTCCCGCGCCTGCCGTATGAATGAACGGGATGCCATTGAAGACACCAGACTTAAGACAAGGGAGGAAGGGACGACACGATGTTCGGAGCCCATTCCAATCCCCAGGGACCGACTCCAAACCCAGTGTTCCCGGCCACCAAGATTTGCTCTACTTTCACTAGAGTCCTGTCGGTCATTGCCCGTACTGGTCCTGGCCTCTCCATCTTCGAGAATCTCGTTCATCCCTTCCTTTGTTTCCCAGCCGCTCGATCTCGCTGGTCCATATGAAGAGTCCCAACTCACTGGAGTCGGTGACACCACTGAAAAATACGGCCTTCCTTTAATAGTATTCTTGTATGCTTCCATGCGACCTGTCTTTTAAATCTCCTCCCGAGCAAGAGACACTCGTCTTTCTGTCTCGACATATGATGGAATTCGAATACAGATGTAAGCACTTGGCTGCAAGATCGCATCCTCCCAACGATTTTCATCCATCACCATCGCTGTATTCTGTTTTCCTTCGTAGAGCCACAGCAACAGCCAGCGCATCGCAACTCCATCGAATACGAATAAAACAGGCTGTTGATACATCAAGACAATAACAGAGCTCGCGTAACCACTCATGGCACTGTTCTTGGTCCTGATCTGAAGCAGCAAACGTCATGCTGATATCTTCTCGATGTCAGCGCACCGTAGCATATAAGCTCTCGGACCAAGGCTAGGCCTTACTGATCCAGGTAGAGTAGATATGGCGACCTGGTCAGTTCACCGACCTGAACGGTGCCAGCATCAGCCACCCCAACGGTCTTTCTGCACGTGCAATTGTCATGGCAACGACGACAATACCCGATATGGTCGTATTTCTTCCGAACGTACTGTGCAGCTGCGCTCGTATACACAGTTCAGTCACTTTGAGTGCTGACTTGGGAACGGCAGCAAAGTTCTCCCGGGGAAATCCGAAGCTGACAAGATAGCGAGGTGGGATCTTGCTGGATTTATACACAAGACTCAGATCCTCCCAGTTCAGCTGATCAAGCTCGTCAGCTCATCAAAAAGGCACCGCTCGCAGCGCACACCTCACATGAAATGGCTGCAATCGATATGGACTCGTGGCCAGATGTTCAGGTTGTTCAAATTGCCCGATGGGGAAGACGGAAGCACTGCAGGGGCACCACGGATACGGTCCCGTACTGCCATCCAGTGGAGTTTCGGTCCCTGAGACCCTGAAGGAACGGCGTTACGGCAGGCGGTACAGAAATGGTGCTTCTTGGCTTGCGGGGAAAGCTATCCCGATTCACAGGAGCACATTCCCTTTTGATGAAACCCCAGTTGATGCAAGGTGGTCGTTACGGGGTCTACGGGGCGGAAATAAAGGGGTTCTGGTGCAAGAACGGAAGGATGGGATTGATATCGAGGAAACGGTGGCCAGCTGTTTGAGAAGGTGGTGGAGGTTCAGCATGTGAAGTGGAATGTTTACTTTGTGATCCCGAGTTCCACGATGTTTACTTTTCTTCCACACATTGCGACACAGATGGGTAAACCACAACAATAATGATTATAATGCATCAAATTGATGATCCGATAGTATGAAACCAACAAACAGCAAAATGCCACCTGTTTCCAGGTTTGACTAGTGACAAAGTCGCCGCCCCTGGCATCGGATCCCTTTCATCCTCGTTGACAGTGTCGGGTGGTTCTCCCCCTCGCGGCGGATCGAACTTGCTTCCCCACTCCTCCATCAGCCGCCGGCCCCGCGAGCTCTTTGACCCTGGCTGCCCTGCAGTGCCATTCCATGCGGCCACTGACCACTCAGCAGGTTCCAAGGCTGATTGACCACTGGCGTGTACCATTCAAGTTTTCGTAGTGGCGGAGAAGACACCTGTTCACTCGACCGACAGAAAGCAACCTGGCTTATAAACACGGGCTGGAGATAAGACATTAAAAGGCAGATCCCCCTTCTCGCCTTCACCACCGCCTGCCTCCCCTCTGTTTCCGGGACATTTTCCATCTTATTCAACTTCTCTCAGTCACCGGTCCCAGTTCTTCCCATATCCCAGGCCCCTTTTCTGCCTTTAAATAGCCCAGAGTAAGTGGTATCCACTACCCACGTTTGCCTTTGTGTTGCGGCCCCGCCAGAGCTGCGTCCTTCCCGTTGAACAACCATTCACCTCCGTGCTCCGTCCTCCCTGTTCCACTATAAAACCCCCAAGAAGACAGCTTTGGGAATCGACAATCTCCAAGCATCATCCTCTATATACCGACTTCCAACTAACTCCGCTTCCCCAGACAGCCGGGAAACGTAAACATGCACGCCCCTACCAAGTTCGCCCTCGGGCTTCTCGCGGCCGCCGCCGTGGCCACTGCCTCCGATGTTATCCAGTTGAAGAAGGACACCTTCGACGACTTCGTCAAGACCAACGACATTGTTCTTGCTGAGTGTAAGCTCCCCTCGATTGCAGCTTTTCATCTAGCTCTTGCTGACAATATCGTTCTCCAGTCTTCGCCCCTTGGTGCGGTCACTGCAAGGCCCTTGCCCCCGAGTACGAGGAGGCCGCTACCACCCTCAAGGAGAAGAACATCAAGCTCGCTAAGATCGACTGCACTGAGGAGTCCGAGTTGTGCCAGCAGCATGGCGTTGAGGGTTACCCTACCCTCAAGGTCTTCCGTGGTCTCGAGATCGTCTCCCCCTACAAGGGCCAGCGCAAGGCTGCTGCCATCACTTCCTACATGATCAAGCAGTCCCTTCCCTCCGTCTCTGATCTCACCAAGGACAATATTGAGGAGTTCAAGAAGGCCGACAAGGTCGTCATTGTCGCCTACTTCGATGCTGCTGACAAGGCCTCCAACGAGACCTTCTCCAAGGTCGCCGATAAGCTCCGCGACGAGTACCCCTTCGGTGCCAGCAGCGATGCTGCTCTCGCCGAGGCTGAGGGTGTCACCGCCCCTGCCATCGTCCTCTACAAGGACTTCGATGAGGGCAAGGCCATCTTCACTGAGAAGTTCGACGCCGAGGCCATTGAGAAGTTCGCCAAGACCGCCTCCACCCCCCTCATCGGGGAGGTTGGCCCCGATACCTATGCCGGCTACATGTCCGCTGGCATTCCCCTCGCCTACATCTTCGCCGAGACCCCCGAGGAGCGCAAGGAGCTTAGCGAGGCCCTTAAAGCCATCGCTGAGGCTCAGCGTGGTGTTATCAACTTTGCCACCATTGACGCCAAGGCTTTCGGTGCTCACGCTGGCAACCTGAACCTCAAGACCGACAAGTTCCCCGCTTTCGCCATCCAGGACACCACCAAGAACCAGAAGTTCCCCTTCGATCAGGAGAAGGAGATCACCGCCGACTCCATCAAACAGTTCGTTGATGACTTCGTTGCTGGCAAGGTCGAGCCTTCCATCAAGTCTGAGCCCATCCCCGAGACCCAGGAGGGCCCCGTCACCGTCGTCGTCGCCAAGAGCTACAACGACATTGTCCTTGATGATACCAAGGATGTCCTCATTGAGTTCTACGCTCCCTGGTGCGGTCACTGCAAGGCTCTCGCTCCCAAGTACGATGAGCTTGCTACCCTCTATGCCAACTCCGGGTTCAAGGACAAGGTTGTCATTGCCAAGGTTGATGCTACCCTGAACGACGTTCCCGATGAGATCCAGGGCTTCCCCACTATCAAGCTCTACGCTGCCGGTGCCAAGGACAAGCCCGTCGAGTACTCTGGCTCCCGCACCGTTGAGGACTTGATTAAGTTCATCTCCGAGAACGGCAAGTACAAGGCTGCTCCCTCCGATGAGGCTGAGGAGTCCGTTGCCGCTTCCGCCGAGTCTGGTTCCTCCACCGAGACTGGCACCGTCGAGGAGCCCGCCAAGGAGACCAGCCACGACGAGCTCTAAAGGGTTTCAGTCGAGCAGACATTAAGTATTTAATAGCATCATCATTTATGGGTTTCACTGGGAACATGGTCTTTCGTTGGGCAACAGTAGCAATTTTCGGGAAAAAGCGACCTTGTACGAATCTGGGAATAAGATACCAAAAGGCATGTTTGTAAGGGAATTCAATTTAGTCTATCAGTTATTAGCGGAATCTACAAAAAAAACGCACAAGATTCAGTCCAGTCATCTGCTGTTCTATTCGTGATGCTTTCACAAGTGTTGTTATCCTTTGTTTCATTCCTCTTTGTCTTCCAAGCTTGCACCTTGAGGGCCTTATCGCGATCCTTATCAGTTCTCACGGCAAGGACACGTCCACCGTATCAAGCCGAGCGACATTCTGCCTCCGCACCCCGCCCAATTGTTTCCCTCGCACTGATTGGCTCAAGTGCACCCACCACTCAAGATCCCTGTCGTGCCGTCACGACCGCTGGCCGTTCCCGCGGGGCGCCCGCCCCGTCTGGCGATACTGCCCTGACGTCGTTTCCCCGGTTCGTTTGGTTTGGGTTCAGTTCCCCAGCTTCATCCGCAACCGCCGTCCGCTTTAAACATCGCCATTTCCCCAGCCCACGACGAATCAAACGAATCGACCGATACCCGAACCCTTGCGAAAGTTTCAAATACCGAACGAGCATTTACGACCGAACGAATTTGACCCAGTAGCGAGCGCTGTCGCAATCATAATCGCAATTCCAATTTAACCGAACAAAAACACACAGCACAACCAACACACAACCAAACACAATACAAAAACACACAATGGCCTCCAGACTCCTATCCACCGCCTTCCGCCGCAGCTTCCAGACATCAGCGCGCAGGTTTGAGTCTGTCGCTACAACTACCAGCGCTGGTGTGCCCGGCGCGGGCGTGGCGCCGCCGTTGCCTGCTAGGAAGCCTGTTGGTGCTTTTCGTGGGGGGTGAGTTATCTTGTCCTTTTCTTTGCAGATTCGGACTCGGGTTGGATTGTGCTTGGGGACTTGATGGGGTGGGCGACGGAAGGTTGCGTAATGGGTGAGCAGGGTGGTCATTCAGTGAATCGGGGGATGAGGACTAAGCGACGAAGGAAGGGCAAGGTTAGGGAAGTGACCCGCGGTTGGTGGGAGAAGGAGGAGGAGGAGGAGGAGGATGTCATGAAAGGGAATCAGTGTCTAGCGGGATGCGACTGGATGGGGGTTGCGATGGGGGACTGCACGGTTGTGACAACAGGCGAAAGAGGCAGCTGGCAAGGGAGCTGGCAGAAACGATAGGAAGGGGAATGGGTTTTCGACCGAGCTCTGCTAACGCGCATCCGATAATACAGGCTCTTCGGCTTCTTCTTCGGTTGCACTCTCGCCGGCGGTGCCGTCTACTACTATGCGCTCCAAGAGTATAAGGCCTCGAACGAGCTCTTGACGGAGGATATCTATGTAGGGGGACATACAAAATCCAACCAGATGGAAGAACAGTGCTGACATTTGGGAATCACAGGCTCTCCAGAATGCTGTCGACAGGCTGAGCAAGCATCTCGTTACCCTGGAGGAGAAGATGGAGGTGATGGAGAGGAAGAGGAAGTAATCGATATCTGAGGGATGAAGAATGGGAAACATGGGAACTTGACGATATGGCGCATTGTCGACTGTGACGTGGAAAAGAAAATTCGAGCCGAGGATGCGTGCGGGATGGGGTTTATTGATATCAAAAACTGAAGTGAGAAGTGGAAGTCATTTCATGGTTCGAAGCTGGAGGAGAGCGTGCCCTGGTGGGAGTTGGAGGTTTTCGCTATATATCAGGTTTCGGTGCTTTGAAGCGAAAAATTGGGGCTCACAATGAAGGGGGTTTCTTATCATTGGTACCAGGACACTTACCTCTAGTGCTGGACATGACTTTGAGTATAAAATCAGTAACCATGATAACGACTCTTCTCAATTTCCTGAGCTACAAGAGCTTCACAAGAGCTGTCAGACAAGTGAAGCTTCGATGAGCTCTCCCATTGGCTTTCCGGCGTAGACTCGTAGACTGGGTGACCCTGCGCTAGAGCGGACATTCAGGGGTAGCTTTGGCAGATCCGGTGATCTCGCGCCGTTTTATAGCGACCCCGGACCCCGGCCTAGCACGGTAAACGCGCCACGCGGTTCGGGCCCATCTAAAACTTCCCCAATCCAAACTTCCCTCTTACATCACCATTTTAGATTTCTGTCATCCCACCTCACCGATCTTGCGACACACCCGATTTCGCATCTCCCTAACGCCCTACCCACACACAAACACCATGAACAACTTCGGCGTCATCGAAGTCGCCAGTCAAAAGACTAGAAACGCCCCAGGATGGGCCTACGTCCCAGATACCGGCCTTACGCCCGCCGCGGCCGCTGCGCTACAACCTCTCAACCGAAAACGTGCTGCGCGAGATAAGGCCAATGTCGGCGCTCCCGATCTTACTGCCAGACAAGATGCGAAGATTCGGAAAGATCTCGAGGCGCTGGACAGAGATTCACAGAGGGATGCGCAGATTCCTATACCGCCCAAGGCGGGTGGGACTAGAGGTGCGCAGTCGTCTAAACCTTATACACAGAAGAGATCACGGAACTAACATGGCATATTGATCGATAGCCCAAAACAAACACACACCGAACGTGCGCAAGATCCTACAATCACAAAAGACTTTCGCGAACCACTTAGACGACTATCAAGCTTTCCTGGCGCTGGCCGAGAGCAACCCCCAGCTCGCAGCCCAAGTAAACAAACCAACGCCGACAACAACAGCGAGGAACTCACCCGCTCCATCGACCATCACTACCGCAAGTACAAACAAACGCTCTTCAGCTGCTTCCAAGCGGGCGGCGGCGACGGCGGCAACAGCAGCAGCAAAAGAAGAGAAGGGCGGATCAAACAAGAAGTCCAAGACCCAACCACAACCGAAACCCGCCGACGACGATGACGACTTAGAGATGACCGACGCCCCAGAAACCACAGCAGAAGCCACCACCGCCCCTGACTCCTCCTCAGAACCACTCCCACCACGCCCCGACACCTCAACATCCCTCGATCCAACGACGACAACGACGACAACACCCACAGAACCACCAAAACCCCAATCCTACCCACCAGACGGCACCATCCTTCCGTCCTACCCCCGCCCCCCACCCACTTCCCACCCAGGCGACGACGACCCCTTGCTGATCTCGCGCGTCCCTCCCTTTCCCACGGACGAGGAGCTCCGGGCGCTCATGACGGCTCCGCCGCTGAGCTACCTCGAGGCGCGGGCGCAGTGGGCCGAGGAGGAGGAGGGCAGGTACCCGGTTCGCAGGTTTTGCGAGGTGTGTGGGTATTGGGGACGGGTGAAGTGCATCAAGTGCGGGGCGAGGGTGTGTGCTTTGGAGTGTTTGGAGGCGCATAGGGAGGAGTGTTTGGTTAGGTATGGGTTGTAGGTTTTGGGTTTTGAGGGAGTGGGAGAGGAGGAATTGGAGAAGAAGATGAGGGGGCTGGAGAATATGGGAAGATTGTGGGATGGATTGGGAGGTTAGAGGTTGGTTTTTGGTTAGTATGATACCCCAATTTGCAAAGGTTGTTCATGATACTTTTGGTATCCATCATCTTGAAAAGTCGTGGGAGCTATTGACCACGGGTTATACGACCTTTTGTCGGTTAGTGGTCAACCAGCTGGGCTATCGTCGAGCCCTCTACTAGACTTTTCCATCTCGAGCATCGCACGGCCAGTCGGTAAAGGAAATGGAGTCAGCTACTTAAATATCGACTCGGTATAAATCCTCGCCAAACCCCGAAAACTCTCAAGAAGCAGTTTCTAGTTCTGTCGACTACGAGCATGCCTTTCTAATGACATCAACATACCTACAGTTGGGTACCGCATCGCCGCTCAGCAAGGTTGTGGACCGGGCCATAGCGGTGTCATGCACAGGCACCATGGCCATAGGACTGGAAGAACCGAAATACAGGTTCGATCTTTCCTTCTGAACTCTCGTTTGGAAGCTTCCTAGGCCTAGACTATTTGGGGGCAATTCCACTCTCTTGGCGAAGTTTAGAGGAAAGAAGGACCTCTTCTATGGTACAGTTCCCATAACTTCGAGGTAGGAACATTGCGCTGTCTTGGGGAACCACCATGCACCCGTTGTTGAGACTTTTCGGTTTGAGCAGCAGCAGTGGTAAGCAGGGCCGCATCATCGAGCATGCGGACATGTGTTCTCCTCAGCTATAAAAATCTCTGACTCTTCACTTTCTCGGCCATTCGTTTCTCAAGCTTCGTGCAGGAGCTTCGTCCGATATTCCCATCTTCCATCACGCATCTGGCTTCCAAAGCAACGGCACGAAGAAAAGCACATCTAATACGAAAACGTCGACGTCTTCATCTGATCTGTAAGATCAAACCGCAGAGATGGGTTCGGTAGGTCCAGCACACTCGCTTCCACATCTCCTGCAAAACACTTTCTGACATCTGGATTAACTTGCCATACCCAGGTCGCCGATTTCCATCATTCTTCATCCTCGACACTGGGCGACACAGATAAAAGCAGTGCCCCAGAGCAGACCGAGAGCAGACGAGAGGACACAAACCCGCCTGGTTCATCATGGAGCACTGTATTCATTGCTCGCGCGCTTATCTACCGCTTCCTTCTCTTTACTTTTGACTGCTCAGACGTCCAGCCACTTCTCGCACTCTTCTTCTGGCCCGCCCACCTCTTTGCCCTCGGTCTTCTACTCCTCGATGTTCATTACCGAGAAGCTCCCATGATCAGGTATTCTACCAGCTTCCGTCAAGCCTTCCAAAGAAGAAATGCTGATCTCGTTCGTTTGCTCTTGAGACGTCTTTCCACGGATTACCCGAAACTTATCCGCGGAAAACTTCGTACCGGAGTGCAGCTACATCTCGATCCCGTCTTCTTACTCAGCCTTCTGTGCGCGTATTGGGTAAAGCTCCTTGATTCCATATTGAGAAGCGCTTTGGCGGCAACACTGAGTGCCAACGACTTGCCCCACGATAATTCTACTACACCTTCAAACGAGGAGAAAAAGGAAGAGTGTCTTTATACGGCCGAGGAGATCGACTTGGTGCTCACAGCAAGACAGCTGGCGAGTGAAAACGGACACAGCGTCGTCGGGATTTGCAGATGGGTGGAGAGCATGAACGCTAAAGACCCTCTCTGGGAGCAAAACTGGCGCACGACTCGACTCCCCTTGTGCGTTTCCGAAGATTGTGGTCTACAGAACTACGAGTCCATCCATAACGCCCTGAACGGCCCGTCTGAATTTGGCCCCCTGCGGCAACCCACAGGACTCGCTCCGGGTGATTTTGGAAGCGTCGACAAATATTCATCTCAGGGAAGCATGGCTCCTCAATATCCAGATGATTGCGGTATCGACGACCTCGATGACTTAGATGTCTCTGCCCCCTCTGGTGAGAACCAGAAGGACTCTTCCGACCTTGAGTCTGCCCGGAATAATGACACTAACGGCTTTCATCCTATGCCGGACAACTGCGACGATTACTTGTATCCTGCGGAAGAAAAACACCGAGGACAACAACGAGGAAAACACCAGGGGGAACAAGAAGAGATTCCCGTCACTTACATGGAACTCACCGCTGAAGAACCAACACCCGGCACTTACGGTTTCACTTCTTCGTGTCCGTGTGGGACTTGTGGTTCCTCCACCTGCAGCCCTAATGAAGCGCTCAACGGAAAGCTCATCGATGGTTTCGCAAGTAGCAAGGTTGCAAGAGACTCTGTCGAGTTATTGCTGGAAGCGGCTAGAAGGATGCCACTTCCCACACCCAGCACAAGCGATAACTCTAATGCTTTCATGCCACTCACCCCTGAAAAGAAGACAGCTCCCGAGTCCAGTGGTGGTGGTAGTGGTGGTAGTGGTGGTGGTCGCTTGAAGATTACCCCTGGCGAAGGGTGGGAGCATATCACTGCTGATTTGGACCCCGACGTCGAAAGAACAAGTTCCGTTGCCACCACTTATGGTTCCTCCGACATCGAACGAGCAAGTTCCGTCGCCAATGGCTCTGACAACGGAAAGGACGAGAAGGACGAGAAGGACGAGAAGGACGAGAAGGACGAGAAGGACAAGAAGGACAAGAAGGACGAGAAGGACGAGAAGGACGAGAAGGACAAGAAGGACGAGAAGGACAAGAAGGACGGAAAGGCTTTAATGATGGGTTGGTAAAGCGCCGACACTCCGATTAGCTGGAGTCAGAGGACTGACTGGGCGGCATGGTGAACGGGTAGTGAGAAGTCGGATTCTCATTCCGCGACTTTGCATGATGGGGTTGAGTTGTGTGTTTCGGGCACCTTTGTGCAGTTCTCTTAGGTTTTTGTATGCCTTCGGATTGAGAGATGGAAATGCTTCCAGAGAGGGAAGACCAGCGGCTCTATGATGTTAATGGTTTCATGTTTTTAATAGCTTATGATGTTGATGGCTTTAGCCGGATACTCTTCACTACACCTGCTTTTCAATGAGGGCTTTCTAATAACACTATGTCGGACAAAGATGATCCCATGAACGGCACTATGGGGAGATAAGCATTGGGTTATGGCAGACCAGGAAGTCAGATATACACTTGGGTTCAGGGACTAGGTAACAGTGTCCACTTGTCCATGAGACAGAGGTAGTGCGACTTGAGAGGTGTTAATACATCTGTGGTTCATGTCTGCCCATGCAGTTTTGTATCAAGGCTCAAGGAAACAGATGAGCAACGAGCTAAGAGTATCAGACAGTCGAGTATAATACCGGAAAACCTTATGGCAGACTAAAGAGTAATGAATTATGCTTAACAACCTATACGAAAGAACAACCGAAATATGTGTGTGGTATCTCCCTAAATGACCAGAACCAAAAAAGCAAACTTGTAGTTAACATGCCAAAACACACCCACGCAACCAAACCCAAAAAAAACTCATTATGCTACCCAATGCTAACCTCACTTAACGTCCATGATATCAAAACACCCCACCCCCAATAATAAACAACCGCTCCTCCTCCCTCTTCGCCCACTGCACCACCTTATTCGCGCACTGCGTCATTACCCCACTCGACATATTCGGCCCCGCGACGCAGTAGAACTCGAACACGGGCGTGATCCAAGCCAGGCTCGCCGCGTCCTCGCTGACTAGGTGCAAGACTTTCAGGTGTGAATGTTTGGCGTGGATGGAGGCGTGTAAGTGGTGGTAGAGTGTCATTAGGCGGCGGCGGGAGACTAGTTTTTCTGTTTTCCTCTGGGATGACACCGACTCCTTTTCGGATGGGGATGACCTGGGAGGGGGAGGAGACTCGAAGGTGGGAGAGAGGCTGGACTGGCAGAATTGGACGTTTGCGCGGGATTTGTAGAGGAAGTGGCTTAGTTGTCCACCTTGTCCTGCTTGTCCTCCTTCTGTCCCAGTCCCGGATGGTGCTGTGGTGAGGTTTAAGATGGTCTCGATACGGGGCCGGCCTTGACGGGCGGCGGACTGGATGAGTTGCAGAGAACCGTTTTTGGCCAGTTGGAGGGCGAGTTTGTCGCGCATGGATTTGAGTTCGAAAAAGGATTCTTTGTCGGCGGAGATGAGGATTATGGCGATTTCTTCGTCTGGTGAACTCGCTGGTTTTGGTGGTGGTGGTGGTTGTGGTTGTTCTGGGTTGTTGCTGTTGTTGTTTTCTTCCGCCGCCGCGGCCGCCGCCGTGTCCACCGAGTCAAAGAAGCTCACGTACATATAGAGGTAGCCGCGGTTGTTGAAAGCTGGTAGACACAGCGGTACCCAGTTCTCGCCGCCGCCGGCGCGGATGCCGCCGGATTCGAAGAGCATGTTGAAGATCAGCTGGAGGTCGCTCGGGTGTAGCGAGTGTTTGCGCGGCCGGATCACGCTGACGAGCTTGCCGCCTGCTACGATCAGGCCGTAGAGCAGCTTGTCGCTGCGGCACTTGAGGAAGGCGTTGTTGATGGTGGCTCGGTGGGATTTGCGCAGTCTTAGACACTCGAGGGCGCCGAGGAGGGCGGAGGGGGAGCCCTTGGTGAAGGAATCGGCGAGAGAGGAGAGGAGGGATTCAGTTCCTTCTAGTGGCTTTCGGAGGTCGGTAGAGGGACGGTGCACAAAGATGTTCTTGAGTGTCGGAAGTGTGAGGGTGGACAGGATCTGCATGTATAAAGCGTCTAGTTGACTTCGAAGCTGAGCGTCGCTCTCGCCTAGTCTGCTGATGGCCACGAAGTAAAGGGGGCCTTGAGTGCTGATGACGAAGCGAGCGTTGCCGGCGGTGAAACCTAGAAGGGGGTCGTTTGCGCCTTCATAGAAGGAGATGATGGTCTGCACGACGCCCATGTAAGAGTTGATCAGACTCGTATCGCCGTGTCGACTCCAGATGGGCTTTCCGGCGGAGGAGAGAATCATGTAGTGTTTCATCTTGGACTTCCATAGTGATAGCCGCTGCTCGTCGGTGATGCCCTTCTCGCCTAGTTCGGGGATGTCATCGAACTCCTTCTCGAACCCGGCTAAGCTGTCGCATGCGCCGGTCCTGCTGGCCTCGAAGGGCTGCACAGAAGATGACTGAGTCCTCAGCATAGACCATGCCCGGCTTCGCCTGTTAAACTCGCCGGTGACAAGATCTGCCAGATCTCCAGGTGGACGGAGGGTTGCGGGGTAACTCGCGACGCTCACGGTCTCGGCCGGGTCGGTGCGCGGGGAGGTATAGCCGCTGGCGCTCGACTGGGGCGAGGCAACGGATCTCGTCGCGCTGGTCGCGCTGGTCGCGCTAGTCGAGAAAGTGCCGCGCGATCCATCGGGGAAGGATAGAGTAGAGATGTCGATGGTCGACACCTGTGTGGTGGGCTTGGAAGCGGCCGCTACGTGTAGGGCTCCAGATGCGCCATCGTCCGACAACTTGCGACTGGGACGGGGCGGTAGGGGAGGGACATGGTCGACAGCTTCGGTGTTGCTTTCGGGAGTGTGAGAGGGTATGGTTATGTTGTTGTTGCTGTCATTGCTTCCGGCTTCAATGTCCCGGTCCATTGTTGTGAGTAAGACAGTGGCAGGTCGGCGTCGACAGTTTCACCGATGTCGAGCTGGTCGAACTGAGCATTGTCGACTCGTTGGTTATTCGGTGAGGGAGTGTTGATGTGTGTCCTCTTTCCGCTGGTTTATTCGCGGCTCCATTCCATGGGGAAGGAGATGTCTCGGATCTTTAGTCTGAAAAGGAGTTGGGATGATGAGAAAGGGAAGAATGACGACAGTGAGAGCGGTCACACATGCGTCTCCATCCCCTGTACGCCGCCGGGGGGAGGTCAGTCGCAAATCCCGTCGCAACAGGCAAACCTTCCAGAATCCAGAATGTTAGCGATAAGATAGAGGACCGCCCCTGCAGCTGGGTGTTAGTGGGGAAGATCAGTGATTGGATGGAACCCCGTTAGCGGGTGCAGGCAACGAGGGTGGGAGTGGTGCGCTGACGAACAGCACGAACAGCGCTGCTCCACTATGTCTTACAGATGCCCACCTTAACAACGTAGCCTCACAGTGACAGCGTCGACAGCTCCCGCCTGCAGCACCTCAACGTCGTCAACAGGAACTGTGTTTTGTTTGACGGTGGAACAGAAGTGGAAGTTACACCTTCTACATAGAGGAGTTTGGGTACATTTGCGACTTCAACACCACGACACCACCATCCCGTCCCCCGTTTCTCGTCGGCCACCTCGAGACGGCAATGACCTATAGCAGTCTGCCTAGATCAGGGGACGTCCTGTTCTCGAATCCCTAGACTATCAAGGTCTCCTCCCAAGATCGCCATCACCAGACGCAGGCAACCATGTCTCTCGATCCCACCCGGCCGAGGTCCATCTCCCCCGAGAGCTCTGGCCGTGACTCTCCGGTCCCCAAGCAATGGAGAAACCAGCTTGGGAATGGTATGTCATACTTCTCTCCCTCCCTGGATACATCTCAACCAGAGTACAGCTAGGTAGCTAACCAGGTGGTGGCCGGTGATGGACAGACGATGTTGCGCCGAAAGACAAGAACTACCGCAAGTACGCTTCCGGCGTCGAACGAGCTCTGTCCCTGTTCGATACAGCCCTCCAAGAATGGGCCGACTATATCTCCTTCCTCAACCGCCTCCTCAAGGCCCTCCAAGCTCGACCGTCTACGATCAACACCATCCCCGCCAAGGCTACCGTCGCAAAGCGTCTGTCACAATGCTTGAACCCGTCTCTTCCGTCCGGTGTTCACCAAAAGACTCTCGAGGTCTACAACTTCATATTTACAGTCATTGGCAAGGATGGTCTGTCGCGAGACCTACCCCTCTATCTCCCTGGCCTTGCGTCGGTTCTCTCGTTCGCGTCCTTGTCTGTTCGAACCCCCTTTCTCGACCTGCTCGAACGCCACTTCTTGGATCTCAACCCGCGATCCCTACGACCCGCCCTGAAATCAATCATACTTGCTCTTTTGCCAGGTCTCGAGGAGGAAACTAGCGAGGACTTTGAGCGCACATTAAAGCTTATGGAACGCGTCAAGGCCGCCCTCCGCCCCCCAGGAAGCGAGATAATAACACTAACTCACTCCTCTGGCGACGATTTCTTCTGGCAGTGTTTCTTTCTGGCTTCCATAACCGGGCATAGCAGGAGGACGGGAGCCTTGGCATACCTTATGCGGGCCTTGCCCGAGCTGGGACACCAGTTACATTCAGAGGGCCATAAGGCCGAGACTCGCAATGGCTTGGACCCTGATGTTTCCGCCAAGTTGGCACAGCTGGTAACGTCTCCCGAGCCAGGATTGCTAATCCGCTGCTTTGCCGCTGGTTTGGCCGATGACCAGATCCTTATCCAACGTGGTTTTCTCGATTTGTTGGTCACCCACCTTCCGTTGCACTCCAAGGTGTTGCAAGCCAGGGCCAAGACCGACGACCTGGAACTCCTCTTGAAGACCGCCGTTGGGGTAACAACCCGGAGGGATATGAGTCTGAACAGGCGGCTGTGGACTTGGCTTCTAGGGCCTGAGCCGACAATTGCACACGATGGCGAAGGTGGACCCGATTCTCCTACCACTACTGTTAGCACCCCTGCCTACTTCATGTCGAGGACAAGCTATTTTGAGGAATTTGGGCTGCGACCCCTGACTCGGGCCCTACTCAGCATGATCAAGGCTAGTAGCGTTGGGAACAATCCGGCAGACCGAGCGAAGCCATATCGTATCTGTCTTTCCTTGATGGATAGGTGGGAGATTGGCGGCTTGGTTGTGCCCGAGGTATTTCTCCCCATTGTCGACAGTGTCCGAGATTTCAAAGCAAAAGCAGAAAGCAAATCAGACTTCACCGAGGTGGTCCGGAGTGCAAGTGTTTTCTTTGACGGTGTCGAGAGCGGGTTGATTTACAGCGAAATGCTCAACCTCGTGGCTCAGGCTATCAGTCCGGGCAAACTCTCAGTGACTGATCGTAGCGACAAGCTTGACCTTGTCAAGTTCATTCTCGGCCATTTCAACGTCAGCGAAGAAGAGATGGTCACCATTCATGCTCCGCTTACGGTCCTCTCCATCTTATGCATGATCGAGGAGTTAAAGGAGAGTGATGCTTATGCCACCACTCTCCTACCAGACGGCACGACTTTGTTGGTCCAGGCTCTTACAATAGCTGCAAGCTTGTTGGAGCTCGTACCAGAAAGAGCGTTTCCAACTAGTTCCAAAGCTAAAGCTATCGAGTCCAAGATTCTGGCCGGAATCCCGAATGTCGAACTGCTCAAGAAGATCAAGAACTTCTACCACGCCGAGCAAGGAAACTTGGAGGCCACCTCTCCCCCATTTGTACCACAGAATGTGGCGGAACTCTTGTTGCAAAAAGCCTGCGACCTGAACTGTGAGAGTTTCAGTCAATGCGAGTCCGGCCCGACTGTCGCTGCAAAGAGCAAAGTCCTCTTGCTTCTTCTCACCAAGACCCCTCACAGATCATTCCTCGATACAAAGAAACTTCTTGCTTCCATTCACGGGTGTCTGTCATCAGATGCTTTTATTACCTTTACCACCTATTATTCGCTATTAACCCTTTCTACCCACCTTTATTCTGCTGACCGGATTTCCCATGTGGATCTTTCTGAGTTGGTTAGCCCTTTGGTACGACACGCATGGAGCTTTCTCTCATCGTCAGAGCCGAAGTATCACGTTGAGACGGTCCGGAGTCTTTGGTTGCTTCAGACAGCTCTGACACCAACAAATCACGACATCGAAGCAGCCATATGTTCTCTAATGCTGGAGAAAGATGTTTCAGGCACATTTGCTCAGCGTCCTGCTGACCCCGGACGGAGCTTCTGTGTGCTCTGGTCGCATAGTCTCCAAGATAACCCTTCTGGAAGCGATCGCCGGGGATCCAAGACTCCTATCATTGACGCAAAGGCGCCGCCGCGTCTTGGTGGTATAGATAATTACGAAGTCATGCTTACCCGCCCATTATTCTTAATGTTGGACGCGCTCACCGATGAGCGGACGCAGCTGTTCATGACAGTCAAGAGTTGGCTTAGCAGCCTGGTTGGAATAGACAAGTATGACCCCAGGCCTTCTGGGTTACGGTTTACAGCTTGCTGACTCCTGCGTCCAGAATTTTCAATATTTTCGTGTCCAAGTTCGCCGAGCTATCATGTCTGAGGCGCCAAACAACTCCGGCTGAAGCAAAAGAAGTTCACAAATTCTCCGAAGAGGACGATGTGGAACTGGCTGTGTATTATCTTCGCTCTTTATCCAACGTCTTTCGCTTCACCCCTGACAGCATCTGGGCGTTTCTTGCGAAAAAGACTATCCGCCCAGACTCTTACTTCCCATCATTATCTGAAATTAGTATGTTACTCTCCCATTCCGGCGTCTTGTACATGAAAACTAACCAAATCAGCCGGATCCGAGGATGATCTGACCTTCCAGGAGTTTTTCCTCAAGGTTGCCATGCAATGCATGGCAGACGTCAATACTCTAGACGATGAAAGCTCCCAGATAAGGGTGACACAACTTTATCGCTCAGCATTGGGCGTAATGCACCCTATCCTGGTGAACCCCTATGCTGAACCACTAGCACAACTGCACCTTGAGAACCCTCTCATTGATATGCTCACCCAGTCGCTTTCAGGTCCGGAGCCTTACGTACAGACTTTGCTTCTGGACGTTGTCTTTGCGGCCTTGAAGCTTCGTGAGCTAGCACCAGTCGAACTTCCAGAATCACCAACCGCAGAGAAACGCGCTGCGAGTGTTACGGCAGACTCGGCTAAATCCTTCCGAGCTGTGGTCGGAGGGAAACCACCATCCGCTCTTCAGCCGCCTCCACCCACGCTACTAAAGTGCATCCTTTCTGGACTCAGTGCGCCCAGCAGCCGACAGGTTTTGGATAGCTGGATCAGCTTTCTCGCTGAGTGCCTACCTCTCTACTCAGATTCGATCTTCCAGGTTCTGATCCCGCTGGTTGAGACACTCTGCAGTCAGATTTCCACCACCTTCAACCGCTTACAGCAGCTCTTCCGAGCCTCTAACGATCCTCCAACACACAATCAGATTGGCCCCGAGACTACCCTGATATCCCTACTGAATGGCCTCGAGCAGGTACTGGCAAGGGGACACGACAGGCTACTGGCTGAAGAGGCCAGGGCCCAGGTTGTCAAGAACCCAGACCAGCCTCAAGGCTTTTTCGGCAACATGGTCTCCGGTGTATTCTCTTCTGACGCACCTCAGACCCGGAGTGCCACAGCTAACGATCGACTTACGGTTCTTCTTGCCTTCCAAGATGCGGTGCGCATCTGCTTTACCATTTGGTCCTGGGGTCAAGGGACCGATGCCTCCCTGCAAGACAACTCTTCGGGCGCTTCTTTCAACTACACTTCTCTACGGATGAGAAACCGGGCCCGAAGACTCTTGGAGCATCTCTTTGCTGCTGAGACACTAGAGTGCCTAGAAACAGTAATTGGGATATGGAGGGGTGCGCTGGATAGTTCGGATACGTCTAAGGCTGCCGAAGTGTTTAATCTCTTGCCTGCACTGGACGGATCTCGGCCGCAGCATACAATCCCGGCGCTTTTCAACGCTATATACAGCAGGACTAACCCGGGCGCGCTGGATCCTTCAAGGAGGTCGACCCTTACCATCGAGCTTCAGGATACAGACGTGGTTATTTTCTTGGTTGACTATGCGCGCACTCTGGAGGATGATGCGATGGACGAAATATGGCAGGACTGCATGATCTTCTTGAAGGATCTCCTAGGCAATCCATTGCCTCATCGCCAGGCATTGCCGAGTTTATTGGAGTTTGCTGCCATCCTGGGCGAGAAGGTGGACAACACTAACTTCGGAGAACAGAAAAAGATGCGTCGTGAGCTGGCGGATCTCTTCCTCCGTCTGCTAGCGGCCATCTTCACCACACGGCCTACCAGCTTTGTGGAAAACTCCTCGACAAGTTACTCATCATCCACTACCAACCTCCTCCTGTCGGAGAAGAAGCCAAATGAGGCCCCTCGTACGGTTTCCGTTGCAGCCATCCGGACTCCATTCGAACGCGCAGACGACGTCGTCGGGATCCTCTCCAATATCGTTCCCAATCTGCCCAAGATCCTCGTTGAGAATGACCGCATCCTCACAGCCGCCACCTCCATCTCGGCCAACGTGATCGGCCCAACGCTGCGGTCCAAGTTCTTCCCCGACACCGTATCAAAGAACACCCTGGTGCTGCTCCATCAACTATCCCGCCTACCTAACAACCAAAAGTCCTGGAAGAAGGACGTTGCCGATGCCTTCAACGACTCCCGCTTCTTCAGCTCCAACCTGAGCCTCGTGCAAACCGACTGGCTGCCTCTGCTCAAGCAATGGACCGTCGCAGACAAGGAACGCATCCCCGAAATCCTCGGCCGCATCACCCCGCCCTCGACCGCGGGCATCGTCTTCGGCGTCGGCGCCACCTCCGCCCGCCTCGAAGCCGACCGCAAGACGCAACTCAACCTCCGGCGCATCGCCACCCTCATCCTCGCCGCCACCGATGACAACTTCGTCACCGAACTGCCCTCCATCCTCGACAAGCTCGTCGAGCTCCTCGGCGCCACCGCCACCTCCTCCCCCTCCTCCACCACCCGCGCCGAAGTCTACATGGTCATGCGCGCCCTCGTCCTCCGCACCAGCGCCATCCACCTCGCTCCGCTCTGGCCCGTCGTCAACGCCGAGCTGCACGCCGCCATCTCCTCCGTCGTCGCGCCCGACCACTCCGCGCCCAGTGACACGTACGGCAACCCGGCCGTCATGCAAGCCTGCAAGCTTTTGGACTTGCTTGTCTGCGTGGCGCCCGATGACTTCCAGTTGCACGAGTGGCTGTTCGTCACCGACACCATCGACGCCGTCTACAGACCCTCCGCGGCCGGTTATCAGCCCGTGGCGCTAGTAGACGAAGTCTCCGAGGAACTCAACGGGTCTCTCGTCACACCCCACTCCCATTCCCTATCCGGCGCAGGAGCAGCAGCCCTAGGTCTAGACCCCTCATCCCTCCTCTCTCCCACCGATGGAATCGACGGAGTAGACCAACCCCTCCGCCGCCCCCTACTGGGAAACCTCCCCGGCCAAATAAGCGACGAAGTAGGCATGGAGCGCAAAGACGAGCTAGTAGCCAAGGTGCTCCGCCCCTTCTTTGGGCAGCTGAGTATCTTTGCGTTTGAGACGACGTACAAGATGACGGAAGTGGATTGGGAGGGGTGTGTGAATGGGTTGTTGAGGGATCTGTTTGATGAGCGGAGCGTGGTGAAGGCTCTTTAGGATAGGGCTGGATCTACGTATAGTGATGGTGGTGGAGGAGGAGGAGGAGGAGGGGGGAGGGGGCCGGGGTTGAGTTTGAGTTTGAGTTTGAGACATGGTCCAGCAAGTGTTGTGGATTTGTATGGGGGTGGTGGAGGGGCAGGGTTGAGGGATTTGAGGGAGTTGAGGGAGAGGGAAAGTAGGAGTAGATCGAGTTCGAGATCGGGGACGGGGACGGGGACGGGGATGGTGAGGTCTAGGGCGGAGAGTAGGTGGTGGTAAACTGGTAGTAGTAGGTAATGGGATTGGGAATGGATGCTGTTAGCGTTTATAAAAGTAGGTTTGAGTAAAGTCTGATATTCTTTTGGTTTAAGTACTAGAGGTAGCGTTTTTTTTGTTCTTGGAGGTTGTACTATGCTTTGTACAGTATCGATAGAGGGGATTGTTTCGCGTCTCATTGAACTCCTGATGACAACGATGATGGTGATAGAGAAGGCCATTAAAATGGGAAAGAACATCTTTCACAAAGTATGCTGTTGTCACATCCATCCTTCCGACGTCCGTACATATCATGCCCTGTTCCTCAAAATCCTGTCCCAATCCCGAGGCTTCATCAGCCACCCGGTTCCCGAACCTAACCATAACACTCCAGGAGATTCCACTTGCTTTCCTTCCCATTGTGGCCGCAGTGATTGCTAGTTGTTGTGCGATGAGCGTCTCCTTCGTTTTCGCTTCCTCTTCTCGGCGTTGTCTGTTTTGGGGGTGTCTACCTCAACATCCTCCTGGGCGTCATAGACTACCGACACCTCCTCCTGCGCTTCGGGGAGAAGCTCTGGTACTGTTTGCTGCTGCTCGTCATCATGTTTCCTCTTCTTTTGCCCCCTTTCCTCCTCGGACTGCTTCTTTGCCTCAGACCGCTTCTTTTCCTCCTTTTCAGCGTCAATGGTTCCCGGCAAATACGCCATCAGTGCCTTGCTCGCCCCTTTCTGACAATACTGCACCACATCAATCTTGGGCGCACCCTCCGGTACCAGCGCCGCAATCTGGTTCAAATCGCTTTGCCTAGGCAAGAACAGCGCTTGCGGCAGGATCTGCTTCTGCATCTGCGTCGACCCTCCCTCCTCCTTTTCGTCCGGCATCGTGCACGCCTCGTACAGCTGCTCCAGGTTATACGGCTCCATCTTGCTAAGATCGAAGACCTCCTGGTCGATGTACGAGACGCCTCCCCACGGCGGCGAGGCGAAAACCAGACACTCTTCTAGCTTGAGTTCCGCTAGGAGGTCATCCAGCTCCTTGTCCTCTTCTGACTTTTCATCGGCGTCCCGCCCCGTCCCCCTCCCCTCCCCCCCATGAACCCCCCAAAACCTCCTCATAACCTCAAAACAATCCCCATACACCCACGTAATCTTATCCGCCACGTCATACACCTCCGCATTATGCTGGGCACAAGCCAGCGTGCTCCTGTCTTTTTCGATTGCAATGATGCGATCCCATCTCCCCGACGAGAGGGCAAAGGCGATCACGTTGCCTCCGGCGCCGCCGAAGAGGTCGATTAACACGCGTTTTACTGAGGCGATAGTGTGTGAGGATAGGTCACGCGCGATCCGTGTGGCGACAGGTTCCGGGGTTACGCCAAACCAGGCGTCGTCTGTCAGGTGGATGTCGTAGGCGTAGAATTCGAAGATTGAGAAGCGTTGGTGCCAGTATCTAGGAGGGGGTGGGAGGGGTGTTAGTTAGATTGGGATTTGGGGGGGGGGGGGGGGGGGGGGGGGGGGGGGGGGGGGGGGGGGCCGGGGTGCGAGGGGATGAAGGCATGTATGTTTGGCACCCATACTGTTGATGACCGTGATGGGCTTGGTGGTATTGAGTTTTGTGTTGTTTGTGATGGTTTGGCACCCATACTGTTGATGACCGTGATGGGCTTGGTGGTATTGAGTTTTGTGTTGTTTGTGATGATGATGTTGATCTTGGTCTGTGTATCTGGATTTGCTATGGTCGACTGGCTGATATTGAGGACTGGACGTTCAGTGACGAATGAGTTGATTCTCTCTCTTCTCGTTTTCATCCGCAGTTGCGATGTGGTTGAAGAATCACGGACAGGTTCGAAG
Source organism: Neurospora sp. CHS-2018c (assembly GCA_009806235.1). NCBI lineage: Eukaryota > Fungi > Ascomycota > Sordariomycetes > Sordariales > Sordariaceae > Neurospora > Neurospora sp. CHS-2018c. The sequence goes on from RAPC01000015.1 coordinate 515,291, forward strand.
GAAAGACCAGAGGATTGTGAATTGATTTGTGAAGTGAACATGAGAAGGATGTGAGAAGTACTCGATACCTGGAAGGTGTCGCGGTCTCGATGCACCGTGTAAGTCGCAGGGACTCGTCTTTTTCCCCAATTCAGGAGCCCCACTCAGATTTGCGCAAACCCCACAGTGTGCCTGGAATTAGGAGCTTTGACCATCAAGGTCCACGCCAGCAGGAGCACTGGGCTGAAGTGGGGCTCGCTCTTGCTGCTGTCGTTCATCAACGTCCACGGTGACACGGTCCATCACGGAAGCTTGAGTGCTGTAAATGCCAGGGTCGCTTCATGCCGTGGACTTCCATCTTGACTCTTGACGATCCAACATCCAGATCGCATGATCACCAATCTTTAAACTAACACCCAACACTCGTTCGACTACACCGCATAGCATACAACAATGACAACCATGTTTAACGCCCTCAACCGATTCATATCCCGGCTTGACGGCGATGCGCCCACGTCCAAGGAGAACCAGCCTGGCGGATTTGGCTTCCAAGTGCTTCGAAACACCAACCCAGACCTGGCCATTGAGCCATGGTTTGACTTTGTCGTTGGTATCAATGGACGCATGATTGTATGTTTCAAAAATTGGCGATTCAGGAAGCTATAGGTCTAATACAGCTCTGCTCCAGGACGACTCTGACCCGAGGCTCTTCGCCCAAGAAGTACGGAACTGTGCTGGCGGTGTTGTGCAGCTGGGGTTCTGGAGCGCAAAGGTATATCACCAACATGAATATGCCAGTTTTCTGACACGCAATGCTGACACCTTATTTCTTTAAACAGGGCCAAAGAACGCGAGCACTCCACATCCCCGTTCCCGCCGACACTGCCTCCCTCGGCCTTACCCTCCAATGGACCGCCCTCTCCGTCGTCACCAACATCTGGCACGTCCTCGACGTCCCCGCGAACTCTCCCGCCGACGTCGCCGGTCTTCTCCCATACAGCGACTACATCCTAGGCACCCCCGAGGGAGTTCTCCACGGCGAGAGCGGGCTCAGCGAGCTAGTGGAGGATCACATCGGCCGCGCCCTGCGCCTTTACATCTACAACAACGAGTACAATGTCACCCGCGAGGTGACCATCCAGCCCAGCCGAGAGTGGGGTGGTGAGGGCGCCCTCGGCTGCGTCCTAGGCTACGGCGCTCTGCACCGGTTGCCAGCGCCCCTGAGCGAGCCTGTGCACGCCCCCGGCGAGACCATGTTCGACGGCGACTCGGAGCAGTACGGACACGTCGGACAGCAGCAACAGTATCAACAACAACCTCAGTACGGATACCCGGGCGCACCACCAGCAGCAGGCGATCAATCGCAGTACGCCCCGACTGCTACTACTACCTCCCCTCCGCCACCACCCGTCGGCGGTGGTGAGTTCCTCATACCAGCGCAGATGGTCGGCACACCACCACCCCCGGCAACACAGTTTGGCGGCGCGGCGGTCGCTTCTGCTCCGCCTAGGGGGAAGAAGAAGGAGAGACCGGCGAATAGGGGAGGGTTGGGCTCGATGGATGATTACTTCAAGGAGCAGGAGAAGAAGAGTAGGGAATTGGATAATGCTCCTAGCAGGAAGAACACACCAGTACCGCCGCCGCCAATGGGAGGTCCTCCTAAGGGTGGACCACCCAAGGCAGTCTCGTCGCCCCCGCCTGGTAGTGCGCAAGGGGAAGAGACGGCTGAGGGGGGCGAGAGTTAGTGGCTTAATGTGGAATACTGGGAGAAGTTTTAGGCTAGGAGTTTGTGAACGACACCTGGGATATTATGATTGCAGATATCCAAGGCTGGGTATTGGTGAATGTCTTTGACAATGGCGGTGGGCTTCCGTCCAGTACTCGGGTTTGGGAACTTGGGGGCATTGAAGCTCTTTGAAGACTCCCATCGCCTGGCGTCATGACAGGTCCGAAGTTGGTGAGGTTGTAATGGGGCCCCTCACGGCGGTATCGTTTGGTGACCATCTCCAGCGAGTAGGTGAAAGAAGTAGAAATAATCCATCGTGAAACTTGAAGCATCTTTTGTACATACTATAATTCGAAAAAAGAAGAAAGGTATAATAAATGCCAGCCATTTTCATCGAGATATCCTCTTCCGTCTCTGTCTGGTTTTCTGCTGGCTTGCTTGAAAACAGCTCTGTTCTTGCTTGCTTGCCTGCTTGTTCACGTTCTCGCAATTATTTTCCACCCATTCACCTGATGCCATGCCCCTGAACAGCATAAACATCACCTCATCCCCGCTCGTGTACTTTTGACTCCTCGCTCGCTCGCTCGTCCTTGGTTGCTCTCTTTCTTAGTTGATAAAGTTGACGCAGAAGAAATGCAGAATCAAACTGCAGAACAGGTAATCGGCAAAGGCTCTATAAGCAACCGAGGTAAGTTAGCAAGCTATATCCCACAACCACCTTGGACACTGCTCCTTGGAGAAGAATTGTATGTAACGTACCGTTCAGGCGACACTGAAGGGAAATCACTCTTGTTCGCCTCGGTCGTCTGGATCCGTAGCGAGGCCGTCAGGACGAATTGGCCGACTGTTGCTGAGAAGCCGGAGAGGAAGGCGTTGAAGGGCTGTTGTGTTACGCACATCTAGTTAGCCTGCTGCCCACTTCAACCACATTCCCATAGCTTTCCCCCGAGAATTCGAGCGAAGCGAGGAAAGAAAAGGAAAAGGAGAAGGGAACGGAAAGGGAAAACGTACATAATTCCCAGCCAAAACACAATACAAAAACTGCAACCCACCCACCACCACCAAGAACGCCATGAACGCATCAATCAGCTTGGTCCGCTGCGGCGTCGTGTCCTGGTAGTGTGTCAAAAGGTTGCTGAAGACTTTGTTCCATGCTTGCCCCGATGCGCTCTTGTCAATGCTGCTGCCGGAGCTCTTGCCGGTGGCTTTTGTGGTAGTGGTGGTAGTCGTGGGCTCAATCTGAGTGCTGGTAGCAAAGGCATTGGTTGTCGTGGCAATGGGAGGCGCGGATTCTTTGGGCTGGACTTTGGTTGTGACTGTTGCTGATGTTGTCGTCGAGGTAGCTGAGGGGGAGGGGGAGACGCCGCGGGCGGCGGCGGAGGAGGCGTTCTTGCGCTTTCCACCCATTGTGTCTGATTGTTGTGGGTTGTTGGTTTATTGTAGGTGGGGTTGATCGGGGGACTGCTGAGCTCTGCGTCGGGCTGTGGTAGCGGATGGGGTCAGAGACGTTTCTAGTCCTGACGAGTAGTCGGTGTTTTGGGTAAATTCGTTGTCGCGACGTCGTTGAATGTTGATGGTGGTGGTGGTGGTGGTGAAGTGTGGAATCGGAAGCTCCCGTCAAGGTACACAAACCACTGCCTGTGTCGCTAAAACGGCCACGAAGCTTCATCTGGCTGTCATCATCGGGGACAGGGGTGGTGGTTGCACACGCCGCAGCGCTTGCGCAGGCACTCCGTTTGTTTAACACTGTGGGGAGATTTCCGTTGAAGCTGGCGCACAGGCCAGGCGACACGGGTGAGGAAAGAAGGAAGGAAATTTGTGATTGGACGGAAATGGACCTGTTTGAGGTGGGTGAGCGCTCCCATGTCGTGCATCGTGGGGAATTCTAGGAATCAGAATGTCCCTGGTGTTGAGGGTGGAGAAGGGCCTTGTTTGTTCAACTTCAGTTTCTCTTAAACAACAACCCATGACTGGGCACTGCAAAAAAGAGTTGTAGCTTCTGTTTTTGAACTAGTTTAGATCTGTCAGGGGCACGGAGTTATAGTTCTTTTCTCTTTGGCTCACTGATCTTGAGTCTTCACGCAATTCTACAATCCCAATATCCAACCTTCCGATTCCGGACTTTGTTGACTTACACGACCCGGTGACGACATCCACTCACAACTCATCGCTATCACTTACACCACAACCATAGAAACCATGGCTTCGATACTTGAGGTTCGTCTCTTCACATTACCCTTCATATCTCATCCTCACAAATCGCTAACCCAAATGTCAACATGCTCAGGCCCTTCAACCCCACCCAGAAGACCGTCTCCACCTCCGTCTTCACCGAGCCCGCTCCGTTATTCTCACCAGTCAAGAGTATGTTTAACCTTCTACCCACTCTTGACCTTCTACCAACCCTTAACCTGCTACCCACCCTTTCCAGTCAGCCAGTCCATTAGGCGTATTAACATGTCCCAGACTAGTAGAAATCCGCGCCGCCCAACGGACCTTCGAAGGCGCCTACATGCGCACCGCCCTCTCGCAATTCTCCTTTGCGCTTATCGTCCTCAAGATCTTCACATCGGAATTCTACCCCATCGGCGCCCTTTTTGCCGTATACGGAGCCGCGGTCATGTTGGTGGCGATTTATAGACGGTATGAAGGGAATCGACAGTTTTTTGATCAGGAGGTTGAGGAGGACTTGGAGGATGGGGATGAGGAAGGAAATGATGGGGGAGGGGTTGGGGTGGGGACGGGGTTTGATGTCCCTGTCCGGGAGAGGATGGGAGGGATAGGAGGGATAGGAGGGAACGTAGGGGGTGATGGACTGGTACGCCAGGGTGATGGGATGGGGGGTGGACAAAGGCTGGAAAGGAGAAAGACGGTGGTGGTTGTCAAGAAAAAGTTTAGGACCAGCGCGAATAGTGTGGCGTTGTTGACGGGTTTGAGTTTTACGGCGTATGTGGCGTTGATGGTGTTGTTGTGGGGTTTGAGTCGGTAGGTTAGGCTATGTAACTATGTTGGAGAAGCTTTCCTAAGGAACACTTCATTTTTCCTTGTCTCTCGCGAGTGATATCAGGCAAGTACATACAGCATTTATATGGCAATATCCATTTAGAACAAGACTCCATGTGCATCAATCCGTCTGCTTCTAGCGGCCAAGAGTGAAATCTGAAGCAAGTATGGTAGATATCAAAGTCCAGCCAAACATTATAAGCACAATTCTACGAGACAATGAAGAAAAGCCATTTAAATGCCCGTTAACGTGTCAAATCGAAGCATAGAATAAGTACAAAGCAAGAAGAAAAGGGGAAGCAAGAAGGTTATAAAGCGAAGCACAAAAAAGACATGTAAAAGCCAACAATGAATCCAGCTATAATCCGTGTACTACTGCAAATTTTGTTTCCCGTCCCAGTCGCTGATCATGACATGAAAAAACAGAAGTTTACCGCCCAGTTAGTTTTACCGAGAAAGGGAGAGGGAGAAACAAGGACAAACAAAAAAAAAAAAAAAAAAAAATCTGAACAAAAGGGGAGAAATATCATCTAAATGACAGACAAACAAGACGCCAATGGCAACATGACCACGTGGGTAGCGCGTCAACAAATCGCAGTTTTCCTCTTCCTTCTGCCCAAGCCGTCAGGCCGTCCGAGCCGTTCCGTGTGCCCATCCCGTCCCGCTCCCGTAGAAATTTCCCCAAGAACCATGGTTGGGTTGGAATCAGTGGTAGAGGTCCATCCAGCATCTTGAAAAGACTCGTGGTATCCGAGCTCTCGCATCAATCTTTGTTATCTCTCCCTCCTTCCTCCATGCCGTCTCTCCCGATTTGAGTACTCAAACAGACTTGTGTGTATCCCATGTGCACACAGCGAGTCGCATGACCAGCAAGCCCACTTCAATTTGACAATGGTGGTCTCCTTGACGGTTGTACTGGTCAAAGAGTCGATCTCATCATGACAAGAGTGGGTAACCTTGTAAGATATCACCACGCTCCAACCCGTCTCATGTGATGTATCCCGTGCCGCAACAACCCCATTCGATCTCACTGGAGGGCCCGGTTTCCAAATTCTCTCTCTTGCATCCGGGTGGTCTGGGTGACAAGCGTTTTGATTAGTTGGGGTTGACTTTGGACATTTGTCGAGTGCCACAGGGAAACCATTTCGACCGAGCCGCATTTTCTCCTCAAAACCGCAATTTTGCACCCAGAAGGATAAACGGTGAATATCGCAAATTGGTTGCCGTGAAATCGAGGTTTTGGAATTCCAGAATCCGATAGCCACCAGAAGATGTCTAGCGGCCAGATCCAACCAAGCTTGAACTCAAAGTTGATTCGGATTCCTCAATGCATCGACTTGCCGGCCATCCGTACTTAAACATGTCGAGGCCCAAATAGTCAGCCTGTTCTAGTGGGACTTCAGCCCCTACATCCCATGGCCCTGCTGATTTCCTCCTTCCCCATACCACGCCGAATAGCCCTCAGCAGGCTTGGAGTATTGATAAGGTTGCTGCCACGACGCATAACCGGTCGGGGGAACAGCTCCAGCTGAGATGGCCGAATGGGGATCCTGACTTGTTCCCGAGACGGTATCAATTCCAGGAATGGTAGTGGCAATCGGGGAAGGATAGATATCACTGGACATGGCAGACGACTTGCGATCGTACGGGCGACCGCCACCGCCCATTTGTGAGGCCGGGGGATATTGCTGGCTGGCCATGCCCTCGCCGCCGCCGCCAAAAGACATGGAGCGGGAGGGAGGGGCAGGGTAACCGGATGATGACCACGCTAGCTCATCCCGCGAGGACTCGGAGCCCATGGATGCTGCTGACCAAGTGGCGGATTGCGGAGCGTGAGGCGTGTAGGGGGAAAAGGCGGGGGTGATGGGGGATTCACTCGTGTAGGATCTCCAGTTCGGGTTTATGTCGCTCGGTTTGGACGTATTCGGACCGGCGTCAGGGGACATCCAGTTGGCCATGCCGTGCTGTCCATATTCGTAGGATCTAGTGCTTGTGGCACTTGGGGGAACTGTAAACTTGTCAGTAAGATCCACCCTATGTCTCTTTCGTTTTTGACCTACTCTTGGAATCTGGGGTGTAATCTTCTGTACCCGAAGGCTTCATGGGGGGTGGCATGTTCGTGATTGATGCTAGTGACAAATGCGGATAGTTGGAATGACCGTGAACTTCTGAGGGGACCCCGCTCTGCATCGCCGGTGATGAAGATGTGGACGTGATCTTAGGTCCGGTGGAAGACCTTTGTACCGACTTTTGTCGGGTTTCTTGCGGGGGTTGTTGATCTACTGGGTAGAAGCTGCATTCTTTCTTCAGGCGAATGCAGTTGACACATCGAGCCTGTACGTCGTTCTGGGACGGGATGCACCTAATCTTCCTGCGACGGCAATGTCCTGCATTTACGGTCAATACAAACGTTTCCGAAAGAGAGTTACTTTGGTCTTGGCTAGAACTTACCGCATGCAACAGATGTTCGATGATATCCTAGTTTGTTCCTTCTTTTCTCTCCTGAAAGAAGACCTTGGTCAGGCGTTGTTGGGTCTCGCGGTGTGGGCGGCGGTTGACTTGTTTGCGATGCAGACATTGAACGCTTCGGCTTCGTCGCGAACGGGTAAGAGTCCGATCGATCTCTGCCCGTCTCTGGGCTGTGCCTAAGGTCCATCCCTGAGGATCCTGGAGGCGGTACGGAATAAGGCATGTACCCGGAATGCTGGATATCCATATCTGTGCCGTTCTGGGGCGGTGGCGGAGGGTACTGAAATGACATTATGTCTGTCATGGGCACTGACGAGACGGCAGGATATATAGCGGAGTTGCCAGATAGCCAGCTTTCGACTTTGGATTTGATAAGGGGCGAATGGGCGGTTGCCATCAAACGATCCTGCTCTGAGTCGTTCTACTAGCTGGACAGGGGACTTCTGGGTTGCCGCACGTTTCAGCACCAAATAACGAGAGATGGCGGGAAGCGGGTAATGACCGGAACTGCGGGTGTAGTGGTCGATCGTGGCCGAGTGACCGAATACCGTGGTTCTTCAGTGATCGGTGCTGATTCTCCGCGTCTGGGGTATCTATGTGCAAAGGCCTTGAGGTATGTGGTTAGCGGGTGGTCTGAGATGCCGAAATCTGGGATATGGGTCAAAGCCAGTGGGAAGAGATAACTATAAACTAATTTGGGTACCAAATGTGTGAAGGGGAAGTGCAAGAAGTACCTCTACGAATGATCAGAAGTAGATGAGCCGGAGAACAGGTAGCAAGTAGGCGGGCCAATGAGGATGGCGAATAACTTGGGATTTGCGACAGCCGGGATAAGAGGACCAGAGCAATATGAGCGGCGTTGGACACACCCCTTTTTCTGGTTCTGGTTGGGCTGAAGAGCAGTGGCAGCGGCAACTCCCTGAGAGATACTGATGCAAGGTGTTGACGCAGCAACAAGGAGTTGGGCTATATTCGATGTTGAATATGGCTTCCTGTACACCAAGATATGAGCTAGTGCCAACGGAAGTGGAAGCATATCAGTGATCTGATGGGTCTGCCTACCTTTAGGTATACTAGTGGAATGCGGGTAGTATCTGGGGAAGCCGGCGCCTGCTGACTGCAGTTTAGGGGGTCTTTCTACCGTGCTCAAATGCACAAGCGAGGAGATGCTTGGTCTGAAACCGGAGCCCCAAGATTTCGCGTAGGTCGCGTTGAAGGTTACACACCCCTGTTTTGATAGCCTATGTATATCGTTATATTTATGTACTGGCCAAAATAGGGTCAATAGCCAAGGCAACAGATTCCGCCGCTGCTGTTTTTGGACGTTTCCCAACAGCTGGCGTTGGATGTTGTTCGGGAAGTTGTAATTCCGCGCTTCCAGGTATTAGCAGAGTCGCAGAGGAACTACTAGCCGCAAGTATGGTGTAGGAGCGTATAGTGCTTGTGCGTTGAGATACTGCAGTCGATGATGCCCGGTTGCAACTTGCAAGGGGGAAACGGTCGAACCCGGCTGGGTGGGGGAGGGTTCCGGCAGGCTATGAGACGTCGGCCACTTGCATATGTCAAAGGAGCCGCGCCAAGTTGAGCGATACTGGGATCCAGTCAGGTTCGTCGGCTAATCTGGTGTTGACTGTACAAGTGATATCGCAGTGGTGGTCAAGAAGTACTCGAAAAGCTGGGGCGTAACTCAGCTTCAGCCAGATGTCTGCTGATACCATACCACGAGAGGTGCAACTCGCTAATCCTTGGAAAACGCACGAGCGAAAAGCCGTGAGAAGGTCCTGGTCATTCAGCTTGTCTGATCTCAAGCCGCTTTTTGTCGACGGAGGGGAGTGGAGGACCCTGCTTGATCAAAGCAACCGACGATGCGAGAGTGATATAACAGCTTCTACGCCACACAACAATGCTGGTTGCAGATATGATGGTAGGTCGGGGTAAGCGACAGTCGGTATAGAGGTGAAATTGCTGATATGCCAGAATATCGAGGATCGACGAGCCCTGGCAGGCGCTTTCAAAGGTCGGATACAGCCGTGATTGGAAGATTAGAGGTGGTGTTGTGGTCTTTACGCTCTGCGCTTTCCTTTCTTTTTCTGACTTTGCTTCGTGGTTTTTGCCCGACTGCGGCGGCTGTTGCGATTTTTATTTTCAGGTCATTTGCAGCGAATGAGCTCTCGGTCCCAGATGTTGCTAAGGAAAAGGCGTCCAACGTCGAACGCTTATGGTTGAGTGCTGATCAAGTGGTTGTTGGTGCTGGTGCTCGTCACAATAACTCAAATGTCTGGGGTCGTCATAGGTCCGAGTGAATGTATGTAAGGTTTGGAAGGTAAACGGGTCTTGGGGGAGAAAAAAAGAGGGACCTGTCTCAAGATGAAATGAAACGACCGCGCGTTGACGAAGTAATGCAACTTAATGCATCGAGATTGAATGGAGAATGAGGGAGTGTTGGGATGAAAAGAACAAGGCAACGTCCGCCTAAACCTCAAAGTGGAATATGATGCAAGAAGGAGTGGCGAGACTGGGCAAAGAGACGACGCACAAGGGCAAAAGGACAGAAAGGTCACATCAATTAAAGGCCGTGAAATATATTAAAGGCTCTTGTCCTTTTCCCAAATCTCTTTATCCCCTCGGACCCCTCCAATCCTTGCACAGTCACTCTGCCACTGGCAACGTAAGAGGAAATGGGCAAGGAAAAGTGCACTGCACTGCGAGTGTGAATGCTGTTGGGGCCGGAGCATGCCAGACAATGAAGCACCCGGACATGGAAGGAACCCAAAAATGGCTCTAGGCAATCACAAGCCAAGGGCAGAGAACGGGGAAGTAGCCCGAAGCTTGTATCCTCAACGGTTTCAACGGCATGTTCCAGTGAAAAGTTCGGGTGCTCGGTCAACTCGACATGCCTGTGACTTTGACGTTAGTTACTGCTAGCTTTCCGTGTCATGAAGCAAAAGCAAATTGAAGGGAATCGTCAGTCTAGACCTACGGGTCTTCCCATCCCAGGTCCTCACCTGACGGCGGATGGGATGCTCTCTCGAAAGCGGACTAAACCACAATAGTTACCTTGGAACGACGGAGGCTGCCATCGTCTTTGCCCACTTCCCTTTGACCAGTGCTAAAGGCTGAAACACCACACTCAACCCCCCTGATCAGCCATCGGGCTTTTCGGAAGGAAAACTCTATTTCCTTCCATTGCTTCCACCACTAATTTGATTAACCGACCTGGACTTCCTAGACTCCGGTTATTGTTTCGAGGGATGCAGCACCTCTACCGAGTGCCATGGTACGCTGCACTCAACGTCGATGCCACGTTGGTGGACTCATCGATGTTTGGCAACGAGTTTGTATATGCACGAGGTACCTTTTCCATGGTCGACAGTCATCATCCCTTAATATCACTCTTGTACCCCTGCACGCGCATGTGAGTACCTGTGCGCAGCTGCCCGGGCTGCAAGGTACCTGAACGCTCAAGCTTGGTACTTGGTGTCTCAGGCACAGTAGAAGATGCTGGGTCGGATATACTTGGCTAGACCCCTTTCCTGCGTATATCGCTGGAATGATTTTGACCAAGCGTTGCCTTATGCCCCTCCCTCCACTCATCGAAGCTTCTTTGTTGCCACTAGGCCCGGCCCAAAGAAGACGCTGAGATGACATGCATACCTAGGATGCTTTAGTGAAGCCTTGTACCCTTGTTGACCGCAGTCAGGATCATGCGCGAAAGAGTGGCATCCGGCGGGAAGGGTAGGGTCCCCCGTGAACAGGATCGGATCTTGGAGTCCTCAGATTTCGACATGGAAGCTGATCATATGGGGAAAGCCTGTGATGCTGCGTCGGTGTTGTCAGATAAGGTTCAGCAAAGAAAAGAGAGCCTGCGGATAGTGGCCACGAGCGTTTCGTAGTGGATGTCTGCGCGAGGCCTGCGCGTCGGAGCCTGACCTCGGTCCTTTGTTCAACAGTCAGAGTAGCCATGAGGACTTTGTCCTTGAAGGTAATCGTGGAATTTTTGTCAAAGAATGCGCCCCTGCCAGGCTTAAAAAGCCCGCTTATCCCTGGCACGTCTGTGCAAATAAATGTCAAGGATCACATACCTGTGACTGCCATGATAGGTTGAGGACTGTCTGAGCCCTGGGATCATTCCCGTTTGGAGTCAAGCGTCTCTCGTAAAGCCACACCACTTGTAAAGATGCCAAGAATGCGTAACCCCCCCTGTCCGCTATCCTGGGCCCGTTATTGCAGTTGGAGCTGTCCTTCGTTTGGGAGGAGATTGTTCAATTTTCCACTAGTCGGCCAAAGCGTCATGCTTGTGGCTTTTGTAAATCGTCGACTTGCACCTGTCTCGTATTATGCTGAGGTTCTTTTGCGCCGGGACGGATATCAGTGTGGTCATTCCTGTCTGGAAGGGACACGATCCGTCGGGGAGATGTCATGCTGGCCCGGAGTGCCTATCAGGGCTTGTTGGCCCTTAGCAACGTGGCAGATGAATGTGAGTCCTGGTGTGTTAACATCGACACTCTGACGCGGACTTCTGAACTGAATGTAAGCAACAAACGAGAAACTTACCATGGTACCTGATGCGTTTCTGCAATTAGTACTTTCATAAATGTCTCTTTTAGCCCGGGCCAGACTGTTAACGAGTATCATAAAGGTCGTTACCGTACCTCGCATCAGCTAGTTGAAAGGTTCTCGGAGACATTTTGTGTCTGACGTAGCAACAGTATGGGGCCTGATATTCGGAAGAGACGATGATATTAGCCAATATCGCAGCTTTCCAGGATTGCTTTCGGTCTCTCTTCTTTTATGAACCGGTTGCTCCAGCTGCAGTGCGACACAGGACTGTAGTTGCGATATTGGCCATTTCAGTTGGCACTTGCGCAGTGATATGGCAGATGCTGCTATCGCTGAATAACACTCAAGCTGGTAAAATGCCGGCTAGTATATAGCGCTGCTGGGTCGCATTGGGAGCCATGGAAGCCTCCCTGCGATCATGTAACGCTGCAAGGGCCGCATCCCCGAGAGAGTCGTCTTGATGGACGCCTTGAGGACAGTCTTGCGAGGTTGAAGTTTTTCGGACCAGGCCTGGAAGCTGTTGCTGCTGAGCAAGCGGGTGTGGCCTATATCGTCAGAGGCTTGGGCTAAGAGACCGGTGAGCGACATCACGCTATCTTTCAAGCAGAGTCCATGACTTGGGCAGTAATGCTTAACTCAACGGTCAGCATCCCGATAACAATCCTAGCCTGTTGGTCTGTGTAACAAGCTTTTGCATCCTGGAAAACCCGTCAACCAACGGTCTCAACAAAGAGATATGTCGATGCTTGATAAGGGTGCCAGACAGTGTCAGGGCGGGGAGATGGAAGCCCAAACTCAATGCTGGCATTTCACGACCTCTAGGGATCTGGGGATGTCTCTGTTTCGACATGGGGGAATATGGATCAGCCCAGATCTCTCGATACAAGCGCGCTTGCAAGCAGTGTGTCGATGGGAGATTGATCGCCGCCAAGGGTCCGATTGGCAGTGCCAATCATTCATCCAAGTCTCGGTCGAGAACAATGGTTGCTTGGATGTGCTTGGTTAAATGACGTGCGAAAAAGGGCCGTTCTGAGTGTCGTCCAGTGCAGCTCAACCGGACAGCCGCCCATGTTCTGTTGCCAGGATTCGTGATAGTGGTGGGTGACGATTCAGGACAATGCTGCCGAGGATGGCATGTACAGTTGAAGCGATCGATGACTTCACTGTTCATACAGGCGATTGAATGATGGACTGAAGAGAGAAATTTTCGCAGAGTTGAAGTGAAGTCGGCAATTGCCTGGTCACGGTGTTCCTGCTGGCTCAGTGCAGTCAGTGCCTGCCGCCCGGCAAAGCACGTACCCAGCTGCAGGAAAAGAAACGAAAGGCCAACAGCGACAAGTAAGAGGTACATGTGCACTCATTTAAGGTGTAGAGGTACCTTAAGATGGAGATCGCTTGGACATCCTGCTTGGTTGCAGCTCTTCTTTGCACCTGCCCTGTGCGATATCTCAAAACACTCCGGCCCGAATCGGACGTGGAATGGACGACCACTCTTTCCCTCCCTGGTTTCTCTCGACAATTTCCCCTCATCTCTCTTTTGAAATTTCCACATAGCAATGGCTAAAGAGGTAGGTGCTCCTGCCTCAGGGAGTCAAGACCGCCACGCCACCCCGACAGACCAGGCGACAACCAAGAGCGCGAATGAATTGGATTCCGGTCGGTGTGACGCAATGTCGATGGTGAAGGTCCAGGACTCGATGTGGGGTGACACCCAACGAGGACACTCAACTCTCACCCTTCGACATGATTTCTACTGGCTAAATCAACTGTCGCTTCAGTATCTTATGTTGGAAACGAACATCTCTGCAATGCTGGTATCAGCTCTGTCGAAAGGAAATGTACGCCACCTAAGGCTTTCGGGTCACTAGCAACATCTTCCACCCCGATGACAACTGGGTCCGAACCTCATCACATTGAGCGGGACATACGATTTCATTCCATTATCTGACCACTTGGCGATGCCCCGTGTCAGAGAACCTTGCACAGCTCTATACCTACTAGTGTAGGGTCTTTGGCTGATATTAAGAGGCATGTTGATTAGTAACCTCGTACCTTCAAGGGCCCAGTCAACATGCGCACAGGATTGACTAGGTATACCCTCGTATGCTGGGCGAACTCGATATGGCCGGCAAGACAGTGAGACAACCAAGAAGCTTGATTCTACGAGACACATCTGGACACATCTACATCAGCACAACAGCAGGCGACAGGTAACCCACCGAACCCTCCCGCAAAACGCGACCCTGCAACGGCTACCGTGACGCTACACGGCCTGTTCCGCTCAGCCCTAGCTGTCCCGATGAGGGCGGCACGCTTAGGTTTGTCCACTCGCCGCTGCGGCTGGCTGCCAGCTCCGGTATTTCCAAGCATTAGACGCTCTTGCGCGCTTGTGGGCGTTAGAAAAATGTAACAAGCCTCGCTAATGGTGACGAAACCTCCAGAACTTGATGTTGGTGATATCTCTTCACCAAAGCACCATCAACCACCTCCGGCTGTGCTCGCACCTCGCAAACCAAAATCCGCGCAGAAACCTGACCATCTACCCACTCACTTTGGTCCTTGAGCACTTGAGCGGGTTTCCTGCACGGCCATACAAGCGCTTTAATATAGTCGGATATTCGGTTCACCTTCCTCGAGCGTGTGGCAGACGAGCCTTGGCAATGACAAGGGTTCTCTCACGACTTTATCGAGTATGTTTTCCTCTCGGTTTCTTCCTCGCACATTATCCAGTAACCGGCAATCAAGCACTGCATTTCCGATCAAGCGATCTTTCTACAGTCCATATCCCAGCAATACACTTTCCATTATACATCTCCTAACCATTCAGCTACATGTGTCAAGCCACGGTCATGCCCGTCCAGCGTCGTTCTGGTTTAATTACACCACATTGTCACTGGAACAACGATACTAATACATTTTCCCTTTAGCCAAAATACCCTGATACTTGCTTGCGGCCATACAGCTCCATGGCGATTAGGCCATAGACGGCCTCTGCAAAGCCGGTGGACGGTCCGCCTAACATCGCGGGCATTGACTTGTCGCAGGTCAATATCTTATTTGATCTACCTTTGCGCTGACGATGGTCGCCGTTCCGGCAGCAAATGCCAAAGCTTGTTTTTTTGCGTCACGAGGAGCATACTTGGCGCATTTTGAAAACATTACCAACGCAAACCTCTTTCCGAGCTAGTCCGAGCTAGTATGCTGCTGATACCGATGGCGTGACAACCCCCGGGGCTTGTTTGACACTCTCCGAGGCTTTGCAGAACGAAGGGCGAGAGTGTTGGAGCTTCTTCTCCATCGACTTCCATTCCACAGCCCTACATCCTGAAACTGTTCTTCTAGAATCCTTCCCTTTATGTCGACAATTCGTCCTACGATTGCAGCAGAGCTAACGGGACTTGCGGCGAAAGCAGCGAACTAACAAACCGCTTCCGCTTGCTTCCAACTTGTTACATCGCATGTTGCCATCGCGTCTCCTGGGCCATTAGATGAAACGCTATCTGCTCTGGAAGCTGTCCCTGACTTACAATGTAGTCCTGTCGAAGGAAACAACAAAAGAAGAGGCACCAAGATGGCAGTCTAACACAGTACCTTACGAGCCGACTACCATCCGTATCACTGCACTGTATCTATGTGCGATAATCAGGCTATTACGGGATACGTTGCAGAGCCGGCATAAGTTGTGGCTCCTAGAAAGGCAAGATGATGACCAAATGGGGGAGAATCATAAGAAGGAGGTCCAATCAATCTACTACTTTGAGTAGTTTTGACGACGATAGAGCTAACATACACGAGATAGTGGCCACATCTGAACGCCTCATCATTCAACAACTACAGAAACCGTAACCAGGCAAGCCAGGCTCCTGCCTCTCTCGGTCCCGAATTCTCTTTTGGCTGTTCTGCAGTCTTTAACCAACAACAGATGCGTAATACCGGGGCAAACACATTCCTGAGAACTCTTGAACTTGCGAACTTGCGAATGGGATTATAGACTCTCTCTCCATCGCAGCATTTCATGCGGACCACAATTCACCATGATCGGTCTTTGCAACTGGTCCATGAAAGGTCATTGTTTTCGCCATGCCCCCTTGTTGCTGTAGACTTTGCTCTGACAACACCAGCACTCATCTACCTCATACGTGTCTTCTTCTTCTCGGTTCTCGCCCATAATCCATAGTAAGCATTCTTTTCGATGCTCTTGATATTAACAAAAGCAAGGGAGATTCCGGTCGAAGCTGCCTGGCTGCAACAAAAGACCCATTTTATGTCATGCATGACGCTAGACCAGACAAGACATTTCGACAAAGCTTCCCTTGCTCACTGGAAAACAACCCCTTCCTTGCTTGGCATGCAGATGTCAGGTACCCTGGCCTGTCGAGGACGACTACCGTTGTCCTTGCCGTCGGCCCCCTTGCCTGGATGATGGGATGTTGGTGACAGAACGACTTGTCACATTTCATATTTTTGCCCTTTCTTTTTTCTGCTTGTAGTGGTTTACGGTTGGCAGATCCTCCCAACACCCAAACATCTCCCAAAAGCGATCGAAAAAAAACGTGG
This sequence comes from Neurospora sp. CHS-2018c, assembly GCA_009806235.1. NCBI lineage: Eukaryota > Fungi > Ascomycota > Sordariomycetes > Sordariales > Sordariaceae > Neurospora > Neurospora sp. CHS-2018c. The sequence continues at coordinate 531,585 of RAPC01000015.1, forward strand.
AAAAGATCTCCTTACTCCGCAAAAAGAAACGAACCGGTCAAGAACCGTTAAGGAAAGGTTACCCTACCCCTACCCAACCCTGCAATGTGATGCTGCGGGTAGCCGGTCCGCGAATTGGCATCTTCCACTCCCAACAGAGAATCTACCATTTGTTCATGTAAGGTACGATTTCGCACCCCCGTTCCTCCTCCCTTTCCTTTTCCCTTCTTGCGCTCGATTCGATCCAGCACTACGTGTTAGCAAACCGAGGAAGAAGTCTGTTGGACCTCCTCGACTGCGATGGATGCTATCGACATCGGCCAGTACACAGATCAGAGACCCCAGACAAAAGCTTGTTGCTTCCCTGCCCTGCTCTACCCTGCCTAGTCGATTTTGACACTCACCGAACAGCCAACAAGACACGGTGCTGGGTGATTGCGATGTTTGCACGTATTCATCACCCTAGGCAGAAGCATTACTATTACTGGAGTGAGTTGAAACAACAAGGAAAATCGTGAGCATCAATTCTACATCCGGTAGACGATTACGATGATGAGTAACACAAAGCCATGTCGCGGACAGTTGAGTATGTCCGCTTGGGGCCCAACAAGGAAGAACAAAAGGAGAAATAAGCAAGAAGAGGAACACGAAACAAAATGTAACAAAAAGGTGCCATGTCATGAAAGGAGGTGTGGAAAGAGAAGAGCTTTTCTGCTTGCTATAATGCTATGATGTCCAGCATGTCGCCAGGAAAGCAGAAAAAAAGAACATAAAGTAGTAAAGAGTAGGGGTTGAAGTAAGGTCCACCCAACCACACCTCAACCCCCAAGTATTCTAAAGACCAACGATATTTGAGGCGAAAAAAAAAAACCACAGCGCTTCCATATGCAAAAAAGCCGATTTCCAATGAAAGAAGAAAATTGCAAAAAAGAAGGTTGAGATGATCCGACCCAGGCTCGATCTGGGGACCTTCAGTGTGTTAGACTGACGTGATAACCAACTACACCATCGGACCAGTTGATGTTCAGCTGCCTCTGACTCGTACTCTATATTGCTCCGCAGATACTGGACCCATCAGCGGTAATTGCATGCAACGAAAGATAGAAAGACCACTTCTCATGATGGCGTGGACACCCTGCATTTATTAGATAGACAAGCTCTGATAAGAAGTAACTAAATTCAGACAGGTGGAGGGGTAGATTCAAAAGACAGTCGCCATCACAGCAACAGATGAGAGCAGACTTAGTGGACGGAAAAGAAATAGTGCCAAACGGGAACCTAAAAGAACACGGAGGAAAGAAAAACTCGAAGAAAAGTGACACTAATCCTAACACGCACGCCAATACCAGCTGAAGACTCAAACAACTCATCACTTATGTTATGACATCCAAGTGGTCATCCTTCCGAAACAACACACTACTAAAAACAACATGTGCCTCGACGACGTCGACACTCCGCAATTATCATTCGAATTAGTGCTGAGGAGACAAGATATGAGCACAACCAGATGGACAAATACAGAGCCTCCCGAGCAAGCGTAGCCACAAAAGAATTACCGACTAAAGGAAATGAAAACTTGAAAGAAGAAATCCGGTATAAAACGAGAACGACCTGATCGCAACACCAGTGGTAAATTACAGCCGGCCTCCCTTTCGCCATGAGGGCGTCGCACTAATCGCATTAACTTATCGACCGGAACTCGAGAAGCAGACCCATTCCCATCTCAACCAAGCCATTCTCCTCAAACGGAAATAGCACTACCGATCCTCTCCAACATCTTCGGCTTCATCATCCCTGCTCCTTCCTCCGCAAAAGATGTGGGAGTCGGACTCGGCGGTAAAATAACTGTGGTTGTACCTGTCCCTATCCGGTCCTCCTTTGTAGTCACAGTGGCCATCGGCGTAGCTGCTGAAGAGATACTATCGAAAATGTTTTGTCTCTTGACCTTGACATTGGCACTGGGGTTGACTTTCTTGGTGGCATTGGGGAGGTCTTTCTCGTGCTTGAGAAAGTTCTCTCTGAGGAAGGCGAGGAAGATGTCGACGTCTTGGGTGGTGCTCATGGCGCCTAGACTTGCTCGGACGACGCTGGTGAGGGGGAGGTGTTAGTTTGGTGTGATGTGGGATGGAGGGAATAACTTGGGAAGGGAAAGAGGGAAAGAGGGAAAGCAAGGAGTGGACTTACCCCGTGGGAAGCTCGTTAATAACGCTCAAGCCGTTAGAACCACAATGATGCCCAGCGGACTTGGCCCTGTTCAACTGCCACGGCTCGTATTGAAGTGCCGTGAAGACTCCTCCGGGGTTGCAAACGCCTGCGTAGAAATTCAGTGTCAGTATATCTCATCAGGTCAGAACGCCAGACGAAGGCAAACTCACCACCAGACCTCACATAAATCCCCCTATCATTCGCCATCTTCTCTATCATGGCATAACTCTCATACGTCCCATCCTCTCTAAAAACGTTAAACGCCACCGTAGCTCCCTGTACCCTTACATTACCGTACACCTCGTCCCCCTTCCCGTTTTCCCAAAGGTCTTCACCCCCCGAGTGATAGACCTTGCAAAGCGGTTGGCCATTGCCATAGCGCATCCCTTTCATCCCCTGGTACAATCTCCTCACCAGCATCGACGTATGGGCAGAGATGTTCTCCATACTTCCGAACAATTTTTTGTGAACATCAATTGCCTCGCCCAAGGCTAGGATGCTGTGGAAGGGGAGCGTCCCGTCTTCCAGACCCTCATGTAGACCACCACCACCGGCGTGCTCGCTCCCATCCTCATGGGTGTTGGTCTCCAACCCCTTGCTTACATGCCATGCGCTTCCGATGGTGCTGACCAGACTGACGGTGCCTCCGCCAAAGTATTTTCTCAGTGCTAGGATATGACCGGAGTCCTTGCGGACGATCAAGCCACCCACGTCGGGAAAGCCGAAGATCTTGTAGAATGACACACAGGTGAAGTCCGGCGCGGTGTCAGGGTCTTCGAAGACGTGAGACATGGGACTGGTCATAGCCAATGCAGCAGCGTCCAGAAGGGTGTACGTATTGCGTAGCCTCTTGGTCCTGTCGTGTCGGATCCTACCAGTCCATGTGAGAGGGAGTCTACGTCCCGTAAGGTTACTCTGCCCGGGGTAGGCAAAGAGAGCAAGACTACCGGATGGTTGACCAAAGGTATTCCTCCCCTCAATCCACTCCTCGACTTCGGCGTCACTCTCAAAGCACTTGTGGCTATGCGGCCCCTTAGTCAACTCACGCACGCCGACAAGGCTGGTGTGTGCGTCGCGATGGTAGCCGTACCAGAAGGAGCCGGTGCGTGTCTGCTCAGCGAGGTCGCGGAAGCAGTCGGCGACAAGCTTGATGGCCGCGGTGGCGTTGGCGACAAAAACGAGGTCGAAGTGGTGCGGATCGGCGCCGAGGAAGCGGAGGGTCTTTTCACGGACTGAGTCGACCATGTCGCCGGAGAACTTGGCGGGTTCGTTGGCAGAGTGTGGGTTACCGTAGAGATTGGCGCTCATCTTTTGAGCGAAGCGCTTGACGGTCGATTGGGCGTAGATGGTAGTGCCGCTGTGGTCGAGGTAGATACCTACTCACCGTTAGGCTGGAGCTGAGAACAACGAGGAGAATATTGGAGGAGGAGAATGTAGCTTACCATTGTTCATGTGAGGATACTCTTCTTTGCGTATTATCTCCACTGGCTTGTCGTAGGTTGATTCGGTCAAAGTGGGACGCTTGATTCCCGAGAATGGGACTGTTCGCCAGATGTTAGCTCAGGTTAGCTCGAGTTGACATGCATGATTCCTGGAATTGCAGAGGGTGAGTGAAGCGATGTGGGAAAAGGTAGCTAGGTCGAATGTGTTCTTACAGTTGATGGAGGTCAGAGCTGGATATTCGGACGATGTCTTCTCCTCTGATGATGGTCTAGTGCTATCACTCATTGTAGTAACAGCACGACGCTCTCGTCCTTTCTTGGAAAGGCGGTTGAGAAGATTGAGACGGCTCATGGTGAATAAGACAATGGTAATGGCGTGATGTGATGATCAGGAATTTATGTCCACTTGGTGTCATGGAAGAGGGCATCTAGACCGTCTTAAATACTCTTGGAAGACGACTTGACCTCTAAAACGGAGACCTTCCTAGGTTATGAGAGGATCCTGTGTGGATGTGTCTTCCCCGTATCCGATGGCTCGGCTATCATACCCCGAGAGCCAGCATAACGTTTTCTCACAAACGTATGTTGAGAGCGCCATGAACATGACAAGCTGAAAATCACGAGAGTACCTACCAGAAGGGAAAAGGATAGACTCAAGGGCTGGAATCACTGAACCTGTAACGTCGACCGCTACCAGATCCGGAAGCTAGGACAGCGTCACGAACGATGAACGGCGAACTGTTGCTCTCGGAGAGCAAATGGAACTCAATGAACTCCAAATCCAAGCACACATGGAGTTTTCTCAGTGCTACCGGATGTCATGCCAGAGAAAATGTATTGGAATGGAGACCAATGGGAATCTGGACTGAGGGTGTTGTCGAAAAGGGTGGGTCAATGTTGCTCCCCGGTATCCAGGTGGACACATCCGGATGTACCCATGTGCTCATGGCGAAGATTAACAGGGACATGAGAGACCTTGTTGGTTTGTTAGCGTTGAAGTCCGCAGTACACAATGGGAGCTATGACCGGTGGAGAGCCTCACCACTCAAGTGGTATCCTGGCTGATCGTTTCCTTTCTGGATCTTCGAAGTTCAGCACATGCCCATTGACTTTGACTTACGAGTATCCCGGCTTCTTGCTGTACCGACTCTAGGGATGTCCACTCCACGCTTGGTAGTTGGTGAATGGGATGATAGCACAAAGGGTCGGCGTCCGACCTATTGATACTGATAAGAAGCTGAGCTGATCTTGTTATACCACCCTCAGGCTGTTGCCCCAGAACTCGCTGTATGAGTTGATGCCAGATAAGAAGCAGAAGCGCGGAGTTACGCTGCTAGAGTGGCCCAGTTGCGATATCAATGCAACGGCTTCATGTGATGGTCTGCTTCACGCACCATTGCCTGTCGGATGTGTCCTATTACAAGATAAATTTGATACAGCTTTCGCCAGGTGATGCCGTATGCGTAAATGTCTCAGTTTAGCCCCATGGCGTGGGATGGGTTACATAGTTGAGGTAGCGTAGGATGGTTCTCAATATTAGCCCCGTTGATTGGCAGACTGAACAGCGTTGGTCCAACGTTGGCATCCAACGTCATGAGCCTTGATCCTTGGGAGTGCCATCGACTGCCAACACGGGCGATAGCAGCAAGTCTCTGTCGTGAAGGCAAGATGGGCTTGACCTCGTGAGGTGACGCTTGTCTGCAGAGTGAAGGTAGAATAGCTTGTAACGCAACCTAAATCGGGAGACGATAGACATGGTCGTCAGAAGCTGTAGCATGAACTGGTTCAGTCTTTCATTCTTCAAAAATGACAATATCGGCGAGCAGTGATAAAGGCCATGAGCTGATACACTGCTCTGATGTTGCCTCTTCTTGATTTGATTGTTGTTGGGTTTCATGAAGACCGTCAACACAGCCGAACAAGCAATACTCTGCACAGCCAGCTGGACCGGGCCGGAGTAGGTAGATCATGACGTTGAAGTAACTAGTTCGTTAGAGATCGAGGTATGCTGAGGTGAGTGAGACCGCGGGAAGAGTCCGGACGTTGACCGACTACCGGTGTGCTGGATTGTCAGTGTAGTAGCCCGTATTTCCAGCTGTTGCTCAGCACAAGACAGCTGAGTTTGCTCCAAGTTAATCCCAAAGCACTGAATGACAGAGACAAACCAAGTCGAAACACACCGTTAGCGTCTCTGGATTGTAAGATAGACATGGCTTTGCGCACCGTTGAGTTGGCTGAAGCCGAGGGACTGGAGATCACCATGGAGTTAATCTCTGCCAATTGTGATAATGTGTTCATGAGGTAGCAATCCCATGGGCGATCATGTCCCAAGCGCAATGGTATGATACCCGCAGGGTTGTATGGATCCGTTCTTCACTTGGAAGGGTAAGGGCAAGTGAGACATAAATGAGGCTGTAGACAGTGAGTGGTATGGGGAATGAGATGACACGGCTGGAGAATGGCAGAGGTTGCCAAATTGAGGTAAAGTCGATTAGGTTTGATGATTGGTGAAGATTGCAACCCTCCCCGTCGGCTATGACATCCAATGGATTGTACCTTTCCCACAGCAGTGAAATTGTCAGCAAGGAAAGGCAGAGTGACTCGGCTCCAGACTGGAAAAGGGTCATGAAATTTGATAATGTGGAGGTAAGCTCTTCGAGGCTGAGAGTGAGACAACTTGTCGTCAGTTCCTTCCCATTGGGACCATCACCTCATGGCACATTCACAGTTGAAGTGAGGCAGAAGGAAGGAACCACCAGATAGACTGCAGGATCGATGAACAGCTGCAAGGTGAGATGATGGCGTTTTGGTGGCTCTTGTTAGCGCGGGCTATCACCAGGCTACCGGTTCCTTATCAGCTGGCATCGTCAACCGAAAGCTTGCACTCTGTGCGGAAGTGGAAGCCGCGGCCCGACCCCTTCCTTGTGTTACCAACCATGCTGCGTGCCCGGGTGGAACGAGTGAGACTTGAAGGAGCTCTTGCCTTCTCGAGGTTCGGTGTGGGTTGGCGAACAAAATTTTCAAAGTGAGAGTTGGATCAGGCAGTTTCTTCTGTCACCATGTTCTGTCAGCAGACAAGATCTCTCGAGCTACTTCCAAGTTTCTGTCAGTCTTGTAAAGCTGGGTTGAAACATGGATCTGCGCCAGGAAACTCCGACTCGATGAAATAGGTATCTTTCCTCCCAAGTTGCCAGCTTTCAAATGCCGAAACCCATGGACGCGAAAGGCAGACAAGCCAGCACAAGTTGGCTGGGTCCCGTCATTAACCGGTCGCAGCTCGGAGAATTCAGAACGCCAAAACGTCAAGACATAGCAGGGTGAATTCAGAAACATCGCCCTAGTGAAGCCACTCTAGCAGAGCCAAGTGAAATGAAGTTGCAGTTGCGGCTGAAGAAGCAAAGAAAACGCCGAGTCTGACCGACCCATCCTATGTTCTTCGAATCGTTAGCCGTCTGTTAATGAGCTAACTTGGAATTGGCAGGTGCCTATACTTGACCCGAAGATTTGGTGGTCATCATCGGTGACATTTGACAATCTTGGATAAGCCGAAGTCCGAGGATGATGCCTCTTATCCTTTAGCGTTCATTTCGGTATTCCCCCCGGCCCATCGATAGACCGGTGGATACAGCGCGTGTTGACATCGATGATGATGTTGCAGTTGCATCGCATCGTTCGCGTCCTGCCAGACTGCCAGGTCGAGTTTCCTCATCGGCGTTAGCGGTCGATCATAAGAAACCCGCTAAGTGCCCCCCTGGAGGCCCCGCCTACAGGGCTCACGGCACGCTCTGGACCCCCTAGGCCCTAAGGCTAATGCAGTCCGGGGCCGCTGGGTTAGTGGACCAGGGGCACTAAAGGGAGATCTCCGCGGCGCCCCGATTTAATCGACGCAACCACACAAAGCTCCACAAAACACTTCACACCACAACCTCAATCTGCCACCCTCAAAGGTTGACCCAATAACGTTCCGTGGTCCAGCTTCACTTCATCACCATCACGGAACGGTGCCTCACTGGATGATAATCGCGAGTGGCCCTGAAACTCGTACGATTATGACGGCTGAGAAGGCTTGGCACGATGTGTGCGGGAAGCTGTTCCGCATCCAACCATCAACACGAAGGACAACAGTGGCCGTCGAAGAAGTCATACCCAAACTTCTTGGGAAGCCGACACTACTACGATCACCACAGCCTGCTAAGGTAAAGTGAACGAGCAGAGACTCAATGATCTCCTCTTCGGTACTTTCTTCAAGACATCTCATGTGGACATCAGAGGTACTGACCACGATTGTCCAGGGCTCTTTGGCTCTTTAGCCAAAGTGGATATATCCGACCTTCCACCATCGTTTGCCTCACCATTTAGATGGGAGGGAAGGGAGGATGTCAGCTGGGAAGTCTGGGACGGCATCGCTTGACACCCCCCCCCCCCCCCCCCCCCCCCCCCCCCCCCCCCCCCCCCCCCCCCCCTCCCCCCCCGATCTCGACTTGGCAGCCGCAATGTCTCTTTCGAACCCGAAATGATCGCTTTCAGCATCTGATCATGCAACAGCAGTCAAATCTCCAGGCTGTCATCACGGCATTTGCATGGATCACCCTCAGCGATACCATCACGAAATTCAACACTACCAATAAGCACCTCTGTCGGGGTGTTTTCCACTTGCATCCGTATGCATGCAAAGAAAATCAGGGACTTGTGTTCAGGTACGTAGCTTAATAGCTTACATGCGCCGCAACCCCATGATGAAACTCCCAAATAACACCATACCGGACCGCTGACCAGTGATAACAAAAACCCATTTAAAAGGCGGAATCCAGAAATGAACCATTAGGCAATACCCATTTTCCCATCATTAACCCCCAACATTCCCGCCAACGTTCCGTCCTGAGCTTAAAGCATCAACATCATAGCACCGCCCAGCAAGATAGCCACCACACCGGTCATGGAGCTCGTGCTCAAGCTGGCTCCAGCCGTAACAGGTTGTGTGCCTGACGGCGAGGGCGCGCCTCCACTGGTGTGCGCCGGGTTAGTTCCGATAGGGGCAGGGCTCGAGATCCCGGTAGCATTCGTCGGCACCGCGACCGGCCCGGTCTGAGTCACAGTCACGGTATGATCCTCGCAAGTCGACTCCGAGGGGTGCGGGGCGGACCCGCTGTTGGTGATCTTGAAGTTGGCGCAGGTGATCCTTGTCTTGTTGGGGAAGTGGAACACGATGCTGCGGTTGAGGAAGTAGGCGCCGGTGCCCTCAACGAGCGAGGCGTACTTGTCAATGTAATTGGCGCTGAAGGTGGTATTGCCCGCAGGAATGGCGCCGTACTTGCCGGCCAGGTCGCCGACCTGGCACGTCTCGGGCTTGTTCTTGTCGCAGACGGGGTCTTCGCCGCGCTCGGTAGGGTCAAGATGAGCGCCGGTTGCGCTGCAGTTGCCGTTCTCGGGGACGGGATTGACGTGGATGTGGTAGGCTGTGAACAGGTTAGTACCCCTTTCCTATCAAGCAAAGGTGAGTTATGTCGGGAACATACTGAAGGGGCCACCCCCGGGCAGACCGCTCAGTTCAACGTTGAACTGCACTCCAACACCGCCCTCGCCGGACTTGGCTACCACCTTGCCCTTGATGTTACCGCCATTGGGGAAGCCGGCCTTTTGCCAGGAGTTCTCGGGAAGGACCGCTTCGGCAATGAGACCAACGGGATTGTTGGTGACAGCTGCAGCTGTGGGGAGCTGTTACAACCGCATAGTTAGTATGGGGAAGCTTTCTATGTCGGTGTATAGGTAGGAGGTCGATATTGACAACATACAGGCTTCTGGGCAGCAACACCGGTAGCGGCCGCGCCGAGGAGTGAAAGAGCTACTGAGGTACGCATTTTGGATTGTGGTTATGCTGATAATTGACGATTAGGTTGATAATGCTGACAAGTTGGTCTGGTGCGGTGTCTCGAGGTTAGTCTGGGTGACCCTTTTTCTCTTTGAATGCTGAGCGAGTGACTGATTGAGAGAAGTAGAAAAAAAAAGGCAAAAGGGGGCGAAGACGACAACTTTAAATCAAAGCTGAACTTAAAGTCGGTCAGGATCCTCCGTCTATCCATGCAAGGGAACAAACATTCGAGACCTTGTCCCTGGTTCCTTGGGTGGCGTTTGGGAGGACCAACTTCCACGTGTGCGACCCAGCAAGTGAAACTAACAACAGGGGCGAACAACATACCTCGTTTTTGTTTCTGTTTCCTCGACCCTCGAAAATACCCGAATGCGTGACCAACTCGATTGACGTCGCTGTCCTCCAATCAAACTTTCCGTTGGTTGGATATATGGGAATTTGAAGAAATGGGATGGATGGGATGTGGATAAATTCCGGTTCTTCAGGCAAGTTTTAACTAACCCCCGTTGCAACCGTTGTTTTGTTCCTGTTGGATCTCGTGTGTGAAAAAGAACTGTTGGTTCGTGGTTTCTTTCCGGCTTTTTGTTTCTTTTTGTCTTTCGCTTTTGCGTTTTAGTACCGTTACTTTTGATGCTTCGAAGCCGTGCTAGGTAAGGCAAAGGAAGAGGAGGCAAGCCAAGGAGAGTTTTCTTGGTAGTACCTCTTATATATCAAAAATAAATCTCGAGTGTCCTTGTGTTCCAAGCGGAAGCGGGAACTCGTGGAGAATGGGAGATCGCTCGCTTGGTGCTTGGTTCTGCTGCGGTGCTTCCACACAAAGCCAAAAAGCCCAGGGGCCCCAGGTCAAGGCCAAGAAGGCCAAGGCAGGACAGGGGCGTAGTTCACCACTGTAACCTAGGAAGGAAGAGGCGGGCAAGAGGCGTTAACGGCGTAGCAGCAGGTCGGTAGTGCCGCTGGACACACAGTGGGTTGTCACAGTTCAAGTGTTCAACGGGCTAACTGACGGGCTGTGTTCGTTGGGAGTTGTTATCTAGACTTACGCTACTTGCTGGCTAGCTCGCTAGCTGCATATGACGGCCGAAGACAAGGGCCAATTGCGATGGAAACGCCAAGCCACGGGTGTTTTGTGACCTGTTGATCTTGTTTCTTTGATGGGATGGGATTGCGCCTGAAGGGGAACTGGAAACAACGAAACAAAAAGTGGAGCGGAACGTAGGAGCGGGATGCGATGCGGAAGATTGCAGGGTCCTCCGTTATACACTACCACTTCATTGCGATCCTTCCTGGCTGTGTAACAAAGGTGAGTTGTTGGGTCGCGATAGTGCTGTGCTGGTGCTGTGCCAGAAGCGGGTGGTGTTCGTGATAGGTCTTGGCCTCCCTTTTGGGGCCGTTGGTGTACCTACTTGCCCTGGTGCAAGTGGGTGGTTGTTGGGTGTGGTAGTTAATTAAACAAACTATCTAACGTTTCTCTTGCCCCTTGCAGAGAGGCACATTCGATTGAGCAAACTGTTTTGGGTTGATGGCGAGCTGGGAAAGTGACGTGACGGGGGGGATGAAGTTGAAAAAGTAAAAATGTTGAAGGAAATGAAATGAAACGGCTTTTCTGCGCTGTTGGTTGTTGGTTCGATAAGTTGTAGGTAAACTACGGTATCTATCACATGGATGGCTGGATGGGATGTGATGAGTGACGAGTGATCATGTATGCTTTTTCTCTTCACTTGTTGATCACCATAGTTCGTTGATCATTTCACTTTGTGAATCAATTCAAACAGCATCAGTACGCACCCATCAGTATCGATCCGGACTCCGGAGCGGTTCTGGTGGTCACTAGCACCATCACTCCGAAGTCATTCATTATCATTTTACCCGCCCGTCCAAGGCTCCAACCATTTCCATGACCAACTCCGAATCCCACCGTTCGGAGTTCAACACCCGCTAAAAAGGTGTGCTGGCGTGCTGTTGGTGCGCTGGCGATCGCCCTATACGCCGAACGGAATGATTGGCGGTAGCGTAAAAACGCAGCAGAAAAGTCGCTTCGCGTGCTTCGGTAAAAGCAATCGACGAGTAAAGTCCAGGTGTTGCTATTCGTAGGTTATTAATACTACCATGCTGTGGAGTAGTGTAGTGTAGTATGGGTGATCTGGCGAGCGGAAGGATCGGACGCAATTTAAACTCAGCCTCCGTCCTATTCCCATCCCTATTTTGCAAAACTACCATCCACAACTACACTAGTTCATCACCCCTGCAATCACCAGTCAAAGCGACACGTCAAATCATTTGACATCTTGGAACAGCTTTAATGTGCGTATAATAAGCTAAGCTAAGCCAAGCGAAGATAAAGTTAGGTGAGCGAAAGAGATCCACAGCCTCGGTGTTGACACTTGACACAGGTCTAACAGGGCGGCCGGCCATGACATGACCCCATCGTGGTATGTATGTACTGCTTCCCAAAGCCCAATCCGAAATTTAGGGATTGCACTTGGAATCCGGGACAGGACAGGTGGTTGTGAAGAAGCGCGTGGGGGAGTAGCACAGCATGACGTTAGATGAGTGGCTTTCCACTTGGTGCCTGAGCATCCCCTGGGATGGGATGCAGAAGTTGAAACAACACGGGTACGTACGCAACTTTAGAGGGAACAAAGAAAGAAAGCAACGAACGAAGGAAGAGAGAGAGAGAGAGAAAGATATTCAGAAAGGAAGAGTAAGAGAGAAACACGGGGGAGTAAGGAAACTTTGAAGACAGCTAGAGGTATCATGCAGCAGCTGAAAGTGTCGCGCGCAGCTAAATGAAAGGACAAGTTAAATGAAATGAAATAAATGCGCGCCTGAAACGGGGGAAAGACGGGTGGCTACAGCGGAAGAAGGTCAACTTGGCTTTCCTACCAGCGCTGTGTCTTTGAGGAACTGAAGTGAGGTTTTGAACGAATGTCTTGTGTTACTTCACAGAGCGGGAAGGGAACACCGTGATTTTTCGAAGCGCCGCGGCAAAATCACACATGACGGACGCCAGGCGGGGACGGAGGTTGTGTAATCTGCCTTCACGGTCTGGCGAGGCGAGTCCAGCGCTAGGCCGCCATCGTGGGTTCCCGACGACATTCCGACAACAGATGGCGATGAAGTAATGGCGGAGCGGGAGGCGAAGCCGAAAAGGCGGCCGTAGCGATGGGCCCACGTGGGCTTCTTCTTTTCGTGGGAGTCTGGCATCGTCAGGTATTTTGGGCATCAAGGTAGACGGCCGACCGGAAGACGTTTGAGGTGGGAGGCAGGGCTGAATCGCAGAGTGGTGGTTATTTTCGAGGTCGTAGTCAGTGAGTCGGGTCGGGTGGTTGGGTCGGGTGGTCGCCCCGGCCGCATCTGTGTAAAATCGCCAAAGGGTGCCGCACCGCGGTCGGTTCTCCGCGGCTATTTCCTCGTATCAGGTTGAAGCAAATCTCAAGCCGCCTACGCGCTTCGGTCTGTATCTTTTGTTCTGCAGATAAGACGCATGATGGGGCTGTGAAGTTGGCATGGGAAGGAGCCGTTTGTCGAAATGGGAGCGCAAATGCTTTTGCGACATGAAGATGTGATCATGAATTCCGTGTTGTCCGTCCTCATCAGGTGGCCGGATCGGAGTTAATATGCGATACCATGGTAAAGGATATGAATAGATTGAATTTCAATCTCTCTTGACCTCCGGAACCAGGGATCTGATTTATCGATGATGAAAATGATGTCAATTTACAACGTTGGTACGGTCGTATTGATCCACCCATTTTACTTGGCTGCAGACGAGAGGGAGTAACGAAATACAGTAATTACCCCTGTTCGTGCAAGCACCCTTTCGTGCAACTTACCCTCTAAATGCTATAAGAATGCCAGCCGCAATTATTTAGTATGGCTAACTGCTAAACTGCTAAATGCAAGTTGGATGGCCGCCGAAATTGGTGTAGTTGCACACCCTTTCGTGCAACTTACCCTCTAAATGCTATAAGAATGCCAGCCGCAATTATTTAGTATGGCTAACTGCTAAACTGCTAAATGCAAGTTGGATGGCCGCCGAAATTGGTGTAGTTGCACTTATAGGAACCATTTTTTGGGCCCTTCCGGGGCCTGACAGTTGGGCTAACACCCTAAAACCCCCTTAAAATTTCTATATTAGGGCAGCCAGGCAGTCTTGGCGTGGTCCTCTAAATGCAAGTGCCCTCTAAATGCAAGTCAGGGACTGGCCCGGATTAGTTGCACGAACAGGGGTAATTACTGTATTCAAACTTTTACTGTAAAAAGTTTGAGCCGATCTGCGCCCGAGTGGTTGTAATGGGAGGTTGACGGGATGCACTTGGCAACGGTGGAAGGAATGGGCGCTTATTCCTATCAAGCGCTACCTACTGTCCAGAAAATGGAACTATTATGCACTAAAACGAGGGCTATTGGTAGTCTCTATTACCCTGACCTCCGACGACTGCCTTCAGCGGACCCGCCCTATAAAAAAATTGTGGGTCTCCCCTCCTCGAACGTAGTAAGAGGAGGTCTGTTACGATTTTGCGCGAAAACGCCGTCGGCTGCCCAAGTATATATATAAATCGGCTTTAAGAAAAAAATATTTTCTACAAATACTTGCAAATATCTCAATAACGACAAGTCGTATCTAAAAACGGTTTACGCGTTGGATATAATATAAGTAGGAACTTCTATATCCTTTTTTTCTTTTTCCTATTATAATTTATATTAACCTTTAGTCGTCTCTTAGGTAAAACGTTCGTCGGCTGCCGTAATTACCGTTTAAAAAATGGGTATTACATTTTTACTAATTCTAATTTAATTTATTTAAAACTTCGTAACGATAATAGCCTAACCGAATTCTACTTTCAATGAAATTTTTACCTTTATCCGATTCTTTAAAACTAGTTCCGACTTTACCGCTTTACTTATATTAAATATAATTATATAATAATATATTACTACGATTATTAAATATATGGATTTAAACGAATATTAAGGGCTTTAAATTTAATTTATATATATTATTATTCGAATTTTATTTAATTTAATCGTTCGGTTAATATTTGGTTAAGCTTTACGTTAACTTCGCCTAGAATAGGTTGAGTATATCCGTCGTATTATTTATTGGTATAGTAATACAATTCTTATTATTATAATTGGGTTTGGTAAAAGTATTATACTTTAAGTAGTATTAATTATTCTTCCTATATAAATTATATTATAAATTATACTTCTTAATCGTTTCGGTTAAGAATAGAGGGATATTATTATAATATATCTTAGCGTAAAACTTTTATTAATCGATTAAGACTTTTATAAAATATATAAATGTTTTTTGTCTTTTTTAATAATTAATTAACGTATTTAAATTGATACGTTATAAGAGCGTATACGTTCGGGGTATTTTATTTATATTCTCTTCGGATTTAAATAAATATTCTATTATTAATTTTTCAAATTCTTTTATACTCTAGAATTCGCTACCCGTATAGTATTCGTAAGTATAGACGAACTTTATATTATTTATTAATAGGGGCGTAATTTCCGTATTTAATTCTTTAATCTTTTCTAATTCTATCGGATTTTATTTTTTTCTATCCTATAATTCGGATATATAATTACGTTAATTAAAGAATTAGAAGTATATATACGGGAACGCGCCGGTTTTTCGGTAGACTTTCTCGAGGTTATCCGTACTTTTATCGACCGACCTAATATTAATATTATTTTTAATTATATCTTTCCTAACGAGATTTTGAATTTCGAATATTTCGAATTCCTCTTTATCCTTATTTCAAGTATTGTAATCTTAAAAATTATTATTTATATTGATAATAAAGATCGGATTAGTAAAGCGAGGAAATATTTTATTTACGCTTTAATAAAATACTATTTCTATAGTCCAATTAATACGCTTATAACGGTCTAAATCTACTATTCTTACATCCGCCCTCTAAATTAGAATTATTTATACTAGTAGTTCGTTATTCTTAAATTTTAATATTGTATTATTATATCTATTGTGGCGTTAGGTATAGGAATAGATATACCCGACGTAATACGAATTATATAATACGGTTAAGTTATATTTAAAGACGTTGTAGATTTATAGTAATATTTCGGCTATATTATCCGTGGCGGTAGAAATAGCGTTATATATTTCTTTGCGCCGTATTAGTATTTCGACCGGTTTAGATAAAATTTTACGAGGCCGCCCTTACTAGCGATGTAATTTAACGACTATTCGCGGATATATAATTTTAAATCGTTGTTTATATTGGATACGATATATAATATAATATATTCCTAATTACTTATACGGTCTAGAGTTTCCTAGTTTTTGGTAGACCCTAATTTTGGTATATTTAGTACTATTTACCCGAAGAAGTAATTTAAGACGGAAAGGAAGTAGCGGACCGATTTAATTACTAAATACCTTAATATATACGCTATCGCTAACGTTAAGTATTTTCGCTAAACTATTTTTAGTATTTTCTAAAGTAATATCGATTTCGATTATTATATATATATTTAATACTATAATAGGTATAATTATTTTTTTAATCGAATAGAAGAGATATCCGAAAAGTCGAAAACGAAGTCTAATTTACCGCCTACTATTACTAGGGCTAGAGTTTTTTTAATCTATTTCTAGGATTTTTTTATAGCGTATATTACTTTTATATTTAAGAGAGACGATATTGACTTCTAATTACTTTATTCGGTCCTTTTGCCGTTTAAAATCGTTTAGTAAATTATATATATAATATTTACGAGAATAAATATATTTATTTATACTTTAGAAAATATAGTAAAGTATATTCCCCTTTTACGAAATTAGGGGTATATCGAAGAGTATAATTATAATTTCGTTGTAGAGTATATTAAATTAGCGTCGGTTATTAATACCGGTCCGATTGCGAAATATAAAAGCGTATTGGTTAATAATATAGTAGATAGTAGGGACGTTGCCGCTATATTTATTATAATTATAGGCCTTTTATTATCGGCTTTATATACTACTATAACTTTTACCCCTATTGTTCTATTGTATTCTACTATACGCCCTATTCGTAGAAATCGCTAACCGAAGCGCAGTAGGCGTTAGGTTGTAATAGTTTTACTCTTATTAATAATTATTTCGTTCGTATTAATTTTACTCTTATTGGTATTCTCTTTATTAATTATTATTTTATTTTGATAAAAGTAAACGATTTTTTTCTATTTAATTTTATTTTAATAGGAGTAAACGATTTTATTAGAGGTGACTTGTGTTACGTACGGCCCGTTACGGCTCCCCTTTATTAGTATTCGCTATAGCTCTACTATATAGGGCTTTACTGTATAGGGCTCTATATTATATAGGGCTCCCCTACCTTCGTTTTTAAATTTCTAAACTTCTTGAATTTCCCTCTCTCTTATAATTAATTAATTCCTTTCGTTATTGTTTAGCCTGTTTATAGATCTTCTTATTTCTAATTAGAGTAAAATTAACTCTTATTACTAATATAGCCGGCCTTATCTTTGCTTAGTTCTATATTTTATATTCTATATACGATATATATAATCTTATTATAATTAGGTATATAATACTTTTATATTATTATACTATAGTTTTCTTCTTAATTCTTTCGTTATATTTTAGCCTTTTACGCTATCGCCCCTATATTACCTCTTCTTAAGCCGTTATCGACGAGATTATTGCCCTTCTTTTAAATATTAGCGCCTATAGTATAAAGCTTACCGCCGTTATTAATATTTGTATTCGCTTTTGTAAAATACTTATTTTATTAGTTTTAATTATATAATTTACTAATATTTATTATTTATTTTATAGTAATCGGTAAACCTAGCCGGTATTTTACTTACTACTAAATTAGCGCCGGTAGTTATTTCTACGAATTCCCGCCGGTCTTCTATAATATTGAGACGGCTTTTTAAGTAGCGGTCGCCGATATTTATACTTAGGAGGTGGGATTTACTACGGAGGTAGTTACGGCTTAGAATATATACGCCCGAATTATAGAGTTGTACGATATTATTAATATTATATTCTATTATATTTATTAGGGCGGTAATATTATTATCCCCTTCAACCTTAGAATATATTAGGATTTTAATTGCTATAGTATTACTTAAATAGAGTATTAGTATTTCCGTATTCCGGCGGGCGGGCGTTAATAGAATAATTAGATTTTATTTTTATTAGAATAAAAGGATTTTGTAATATTAAGTAGATTTTACTCCAATAAAAGTTGTATTATTTTATTCCTATACAAGTAAAAAGACTTTAGTATATTATTTTAATTTATAGGGAAGTATAGTAATATTTTTATTCCTATTAGAATAAAATGAATTAGAAAGATTAGGGACGAAATTGAAGAGGTCTAATTAATCGAGGATAGCGAATTTAATAAATAGATATTTATTCGAATTTAATAAATAAATATTTATTTCGAATATAGGAAAATCGCTTTAGTAGGAGACGGGAAGGAGTTTGCGTAATATAATTGCGACCGAAAGGTTTAGTATTATTTAATTATATTTAATTAAATTCGAAATATCGGCTATAATACTATTATAGCGTAGTAATATATTCGTATAAGTAGTATTAAGTAGAAAATAAGTACTTTTAATATTTTTTTTTATTATTATTTAATAGTACTACTTAATTCTTTAATAGTCCGGGTCGTTAGGGTCCGGAATATCGGGGTTTAGAATATCGGGGTCCGGATTATTAGTATTTTATTCGTTACGTCTATAGATAGCCTTTTTCTCCTTTATTATATCTTTTAATTCGATTTAGCGGTTTACCTAATTAAACGTATAGTTAATCGAAGTAATTATAGTACCCTTATCCCCTTTCTATTCCGTTTAGGTCTTTATTTCTAATATTATTATTTGTAGATTTACTAATTTATTTTGTATTTATTCTATTGCACGGCTTATTATACGAAAACTCTCCGCTATATTCCCTTCGCGTTAGGCTATAATATCCCTTATATTTTAAATAAAACTTTATACTTTAATTACTTTTATTATTATAGAACTATCGCCGAAGTCCCCTACCCAACTATTTAAAATACCTAAGCGGTTTAAGATCTATATAGAATATTCCTTGACTTTATTTTTAACTGAATAAATATAATTTTTCTACTTTATATTAAAATATAAAGTATTAAAGTTAAATATATATAAGTCTTCTATATAACGGTTAAACGCGAAATTTATTTTTTCGTCCGTATTCGTAAGTTGTATTTGGGTAAATAAGTATATTTAGCCTATTTATCTACTTAATTCCTATCGGATATAATATAGGTCGAAGGCGATAAAGTTAATTAATTAGGCTATATAAGATACAGTTAGTAGGGTAGTATCGGTAAATTTAATTATAATCGGTTATTAGTTATTCGAATTGCCCTATAGATTATAATTAATTTACCCTTCCAATTACTTAATATTATCCGCAACGATAGCGGACGATTATATAAATATTAGCTACGTACAATTTCCTCTTTATATTTATCTATAATATAAAGTGATTTGAATATAATTAAATTATTAGACTACGGTAGGACTAGGACCTTATACGCTTAGTACAATAGGGGGGTTTATAATATTTATTCGGATATAAAATATTGGTCCGCTTTAGATACGGGTTTATTAATTATTAAACGGGCGTTTTTATTACTTTTGACCGGCTTTAATATATTATTGAATTCTAATATAGTTTTACACTAATCCGGGCCCTTATTAGTATTTATTTTAAATTATATTACTTATCCGGGGAATATAGGTTATAAATAGAAAGTTTTAGTTTTAGTAAAAGGGAAGTTGTAATACTTAGGTCTTCTTAGTATATATCCGGTAATAAATCTTTACTACTTTTCCTTAAATATAATTTAGATTAATAATATATATCTATTAATATTTAGGGATTTTATATTACTAATTAGTAGGTCGAAGTATTACAGGCCGAAGTGAAGTTGTGAATAATTATATTTAGGGCCGCTAAATTTCTTCGGGATCGGATTAGGCGATACTAAAACGGCCGTCTAAAACCTCTTATTATTACTATTTATCTCGAATTCAATTAATTCTATAACTTAGAATTCGAAGGGGTTTTAAATAGGCTCGTATAACGTTCTTCCCTTTATTAACCTATTATAAATCGTCTTAGGTAAAATATATTTAGGGGTTATTAATTATTATTCTAAGCGGTAATATTTATAGGTTATTTATATATATTTAATATTGAATTTAACGCCGAATAGAGGACGTTAGAATTTATTACCGTTTAATTTGAATAGGAGTATATTATATAGTATATATAGGATTAAATATTTTTATTTCAACCGGATAAATTAGTATAAATAGAACGCTAAATTAGGATAGATAAATAGTATACGTATACTAGGGCTAAATAGGTTTTAATCGTTTAAAAGTTTTATTAGGAAGTAAATATTAAATAAGTCCGGGATTATAATAATAAAGTCGTCCGGAATATTAATCGGAGGGCTCGGGGCTATAGTAATATTATCTGGGGTATTAGCCGGATAACTATTCGGAGTATCGATTAAATATTCTAATTCCTTTATATTAACGGAATTATCCGCTTTACCCTTCCCTTTCGCTAACTTAGGTAGTATAGACCTTTTTTTCTTCGGCGGCGGTTATTATATATTTTTGCCCTATTTTGCCGTTAGAGTCGTTTTTAGTAATTCTTTACGTAATTGGTTAATTAAGTCTAATATAAAGGGTAATATATAAGTAGCGGTATTATACTTCGGGTAGCGTTTTTTTCTTATTACTACGCGTATTAGGCTTAAGAATAGCCTATTGGGGTTAAGTATTAGGTTTGGGAATAGCTTGCCGGGGTTGGTTTAATATATTAATAATAATTTAAAAATCGAAATTGGGGTGGTATTTATTCGCTATTCTTCTTTATAAATTTATTTACGAAACGAATAATAATAGAATTAGGGTTCGATTATAATATATTAGAAGTATTACTGCTCCTAAATCTATTATAATATATATAATTAAAGAAGTAAATTAGTAATTGGACGTTCGTAAAATATAAGATAAATAGTAATTGTAAATCGTATTTAGAAATATAGAAGTAGAGTAACGAAAAAACGAAAAGTATAAGAGGGGCGAATAAAGTAGTATATAGGGGAGAACTTAGAATTGAAGAGGGTAACCTTTTTTTAAGAATAATTTATTCAGGGGGGTTAAATAGCGGTATTCGAAGTATTTTAGGTATAATAGTATAAGGGAATTATATTTCTTATTAAAATAAATAGTATATAGGTATTGAACGATTTATAAGTATTAGGATATTACTGCTTAATATTCTAATATATAGAATACTTGCTAATTTATTAATATAATATTTAATTGTATTCGTTTTTTAAATAGTTTACCTATAGGCTATTCGATAGTGAGGCGAATGAATACGTACTTATTAAAAAATATTAAAATATCGCTACTTAATAATTTACTATATAAAATACTTATCCGTCCAATAGTGTAATATTTGCTATAGCCGATATATTTACGTATAAAACTAAAAGTTATTAGAGATTTTATTAGGCCGGACCGATATAATTAATACGTTAAAACCTAATATCGTTTATAGGGCGGGGAAGTAAAATAATTTCTAGTCCGGCTCCGTCTTTTTCCAATAGATTAATTTTTCTACCGGTTGCCTATTAGCTACGATACGTATATAATTTTACCGAATGGGATACGCCAATTACTTATTGGCTATAATATATATATAATTTTACCGAATAGGATATAGTAATAATATTAGTTTACTCGGCTGGCTATTAATAATTATAAGTAGAAATTAATTCTTAATTGGGGCGGGTTATATAATTAAGCGAGTAAATAGTATAATTGCCGTAGTAGATCTAGTAGCGCGCTAAGGAGTAAATAACGGCTAGTCCGGTTCGATATTGAAAAATACGAAAAATATTAGAGTAAAAAAGTAAAAGCGATTTGGATTTCGATTTTGGAAAAATTATCTTACCTATCGGATCTTTAGAAATAGTTGGAGAATATTATTATGGTTTTCTATATAGCGCTATAGTAATATTATATATACAATTACGGGCTTCGTTAGTATGAATAAGTCGCGTCCGAATTAATTTATATACTACTAAATTAGATTTATTATATTTTTAAAGATTCCGAAGTATTAGTATTATTTAATTTACTTATTTATATTATTAACCTTATTATATAAAATTATAATTATTTACTTATTTATATTTATGTAACGAATTTTAAGTAAACCTAAGGTATTTTTTTTATGCTATAGATTTATATAGAATTGGTAATATTAGAAAATTAGATCTGGGTTGGAATATGTTTGTATAAGTACTATTTATAAATCCTTTCTTAATATCGGTCCTTAAGATCCTCTTAAATATTAATTCCCTTTATAGCTATTAATATTTCGCTATATTAATCCGTTAATATATTATACGCCGGATTAGACCGCTTAGAATTTATTTATATTAGAATTAAAAAGAATAATTTTAATTAGAATAAAATTAAACGAGCGGTTTTAATCTATTTATTTACTAATATAATTTAGCGCTAACTTTATTCCTATTAGAGTAAAATTGAATCTATTTTAATAAATTTAGTAAATAAGGATAGAATTTATATCCGAGGCCTTAAATTGCAGATAGATTTATTACGGATAGTATTTTTAGCGGATATTTTATTACGGATAGTATTTTCGGCGGATATTTTAACGATTTTAATCCGGGTATAGAGTAATTCTTTTAAATTAATTTAGTTAGGCGTTTCCTAATTTATATAGACTTCTTTACTATATAGGTATCCTATTACGATTATATAATTAAATTGCGCTTGGCCGACCTTTAATATATAAAACTCTAATTATAGTATCGAATTAATAACCTTGCTAAAATTATTTATACTTTTAATAGCGCGTTTCGTAACCGCTTCCTATTTAGATAAGAAGTTTTTTAAATATTTAACGGATTTAAAGTCCGGTTCTTAATTTAAAAGTTCTATAAGGGTTGATTCGGTCTTATTAAACTCCCGATTTATTATCGACATTATAATATAGAATTTCTATACAATTATTATGAATTATACGAGTTATATAATTATATTTTCGGAGTCGTCGATTGATATTATATTAAAGGTTAATAAATATCCGATAGTCTATTTAGTAATCTTTTTAGGGATACCCCCGGCGTTTATATTAGGGATAGTAAAAATTAGGGTAGAAATATCCTTATCTTTTTTCTAAATACTTTTAAAATTATTTACGTAATTAATATAGATTCTCTTAATTTTACTCTTATTAGAATTAATATTACTATTATTATTAGAATTACTAGTATTTAAATTGGAATTATTAGTACCTAGATGGGAATTACTAATACCCAAATTATTAGGGTTATCCGGTTATTCTTCTACCTTATCGATTTTATTCTTAGTAGAATTAACGTTATTATTATCGTTAGAATTATTAATATTTAGATAAGAATTGTTAATACCTAGATTAGAATTATTAATATTTAGATTATTAAAATTACTTAGTTGCTCTTCTACTCCGTCGATTTTATTTTTATTAGAGTTAATGTTATTATTAGTAGGTTTATAATATTTATTTAACTATATTATAAATAGTAATTCGGACCGGTCCCGCTTCTCTTTAATTTCGATAAATAGAGTATTTTTATTATTTATAGGGTCGACGAATAATTGGCTTTTAAAAGCCTGCCTAGTCCTTTTAAATTTATTAACCCTTACCTTCGTTGTAAATATCTTTATTAATTCGCCTTACTTCCTTATAAAGAACGTTATTTTCCGGTCGATAACTTCTTTAGTTAATTTAGTTTTAATTATTTTGTCTTTAAAAGTTATTTTGACTTTCTATTTATTTACCTTAGCGAATTGGTTGGCGATTTTAATATATTGCCTTATTTCTTTTTTAGTATCCTTTAATATATATTTTACAAAGCGTTAAATAATAGTTTTAGTGTATTTTATTATATTTTTTAATTCGGCGAAGACGTTTTTATAGGTTTTTAAGTCTAAGTTTTATTCGATAAAATGTAGGCCGAATAAGGGAAGGTAGTTATTAAACTTTTTTTAATCGATTATATCCTTATAACCTTTATTAATAATTTATATTAGGATAGAGTATAATTTAGAGTAGAAATAGCTAATATACTTAGTTCGGGATAAATAGTAATCCTTTATACTCTATAGGACTTCGGCGAATTATAAAAAACGGTTGAAGTTTTAAGAGAATAAATATTTTAATGCTTTATATCCGATTAAGGTTTTAAAATATTGCCCGGCTATTTTGGGTATTCCCTTTTTATCTAAGTCCAAATTCGATACGAATTCGTAGACGTATTAGGGAATATTAGTATATTTTATATTAATAAGAGTTAATATAGATAGTACTAACCTTTTATAATATTTATTCTTTAATTTAATTATAAATAGTATTATATATAATTAATAAATATTATTCTATAATATTGTACTAGCTAATACGATATAATTTCCCTATATATTAGAGGATAGTATTTAAATTCTAAACGAAGTTTATATTAATACTAATATAATATTGGCGGTAGAGGTTGAGCTTAGCCGTATATATAGTAGAGTTTAGGATAAAGATGTTTAAGTTTGTAGTAGTAGAATTTTATTTATTTACTATACGAATATACTTTATTTGCGTTTATTTATTATATATTATATCGACTTTTAGGCCGAATTTGTATAGGAGTAAATATAATATTTTATTTTAATAATTAGTTTTTAGTATATATATTATTCCGATGGGAGTAGGTAAAAGGGATAGATTTTACTCCTATTAGAAGTAGTGGTTTAATTTTATTAAGAGTAAAATTAATAGGGTAAAGGGTTTTTTATATTTAGGATTACGGCGAATTAACGATTATTAATACGTATTTTTTTTCGTAGAAAGTATTAGTGTATTTACCTACTATTTAAATATAAAGGGGCGAATCGGATAATACTTATTTTAATATATATAATTTACTAATATAGGGTATAAAGGATTTATTTATAATTAAGTTGGCGAATATATACGATAGGCTTCTATTATAATTGAGTTTAATTAATTTATTAATAATTTCGACGCCGAAATATATATTTACCTCTTTTTTCTTATTAGATTTAGATTTAATTTGGCGAAGCTATTGGATTGCCCGATTAGTTGTATTTAGGGGTTGGTTGCCTATAATAGAATTATAGGCGAGTATTATTAATTTATAAATATTTTATACGGCGAATTAATATAGTTTAATTAGAGTTATATTTAAGGCGATCTTCTGATTTTTATTATTATTATTAATTTTGTAGGGGTTTATTTCGTCGATTTTATATTCGGAAGGGTCTATAATAATATTCTTTAAAAAATTGTCGGTTAATATTATTACTAATTCTTTTTTGAGTTCGTATAATAGATAGACTATATAGACCCTTATAAGTAGAATATCCGCCGAAGGGTAAGACTTCGTTCTATTAGGGAGTATAAATAGGGTTGTTATACCTTTATTTATTAATAATATTTATATTTCTTTTATAATTTTATTCGTTAATTTACTAATAATTTTAATAGAATTAGTAGAAGCGATATATACTTATATTTACGGATATAAGTACTATTATTTAAAGCCCTATTTATATTTAATATTATTTAAGGCCTTACGGATAGCCGGTAGGGTCTTAAGTTAGATAATATAATCCCCGCTATTTTTATACGTAATTATAAAATCGTTTTCGTTGGTTATAATTAATATATTAATAAAGCGATTTAGTTTTTTAAAGAAATAGTAAAGGTTTATTTCTTATATAAATATAGTAAATATAGTAATATCCTTTAAGTAATTAAAGGTCGGGATTACCGAATAAATTAGGCGAATAACCGTAGGGATTTTCTTAATAAGGCGGAAGATAATCGAATTTATACTTTTAGTGAATTAGGCCTCGTTTATAATAAGCGATTAGAATTTAATATTCTTTACAAACGTGATAGTAGTATAAATAATTGTTATAATTTATTTTTTTTTCCTATAGAAAATTAGCGATTAGTACATTTTATTCCTATTAGAATTAGGAATCGCTATTCCTATTAGAATAAAAATTTATTAAAAACTATTGGGAGATTTGGGGGCGTTATTACCTAATTCGTCCTTTGTATTATAGAGGTCTTCGCCTAAATCCGGGTCCGAGAGTTCCGAATTGGTACTATTGTCCGCCTAATTCGATATAGTAGTTATAAGGCTATTCTATAAGACGTATTCGTCTTTATTGCGAATTAGCTCGCCTTTTCTAATTATTACTAAATATTTTGTAATTTAGCGTTTGATAATAGTATAATATATTATAATAATAACGATTTTAACCGGGTCGGGACGATTTCGGGCCTATATATAATTATTTATAAATTGGTTAAAGGTTGCTTAGATTAGTATTTTACTCCGTCGGTTATTTACTTCCCTAATTTAAGTAGGAGATTTAAATTAGATTTTAATATTTAAGCCCGGGAAGAATAACCGAAGTTTAATAAAAGTTTAAACGACTAAATTAGGTAGTATAATAATTATGTTTGGGTATGCCCGGATAGTTTTACCTTCGGAATAATATTTCTATAGCTTTAAATATTCTATTTAGAAGATAATACTATAGATTAGAGTTTTATTAGTTCTAATTTCGCTTA
Organism: Neurospora sp. CHS-2018c; assembly: GCA_009806235.1. Lineage (NCBI taxonomy): Eukaryota > Fungi > Ascomycota > Sordariomycetes > Sordariales > Sordariaceae > Neurospora > Neurospora sp. CHS-2018c. The sequence continues at coordinate 557,812 of RAPC01000015.1, forward strand.
TAAATATAGTACTTTTAAGGGGTGAATAGAATATGCAATAGATAATATAAGTATTTATTAATAAATTAATATAGGTTAGATTTTACTCTTATAGAAATTAGTAATAAATTAATTATAATTAGAGTAAATTATATTTATTAATAATTTGGTATAGGAGAAGGTAATCTTTCTTCGTCCCTTCGATTTCGAAGTCCTAATTCGCCTAGTTATATATCTTTCGGAATTTATTATAATTAAATATAGGCGGGTCGTCTTACGGGCTAGTAATATTTTAGACGGTTTTATTAAGCGTTTATATCCCCCCTATAATTAATTCTATATTTATAATATAATTAGCCAAAGGATAATTCTTTTTAATTAAGGATTTAAATAGGGTATTTCCTTCGATTTCTTTATAAATAGAGGCCCGGGTAACCTTTTAAATAGACTTAGGTTCCCTAATTAATTGAGCGATATAGTCGATTATATAATTCGCTTTAGATAGGTATATAGCGGTTTAAACGTCGTTTTTATAAAATAAGGGGAATAAAGTTTTATCGACGATTGGGTCGGTAATTATCGGTTTCCTGAAACGATTTTATAAACCTTTTAATAAAATTATTAATAATTAGTAATTTAAGCGAAGCGATATATCCTTTCCGAAGGAGATAGAGCCGTAGTTTTTTAATGCGTTTTTTATAGTAGAATTGTAATATATATTCTTTAAGTTGTACGATAAAGCCCCTGAAATAATAAAAGCGTTATATTAGTAAATACGTTAGGTTTATTTATTAAAGTACCCGTAGTTCTCTAATTCTTTTTTAATTAATTTACGAAATTCGTATTCCTTTTCTTATTATTTAGATATATATTATTTAAAATTTATGGATATAAAGTCTAATTGTATTTCGGGTATTTAGTCCGCCGCCCTAGCGGGTGCGAAATTAGTACCCGGAGTATTAAATATATATAGCCTTTTAATTTTAGTATTAACGCCTTTAATTGCGCGCGTAGTACCGAGGGTAATTTTGCCCGATTTCTTATATAGGAAAAAGGTAAAGGTTTATTAAATACGGAATTAATTATTTATATAGTAATTATTACGGGTATAAATATTATTATTTATTAAATTTTATTAGTATTATAGCGCGCTTTAGTAGCGGGGCTATACGGTTATTTTATATATAGTTAAAAAGAGATTAATTATAATAGTCTCTTCTAAGTAAATATTATTACTTTTAAGATTTAGCGGAGGGGGGTCGAGGTTTCCGTTGCGGATTATAATGGTATATATTAATAGGTTATTAAATAGCGTAGTAGATATCGCCGTTATAATATAGGCGATGTAAGAATTAGAGAAATTATTAATAGTATTAATATAAAGCTTTTAGTAGGAAGCCGGGTATTTAATATTAGTTTAGCCTTTAGGTTTATTATAAGTTTTAAGGTTGGTTAAGGGCCCGAATTAATTAATTATTATTATTTATTAATATATATCTATTAAAAGGGTTCTAATAGGTTAGGTATTTTAAGTACTACTTTAGTTTCGGGTAGATTCCGCCTAGTAGAATTAGGGTATATTTTATTCTAGTAGGAGTAAAGAGGATTAAACGGCGGTTTTTACTCTTATAAGAGTTATTATATTAATAATTCCCGTTTAAGTAAAATTATAATAATTTTTATAAGAGTAAAAATTACTTTATTAAACGTAGAGAAATTATAAATAAAATTTATAATTATAGTCGAAATATTAATAAAAGTCCGTTAAAGTATTATATTCTATTAGTCTAGCGAATTTAAGGCCTATAATATTAGTGTCCGAGAGAAATAAGGGGTATATTAGTATTTAGCCGGTAGGTATACCTTTTTAGAATTTATCGGCCTTCCGTTTTAATATATTTATCGTTTAGGGGTCCTTTTATATAAAAGCGAAATTTCCGCTATTTAATTGTAGTAGGATGTTATTAACGGTTTAGTAAATAGTATTAAGGTTTTTAAATCCGGTATTAGGGGGGTATTTATTTATAATTAATATTAAATTGTAATTATTTAACGATATAGTATTATAAATAGTCGGATTATAATATTAAGTAAGATTTGGGTACTATAATAGTTATAATTCTTTAATATCGATCGGGAGGGCGATATATAGAGTTTATTCTACTAAATTTGTAATTTACTTAGGATACGACGTTATAATATTAATAGTAATAAGGATTTTACTTTAAGAGGAGTTATTAACCGGGTATTATTAAAGAAGGAGAGGTTATAAGAGGAGAGGTTATAAGAAGAAGGGAAAGAATAATTTATAGTGAGAGAAGGGTATAATATACGGATTAATTAATTATTAAAGTTTATATAGGTAATTAATTATATTAAGCCTAATTCGGATAGGAATTGTCCGAAGATAAAATGGATATTTGTTATTAATTAATATAAATAAATAATTTTATTATTTATTTCTTTTCCTCTATTTAGAAGTACTTCTATTTTTATAGGAAAGCGTAGTAGTAGAAGGTACCCTAAGGTTCTTATAGGTAAAAGTAGAGTAAAATCGAAAATTAATAAATAATTAGTAAAGATAAAATAGATATTCGTTATTAATTAATATAAATAAATAATCCTATTCTTTATCTCTTTTCTTCTATTTAGAAGTACTTTTATTTTTATAGGAAAGTGTAGTAGTAGAAGGTATTTTAAGGTTTTTGTAGGCAAAAGTAGAATAAAATCGAAAAATAGTTCTTTTATTAATTAAAGAGATAATTAATAAATAATTAGTAATAGTTGGCGAGATTAAATGGGTATATCCCTATAAACCGGCTACCTATATATAATAAATGAGCGACTTTTATTGTATATAATTTTATCCTATATAGGTGGCCGGTTTGGATGGCGCTTATTGTAAATTTAGGTGGGTTTTTACCGTTAATTATTATTGGATTGGGAGGACGGTGTATTTAGTAAACGAACCGATAGTTAGTGTATTATTTATTTGCCGATTAGAAGTAATTTTAATAGGAATAAAATTTTATTTATAAAGTTCGTAGAATGGCGGGAGGGGAGGTATAGTAGGATATTATATATAATAATTCTTATAGGAATAAAATCTATTATTATACGGAATTCGAGGGGTAGATTATATTTATATTAATTAGAAACCGATAAAGTACTACTTTAAATTTTAAAATATAGGTTTTTACTAGGGTATAGGGGGAAGGGCGTATTAAGTTATATATAATTTAGGATAATTATTAATTAAATTACTTTGCTATTACTATTATTAGGGTCGGATATATTACGTATATTATTAATTATAATCGGTTTATTTTCTTCGTAATTAGAGAAATCGAAATATTTTTAATTTTCCTTACGTTCCGGCTATATTTCCTTATAATTAAATTATTAGAGAGTATTGGATAATAATTTATATACGCTATTATATTATAAATTGGGTATATTAAAATCGGTAGGGTTTGACGGTTTATAACGCCGCCTTACGAATTCGTTTTTATATATTGTATATATATAGTTAATAATATTTATATTAACCGACGGATTAGTATATTTACCGCTATTAGGTCGCCCGAATTCTAATTCGACTATTTTACGAATAGTTGTAGTAAGGGGATTTATAATTAATATTTTTATAAAAGTAGATTTAATATTATACGTAGAGTTCTTATTATATTTAATATTAAGGGTAAAGGAGCGATTGATATACTCTAATATTAAGTCGATCTCTTTCTATTTACTATTAGTAGTAATATATCGTATTAGGTTAGACTTTAGAATAGCTTCGGATAATTTGGGGTTTATAACTTCCGGATATAGGAGTTAAGAGAAGTATAGTATTTCGGGCCTATAATTCGTATTTTTTCTATTATAGAAGAAGAGTAGTAAATAATTAACGATTTATCGGAGTATATTATAATTATTGAATTGGATAGTATAAATGAGAATAATTAGTACCTAGACGATATATAAATACCGATAAATATTATAGAATTATATATTAATATTACTATTAGTATTATTTATATTATATTTACCGGTATGTCCTTTTAAAGTAAATATTTCGGTATATATATTATTAAATTGTATAGAGATATAAGCGGGGCTATTTATTTAAATGGTAATTGTAATTACTATTTCTATACTTTTGCGATTAAGGATAGTAGGGTTTAGAAAACGCCCGTTTATAAGGTTTCGTATAAGGAAGGCGAGGATTTTAAAATAGAATATATTATAAAGAAGCCGTAATTTGTAGTAGAATTCGGTTTTTTATAATTTTATTTTTTTCGCCCGATTAAGGCCGTAAGTATCCTATTTTATAAAAGGCCAAAAATACCGAAAAATTAAATTGACAAAGTTTAATTTAATATAAAAGAATATAGGGATAGAGACTATTTACTATTTATAATCGTATACGGATTATATTTCTAATTATACCGAAATAATTTTCCGAATATATAATATCGTCTTCTAATTACTATAAACGAAGAAAAGCCAATTGCCGAACTATTTTTATTTTATATTTAGAAAATCGAGAAATAATTTATTATAAAAGTAGTAAATATTAATAAATTTACCTTCGTTTTTATCGAAGACGGGGGTTTAGAGAATAAAGCTTTTAAATATCCGGTATCGTTATATTTTAGGGAAGGGACGAGCGGTAAAACCGTTTTATTTAATAATTGGAAATAATAATTGTAATTTCAATACTATAAGCGAGTCGACGGTATAACGAAATACGCGTAGCGTTAGGGCGAATAAAGGAATAATCTAAGCCTTTTAAAATAGAACGGTAAATCGGAATTAATATAATCGGAATAGTCTACGGATATTAGGATTACTTATTAATAAATAAATCGTAAGGTTACGTATAATATCTTATTAATTAATATTAAGGCTTTAGATAGTATCGAAATAATTATAGTTATTATAAATAATAATAAGATTAGGATTAAATATAATACATTTAAGATTTTGCTAAGAATATTAATTTAATTGTAATAAAATATCTAAGAATTAAATTAATTATTGCAATAGTCGTAAGAATTTTAACGGTTACGATTATCCTACTATACGAAATATAGATGTTTAATTTGGCTAATATATTTTAAATACGCCTTAGGATACCGTTTGTACGTAAATAAAGGCCTATAATTTAGGAAAAGAAATCCGAATTGAAGGGGGCGCGAATACTTATAAGAATTATAAAAATTATATAAATATAAAGCGAAATAAATTCATTATAACGAATTCGGCGTTTATATTTATTTTATTAGGTACGCTAATATTCTATTAAACCCTTAAGGAGTAAATATAACTAAGGCGTACGCTTTTGAAAGAGCGTTATACTTTACTATACAATATTTGAAATTTATTAAATATTATATAAATTTATAATATTATATAGCGTATTACCCCCGACTATAGAAGAAGTATTAAGCTTCGCGAATAATTAGAATAGTATAAAGTCGGTAGACTTTCTAACTTCGGCGTTTTTAAGCCCGGGATCTTAGAATTCGGGGTCTCCAATTTAAGAATTATTAAATTCGATAAATTCGGCCTCTATATATTTAGGTTTAAGTTTTTTATTTTTCTTCTTTTTCTTCTTTTTAGGCTTATATTAGAGAAGAAATATTAATTCCTTACTAAATTCTTAACTAAGAGCTTCTACATTGGATAAGCGACGTTATTTTTCAAATTGTATAATAATACTTTAACGAAGGAGAGTTTTACATACATATTCGTCGCATAAAGAATTAATAAATTCCTTTATATAGGCTTTAAATAACCGATTATTACTTCGAATTATTTTTACCTAATTACGAATAAATCGTTATAAATTTCCCTTCTTAGGGCGAACCCTAGATTAGTACTATTTAGTACTCTTAATTAACAATTGATTAGGGTTATAATTATAGTCCAATAATTTAGGAATAATTAATAAAATATATAAAATAGGGGTAGGGGTCGAAATCGAAGTATTAGGGTTCGGAACGGGCGTAGAATAGCTATAAATAGGATTGGTTAGGAGTAGATTTAATTCGGATATAAAGTCGGGCGAATTGAGTATGAATATAAATTGGTTATTATATAAAGGCGGAAGGGGCGTTTCGTTAAACGAATATTCAATTAAATCTAATAGATTAAATAAATCGGATATTATACTTTAATATATTTTATTTTAATAAGAGTTATTTATTAATTAAGTAGTTGGCTAGAACGGGGGCGGTTAATTTTACTCTAACCGGAGTAAGTATTTTACTCCGATTAGAGTAAAATCTTATATTAAATCTTTATTACTCTATAGCCGACGGCTAAAAAACGCAAAACCCGCTCAGACCTACTACTATAGAAACGGGTTTCGGAGGTTAAATAGGTCTAAGCTGAGACTAGGCTATTGGCGGGGTAATTAATGATTTCTTGTTGAAGCGTGCTTTAATTATATAGAGGTGGATGACTTTTATAGTCTGGGGGTTCAAAGGACCTATATCCACCGAAGCGGAGTTGAGGGACGGTTCGTCTATAAGCTAGACCTCTGTATAAATAGTTTCTTGCGCTCTCATTAGTTAGATGCGTGGCACGGCCCTACAACTGGTTAGGGCGTCTTGCCAAGCTAAGTTCTAATTGGCTAATTCGCGGACAGTATTTTCGATAGTCTATACTAGAATGCACTGGGTCCTTCCGTTTTTAAAATAATTCACCAAATCTCTTAATATCGCCTACTCGTCAGGGCTCGAATCGCCTGTCTGACCACACCCTATCGGGTAGGGTCAGGCGGGTTTAATTGCAAAATATAATCGATTCGCAAAAAGTTGGGGTACTTCCCCAACTAACTAAATTACTAGTAAACCAAGGTCACTCAACCTAAACCCATATTTCTCGTACTTATATAACTAAATTACTATATCGTATTTACCTTCTTATATCCATGCCCTCTTATATACCTTTTCGTATATTTATAATTTCGTATACTCATTACTATATCTTATAAATTTATATAGTTTCGTATACTTTATAACCCCTCTCTAATACAACGACCTTATCGTCGTTATTATTCTCATCACTATTACTCTTACTATCGCCGTCCCTATCGCCAACGGCTTCCTATTTAATTTAAGGGTTTACTAGTTCAGTAATTACCGCCTCTATTAATTCTTCGTTATAATATTATAGCGTAATTAGCTTAGGGATATTACTAGGAGGAATCTAATCGAAGGGAAGGGTAATATCATTAATATTACGCTTCTTAAATTATACCCTCTTAATTATTTCGAATCGTTACTCAATTCTAAACTTAACAGCGCAACCTCTCTTTACTACGCAATATTAATTAAATAATTAGGGTAAATCTAATACCTTTCTATTAATCTTACTTATAGTATTATTTATTTCTTTACAAAATTTACCTTATTATATTATTTTATACTATATCTCTTTCACCCACTTTCTCTTTACTATACAAATCTCCCTTAACTACCGTTTTAAAACAGCGCGCTCTATATCAAATTTACACTTCTTTATACAGTTAATATCCTTCTTACATAGTATTTTACGCTAATATTCGTCAGTTACAATACGAAAACAAATATTACTAGCCGTTATAGGGCTATATTATAAAATAAAACGGTTAATTCTAACCTCTTTACGGACAATCTCCTCGATTTCACTACATTTCTACTACTTCTTTACCTAGACTTCTACAATAACTATAAAATTAAAAGCTTTTATTACTTTATCTCTCTTCTATATAATATACTTCGCAACGGGGCTTATAGGCAAATCTAATATATTAATACCCATCTATAAACACAACACGTATTAAGTATAGCCAACAATAATAGTTATATTCAAAATAGGAATATTAACCTTTACCTACTCCTCCTTAATCCGCAATTTAAACGGGGGAATCTTAAAGTCTTTACAACAAAGTACATACATTTCCAGCAGCGGACAATTATCGTAAGTCTCGTATTATTACTTACAAACGTACCGGTTATTTTCAATAACCGTCTCGTACTCCTCCCAGCCTTATTTATTCTAAATAACAATATACCCCTTCTTTATTTCGATTATCTTAGGATTAGCTACTAATATTAAAGGATTTAGCAATTTCGAAATAACAACGTCCAATTACTATAGAGAACGGCTAATTTTAACCTATATTAATAAAATAATACGTTTCTTAAATACCTTTTTCCGGATTTCGAATAAATTATTAAGAAAGTCAATTTTCGAATACTTAATACGTCCGTTGTCACAGGGTTAGCCTACCTATAACCTGCCTAGCGCTAAGCACTATTATTACAATATACTAGAGTGCCTCGGCATAGCTCAGAGCTATACCGTCCGGTTATATACGTAAATACGTAACCTCGGGCTGGCTTTAGGGCTCTCGCCTATATAGCTAGCCCTCTACATATACCTCCTTTCCCCTCCTCCGTATAATAATATATATTTTACCCTACCTTTAACTATACTTCTACTCTATAATAGTTTATTATACCTCTTTAGTACTACGCGCGTAAATAGGATTTTAAAACTCGGCCTATTATTAAAGTACAAGCGTAAATTTTATTCTTCTTTTAATTGAATAAAAATCTATATTTTTACAAATATTATAAGGAAACCCTAATCTACTTATTTAAAAACGGGGTCCGTTCGCAATACTTATAATTCTTATTGATTAATTCGATAGGCGATATCGAATTCCTAAAAGTATTAGTATTTAGTATTACCCTTATAAATAATTTTATTACGGCTACCGCCGTCGGCTCCTTTTAAATTACCGACCCGTATAACGCCGATTTTTATAAGACCCTTTAAACGGCTTTTACTACTTTTAACGGCTTTTTTACTTCTATAAAGGAGGAATAGTACGTTATTAATCTTTTTACTAATATTATTTTCTACAATACTTCTCTCTTTTTTAATTGCCTATTTAATATTAATTCTATTACTACCCTCGCCTAATTTTAATTTATTTAAGAAGAATTCTAATTTCTCTATAAGGCGTATACTTAATTTAAAGTTAAGAATATTCGCCTCCTAAATAATAGCGTTCTTTTTAAAGAGAAGTATTCTATCCTTGAGAAGATTTATACTAATATTAATTAGTACGCTAACGAATTCGGATTAAATAATAAAGCCCTCTAATAAGCTTTCGATTCTACTATTAAGACTGCTAAATCCCTATAAAAAAAATTCAAATATATTAATTCCGTAGCCTTTATTTCTAAGGATATTATAATATTTATTTTTATTGTCGACGGTTTTGCAGACTACTCTTCCCGCACTTATATTAAACCTTTCGACGGCGAAAGTAAAAACCCCTTAAAAAAGGCTAAGAAGTATTATACTTAGCGTATAAGGATTACCCTTATTTAATTAGATAATTCCTTATTCTTCTTTAATAAGCGTAAGAAATTTTCGTTTATTACTAAATCCTTCGAAAGCGCCCCCTTTTTTGCCTACGAAACGGCCTTATTCTATATCGTCGATTTTGATTTAAATAAGGAGAAATAGAAATAGAAGATTATTAATACTTTTATTAAAGAAGAATTTAATATTAGATATAATAATAATAATTTAACTACCCTCGCTTACTACGAATTAGACGACTTCGCTATAGGTAAGAATATACGCTAGTCCGACTTTGAAAATTAATAGACCTAAATTATCGACCGCTATAATTTCGACGACGCTATAAAAGTTTATTTCTTTAAAAATAAAATTAATAATAAAGTTCGCGCCGTTCTTACTATATAAATTCCCTAGCCTTCGGGCTTGGATTATTCTAAATAGCTTACCCTAATTTATACCCTCGCTTAATAATTCGAAGATAACGCTTATTATTCTAAAATTAATAATCCCTTCTATAAACCTTATAGCCCTATTTCTAATACGGCCTCTTCTTTTATAGTTATTTATATTACGACTAACTATAACGGCGATACTATAAACCTTAATAAATTATCTATTACTAATATTATAATTTATATTATAATCCTTTAAAATGTTTTTAATTTCCGTATAAAATTTAATACTTATACCCGCTATAAACGCTCTAACTATTACTCCTCTACTTATTATAGTAAAATGAATTTCCGTAAGGAGTTCCCTCCTTTTACTTATAATAATAGCCGTAGCCGCGGTAGAGGAGGTAAGGGCGGTTTTTGTAGCGGTTATAATTAGTAGTCCGGTTAGTCCGGGTACGGCTAATAATTTAAATACGGCTAGTAATTTTATTAAATTAACGCTATAGTCCTTAGTAGTACTTAATTAATTCTTTAATATTAATAAGACTTCGTTAGCCCCCTTTTAGGTAATAAATAAGGAGTTATCGATTAGGGAAATATATAGCCTCTTCGCTAAATTGTATTTAGAGGCCGGAGCCTATAAGAAGAAAAGGAAATATCCCTATACTATTTAATATTATAAAGATAAATAAATCTTCTATAGATAGCCGTTATAAATAATTAAATACTTTAAACCTCTCTATTTACTTTTTTAATAGGCTATATAAATTATACTACTCCGCTCTTATCGATAATAGTTATACTACTTTTAATTTTATTAACCGTTCTTTTATTTACTATTACTATTTATTAATTTACCACTTTACTACCCCCAAAATCCTTTACCTCGCTAATAGGGGGGAGGTAAAAAGTAGTAATATTATTTACTTCTCCTAATTTACTATATAAATAAATTTATATTATAAAACTATTAATCTCCTTATTTATAATTTCGCCCTTAATAATTTAATTATCCTCGGCTACCCTTAATTCGCCTATTACTCGCCAATAATCTTATAGCCCTTTAATACCCTTTCTTTTACTTCCGCTTATAAAGCCTACGGCTACTTATTAGCCGGTTTGTATTAAAATTTACGCTGCGCCCCGTTTCTATAAACGGTTTCCTAACCCCTTAATTTAAAAATAATAAAAGTTAATATAATAGCGTATTATATTTTTACAGTCGAAAATATTAAAAACGAAGGCGATTTTTACCCTCCTTCGCTAATTGAAGTTATTACCCGAGCCCTCTTAACCGAGGAGGTTATTCGAACCTTTTTAATTATAGAATCTACTCTTCTAACTCTAAACGTAGACTTTTCCCTAGTTTTAACTATAGACCCCGGCCTAGCCCTAATAGTACTACGCCGTATTTCTTTAACTTCTTTAATTTAATAAACCTTTTACTACTACTTTAAATAGGTTATTAATTAATTTAGCCCTAAGCCTATTAATTATATTTTTATAAGCCCGGGTTAAGCGTTTATATTTTCGATAGCTTCCTTCGTTTTTCTCCGCCTTCCCTCCTTTCCTTATAGCCCTATTGATTCTGAAGATATTGAAGAGCTTTTAACGCTTAATTTTTTCGAATTCGCTAACCGCTTTAAACTTTAAATTATTTAAACGACCCGGACTAATATAGAAAAAGATATTAAACGTATATGTAACGAAGAATAAGCGGAGGATAGTTTTAATAAATTAAAGCTTTTTACTCTTAACGACGAATTAATAATTTAAATTATTGAATAAATCCTCTTCGGTTATAGTTAATAATATAAAAAACTCTTCGGCTCTAATTTCTACCCGTAGATCGACGCCTTTGTAAATTAAAGTATAAAGGTAGCCTTCTGTATTACCCGAATTTCAAATTCTATCCCCTTTAATAGTACGAATAAGGATTTTACTAAATACGAGGGGGCTATTAATAAATATTTTATAATTAATAGTATTGCCCTTAATAAAATTACTTTTGAAAATACTAATACTTTCTATAAAAAAGCGGATAAACCCTATAAAACCGATAATTAAATCCGGATTAAGCTCTTTAGTTAGTACTAGTACTATACGAATACCTTCCGCTAGGCTACGGTTAAAATACTTCCCCCCAATTGCGTTTATAATTTTAAAATCGAATTTAAATTTAGAGAAGAGGCGCTTACAATATATAGTTATATTTTTAACCCGGACGAATTCAATATTATTAAACGATAAATCGATAATTATCACAGGGCAGAGGTACAGTTAGGGGTAGGGTAAGATATGTGTTGTTGTACGGAGGAGGGGAAAGGAGGTATGTGTAGAGGGCTGGCTATATAAGCGAAAGCCCTAGAGCTAGCCCGAGGTTATGTATTTATATACGTAACCGGACGGTATAATTCTAAATTATACCGAAGTATTCTAGTATATTGTAATAGTAGTATTTAGCGCTAGGTAGGTTATAAGTAGGATAACCCTATAATATTATCCCCCCCTCCTGTTTATTTAGCGAAGAAAAAATCTAATTATATATAGGTATTAATATTATTATTCCCCTTTTTCCAAACGTCTAACAATTTCTTCAAAATTTATACTATTGCGTTTATAAGGCCCTCTTCTTTATATCGGAATAGGGTAGCGGTAGTAGTAGTTTCGGCCGGTTACTATAAACGGGATAAGCGGCGCTAGGGAGGCCCGGGGACGGGGCGGCGGTATAGTTTAGGGGCGGGATAGCGCTGTAGGGGCTTAGGATTATCCGAATCCGAATCCGAATCCGTTTCTAATTCGGTAAGGTCTATTTATAGCTGGTAATTAGGCTAGGAGTAGACTTCTAATAGTACGGGGGCTTAAAGGTAGTCGTAATAGAATTTTAGAACCTTCTCTTCGTAGTCGATAACGTTATTCTTAAATTCCTATATAAGGGGGTGGTCTTTTTTCTATTTAATTTAGTAATACTAATAGTAATTCTTACCGAATTAGGCGTAATCGATTAGGCGTTTAAACTCCTATTCGACGATATCTATACCGTTATTTATACGTATTATAACGTAGTTATCGTTTATAATAATGTCCGAGGAAACGTCTTAGTTAAAGAGGTTTTGGCCGATTTAATATTAGATTATAGAAATGTAGAATACTAGCGAATATTTTATATTAACCGGAAAGTCGAAGTAGATTTAATAAGAATTAGCTTTAATAATGTAGAAGGGGCTTTCTTAATAGGGGGAAAGCTTTTAATAGGGGTGGCTATTTACGAAATTAATAACGTCGAAGAGGATTAAATTGTCCGTTTAATATTTATTTAAATTTATATAATATTTATTAGTATTAGCTTTATATTATTCTTAGATATAATAGATCTATTAAGAAACGAAGTCCTAAATCTTCTAAAAATAATCGGCGAATTTAGTAACTTTATAGTATTCCTTTAATTAAATAAGAGAGAAGTTGGGGGGCGGCGGAGAATAAGGTTTAGTATTTATATAAAGGTAATAATTATAATTGGCGAAGAATAAGGAAATATTAGTAGAAGAAGAAATAGTATTATTACTTAAGAATTCCGTAAATAGTAATTACTTTACTTAATTTATTTATACCTAATTAATATAGAGGCGTAAGAATTATTCTATATCCGTATTAATACGTTTAATTTAAATATTAATTTAAAAGTAGAAAGTAGAATTGAATTTATATATAATAGAGAGGCGGTTATAAAGGATAATTTAAAAATAGGAGATGAATTAGGAGTTTTTATCGGATATAATAGTATTGGGTAAATTGTATAAGGAGTAAATATAATTAATAAAGCGATCGGCGAATTCCTCTACTTCGAAGGTAATATAAGGGATATAATACTATATTTTCGTTAACCGGTCTATAATAATAACGATATAGTAAAAGGTCTACTCGAAGTATTCGTTAAGCGGTAACGGGGTAATATAATCGACTAAAATATCCTTCTATAGGGCTAGGGAAATAGTAGTAAATTTAAAAAAACCTATAAAACTATATTTAAAGAATTTCGTCTTCGTATATAAAAGGCAACCTTTATAAAAGAAGCGGATATTATAATATATACCCTCTTAAAAGAATTCGTAAACGAATAAATTATATATAATATTTCTATTTAAATACCCTATATTAGGCGAGTTATACTATTAATTAATTAATTAAAATTAAAGTTCTTTATCTTCGGGGTCGATAATAATACGATTGCACTACTTCGCTATTCTATTAGGGAAAATATAATACTTAGAAAAAGCGCGGTTAAAGATTTTACGGATCGATAACGGTTAGCGGCGAAAGGATTTATCCGATAAGTAAATTATAAACTTTTATAGAAATAGGGAAATTTTATAATTAATACGGATAAAATTATTAATTAACTAATTATCGAAATCTTTAAGGCCGAAGAGATAAAAATTAAAGGTAATTATAGGATTATTAATTTTAAAATAGTTTTTTTCGAATTAGGAAGGGTTGAGGAATTATTTTTAACGGGCGGCGAAGCGGTCGTTTTCCGCGCTTACGGAGCAGTTATTAGGCTTATAATTAAAAATGTTTAAATAAAGGTTTTAAGGGCTAGGGGTATAGCGGATTAAGAAGTTAAATTATAAGAAGAATTAGGACTAGCGTATATATTACTAAATAAACTATTTATTTATCGTAAAAGTAATGAAATTCTTATAATTACTAAGAATATTAAAAGGAATTTAGGCGCCTTCGAATTCGGGGCGCTACTCTTCGAGGGCCTTAATAATAGCGAGGAATTCTTTATTGTAAATATTATAATTATATTCCTATATATTATATTTAGCCGAGAAGTAGGCGATAGGGTATAAAATACTTTTATCGTCGTATTAAGAGAGTATACTATTTATAGCCTAATTTAAAGTATTCGTTTCTACTATAGTCTTTTTAATCTAATTATAAATTTTAAAGACGGGGCTATTAGTAAAAACCTATTTAAAGGAGTCGAATATAGCCTAGTAGTAATTGGTTTAAATTTATAGCGTATTTTTCGTAGTTAATTCGTAAAAGGGGGCTGTAATTAAAGAGAAGGAATATATAAATTATTAATAAAAATTTATAAAGCCGAGGAAAGATTAGAGGGATTTTTTAAATTCTAGAACTTACTATTTAATAACGGCCTTAACCTTCTTTAAGTCTATTTTAATACCGCCTAATATAATAATAAGCCTTAAATATTTAATACGTTTAATATAGAATTCGTATTTGTTAATATTTACGCTAAGGCCTACTTTTATTAATTATTTAAAAATATTGTTAATATAGTATTCGTAGTCCTATTTATTATCCGAATAAATAAGGACGTTATCGAAATAAATAATAGTATAAATATTAAATACGTTATAAAGGATATTGTTAATATAATTTTAGAAAACGCCGGAGGCGTTCTAAAGGCCGAAGGGGATAATGAAATTCTCGAAGAGATTAAAGCGGGTAATAAAAATAATAAATTATTTATAGCCTTCTTTTATACGAATATAATTAAAAGTAGCGATAATGTCGAATTTAGTAAAAATTTTAATGTAGTAAATAGCGTCGAACGTCTCCTTAATTAAGGGAAAGGGGTAGTGAGATTTAAGTATAATATTATTAATATTGTAGTAGTTGATGCAAATACGGATTCCGCTTCCTAATTTTTTAATGAAGAGAATTGGGGAGGAGGTTTAGGATTAAAAAGGCCGAATAAATTTCTTTTAGAGGTTATCGTCGATCTATCGTTTAATAATATTAAATTCGTTTAGGTTAAAAGTATAGCCGTATACTATAGACGCTTCTTCTCCGAATTTAAATTTAATTTTAAAATTATAAGTGTAATTAGGAGGGAATATTTTAATTATAATTTAGCGGAAGGTATTCGTATAGTACTAGTACTAATTAGAGAATTTAGTCCGGATTTGGTCGTTAATTTTATAGGGTTTGTCCGCTTTTTTATAGAAAATATTAGTATTTTCGGAAGTAATTTTATTAAGGGCGATATTGTTAATTATAAAGTATTTATTAATAATCCCTTCGTATTTAATAAAATCCCCGTTCGTATTATTAAAAGGGATAGAGTTTAAAATTCGGGTAATATAGAGGGCTATTTCTATACCCTAGCCTACGAAGGCGTCGATTTATAGGTAGAAGTTAGAGCCGAAGAGCTTTTTATATTATTAATTATAATCGAGGAGGACTTATTCGATAATTTAAATTATTAATTCGTCGTTAAGAATAGAAAGTTCTAATTTATTAAAATTATCCTCCGTTTATTCCTCGTTGTGTATACGTTTAATATCTTCTTCTATATTAGTTTAGATTATTCGAATAACTTAAAATTTGAAGCGGTTAGTGAATTCGAAAAAATTAGGCGTTAAGAGCTCTTCGATATCTTCGGAATCGATAAGGCTATAGAAGAAGGAGGGAAGGCGGGGGGGAGCGAAGGAGGCTATTGAAAATATAAATGCTTAGCCCGGGTTTATAAGGGTACGATTGATAGACCTAGGGTTAAACCGGTTAGCGATTTATTTAAAGCGGTAGTGAAAGGTTTATTGGATTAAGGAGGCTAAGGAAGTACGGCGTAGTATTATTAAGGCCGGGTCGGGGCTTGTAATTAAGGCTGGGGAAAAATCTATATTTAAAATTAGAGGAATAGGCTTTGTAATTAGGAAAGTTTAAATAACTTCTTCGGCTAGGAGGGCTTAAATAATAGCTTCGGCTAGCGAAGGGGGGTAAAAATCGCTTTCGTCTTTAATATTTTCGATTATAAGAATGCGGTACGCTATTATATTAATTTTTATTACCTTTAAATTAAAGGGTTAAAAGGCTGTTTATAAAAATAAGGCGTAATATAAATTCTAATATAAATCGGCTAGTAAATAACCGCGGGCTTTATAAGTAGAAGTAAAGGAAAGGGTATTAAAAGGTTATAAAATTATTAGCGAATAATAAGTAAATTAAAAGTAGCCGAAGATAATTGGGTTATTAAAAGCGAGGTTATAAATAAAGAGATTAATAGTCTTATAATATAGTCCTACTTATATAATAAACCGGGAGAAATAAATAATATTACTACCTTTTATTTCCCTTCTATTAGTGAAATAAAGGACTTTAGGGGTAATAAAGTAATAAATTAATAAATAGTAGTAGTAGATAAAAAAACGGTTAATAAAACTAAGAGTAATATAGCCGCTATTAATAAAAGCGGAGTAGTATAATTTATATAACCCGTTAGAAAAGTAAATAAAGAAGTTTAAAGTATTTAATTATTTATAATAACTATTTATAGAAAATTTATTTATTTTTATAATATTAAGTAGTATAAAGACGTCTCCTTTTCTTCCCGTAGGCTCCGACTTTTAAATATAATTTAATAAAGAGGCTATATATTTCCCTAGTTGATAACTCTTTATTTATTATCTAAAAGGGGGCTAACGAAGCCTTATTAATATTAGGGAATTGATTAAGTACTATTAAGGACTATAGTATTAATTTAATAAGATTATTAGTTGTATCCGGACTATTAATTATATTTAAATTACTAGCCGTATTCGGATTAGCCGGACTATTAATTATAATTATTATAGGAGCCGCCTTTATTTCTTCTATTACGGTTATAGCTATTACTATAGGTAGAAGGAGGGAATTCCTTACGGAAATTTATCTTGCTATAGTAAGCGGAAGAGTAATAGCCGGGGCGTCCGTAGCGAATATAAGTATTAAACTTTATACGGAAATTAAAAACGTTTTAAAGGATTATAGTACGGACTATAATATTAATAGCGGATAATTTATTAAAGTTTATAACGTCGCTACTATAATTAGTTATAGTATAAATAGCCGTAGAAGAAGAGGTTACGCCGGAAATAAGGCTATAAAGTTTATAGAAGGGATTATTAATTTTAGAATAATAGGTATTATTTTCGAATTGTTAAATAAAAGTATAGATTAAGGTAAATTATTTAAAATAATCCGAATCCGAGGGCTAGGGGATTTATATAGTAAGAATAGCGCGAACTTTATTATTAATTTTATTTTTAAAAAAATAAATCTTTATAGCGTCGTTGAAATTATAGTAATCGATAATCTAGGTCTATTAGTTTTTAAAATCGGACTAGCGTATATTCTTATTTATAATAAGGTTGTCTAATTTACGGCGGGCGAAGGTAATTAAATTATTATTATTATATTTAATATTGAATTCCTCTTTAATAAAGGCGTTAGTAGTCTTCTATTTCTATTTCTCCTTATTTAAATCGAAATCGATAATATAGAATAGGGCCGTTTCGTAAGCGGAGAAGGGGGTACTTTTGAAAGACTTAATAATAAATAAGAATTTCTTATACTTATTAAAGAAGAATAAAGGGTTATTTAATTAAATAAGGGTAATCTTTATATATTAAGTATAATATTTTTCAATTTTCTTTAAAGGGTTTTCGCCTTTGTTATCGAAAGGTTTAATATAAGCGTAGGAGGAATAATTTGTAAAACCGTTAATAATAGAAGTAGATATTATAACGTTTTTAAGAACGGAGGCTACGGAATTAATATATTTAAATTTCTTCTATAAAAATTTAATAATTTTAATAGTAAAGTCGAAAGCCTATTAGAGGGCTTTATTATCTAATCCGAATTCGTTAGCGTACTAATTGGTATTAATATAGGTTTTCTTAAAGATGGAATACTTTTTTTTAAAGAGGACGCCGTTATTTAGGAGGTAAGCGTTTTTAATTTTAAATTAAGTATACGCCTTATAGAAAGATTAGAATTCCTCTTAAGTAAATTAGAATTAGGCGAGGGTAGTAACGGAGTCGACGTTAAATAAACGGCCGAGAGAGAGAGAAGTATTACGGAAAACGGTATTAATAGAGAGATTAGTAATATATTATTCCTACTATATAGAAGCGGGAAGGTTATTAAAAGTAATAAGAATTATTTAGAAGATTTTGTAGAGGTCGGCGTTATACGGGTCGGTAATTTAAAGGGAGCCGACGGCGGTAACCGTAATAAAGTTATTTATAAGGGTAATATTAAGTATTAATATTTCTAGGAGTTCGATATCGCCTATCGAATTAGTTAACGGAAATTACGGGTATTGCGAACGGACCCCGTTTTTAAGTAGGTAGATTAAGGTTTCTTTATAGTATTTATAAAGATGTAGATTTTCGTTTAATTAAAAGAAGGATAAAGCCTACGCTTATACTTTAATAATAAGCCGAGTTTTAAAGTCCTATTTATATACGTAGTATTAAAGAGGTATAATAAATTATTATAAGGTAAAGGTATAATTAAAGGTAGGGTAAGATATATATTATTGTACGGAGGAGGGGAAAGGAGGTGTACGTAAAAGGTTGGCTATATAGGCGAGAGCCTTAGAGCTAGCCCGAGGTTACGTATCTATATACGTAACCGGACGGTATAGTTCTAAACTATACCGAAGTACTTTAGTATATTGTAATAGTAGTGCTCAGCGCTAGGCAGGTTATAGGTAGGATAACCCTGTGATAATAATAATTTTTAAAAGAAGTTTATTTGGCCTTTTTAATCCTAAGCCTCCTCCCTAATTCTCTTTATTAAGAAACCGGGAAGTAGAATCTATATTTACGTCGACTATTATAATATTAATAATATTATATTTAAATTTCGCTACCCCCTTCCTTTAATTAAAAAAACGCTTAACGCTATTTATTGCGCTAAGATTTTTACTAAATTCGACGTTATCGCTGCTTTTAACTGCATTTGTATAAAAGAAGGCTATAAATAGTTTATTACTTTTATTATCCGCTTTAATCTCTTCGAGAGTTTCGTCGTCCCTTTCAGCCTCTAGGGCGCCCTTAACGCTTTTTAGAATTATATTAATAATATTTTTTATAATATACTTAATATTTATATTATTATTTACCTTAATAACGTCCTTATCTATTCAGATAACGAATAGGACTACGAACGCTATATTAATAATATTCTTAAGTAATTAGTAAAAGTAGGCTTCAATATAGATATTAATAAATACGAATTCTATATTAAGTATATTAAGTATTTAAGGCTTATTATTATACTGGGCGGTATTAAAATAGATTTAGAGAAGGTTAAGGCCGTTATTAAATAGTAAATTCTAAAGTCTAAGAAATCCCTTTAATTTTTCCTCGGTTTTATAAATTTTTACCGATAGTTTATATACTCCTTTTCTTCAATTGCGGCCCCCTTCTACGAATTAATTATAAAAAACGTATTGTAAATTTAGACCGACCGCTACTAAGTTGTATTCGATTCCTTTAAATAAATTTTTATTAGTAGCCCCGTCCTTAAGATTTATAATTAGACTAAAAAGACTATAGTAAAAACGGATACCTCAAATTAAATTATAAGTAGTACGTTTTTCTAATACGACGATAAAGGTATTTTACACTTTATCGCCTATTTTTCGGCTAAATATAACGCGTAGAAGTATAATTATAATATTTACAATAAGGAATTCCTCGCTATTATTAAGGCCTTTAAGGAGTAGCGCCCCGAGTTCGAAGGCGTTTAAATTCCCTTTAATATTCTCAACGACTATAAGAATTTTATTATTTTTATAACGAATAAGTAATTCATCCAACGGTATATATACTAATCCCAATTCTTCTTACAATTTAATTTCCTAATTTACTATACCCCTAACCCTTAAAACCTTCGCCTAAACGCTTTTAATTATAAACCTAACGACCGCTTTGTAAGCGTAGAAGACGACCGCCTCGCCGTCTGTTAAAAATAATTCTTCGACCCTTCCTAATTCGAAGAAGGCTATTTTAAAATTAATAATTCTATAATTACCTTTAACTTTTATTTCTTCGACTTTAAAGACTTCGATAATTAATTAATTAATAACTTTATTTATATTAATTATAAAACCTCCCTATTTCTATAAGAATTTATAATTTACTTATTAGACAAATCCCTTCGCTACTAGCCGCTATTAATCTGTAAAGTCTTTAATTACGCTTTTTTTAAATATTACGTCCTCTTTAATAAAGTAATGAAGTAATGTAATTATATTATTATCGACCCTAAGAATAAAGAGCTTTAATTCTAATTAATTAATCGGTAATATAATTCGCCTAATATAAATTACTTAAATAGAGATATTATATACGACCTACTTATTTGCGAATTCTTTTAGGAGGGTATATATTATAACGTTTACCTCTTCTATAAAAGCTGCTTTCTATACGTAAAAATAAAATTCTTCAAATACAATTCTACAAATTTCTTTAAATTTATTATTATTTCCCTAACCCTATAAAAGGATATCTCAATCGATTATATTACCCCGCTACTACCTAACGAATACTTCGGGCAGACCTTTTATTATATCGCCGTTATTATAAATAAATTAATAAAAATATAGTACTATATCCCCTATATTACCCTTAAAGTAGAGGAATTTACTAATCGCTTTATTAATTAGATCTACTCCTTATATAGTTTGCTTAATACTATTATATTTAATAGAAGTTCCTAATTTATTTCCTATTTCTAAATTACCTTCTATAATCGCCTCTCTATTATACGAAAATTCAACTCCGCTTTCTATCCTCAAATTAACGCCTAAACCGAATATATTAACGCGAATATAAAATAATTCCTACGCCTTTATATTAATTAAATATAAATAGATTAAGTAAAATAGTTCCCGCTCGTAAAATTTTCAAGTAATAACGCTATTTCCTCCTCTATAAATATTTCTTTATTCTTTATTAATTATAATTACTATTCTTATATAAGTATTAAACTTCGCTCCCCGCTACCCCCTAACTTTTTCCCCGCCTAATTAAAAGAGTACTATAAGGCTACCGAATTCGCTAATTATTTTTAGAAGATTTAAAATTTTATTTCCTAATAAATCCGTTGTATTTAAGAATAGTACGAAGTTAATACTAATAAATACCGCGTAGATTTAAATAAATATTAAGTAGACGATTTAATCCTTTTTAATATTATTAACCTCGTTAACGGCCACCCCTATTAAAAGTTCTCCCCTTATTAGGAAGGTTCTTTTTATATTATTAAAATTAATTCTTATTAGGTTTACTTCGACTTCCCGGTTAATATAAAATATTCGTTAATTTTCTATATTTCTATAATCTAATGCTAAATCGGCCGAAGCCTTCCTAACTAAAATATTTCTTCAAATATTATTACTAATAATAATTACGTTATAATACAAATAAACGATAGTATAGACGTCGTCGAATAAGATTTTAAACGTTTAATCGACTATAGTTAATTCGGCGAGAATTATTATTAGTATTACTAAGTTAAGTAGAAAGGGGATTACCCCTTTATATAGGAATTTAAAAGTTATATTATCGATTACGAGGAGAGGGTTTTAAAATTCTATTATAATTACCCCTAGGCCCCCGTACCCCTAGAAATCCGCTCCTAATTTAATTACCGGTTATAAACGGACTTTATTGAATTAAAAACGGATTCGGATTTAAATTCGGACCTAGGTAATCCCAAACCCCTATAGTATTACCCAACCCTTAAACTACGCCGCCGCTCCGCCCCTAAGCCTCCCCAATATTATTTATCCTATTTATAGTAACCGTCCGAAATTATTATTACTACTACTCTATCCCGGCGTAAAGAAGAAGGCCTTACGAATATAATAGTATAAATTTTAAAAAAATATTAGACGTTTAGAAAAAGGGGAATAGTATATAATTAGATTTTTCTTCGCTAAATAGACGGAGGGGGGGGATAGTATTATAAGGTTAATTTATTTATAATTTGCCTAGTATTGAGTATTACTATTATAATATACTAAAATACTTCGGTATAGCTTAGAGCTATACCGTCCGGTTATATACGTAGATATGTAACTTCGGGCTAGCTCTAAGGCTTTTGCTTATATAATTAGCCCTCTATATATACCTCCTTTCCCCTCCTCCGCACAATAATATATATCTTACCCTACCCCTAACTATACCTCTGCCCTGTAATATCCGTATCGAATCCTCTTCTAAATATTTATTTAATAATAGTACTTATAGACCTAAAAAATGCCGACGTCGAGAGGTTGTAAGATATATATAGCGTAAGGAAGCAATAAGAATAATACTATATTATTATTAAAATAACGTTAGTAGAATTCGAAGGTATAATAATTACTATAATTATCCAATAATAATAATTACGTATCTCCCTCCTCTCGCGGTATTGTATATTAATTCTAATAATTAAACTAATTAAGAGTAAACTAGTCGTCGATATAATTATTTAATATTATTAAAAGAACTATATTACTATTAAATCGATTATTAATATATTTAATACTAATTTTAATACTAGGGAGGTGTTATAGGGTTAGCCTACTTGTAACCTGCTTAGCGCTGAGCACTGCTATTACGATGTGCTAGAGTGCCTCGGTATAGTTTAGAGCTATACCGTCCGGTTACGTACGTAGATACGTAACCTCGGGTTAGCTTTAGGGCTCTCGCCTATATAGTTAATTTTCTACGTATATTTCTTTTCCCCTCCTCTGTATAATAATATATATTTTACCTTACCTTTAATTGTGCCTCTGCCCCGTAATAGTTTATTATACCTCTTTAGCGTTATGCGTATAAATAGGATTTTAAAATTCGGCTTATTATCGAGGTACGAGCGTAGGCTTTATCCCCTTCTCTATTAAATAAAAGTCTATATTTTTATAAATATTATAAGGAAATTCTAATTTATTTATTTAAAGATAGGGTCTGTTCGTAATACCTGTAATTCCTATTAATTAATTCGATAGGCGATATCGAACTCTTAGAAGTATTAATACTTAGTATTACCCTTATAAATAATTTTATTATAGCTACCGCTGTTAATTCCCTTTAAATTACCGACCTGTATAATATCGATTTTTACGAAACCCTTTAAATAGTTCTTATTATTTTTAATGGCCTTCCTGCTTCTATAAGGGAGGAATAGTACGTTATTAATTTCTCTATTAATACCGTTTTCTGCGATACTTTTCTTTCTTTTAATTACTTATTCGACGTTAATTCCGTTGTTACTTTTATTTAATTTTAATCTACTTAAGAAGAATTTTAATCTCTCTACGAAGCGTATACCCGGTTTAAAGCTAAGAACGTTCGTTTTTTAAATAATAGCGTTTTCTTTAAAGAAAAGTATTTTATCCTTAAAAGGATTTACGCTAATACTAATTAGCGCGTTAGCGAATTCGGATTAGATAATAAAGCCTTTTAATAAACTTTCGATTCTACTACTAAGATTATTAAATCCTTATAGAAGAAGTTTAAACGTATTAATTCCGTAACTTCTGTTCTTAAAGATATTATAATATTTATTTTTATTATCGACGGTCTTGTAGACCGTTCTTCCTGTATTTATATTAAACCTTTTAACGGCGAGGGCGAAAACCCTTTAAAGAAGGTTGAAAAATATTATATTTAATGTATAAGGATTACCCTAATTTAATTAAATAACCTTTTATTCTTTTTTAACGAACGTAAGAAATTCTTATTTATTATTAAGTTTTTTAAGGGCGCCCCTTTCTCCGCTTATAAGACGGCTTTACTTTATATTATCGATTTCGATTTAAATAAAGAAAAATAGAAATAGAAGATTATTAGTGCCTTTATTAAAGAGGAATTTAATATTAGATATAATAATAATAATTTAATTATTTTCGCCCGTTGCGAATTGGACGACTTTACTATAAGTAAGAATATACGTTAGTCCGACTTTGAAGATTAATAGACTTAGATTATCGATTATTATAATTTCGACGACGCTATAAAGGTTTATTTCTTTAAAAATAAAGTTAATAATAAGGTTCGCGTTATTTTTACTATATAAATCCCCTAACCTTTAGGTTCGGATTACTTTAAGTAATTTATTTTAGTCTATACCTTTGCTTAATAATTCGAAGATAATATTTACCGTTTTAAAATTAATAATCCCTTTTATAAACTTTATAGCCCTACCTTTAGTACGGCCTCTTCTTCTACGGCTGTTTATACTACGACTAATTATAGCGGCGATGTTATAGACTTTAATAAATTATTTATTATTAATATCGCAATTTATACTATAATCCCTTAAAACGTTTTTAATTTCCGTATAAAGTTTAGCGCTTATACCCGTTGCGGGCATTCCGGTTACTATTTTTCCGCTTATTACGGTAAAATGAATTTCTATAAGGAGTTCCTTCCTTCTACTTATAGTAGCGGCCGTAGCTGTGGTAGAGGAGGTAGGGGCGGTTCTTATAGCGGCTATAATTAGTAGTCCGGCTAGTCCGGGTACGGCTAATAATTTAGATATAGTTAGTAGTCTAAATATAGCTAATAGTCTTACTAGGTTAATATTATAGTCCCTAGCGGCATTTAATTAATTCTCTAATATTAGTAAAGTTTCGTTGGCCCCTTTTTGGGTAATAAATAAGGAGTTATTAATTAAGGAAATGTATAGCCTCTTTGTTAAATTATATTTAGAGGCCGGAATTTATAGGAAGAAAAGGAGACGTCTTTATACCGTTTAATATTGTAAAAATAAATAAATCTTTTATAAATAGCCGTTATAAATAATTAAATGCTTTGAACTTCTCTATTTACTTTTTTAACGGGCCGCGTAAATTATATTACTCTGCTTTTATCGATAGTAATTATACCGCTCTTAGTTTTATTAACCGTTTTTTTATTTACTATTATTATTTATTAATTTACTATTTTACTACCCTTAAAGTCCTTTACTTCGTTAACGGGGGGGAAGTAAAAGGTAGTAATATTACTTACTTTTTCCGGTTTACTATATAGGTAGGATTATACTATAAGACTATCGATTTCCTTATTTATAACTTCGCCCCCAATAACCCGATTATTTTCAATTACTTTTAATTCGTTTATTATTCGTTAACGATTTCGTAGTCCCTTAATACCTTTTCCTTTATTTCCGCTTATAAAGCCTACGGTTGCCTATTAGCCGGTTTATATTAGGATTTATACCGCGCCCTATTTCTATAGACGGCCTCCTAGCCCCTTAATTTAAAGGTAATAAAAGCTAGTATAATAATATACCGTGCTCTTATAATTGAAGATATTAAAAACGAAGGCGATTCTTACCCCCCTTCGTTAATTAAAGTTATTACCCGAGCCTTCCTAACCGAAGAGGCTATTCGAACCCTCTTAATTATAGAGCCCGTTCCTCTAATTTTAAATATAAATCCTTCCCTAACTTTAATTACGGACCCCGACCCGGCCTTAATAGTATTACGCTACGTTTCTTTAACCTCCTTAATCCGATAGGCCTTTCGCCGCCGCTTTAAATAAGTCGCTAACCGGTTTAGCCTTAGGCCTATCGGTTATACCTTCGTAGGCCCGGGCTAAGCATTTATATTCTCGATAGCCTCTTTTATTCCCCCTTATTTCCCTTCCTTCCTTTACGGCCCTATCGACCCCGAAGATATTGAAAAGCTTTTAATACCTAGCTTTTTCGAATTCGCTAATTACTTTAAACTTTAGGTTATCCGAACGACCCGGGCTAATATAAAGGAAGATATTAAACGTATACGCGATAAGGAATAAGCGGAGGATAATTTTAATAAATTAGAACCTTCCGTTCTTAACGACGAATTAATAATTTAAATTATTAAATAAGTTTTCTTCGGTTATAATTAATAATATAAGAAGTTCTTCGGCTCTAATTTCTATTTGTAGATCGACGCCTTCGCGGATTAAAGTATAGAGGTAGCCTTCTATACTACTCGAATTTTAAATTTTATCCCCTTTAATAATACGAATGGGGATTTTATTAAATACGAGGGGGTTATTAACGAATATTTTATAATTAATAATATTACTTTTAATAAAATTACTTTTAAAGATACTAATACTTTCTATAAAAAGGCGGACAAGCCTTATAAGACCGATAACCAAATCCGGACTAAATTCCCTAATTAGTATTAGTACTATACGAATACTTTCTATTAAACTATAATTAAAATACTCCCCCCTAACTACGTTTATAATTTCAAAATCGAATTTAAACCCGGAGAAGAGGTATTTACAGTACGCGGCTACGTTTTTAACCCGGATAAATTTAATATTATTAAATAATAGATCGACAATAACTTCTAAAAGAAATTTATTCGGCCTTCTTAATCCTAAGCCTCCTCCCCGGTTCTCCTCGTTAAGAAACCGGGAGGCGGAATTTATATTTACGTCGATTACTACGGTATTAATAATATTATACTTAAATTTCGCTATTCTTTTCCTTTAATTAAAGAAACGTTCGACGCTATTTGCTACGCTAAAATTTTTATTAAATTCGATATTATCGCTACTTTTAATTATATTCGTATAAAAGAAGGCTACGAATAGCTTATTACCTTTATTACCCGCTTTAGTCTCTTCGAGAATTTCGTCGTCCCCTTCGGCCTTTAGGGCGCCCCCGGCGCTTTTTAAAATTATATTAATAATATCCTTTATAACGTACTTAATATTTATACTACTGCTTACCTCAACAATATCCTTATTTATTCGGATAACGAATAGGATTATAAACGCTACGTTAACGATATTCTTAAGCAGTTAGTAAAAGCGGGCCTTAGTATAGATATTAATAAATACGAATTTTATATTAAGCATACTAAGTATTTAGGGCTTATTATTACGCCGGGCGGTATTAAAATAGACTTAGAGAAGGTTAAGGCCGTTATTAAATAGTAAGCTCTAAAATCTAAGAAGTCCCTCTAGTCTTTCTTCGGCTTTATAAATTTTTACCAACAGTTTATACACTCCTTCTCTTTAATCGCGGCCCCCCTTTACAAACTAATTACAAAAGACGCGCCGTAGATTTAGACCGACTATTATTAAGCTATATTCAATTCCTTTAAATAGGTTTTTACTAGCGGCCCCGTCCTTAAAATTTACAATTAGACTAAGAAGATTATAATAGAAACGGATACTTCAAATTAGGCTATAAGTAGTACGTTCTCTTAATACGACGATAAAAGTATTTTATACCCTATCGCTTATTTTTCGGCTAAGTATAGCATACAAGAGTATAATTACAATATTTACGATAAAAAATTCCTCGCTATTATTAAAGCCCTTAAGGAGTAGCGCCCCGAATTCGAAGGCGCCTAGGTTCCTTTTAATATTTTTAGCGACTATAAGAATTTCGTTACTTTTACGACGAATAAATAGTTTACTTAGCGGCATATACGTTAGTCCTAATTCCTTTTATAATTTAACTTCCTAATCCGTTATACCTTTAGCCCTTAGAACCTTCGCTTAGACGCTCTTAGTCGTAAACCTAATAACCGCCCCGTAGGCGCGGAAAACGACCGCTTCGCCGCCCGTTAGAAATAGTTCTTCGACCTTTCCTAATTCGAAGAAGGCTACTTTAAAACTAATAATCTTATAACTACCTTTAACCTTTATCTCCTCGGCCTTAAAGATTTCGATAATTAATTAACCGATAACTTTATTTACATTAGTTACGAGACTTCCCTATTTCTATAGGAATTTACAATTTACCTATCGGATAAGTCCCTTCGCCATTAATTATTATTAATCTATAAAATCTTTAACCGCGCTTTTTCTAAGTACTATATCTTCCCTAACGGAGTAGTAAAATAGTACGATTGCATTATTATCGACCCCGAAAATAAGGAATTTTAACTCTAATTAATCGGTCGGTAATATAATTCGCCTAATATAAACTACCTAGGTAAAAATATTATATACGACCTATTTACTCGCGAATTCTTTTAGGAGGGTATATACTACGACGTCCGCCTCTTTTATAAAGGCTGCTTCCTATATATAAAGATAAAATTTTTCAAATACGGTTCTACGGGTTTCTTCAAACCTACCGCTATTTCTTTAGCCCTATAAAAGGATATTTTAATCGATTACGTTACCCCGCTGCTATTTAGCGAATACTTCGGGTAAACCTTTTATTATATCGCTATCGTTATAAATAAATTAATAAAAATACGGTATTATATCCCCTATATTACCTTCGAAGCGGAAGAATTCGCCGATTACTTTATCGATTAGATTTACTCTTTATACGGCTTACTTAATACTATTATATTTAATAAAGGTTCCTAGTTTATTTCCCGTTTTTGGACTACCTTTTATAATCGTTTTTCTATTGTACGAAAATTTAATTCCGCTTTCTATTTTTAAATTAACGCCTAAACCAAACGTATTAATGCGGATATAGAATAATTCCTACGCTTCTATATTAATTAGGTATAAATAGATTAGGTAAAGTAGTTCCCGCTCGCGGAATTTTCGGGTAATAATGCTATTTCTTCCTTTATAAACGTTTTTCTGTTCTTTACTAATTACGGCTATTACTTTTATATAAGTACCGAGCCTCGTTCCCCGCTACCCCCCAACCTCTTCCCCGTTTAATTAAAAGAATATTATAAAACTATTGAATTCGCCGACTATTTCTAGAAGATTTAAGACTTCGTTTCCTAATAGATTTACTATATTTAAAAATAGTACGAAGTTAACGTTAATAAGTACCGTATAAATTTAAATAAATATTAAGTAGATAATTTAATCCTCTTCGACGTTATTAACTTCGTTAATAGCCGCCCCTATTAAAAATTCTCCCCCTATTAGGAGGGCCCTTTCTATATTATTAAGGTTAATTCTTATCGGGTCTATTTCGACCTCCTAGCTAATATAAAGTATTCGTTAATTTTCTACGTTTCTATAGTTTAACGTTAAATTAGTTAAGGCCTCCCTAGCTAAAACGTTTCTTTAAATATTATTATTAATGATAGTTACGTTATAGTACGAATAAACGACGGTATAGACGTTATCGAATAGGATTTTAAGCGCCTAATCGATTGCGGCTAATTCGGTAAGAACCGCTATTAGTATTATTAGGTTAAGTAGAAAGGGGATTACCCCTTTATATAGGAATTTA
The DNA here is from genome assembly GCA_009806235.1 of Neurospora sp. CHS-2018c. Classification (NCBI taxonomy): domain Eukaryota; kingdom Fungi; phylum Ascomycota; class Sordariomycetes; order Sordariales; family Sordariaceae; genus Neurospora; species Neurospora sp. CHS-2018c. Next base: position 587,526 of record RAPC01000015.1, read on the forward strand.
AAAATTATATTATTAATTACGAGAAGAGGGTTTTAGAATTCTATTATAATTACCCTTAGGCCTCCGTACCCTTAGAAGTCCGCTCTTAATTTAATTACCGGCCTTAAGCGGACTTTATTAAATTAGAAACGGATTCGGATTTAAATTCGGACCCGGGTAGTCCCGAACCCCTACGGCGTTACCTAGCCCCTAAGCTACGCCGCCGCCCCGCCCCCGGGCCTCCCTAGCGCTACTTATTCTGCTTACGGTAATTGTTCAAGATTGTTACCGCTGTTACTTTATCCCGGCGCGAGGAAGAAGGCTTTACGAACGCGATGGTATAGATTTTGAGGAAGTTGTTAGACGTTTGGAAAAAGGGGAATAGTATATAATTAGATTTTTCTTCGTTAGATAGACAGAGGGGGGGGATAGTGTTATAGGGTTAGCTTATTTATGACCTACCTAACGCTAAATATTATTATTACGATATATTAGAGTGCTTCGGTATAGTTTAGAGCTATGCCGTCCGGTTACGTACGTAGATATATAACTTCGGGCTGGCTCTAAGGCTCTTGCCTATATAGCCAGCCCTCTGCGTATACTTCCTTTCCCCTCCTCCGTACAATAATATATATCTTACCCTACCCCTAACTGTGCCTCTGCCCCGTGATAGGAGGATAATAAATAGTAATATAGTTTAATTAGTAGCGCTTATAAATTCTACAATTATAACCTACTTTCGTATATTTGGGTTAGAACTTTATACTTTATCTATTTTATTATATACCTAAATAGTATAGGATTTAAATAATATACCGATATAATAATTAGACTTATTCCTATTCTACTTATTTTCAAATTTAATCTAATAAGTCTCCTTAATTTCTTTATATTTATTAAAGATACTAGCAATCACCTTACAATTTTAGGCGGTCTTATATACCCAAGTAAAAAATATAGTCTTAATAGATTTCATTTCTTTAAAACGGGTTATATAACTCTAAACCTATTATTTTAAAATATTAATATTACGCCTATTACTCTTAATAATCTACTCTACTATACAGCGGATTTATTTAGTACTAATCTCAATCCCTGTTATAAACATTAATTAATTGCCGTACTTATTAATTTAAAATATAGGGATATAGGCACTTACTAATAGAAATCTATATATTAAACTATACGTATAGGGCAAACTCCTTACTCTCCGTTAACTTCGTATTCTTGCCGCCGTTTTACCCCTTAGGATTATACTTATTTAATCAGCTATAAGACGTATAATACAGGGTTTCCTATACCCTACAAGCCGCCTTTAAACTCTTATATTAATTAGCTTAATAAATCTCGACGGCTAATTTAATACGTTACTCCTTAGAGAAGCTCTCTAGTATAAAATTGAATACATCTCTCGCTCTAATCTCCGCTATACTACGAATTAGGGGTAGCGGTAATAATAGAGGTAGTAATAGGGGTTGGCGAATATTAGTATGTAACCGTAACATTAGAGGTAGAGGTGTAGAATAAGAGAGGGGTTAAATCGGTTAGAACAATAGATTTTGGTACAAATTACGAGGGTAGGGTATTTATGGGCCAGTCTATTAATACCTCGTAAAAGAGGGGGTAGTATATGGGCGCGTATATGTAGAAAAGCCAGTCTACCTCGATTTGCTAGTAAACTGGGTGGTGCTGCATATACTAAGACTTTTTGCGAATCGACCATATTTTGCGATTAAACCCGCCTGACCCTACCCGATAGGGTGTGGTCAGACAGGCGATTCGAGCCCTGACGAGTATCGATAAGGTTATCGTTATCCTCCCCATTATCGCCGTCTTCAACATCGTCGTCTTCATCGCCTTCTTCATCGCCTTCTTTATTGCCTTCTTTACTCTTTACCATTGGGTAGTTCTAACGATCCAATGCAATGCTACTAAGCAATGAAGCAATGAAGCAATGAAGCAATGAAGCAATGAAGCAATGAAGCAATGAAGCAATGAAGCAATGAAGCAATGAAGTAATGAAGCAATGAAGTAATGAAGCAATGAAGCAATGAAGCAACCAGAGTCAATAAAAGTCAACTAGAGTCGGTGGGAGTCAATAAAAGCCACTTTTCATCATCGTCTTCGAAAAGGGAGCAATTAGGTGAGGACGGCTACAGCCGTCCGAACAAAGAACGTTACAAAAGACAGATTCCCACGCTTCAACGTATACAGCGATCGTTTGCTGACTCCTAGGGATCCAGCATCGCACCGGTGTCCGAGACTATTTTACGTCCTATGCAACCAGATAAGGCGATGGACGCCTGTCGTCGCTAGCCCGTGCGGGGTGCGGAATGGAGACCCCCGAGCCAACGTCAACCTCATCCTTCTTCAAAACACTCACCAGCCTGTTCCCGACAAGGCATCCATTGTCTCAAACAGCGACAAGACCAGGGAAGGATGTCCGAACAGTCAACTGATGAGCAGAATGTTCGTTTTGATGCTCACGAGGAGGCGGTTCAGTCACCGCAAGCCCTCTTGCATCTATCACCTGAATTTCTCTCAAAACGCCTACACTACTGTTCCAAATGCAGATGGATATTCGAGAATGCAGATCTGAGTATCCAGGACTACCCGGGGAAAGAATATGACTTTCACAACTGGGCGGGATTGACTGACGCGGCTAGGGAGGGATGTCACCACTGTTACGTTCTGCTCAATAGCCTGGACGAAGAGCACATCTTGCGGTTCACAAATCCGGATAACTTGGGGTCGCAGGAAGTTACAAGCCCACTCAAGTTGCGAATACGGTCTTGGGACCGGAGCTTTGGGAGTGGGATGCCAGATGTAATGGTATCATGGGAGGTGCATTCAATCAGTCACAAACTGTATGACATAAACTTGGAGCCACTCGAAGAAGGCATAGACTTGAGTAAGACGTGGCATATCGCACAGACTCTCCCCTGTCTTGTGTAACTTGGCGGCTAACTCTCCTCTTCAACTCTTCGTCGTGCCAACTAGGTGAAGCGGAAGGTCAGTTTGTCGAGTCCACTAGCACCAACAGTGAAACCAGCTGGAAACAGATACTCAGATGGGTCGACCAATGCTCCGTCAACCACCCTTCCTGCAATGCTCAAATTCGTCACGATTCTCGAGATCGCAAGCCCACCCGGCTGTTATTTATGGGTGATCTTGTCAACCCTTCGGTAAATCTTTGCGAGACCAAAACTCTGGATTTGTCGCGGACGGATTACATGACACTTAGTCATTGCTGGGGTGACGGTGTTCCGCTACGTCTCTTACACGAGAACTACAACAAATTCCTTGCAGGGATCGAGTTCAGTGAAATACCGAAAACATTTAGAGACGCCATTGACGCAACTCGGCGTCTGAGTGTCCAATACCTATGGATTGACTCTTTGTGTATCATCCAAGACTCTCGCGAAGATTGGCTCCACGAATCCGCAAAGATGCATCATATCTATCAAAACTCATACCTCAATCTCATGGCGGCTGCTTCATCTAACTCCCACGGCGGGCTCTATTCATCCAAGTATCCCTTTCTCAGCATCCCATTCCTTGTGCCCCTCGGAGATCCTCACAGACCAAAACTCGCCTCTTATCGTTACATGAACGCCAGGAGAGAGAATCTCAATGATCTCATGCTCTTCTCGAGAGGCTGGGTAATGCAAGAGAGAGTCTTGGCTCGGCGAAACCTGATCTTCGGAAAAGAGATACATTGGGAGTGCCATGACTCTAGCGGATCCGAGAACTTCCCCGTTGGAAGTGCACTTGAAAAGCGACTACACACTGTCGACGGAGAGACAGATGCGAGCCGCCGAAGTGTCTGGCAGAATATCGTAAAGGACTACTCACGCTTAAACCTGACGTTTGCGAGCGACAGGCTCGTTGCAATCGCGGGCATGGCCGCTGAGTTGGGAAATCTTTGGGAAGGCATCCAATATCACGCCGGTCTCTGGTCATTGCATCTCCGTTCGAGCCTTCTGTGGCATAGCATGAAGCCTTCACTTCCTGCAAAGAACTTCATAGCGCCATCCTGGTCATGGGCATCTGTCAGCATGCCAATCCAGTGGTTTGACGCCGACGACTTTGATGGATTAGCCGAAGTTTTGCAGGTGGACGTCACTTTGGTGTCGCATGAACATCCGTTCGGCCCTGTGACCAACGGGGCTATCCGTCTCAACGGGCCCATGTGCCAAGCAAGACTGATCAAGACGAAGTACACAGAGATCTTGTGCTTCGACCAAGATACAACAAACACGGTTTCAATCCCTGACATGCCCGAGGATGATGGTGCCAACAATGACTCCGGATTCCGCACAATGGTGGTGCTCGACCACCTCCCTTGGGGCGGTAAAGAAACGGCTGTCGATACGGACGTGGGCGTCACAGTTTACGTGGCCCCCCCTGCAGACCGACATAGACCTCAAACTCACCTATTCCGGTCTGCTGCGACTGGGCGGGCTGCTTTTGGTACCCACAAAGTCGTCTCCAGGACAGTTCCGCAGAATCGGGCACTTCTTTATCCAGGACCAATGGGGTATGAATGGCCGACGCGTCTATGAGGAACGCATAGCCAAGATGAGAAAAGAAGGGAAAATACAGCAGAAGGATGAGAAACTCCCACGCTTTGCGGACCGAGAGGAGTGGTTGAAGAAAGACCCGTTTGGCAACGGTGTAATCGCCAAAACGCTCCGCTCTCGCTACACTTCGGCCGTTGACCTGGGCTATACTGGGGAGATTAGCAAGTTTTTGGGCTATATCGACCGATGCGCAGAAGAGCATAGGAAGGTGGACATCAAGGACCCTAACCTCGGAGAAGAAGATGTCGAAGCCCGAGGGTGGTATAAATACGAGATTGTTTGAGAACTATTAAGGAGGGGGTCTTGATCAAGTGAGCACTCACTCGGGTCAGCGGTCTCGTTATGATGTCCAAAACGGAGAACGAAGCTTATCATCCACAAACTATTGCCTCAAGGCTGCATCCCGGCCTTCTCCCCCTTTCCCTCCGTGGATTCCTGTCGGTCCCATCTACACAAGGAACTCGGAGAAGAGCAAAGATAGGGGGAGAAAGCCCGGTTCGTGCGCCAAATTCTGATTTCTTTCTTACTTTCTTTTTTTGACGAGAGCTTGTTCTATTGAAACCTGAGGAGTGAAAGTGAAAATTAAAGACTCCAAGCTGGCTCCTCAACCCGTTGGGTCGCATGCAGACACCTTCCGACTCTAGCGACCAGTGGGATAGTACACTAACTGACATGCTGCGATTTTTCGTGGCAACGCCGTTAAGCCATCATCTCATTGCACTTGGTCTTGGCGGACGATGCTCAGCGCACAAACCACTCTCGACCCACCAACTGCACCACCATTTCTACGATTCCCTTTTCACTTTCCTCTCTCTTGCTCAAAACACCATCATTCCGCACTACCGGCCGACCCTATTAATATGAAACTAACAAGATATCAACATAGATATACTTACAGCTAACACGTTTTGCGACCCGATTAGTACGAAAAAAAAGGCCTCAATAGCTTGATCTGTCAATCAACTAGCTTCTACACTGCTACCAGCCTCCGCTTATCGTCATCCGTCATCATTATCATCATCATTACAGTCTACAATATTTCGCCTTCAAGGCTTCCCCGAGTCGTACTACCACCCACGTCAGCGAATCCTCCAAGCATCCAAACATCATGTCATCCGGAAATACCATGTTTTCCAGGACATACCCCTTGCTCACTCATGACCAGTTCCATCCCACACCGCATCAACTTCCAGATCATCCGCCTCATCCCACTCACCCAGTCATTCAACGTAGAGTAGGTAAACAAACCCGAATCAGCAAGCCAGCCCATTCCAGCCCAGTCCAGCCAGAGGTCCAGAGGCCCATCCCAGACCTCAAGCCGTCGACAAAACAGCCACAACCGGAAACAAATAAACCACAACCGTCCACCTCGCCCAAAACCTCCACGTCCGCTCCTCCGCACCCCCACTCCTCTGCGTGAGCACACGGCTCGCCACAAACAGCGAATAGAGCAAGAACGAGGCAGCGACCGGCATCTTCAGCCGCCAGAACCACGCGCAAACGAGCGTCCAGAGCGGCATCATCATGGCCAGCTGCGCCCGCGGGACCGCCGCTTCACCGAGGAAGATGGCTAGCGTCTTTTTGCGCTTGTTGATGTTGTTGCGCATCATCGTCGTCTTGTCGCCGTCATCCTTGTGGTCCTTGTGGTCCTGACAGCCGATGGTGGTGGCGATCAGGACGCTGATGAGGTTAAGCCAGGTCCAGGTGTGGCCGTGCGGGCTGCTGGTGGTGGCGGAGTGGCCGGCACCGACGGTGAGGGCAATTTTGAGAGAGGCAGAGTTGATGTACCCGAATGAGATGCCGAGGATGATGTCGCGAACAAAGGGCTCGTTGCCGCCGCCGAGGTCGTTGTAGATGAAGGTCAGGAGGTGGATCATCAGCCCTTCGTGCCAGACGCTGAAAAAGTGGTTGAGGGCGAGGGTGATGGGGAGCAGGATGAGGTAGGCGCGGCGGATCTGCTCGGGCGTTGTGATGGTCTTGCCGGAGGGCAAGGGCCTCCGGGGCTTGTTGTTGGTGGCGCGCTCCTCGGCGATGGAACCCCCCTCCCGAGGCCGCTGGTTGCCGAGATTGAAGATGAGGAGAGCGTAGAAGTTGAAGATGTAGGTGAGTGGGAATCTGGCGATTATTTCGGAGAAGGCGGGGCCTTCGGAAGCCTCGCCGCGGAGGTGAGTATCAGCGATGGCGGCTGTGATGCCGAAGATGGCGTTGGGTAACGTGGCAGTGAAGAGGTCATTTTTGGTGAAGGCCCATATGACTTTGCCGACTGATGATACGTTTCCGAAGAAAGTGTCGGCGGGAAAAAGAGGGAGCTGATCCGAGACGGCGTCGTCGTCCTTTTCCACGGTCACTGACTCGGACTTTTGGTGCCCCGGTCCAGCGCCAAAGACGGGAAGCAGGCTTCTGAGCGTGGCTGATTCGGATTCGGTTGGTAAGTGAGCGGGAGCGTGGGAGGCCATGATGCTCAGATTATGAAAAAGAGGGAATGAAAGTTGGGTGAGTGATGAGGAGCGTACATCCTTGGACCGTCGAGCATGGCATGATTTATACCCGCGGTCTCGGTTAACATCTTCACCCTCATCAACTCGTCCCAGACAGCTATATCCCATGCTTCGACCTCATGGCTGTGGATCGTCGGTGTTGAAGGACCAGTTTCCATTGGATGCTATTGGATGCCGGGATGCTACGATTTCATGCGGATCATCCGGGCTGTTCGCCGGACTTCCCGAACGAGTGGAGCTCCCGAGAGCACGGGCGGTCTCGTGCCATCAACGGACCTTGATTTGACGACAATCAATCCTCTATTCGTGACACGAGTTGAGCGAGGCATAATCGGCATCTGAAATCTAGCAATTTCAAGCTTGTACTATACTACAAAAGACAATGCTAACATCGACTGATCGGTAGGACGTAGACCAAAGCTACCTAACGATGTCCTCCTACCATGAACTTGTTGGTTGAGCATCCCCTAGGATTGAAGCCGTTTCATTGCTTTTAGGGTCATGGTTAGGTGCCACGCAGAGGTGCTGCCTTACGGATACAAGACATGGTCCCCTGAGGAAGTTTACACATGTATCGCACGGTATGATACCTGCTCGGAGCTAGGTTATACCTATCAACCTAGCAACTACACTCGGTTAAACTTGACTATATGTACATTTTTGGGACCTCTACCTACCACGCAACATGTAACCAACCTAGGGTAACCTCACTTCCTCCATCCCTCGCCGCCATCCTAGAGGTAACCCGCCGACATATTTCTGTTACCCCTGATCACACATGAATCTGTTCCTAAGTCTCCTCGACAACGACATGCTTTGTATCATTTGGATCTTCTCAAATATTTTCCTAACTCTACATCTGAGAAGCGGACAACACGAAGAGTGTGGTCAAGCTCGCAATCGCCGGCCAGAAACTCGGAGAGAGCCTATATTCGAGGCTCTTTGACGGGCAAACGGTGGTATTGGTGCCCCGCCAACAGGCAAGGTCAAAGGCCTCGGCAGCCAATATTGCCGATATGTTCGAAGCTTCCCCTTCGTTCATATTTTCCCTACAAGGATTGGTGGGCGGTTGTTCGTCCGTGAGATGTACGCAACGGGATAGGTCGCCAGTTCCAAAACTGGAAGAGTATTCCATTTGGAGCTCCTCCGACGCGCGAAGAGCCACACTCAGTGTTGGGCATACTCCTGGTTCGGCCACAAGATCGGGTGCCTTGGCTCCTTCTTTGATGGTAAATAGGGTATTTGTATGGGTGTTGTACGTGCCTGACCAATCCCTCGTGCTGGTGCAATTAAGCGTCTCAAATTCCCAGTAAAGCGAGTACTGCCCTTCTGCCTTGGTAACTACCGTTGAGCTTATCAGTCCAGTAAATGAGGTAGTGAGGGTCGCCTGTGATGTTGGTCGGAGACCCGCGCCATCCTAGGTCTCCGGCGGGTTCTGATGCTCCCCTGGGTCTCGTCACATCGGTGTTGTCCTCCTCAAGCCAGCCGTCGTAATCGTGTGGTCCCATCTTTCCAAAATACCAAGACAACAAAGGCCGAAATGCAATTGCATCTTTGGGGTTCTGCAAAGCAAAGATAATGGGAAAGACGGCGGCTGGGGCATATGTGTCGTTCCGCGGGAAAACAACGTCGAACTCGATCGTAGTTGGATAATGAACGATGGCATCGTTTCCTTGACCCTCTTGAGCCAATACCATGGAGAAAAGGAGGAGAAAGGTAGTAAGGGAGCCAAAGTGGCTAGTGACCGAGACGACACCGGTAGGTATCATGGTGGATGGGACCGTTAGACGGACAAAGCGGCGAGAATTAGGTCTAACGGAGAATTCCAGAGGAACTGTAAGGGACTGAAGAGTGAAATTAGAGTAAGGACTGTAAAGGGCACCAAGAAGATATATGCCATCGATAGGTAGCGATTGAACCGTACTGCCCAACGTGACAATGCGGTCCGGACCTCCAGTAAAGGCAGTCACAGGCGTCTCCCGGGTGCGGCGTAGATGTCCCCGAAATTGTTGACCCCGAATGGCGGCTTGAACCCTTTGGCTTTTACACTTGCCTAAAGGGGCAACTCTGTCCGCAACCCTGGCGATCATGCGACCAGGTCGCAAGTGTTGTACACTTCCATTTGGAAGAACGTCAGTGTCTAAGAACGAAGCTGGGGGCGAGGTAAAGTTCCGGGTCGAGACATGGCTCAAGAATCAAGAATCCGCGATTTCAGGACTGTTCTAGCCACATCTCCCCTGGAAGTAAAGGAGGATCGGGCCGTGTGACAGACGGGTAGGTTGCATTTGTTGGCGTTTGGATCGAAGAAGGCCATGTCTGTGTTCCTGGATGTACACATCTGTACGAGAAAACTCGAGTAGAAATGTGCGCGTTGTTGATGCATCTTAGCCTCAAGCCGCTGTCGCCATCATGCCCTGTACCTACCAACCTTCCTGTACCTTTTTGCATCCACGTCTTCGCATTAATCAGTATATCTTCTTCTTTAAATTGTACCCTTCGTTAATTTCATATTTAGCACTTTCGCTTGACATAAGCCCATCGGATTGTGATCACTGAAGTAGTTGTGCATACCTCCATAAGTATATGCTGATCTTTGTAGTAAGCAATATAGGTACTGGAACCCACCTCCTATCTAAACAATCTTCCAATGGCTGGATGGCCGAGCGGTCTAAGGCGCTAGACTCAAGAACCCAAGTTCTTCTTCACCATAAGGTGAGGTGCATTCTAGTCTCGAAAGAGGCGCGTGTTCGAATCACGCTTCAGTCAAACTTTTTTCTACTTTTTCGTCTTTATTTTCTATTTTTTGTTCATACTCACAACGACAGTATGCCCCAAGCTTTTCTTGACTGCTTACATGTAGAGGTATCGGTGCGATGGATAATGAGCTGGATGGCGCATAGAACATGATGGCCTCCGGCGGCCACTTTGCGTCCTCCCAGACCCACGAGATAGCACAAAAGAACGTAGAAACTAGAAAGATCCTGATATTCCTCATGGTTGGGGGAAAACACTTAATGAAGAAAGTCAAGCTTTTCCTGTCAGCACGGATAAGAGTGTAGATGGGGAAGAAGGCTAAGCCCCTTTTCCATAAATGTCTGGACTTCCATTTCCGACCTACTACGGTACCCATGCACTTTCCGCTATACCACCTTTCTTCCGCCGCTTAGTTAGACGTCGAACTGTTCCATCCGCTAATACCTAAGTCGCATACGTCTCCGTGCTTTTCTTCAGCATCACGACTCCCACGGTACGGGCCGCAAAGCCATAATCCTAAAATCCAGACTGGGATTCCTAGACGCCGTCACTGCTAGTTTGTCCGTGCCCGTGCAGCTGCCCTTGTTGCCTTCCTTGAGATATCAGACGAAGAGAACTTGATGGCAAGGAACTTAGTTGGTAGCTTGTTTTGTTGAAGAGTAAAAGTCGTGCCCGGCCCAGCTAAATTCCCTGCGAATGGAAATTCAAGGTAGGATGCACCTTCCACAGATAGTGTAACAGGTGGGAGTGACGGTACGGACTGGAGCAGCACCACCCGGACAGCGAAATCGGTGGGGTGGCCCTGTAATTCAGCACTCAGACCACTGTAGCCCTGAGCGTTTAGTGCCTTTTTGCCGGCCGTCAGCAGGTGCCCCTGATACTGGGCAGGCCTGACCGTCTGTAGGCTGCAGGCCCCTCGGCTGGTCTGTAGGTGAGACAAAAGGAGACGAGATGTCAACCGCTACCACGATATTGCCAGAGAGACACTCGCCGGACACTCGTCAAATTTACCTCATCTACCAGTTGCTTGAACTTTGAAATCTTGGGAGTTGAAAGATTATTAAACAAATTACCTAGGCGTAACATTTTCTACTCGGATTGAAGGCAGTCAAACCCGCGTTTTGACTTTGCACGAATGCATACTTTAAGCAACGGAATGCAATCACCCACTCGATGACGATGTCTTCTCAAAAAGCCACTAGCGATCACCAAGATAATCCACCATATCAAGGTCGCATTTAACTACCCATAGAGGCCAGTAGCAAAGTGAAGAACTTTGTGATCGCTACGATGATGTTCCTTTTCAAATGATGCATACCAAGTCCTCTTCGAAGAAGTTATGAGATAAACATAACCATATATGGTGCACTACCTACCTCTAGTGCTCATTCAACATTCTCAGGAAGTTTTGCTCGACAGAATTGTTTTTACCCAAGAATTGTGGAAATGTGCGAAAACTGTCTCTCTCTTGTGGCTGTGTGTCGTGCAGCTCGGAAAAGCTCTTTTGCTTAGCGACAAACGGCCATAGTCCACATCAACCGCCGTCCGTTTGCAAAGAAACCTGCCTCCGGATTGGACATTTTCAACGCAACCAGGATGGACTTTGCTTTTTCTTTCTTTTCCGTTCGCTTAGAGTCAAAGTCTTACTTCTTGGCTTCACCCGAATTTTTATGATACGAAACCAGGCTATCGAAGCCGTGCACGTCAACATCTACGACGTTCTCGAAGCCGATAGGATCATCCAGGCTGGAGGAAAAGCAAGGCCGCAGCGATTCCAGACCCCTTATGAGCTTTCGGAGTATACCCAGCTAGAGGACAAGATCTACCCCAGAAAGAAGGTCATCAGGAGCGAGCCGGAGGGGGCGTTGTTGAAGCATATCTCCAACCCGCAGTTGGATGAGAAGCGGCAGAGAAAGAAAGAGGAGAAGATGCGGAGGAAGAAGGAGGAGATGTTGAAGAGAGAGGGGGAGAAGTAACGGAGAAAGAAGGAGGAGCAGTTACAAAGGGAGAAGAAGGAAAATAAGACTGCAAAAGAAAGTGCCTGAAGGAATCTACCTCTGACTTATCAGGTGAAGGGATGCGGAGATAGAGGCGTGGTTGAGACATGACGTGTACACAAGGAACAGGACAGGAATACAAATTGTTGCCATAGAGCAACGCCTACTGAGGCTCTTGGATGAATTGGTTGGCACTTTGTAGTCCAAATACTTGAATCACCCCTATTCTATACTGTACTATTTTGCCACCAAGATTACGAACACCACGAACACAACGCTCACTCTACACAATGCTCACATCTAACTCCTAATCTCCCACATCCTAATCTTGCCCACATCATTGCCCACCGCCAACACATCCCCACCATTCTGATGGCTAAACGCCACAGCAGTAATTCTACCCAACGGCGTCTGCTCCGTAGGCCAGTTCCTGTACACCGTGCAGCTGGGCAAGTGCACCAGCCTCAACGCGTCCTTCTTGTGGAAGCTACCAAATGCCAACAGCTGACCATCCGGCGCGAACGTCACCACGGAGATGGGCGTCGTGAGCTGCTCAAACGTCCTCTGCGGAGTGGGGACGCTCTTGATCTGCACAGTCTCCTCCGATGCACCACTCTCCTTCTTAACAGGCTCAACCAGATCATTCCGGTCGTAAATGTTCAAAATACCGCTATTCGAGCCCACAGCCACCCAGCGATCGCCGCCGATCTGGGCCGGCCCGGTGCCCTTTTGTCCGCCCAGCGCAATCACCGTGCCGCCGATGGACCCTTCGTCGCGCCAGACGCCGACCGTGCGCCGGCTGAGCATGCTCCACTCGGTGACCTGGCCGTTCTTGCCGAGGATGGAGAGGCCGTTGCCGTTGCCCCACCAGGCGAAATCGGAGATGCCGCCGCGGCCGTTGGTGCGCGCCTGCGCGATCCACTGCATCGTGCGCACGTTGACGATGTTGATCATGCCGCCGCCCTTCTTCTCCGAGGCGATGAGCGCCAAGTAGCGTCCGCAGGGCGAGGGGCGGAAGTGCTCCATGGTGCGCTGCTCGCGCTGGTGGCCCTGGATCTGGGTGACCTTCTTGACGGCGCCCGAGGACAGGTTCCAGCTGTGGAAATAGCGCCGGCGACCGGCGAAGATGATGTCGTCGCCATCGGGACCGAGGAACTCGGAGCGCCGAAGGTCGGTGCGCTTGACTTGGACCGAGGTGAGGGCCGGGTTCGGGACCGGGTGCGCGGTCGGGTCGACCTGGTGCAGGTACATGATGGAGGAGACGCTGCACGAGAGCAGGATAGGGTGCTTGGGGTGGAAGGACAGCGAGCTGACGGATTGCTTGTGGATGTCGGGAATGTCGCGCGAGCGCTGGATGTCGATGGTCTCAGGGCGCAGCTTGCGGCGCTTGCTGCCGCGGACGTCGGCGCTGGCGTTGAAGGAGTTGACGTCGCGGAGGAAAGTCTCGAGAGGGAGTGCGGAGTCGATGTCGTCTTCGGCGTCGCTGTCTTCCTCGGAGGAGCCGGCGGCTGAGGATCTTCTCCTCCGGCGCTGGCTGGCGGCCGAGGATTCCTTGGCCCACTCGGGAAGGGGGTACAGTCGGAGGTATTGCGAGCGCAGGCGGCGCGCGTACTCGGTACCGTTCACAACATCCTCCTCGTCGGACTGACGCAGCTTGCGCAACCGCGAGGCAGCCGCAAGGGATACTGTCAACCGCTCGTCATCGCTGTCCTCCCACGCTGGGGGCTCCTCCTTCTGCTCGTAAGCCTCTAGTGCGGAGGGCGCGGCCTCTGTCTGCTTCTTGTCGCCGGGGACACCCGTATCGAATGCGAAGAGGGCGTTATCGTCGATGTGTTCGAGACCAGTGGTGTCATCTTGCCCGTCGGCCCTGACGAGGGCCTTGGAATCGGTAATATCGGCGAGGAAGTCGTCGCGGAAGAGCTGGGCGCGGAAGGTATCGTTGTTGCCCAAGACAAATCGTTCGAGGTCTTCTTCGTCGGAGTCCTTCTCGTCAATCTCGTACTTTTTCCTCGGGTCGGCAATTGAATCCATATCGGAGTCGTCCTCCTCCTCCTCGTCTACCGACATGCCATCGTTGTCGTGCATCTCCTCATCGCTCTCCTCGTCGAATCCGACGAACTCGTTGTCGTCGGAAACCTCGTCTTTCGTCTGTGGCGCCATTTTGTTCTGATGTGTGGTATTGTGCAAAGTCCGGAAACTGGAATTTGCCTCTGAGTTGAGTTCGCGGTCAATGGGGGTCGAATTGGACGGAAGTGCCACGGCCAGTCGCTAGTGTTTGGTTTGTTTGACGTTGGGAACTTTTTTTTCATCAGCCTTGCAGATTGCAGATCTTGCCCCACTTAAGCTGGACCCACTTGTTATCACAAGCATGCAGCCTTGTTCGAGGTACAAGCTCGAAGTACATTTTCTGACTTATCCGAGACCTCGATGCTACTTCATCCATAACATCTCTGTGATAAAGGTGACCGTATGATGAACCCACTTGTCAAACGACGAACAAAAACGAAGAGGCCATAGTTCTGACCAGTTCTTGAATTAACACTATGATAATGAGCCAATCAGAACAAGTCTAGAGAGTTTCGAGAAGAACACATGCATGAAGAGTACGTGGTGTTTTCGTACCTATTTTTGCAGATATGTCATGTCATCCCACAGCCACGTTTTTGATCTTTAGACTCGGATCCCATATCCTAAAGTTACCAGCATGCTACGACCAGTCTAGAGCCTAGCTCAACAACAGAGCATAACTAAAGCCCACCACGCACAACAAGTCAAGTGCATCCTTGTAGCTCGCCAGCCCAGCACCACTACCAGCATCCGGCGTCTCAATAACCGTCGAATCACCAGGGGCAAAGAGAGCACTGAGCTCGTTGGTGTCTGTCCAATCGATATCCTCGGGCGCCAACAGCGGGTTATCGAGTGACTGGCAAGACGGGCGATCATCGCTTTTGCTGATGCTGTTGGTCACGGAAATGGGAAGGTCGAAAATGGTGTAGTGGTCTTCGCCGTTGAGTCTGAAGCTTTGGCGGATGGAGATCTGGTTGAATTGTTAGCGACTAGGCTATGGTGAAAATTATGCGCATGCTGTTTGCTAAACTCACGTTATAGCTGCCACGGTCGCTCCCACTGTCACCATCACCAACCATGCAGTCGGGCCATGTCCACTTTACATGCTTCACGGTACTACCAGGCTCGGAGAGCATGATATCGCCGAGTGTGGCATTGTTGGCCGACGCAGTGCCGTTGATGATGGTAAAGTTGCGGCCCGTGTCGTAGCTGTAAAGGAAAATGTTGATAGTGTAGATTTGGCTGGAAGCGTCTTCGTCATAGGGCGGCAAAGGAAGCTTGCCGTTGGTGGAGACATCGAGCACAATCTCGATATTGTCTACATGTTATTAGAAGCGGATCCTAAAGCCATTTGCCGACAGCCAGCCGGGTACTAATGGCTACTAACCTCCGCCAAGTGGCGTGTCCGGCTGAGGGGAGTCGACAACAACAAAGCCAGGGGTGTAAATCTGGCCGTTGCTGATGGTAAAGTTGCCCGCAAGACCCTTGGTCGCGTAGAATGCCGCAGCTGCAAAGGCAGCAAGAGACATTGACTTTGTCATTTTTGGGTTGTGTAAACTGACGTTCTCGGCGGCTCGATGGGGTAAAATACTTGGGTGCAAAGAGAGCTGAAAGTAGCTTGTCAAAGTGTAAACCGGACAGCAACTGGGCGGATCCCGGATAAGAGAGACAGCTAACTAAACTGTGAATGCGGAGAAAGATCTTCAGATCGACATTCTGGAAAAAGAGAGAAGGAAAAATATGGGAAAGGGAAGCACGAGTATAATAAGGAAAAAGGCCTCCAGGATACCGCCGCGAGATTGAAGTTGCACCGTGAGATTGGTGAGGAGTGACTAACGGAGTCAAGCCAGGGGAAAGGCTTCACTCATTCCCACATAGTTGGGTCTGTTACCCGAAAGCGATGAAGTTGTGTGGGAATATCGGGTGTTTCCCAGACCCTGAATCCTGAAGCCATTTCCACTTTGGCCGCTTTGGTCCAGAAGAGAAAAGTCCGAGTCCCGAAAACATGTCAGATCTGAAGGACGGGTGTGACAGCTTCTTGTGTAAGATCGACATGCGCAGTCTGATCGCCGTTTGGGTGTGAAAGGGTCCCACAGTGGTATCGACTTTCAGGTTGGCATGTTGGAGAATGGGTTGTGGTAGTGAGAAGAAGAGAAGTTGACGGGAAGAAGATGGAAATCATGCATGCAATTGAGCTCTCGCGTGTTTCATGAGCTTCGCTTCGGATTCTGGAAAGCATGGACCCCTGGGCGGCCCATTTCCCAGTGGGGTTCGCCAAGAAGGAAGAAGGCCCGCTGTTACCGGGTGAGCCGACCAACCATGCTGTTTTCTATCAAGTCTTCCAGAAGGTCAACATTAACGAAAGCGACAACACAAGGGGTGAGGGCCCCGACTATGCACAGATCATATCCGGAGGCTACGGCGTCTATGATTATCCCGATGAGCGCCGAAATCGAAGCCGGCCGGGTATCTTTATGCCCGGCTCCGGCTGTGGACGGTCTTGGCGCGGACCTGGCCCGGGGCTTGGTGCTTGGCCTACATAGTGTCGATAGCACGCTCCGCGACCAAGCACCTTCCTAAATGAGAGAAGTCGCAGACAATGACCCTGTCAGGTTAAACACAGTATGGGTTCAAGTAAAGATCCTGCCTGATAATATCCCTTTCACCACAACAACCAACAAACCGATTTCGAGAAGTTTGTAAACTATAGCTTTCACTAGCATCAACTGACAATATGCCGCGGACTCCGTACTGTCTCCTAGAGGTTGTCATTGACCAATCCTGGTTGAGGTTGATATTGTTGACAGTCAAGTGGAATTCAGGTCCTCTTATCTTATCGCCCGGCATCGAAAGGCGCAAGCTCAATGGCGGGGGTGGGGTCCACATCAGCAACTCCAGCAAATGGTATCGCGAGCTTCCCCAAACATCAGCTTACCCCATGGTCATTTTAACCAACAACACAACATCAGATATCTCTTGGTAACAGCAATTGGCGTCGATCCACCACCGAACAGTCAGATATCACGGCGGTTAAAAGACATATAAAAGTCAGATTCTTCTGATTTTGAAGTTTTGAACTCCATCTCCTGAGTATCTCTCGTCATTGTTGTTTTTGCATCGAGAATACTTACTACCGGTGATCTTTATCAAATTGCGGTTAGGCCTGGAATAGCTCAAAGATCTTGACCAACAGCCAGATACCTGGAGCAATCAACAGGAGGCAACGAGTTGATTTGCGGAATCCACCACTCTCAATCCGATCTCAAACGCAGTCACCAACATGACAGCTCGGCAACACCTCCTTAGCCGGGCCCACCATGTCAGCTCAGCCCTACTGGGCTCACGACTCAAGTGCGCCCGCCAACCTGGTTTCAACGCCGTTCAACGACGACTCAGAAGCACAGACTCTCAACTCGCTAGCCTCCTCAAGGTCTCTCCTGAAGTCGCCGACGCCTTGGCCACCAACAAGCCCGTCGTTGCTCTAGAGTCCACCATCTACACCCATGGCGCCCTCGGAGACGACCTGTACCTCGAGGACATCGTTCGCAAGAATGGAGCTGTTCCCGCTGTTTGCGGTATCCTTGCCGGTGTGCCTACAGTTGGTCTAAGCACTGATGAGGTGGCACGTATGGTTCATGAGGGTGCAAAGAAGGCTTCTAGACGCGATCTTGCATATCTGGTTGGAAAGGTAATTCAGTCATTACGAGGTCCAGTGGCTACATAAGACCGAATTGTTGGGGAGGTCACGGCGTGCTAACCATCGATCCACATACAGGGCCTTACTGGAACCAAAATTCATGGCGGTACTACCATCTCCGGGACAATGATTCTCTCTAGACTCGCCGGTATCCGCGTATTTGGTACCGGCGGTCTCGGTGGTGTTCACAAGGGCGGCGAGAACTCAATGGATATCTCGGCCGACTTAACCGAGCTTGGAAGGACTCGCGTCGCCGTAGTAAGCAGTGGTTGCAAGGGCTTCCTCGACATCCCCAGGACACTCGAGTTCCTCGAGACCCAAGGAGTCCTGGTGTCCACGTTCGCAGACGGGCGTCAAGGAAACATTGACTTCCCTGCCTTCTGGGCACGCGAAAGCGGCATCAAGAGCCCTTCAGTGGTCCAGACCGAGGCCGAAGCTGCGGCCATGATCTATGCCCAGGAACAGCTCAACATTGAGACTGGTCTTCTCCTGGCCAATCCCATTCCGGAGGAGCATGCCATCTCTAGGCAGGACATGGAGCACGCCATCAGCATTGCCGTACGCGAGGCGGACGAGAAGGGTTTCGGCGGCGCCGAGAACACGCCGTATATCCTCAGGAGAATCAGGGAGCTGACCGAGGGCCGCAGTGTGCCTGCCAATAAGTTCTTGGTCCAGTCAAACGTCGAGCGGGCCGCTAAGGTAGCAGTGGAGCTCAGTAAGCTTATGGATGGGTCCCGCTCCTCCCAGGCTGCTGCGTAAGCACCTTATTATAACCTCCATAAGCCAGCTAAACTATACCTTATTAACGTAGAGTTGATCAGGTTTACAATTCAGTCTCCTGGAACTCCTGGAACCCCCAAAGTGAAAGTAGAGATCAAGCCTGAGCCTTCCAAGGTTACGCAACAGCAGCAGGTAAAGTCTAGCCTTGGCTTCAGTAGTCCATGTCCTTCCAGTAACTGCCGTGTCACTGACCGATTAATCAACCTACCTTGAACAGTCTAACACGGCTGACATCCTTGTTGCTGGCTCAGTCGCCCTCGATCTGAGCTGTGACTATGCCGGCGGTGTTGATGCCGAGGGCAACAAGTCAGTGTCGCCTTTGGCCCACGTATCTAATCCCTCCCACATCACCCAATCCGTCGGAGGTGTAGGTCACAATGTAGCCCTTGCCGCCCACAAAGTCAGTGAGGAAGGCAAAGTCAGGCTCTGCAGCATGGTCGGTGACGACATGTGAGTCGTCCTTCCTCTCCCTCCCTTTCCCACTCAGGTTAAAATCTCACACTCGCAACACCAGCGCGGGCGCCACCATCCTCGCCAACCTCGAAGCCTCCGGCCTCGACACCACCTGCATCCGCAAGCTCGGGCGCGAATACCCGTCCACACGCACGGCGCAATACGTGGCCGTCAACGACGCCGACAAGAACCTAGTAATGGCCATGGCCGACATGGCCATCTTCTCCAACCACTCCTTCCCGACCTACTGGAACTCCGCCGTAGCCGCCACCAAGCCCAAGTGGCTCGTCGTCGACGGCAACTGGGCAGAAACCGACATTCAGACCTGGATCGAAGCGGGCCGCAAGCACGGCGCCCGCGTCGCCTTCGAGCCCGTCTCGGCCGCCAAATCCGAGCGCCTCTTCGCCGCTCCCAAACGCGGCGGTCAATTGCCTTTGCGTCTGTTCCCCAACGCCAGCGTCGACCTCGCGTCGCCGAACCAGTACGAGCTTGCAGCGATGTATAGCGCTGCGACGAGAAACGAGTACTTCACGCATAGCTGGTTCGAAGTCATCAACACGTTTGGCATGCATGGCTCGAGGGATATGTTTGTCAGGCTGACGAGCGCGGAGATTACTGATATGGGCCTGCCGCAGCAGAATATCCAGCTGTTGCCGTATATCCCGACGATTATCACCAAGCTGGGGTCCAAGGGCGCGTTGGTGACTATGTTGCTGAAGCCGGGGGATCCGTTGCTGAAGGATAGCCATCATGCGCCGTATATTTTGGCGAGAAATTATAATGATCATCCGTATGTGGGTGGTGTTTATATGCGGCTGTTCCCGCCGGTGGAGACGGTCAAGGATGTGGTTAGTGTTAATGGTGTTGGGGATACGTTCTTGGGTGTTCTGGTGGCGGGGTTGGCGATGGGTGGACGGGTTGAGAATTTGGTGGATGTGGCGCAAAGGGCGGCGTGTTTGTCGTTGAGGAGTCATGAGAGTGTCAGTATGGAGTTGGTTGGGTTGAAGAGTGAGTTGAGGTTGGCGGTGGAGAGGGAGTGAAGGGTGATGGAATGATTACATGGTGAAAAGGTGAGAGACATATATAATGGGACTGGAGGGACACGTGGAGGGGATCTCATTGCATTGGGTTATGATAAGAAAAAGAAATGGGATTCCGTTTGACTTGGAGGGACCTTGGCGTTTGAACTGGATGAGCTGAACGTCAAGCTGAGGACTTCTTTGCCTCTTTACAACAACCTGAGGAGACACACGAGGAGAGTTTCTATGCGGTGGATCCTATTTTCGAGGAGCTTCATTCGAGTGTCTCATTCGAAGTGCTTCATCTGAAGAGAGCTTGGACGTTAGAGGAGAGTTTACGCTAGGGCTGCTAGCGTAGGAATCTGGGGAAGGTCTTGGCAGACGAGGACAAAGAACCCCTTCGAGCTCTAGCTTCGCCAATCCTTCCCTAAACAGGCTTTCCCTTTCTCCAAAACATCTTCCCCTCAGTGTCACATCACCAATGTCACATCCACACCATCCAGACCTCGGACTTCAGACCTCGGTAGCTTGCGCACATGCGGGCCAAGATCGTGTCAATGATGCGGGGGAAGCCATGGCATGCAACCCTATGAGGCTCTTGGCAGTTGGGGGAGGACGATTGACGACACCCATTTCCAATAAAGGGGACGACATGCCTTTCACTTTCACTTCAGGTTTAGTTACTGGTGGTGAACTTGTTCTCCTTCTAACTTTCTTCTCTTCAGGCTCTCCGTGTACCTACCCTTGACTCCAACCAGACACGACCACAACCACCACCATGCCTTTCCATAACGGTCTCCTCCCCCGCGAGGGCTTCAAGGGCGACACCCTCATTTCTCTAATCAGCAAAACCGCCTTCAACGCCAAACTCCTCCTTCCCTTGTTCCTCGCCGCCAAGTACACCAAGCGCGGCCAAGACCTCTCCATCCTGCACCCGACAGCTTTCAAGCGCCTCAAGACCCTCCTCATCCTCTCTCTCATCGGCGCCGCAAACCGCTACCTGAACCGTCGGGTCCTCAACAACGGCGTCTCCGACACCTACGACTGGGCGCGCGAGATCGTCCTCATCACCGGCGGCGCCGGCGGCATCGGCGGGGAGATGGTCAAACTCTTCGCCGAGAAGGGCGTGCGCGTCGTCGTTCTCGACATCCAACCTTTGACCTTCAACGCCGGCCCGAACGTGCACTACTTCAAGTGCGACCTGACCAACCGAGCCAACGTCGCCTCCGTCGCGCAAGAAGTCCGCAAGAAGGTCGGCGACCCGACGGTGCTGATCAACAACGCAGGCGTGGTGCAGGGCCGCACGGTGCTGGAGACCACCGAGAAGGACCTGCGATTTACCTTTGATGTCAACCTTTTTGCGCACTACTACACCGCGCAGGAGTTCCTGCCGTACATGATCAAGCGCGACCACGGCATGGTGGTGACGGTGGCCAGTTTCGCCAGCTGGGTGTGCGTGCCGAACATGGTGGATTATGCCGCCTCGAAAGCGGCTGCGCTGTCGTTCCACCAAGGTCTGACGGCCGAGCTGAAGAGTACTTACAAGGCGCCCAAGGTGCGGACGATTGTGGTGAACCAGGGATACACCAAGACGCCGTTGTTTGAGGGGTATCAGAACGATTCGCCGTTTATGCTGCCGCCGCTGGAGCCGGCGACGGTGGCGGAGGCGGTGGTGAAGAAGGTGTTGACGGGCGAGAGCGGACAGGTGGTGGTTCCTAAGACGGGTAACATCATGAGTGGGTTGGCGGCGTTCCCGCTTTGGTATCAGACGAGGTTGAGGGCCAAGAATGTGACGATTATGAGCCAGTTTAAGGGGAGGAAGGTGGTGAAGGACTTGGATACGTTTTATGAGGGGAGGGAGAAGGGGAAGGAGGGCAAAGGCGTGGACGGGCCGGAGGCTAGCACGGTGCTTGTTTGAGGAGGCTGAGTGAGTAATAGGGATGGCCAAACCAAAATTACAAGACGAGGAGGCTCTTGGCTTGTGTTTACTACGCTTGCAATGCAGCCTAATTCTAAGTACGACCAAGCATTGGCCACCGTGAAAAGAATGGACAGGAGTTGGAGGAGCCAGTGTCAAATAATACACAATTGATCATGGCACATTCAATGGGACTTATCATTTTCTTTTGAATATGATAACTTGTCTACGTCTTTTTTTGGATAAATGAACGAAACTTCTGTGTATTCACCTCTATGAGTGCTAACTCAAGAGCGTGGCACATAATCCAAACATACCTCTACCTCTAATCACAATGATTTGGTCCATGAGTTGCCTTTCCGATTTCCGAAGTCAACAAACAATTCCAATTTCAGGACTCAACATGCACTCATTGGGATCCTTCTGTGCCTACTTAATCTCAGCCCATGATCTTTAGTCCTCATTTATCTGGAGAAGAAACCCACGAGTTCCCCGCTGCACAAAACTTGCTAACAACTTGCGAAGACTGTCTTCTTGACCACAAGCGAGACTACCGTACTCAACCTCCTACCCTAAAGCCCCCATGTGATAGACTCAGACCAATGGTACCTGGTAAACATAGGATGCACCCCCCCCCCCCCCCCCCCCCATATGTGATAGACTCAGACCAATGGTACCTGGTAAACATAGGATGGGTAATCTTGGGTTCCTTATATGCATGGAGCATATAGGAAAGGGAGGTTTCTAACATCTTGAAGAGTCCTCTCGCAGCGTGCAAAAGTTCCGAAGTGTCCGGTATTTTGGCCGAGACTAGCACCTTCTTGTGCGTAATCTTATAGCCGTTATCGTATGCCTCTTGAGTGTATGTAGAGAGATTCTTCTCCCTGTCGTAATCTCTGAACCTTGGTTCTACCCCTTTCTTTTGGTCTGTCCCCGTGCCGACGTAAATTAATGGACGAGACCCAGACCCTGGCCTGGACGGTGGGTGACAGAGGCAAGAACTTGGGAGGATACACTCGTTCTTTCCTTGAACAGAATGTCTCGGAACAAACAACAAGTTTCTGCAAAGGAATTCCGCCCAGGTTCTTCTACTATCCATTTGTCAATTTGTGAGTTCCCGTTTTATGTGCGGTGATATCACCGAGTGTCCAACCACCACCTCGCCGAGCTTTCAAATCTTGTATTACTACCATTGCGGCACTACCCATTTCCACAAGCACCCGAGCCATTCAAGCGTCCGACTTCATGCACCCCATCAAGTAGATGCTTCTGCCTCCAGAGCGAGTCTGGTTTTCGTTATCGAGCACAGTGGTGGTTCTCTGGCTTGACTTCGTTTATTGCTATCCATCGTCGCAGACCTGAGTGTGACTTATTTTCTTCCCCTTTTCTCGGTGTCTAGCTGAAGACGACATCACGACAATACCGAAAGCAGCAGCACCTTTCGCAGCACCGAGAACGCGAAGCCTCCTACCAAGACTTGTCCAGACCCAGTGTCGAATGGGACTTTGACGAAACCGAACACCTGTTGCACATGGCTCTGGAAGACTGCAGATACAGACGCGAACCGGTGTTCATTTTCCTCGACATGGACGGACCAGGCGGCTTCGAGCCGGACGACCTCGTAAAGTTTACCAAGTTCATCGAACGGTAGCGTCTCTCACTACCATAGTGTTCCATTCATCAGATCAAAAAAAAAATTGGTAAAGGAAGAAGAGAGATGAAATGTTCAGTTTGAGTTTTTACATAGCGCTGAGTTCAGATGAAAGAGACGCTCTTGACTTCTTTGCTTGACGGTAGATATGTTTATTGTAGCATATGTTCTCTCTGTTCAAGAGAATCCTTCTTTAAGTTAGAGATCTCGCTCTCTACCAATGTTTTAATATTTCCGCCATTTTCTGCTGTCTGTGTTCTGGCGGTCGTGGACCTTGGAGGTTGGTGACCCTCGACACATGACGCCCACAGATCTGGTTCAGCTATTTTGTTGGCCCGCTGTTCCAGGCCCTGCTTTTTCCGTTCTTCTGCTTCTTCGGGAGTCTCTGCTGCCCTCCTGGCGGCATTCCATTCCTGCTTCTGTCTTCTCCGTTCTTCTGCTTCTTCGGGAGTCTCTGCTGCCCTCCTGGCGGCATTCCATTCCTGCTTCTGTCTTCTCCGTTCTTCTGTCTCTTCGGGAGTCTCTGCTGCCCTCTTGGCGGCTGCCTGTTCCCGACCCTTTCTCTTCCGTTCTTCTGCTGCTTCGGGAGTCTCTGTAGATATTTTGTTGGCCCACCGTTCCCGATCGTACTCGCTCTTGCTTTGGCGTCGAGCTTCTTCTACCTCTTCTGGAGATAGGCCCGCGGTTAACCATCTAGGAGGATGTAATCCTTCTATCCATGCCGGGTGCGTACATAGACCCTTCCAAGGTATTGAAGACCCGTTCCATTGTTTGGTTGTCAATGTTGGATGAATAGTCTCTTGATCTTTATACGCGTACAATGCCTCCGCTCCCCTCCAGCTGCCATGTCTCCTACACGCTATAACATCGGCCCGCCTTGACTACCTGTAGGCAACTTTTCACATGCCCAAAATAGACTGCTGAGCGTCGTTTCAAGGACGAGGAAAAACGCTCGAAGGTTCACAGCGTCTCTAAGGGAAGAGGGTATCAATGGGAGACCACGGCCCTAGCGATGGCTAACCTCTGGCACTCATGCAATACTGAGAGCTGGCTAGACGGCGTATCAGTGGCAGCGGCAATTAAGTGGATCGAGGGACGGCGGGGCCGGGGCTGTGAGGACTTGGTGCAGGCCGGGAGCGAACTCCAAAGGTGTACAGGCCTTGTCGAATGCGTCCTGGGTTCCAAGCATGGTCTTGTATATTGGACACACGTACCACTCGGGGGCGTCCATGATTATGGTACACCAGGTGTACCCATGCTGCGAAGTTACCACGATTACATTTACATCCCGCCCAACGCTGAAATCTTGCGGAACGATAACGGCCTGATGATGGAGCCTGGAGCAGAACTGCAGCTGTTCCTATGACAAACCAGGTGGTGGTGTATCCCCATCTGCCACGACAACCACTTCGTTTTGGCCATTTTTGACCAGGGTGAACAAATCTGGTATTACTACGACTCTAGCTACGACAAGAGCAGGGCAGAGCAGATCAGGACTGCTTGTCTCACATATTCCGACGAGAACCATGGCTACCTAGAGCCTACTGAAGAGCCGATCGACCTAGACGGCACCACGGGCTGGGCGGAGATGCCTTTCCCCCAACAGAAGGCTACTTGGACCTGTGGTCTCTGGGTGTTGGAAGCCGCTAGAACCTTTTTCATTGAGACAGCGCGTATCACCGTGAACACTTTTGATCTGAGAGTCCGTCCAAAACTCTAGTCCGAAGAGTACTTCTCTTTTACTCAGGCCATCTTACAACACAATGTGGTGTTATTTCATCCTGTCAATCCTATCTTCTCGACTGTGATTAATTCGGAAGTCGCGAGGGAATAGAAAGGTCGCCTTTGGTTTCAGAGCACGTTAAACACGCATGCATTCGCTGCGGACTTGGTTTCTTCCGCTTGAGCTACCAGGGGGGTGAGTCTCTCGCGCTGCACACCAGACTATTGATAAGCCGACCGATTTCTTCCCGGTTTGGCAACCCAGCATCCATGTCCACCAGGGCGAAACTTTAATGCCCTTACTTTCGCTTGTCATAGAGATTTCTTATGAAGGATACAATACTTCTTCAACCAAGCCACGAGCAGCTACCTAGCTAGTCCTAGGACAACTCCAACTACTACTATGAGACCACCAGTTCGCCGCTTCTGAGTAAGCAGCATATTAAACCGACGCCCGAGAGATCCCTTTGGCTATAGCTGCAGTCAAACAAAGCTCCTATTCAACCATCGACTTTCCAGATACAGTAGGTGCCCGTCGGTAGCCGGCTACCTATGACTGTGTCTTCACCTTCTTCTTCAAATTCAGCCTCTTTTCACCTGCTATTGATCGTCTCTTCAGATCTTATCTATAAGAATACACTTCCCAACCTGGCATCAACCTCCATACCAGATACGTATATAAACATCTCATCCCTAGCTCGCAGTCGAAGATATAAAGATAAGATAGTTATTCAAAAGGTTGAGAAGTGTGAGTACACAAACGCTGCTAAATACTATCACATCCCTTTTCGCATTACACGACACGACGCTCCCGTCCTCTTTGTATATATGCTTATACGTAGTCTTCTTCCATCATGTGGACTTCTATCACGTATTCGTCCAAGACTCCTCTGCCATGCCAAGCCAAGCCAAACCATAGATGTCAAACGGTGTGTATCAGGTAGGTATATAAGTAAATTAAAAAGGTATCCAACTGCCTATGGACCGTGACAACATAACAAAGTGACATGATCCAACCGACCAACCAACCCAAAGTGATACAGGATATCTTCACCTTTCAGAAGTGCCGCCCATCACCCGTTCATCCATAACCAATCATCGCTCATACCGCGGCAGGTACTCGATAGGAGGCGGGCTCGAAGAATCCGACCTTGCTTGCTGCTCCTGTTCCCGTAATGGATCATGCGCATGTCCTGAGCCCGAGGCCGAGAAAAATGCCGATGCAGGTGCTGGTGCTGGTGACGACGGACCACCAACAACAGTTACCGTCCCCACGGACCCAGATCGATGGTTATTGTACGTGTATTCCGGCACGGTTTCTTCTTCGTGGCTGCCGCCGCTGCCGCTAGGAAGGCTAGGACCACCAGCGGTATATCCACCACCGTGGTAGTCTTCATCATCCTCGAAAAATACGGGGGCTGAGGGTTCAAAAGCTGCGGCTGGGGCTGATGGCGGTGCGGAAGGTCCTCCTGCTCCTGAGCCTGAGGGCCCCGCTGGTGTTACTGGGCCTCCGCCTTCATCAGGGATATAATCCTCTGGGAACTCGGGCGGTGCGCTGGCCTCGGCTAATAGCCTCCTCCGTTCGAGTTCTTGTTTGTCTTCGGTGGCGCTTAGAGGGTGGTGGGAAGGTCCTCTGGATATTGGTGGTGGTTGGTCGAGCTCTTCGAGAGTTGGGGCGGATGGTAGGTCCTCTGCTGGTGTTGGTGTGTATTCTGGAGCAAGAGCGTGGTCAAAGGGTGGTGCTGTTGCGGGTGTGGCGGCTGGTGTTGGTACGTCATCTTCTGCGTCGTAGATGTTGTCCCCGTTTAGTAGTAGGGACGAGTCCATGGCGTGACTGGAGGCGGATGGTGAGGGCACGGCGGCAGAGGAAGATGATGATGCTGCCGCTATTGGTGGTTGGCTGGGTAGTAAGCGTTGCTCGGCACGTCTGATGCGCTCCTTTTCCGTGAGACTATTCTCATCAGGTAAGTCGGGTGGTGGTATATAGTGAGGTGCGGGTATCTCTTGCTCATGCTGTGATGAGTCGGGAACGTAATTCCAATATGGTGGTTGATGGACATAATCGTGTGGGTGAGTCGTTTGTGGAGGGTACGACGCATAGTCGTCATCCGGGTTTGCAGACTCGGGACCATATCCGTCATCGTCGTGCATGCTGTTCGGCCAACCGCCCTTTTCGTTGTACTCATTCTCCACGTAGCTGGGGCCGCCGGTGACAGATGATGTATGTGTAAGGCTGGGCCTTTGCGGACCCTTTCCTCGTAACCGATTGCTGTCGGTTGTACCGACGATGACCTCGTAGTATCCCGGAATGACTCCTTGTATCCTTTTGAGGCGATCTGTGTCCAGGATACTTGTGCTCCCTGTCGCCCCCCACGATGGCAGTGTGCCAACATTCTCGAAAGGATTCCCTACCACACCAGTAGCTCCCACTCTTGAGCCGGAAGACGTACCACCTTGTAGATGATTGGCGAGTTTGCCGCCCAGGTCCACGATGACTTCGACGAAGTACTTGAAACTAATCATCTCCCCCGGTACACCCTTGATAGTGGGGAAAGAGTCCTCTGGTACTCGTACCGATGTCGTCAAGGTGGCAGAAAAGTTCACCGGATCTGTAATGAGAGGCGCAAATGCTTGTGATAGATCCTTTCGAAACATGCTGCAGGAACCCGCAGACGACAGGGAAAGGCCGCTGAGACCCGTCCTGGATTTGGGGTAATAATAGTCGTCTGATTCCGACTTTTTCCAATCCTCCTTGGAGAGCTGAAGCGGGGACGAGTCGATGCGCCCTTGTCTGAACAGCGTTACTATAACACCATGCATGCTTTTGATCCTCTTGATGTGATTAACCGATACCTTGACGGGTATCACGTCGCCGGGTAAGCATCCACCTTTAAGCACTTCAACTGTCATCTTGATTGTCCGTTCGTCGACAAATGATATCCGCTTCCCTGTCATCGCGGACCCCACGATGGCCAGCTGGTTTGTCTCGCTATGTGCTCTGCTCGGATGCGTGCTAAGACTCGCGGCGCTATCACCACTGAGACTTCGCACCTCACTGTGTGAGACACTCCGCGGAGTTTGGCTAAAGCCTTCTTGACCAACGTCATCACCAACTACTGAAAGAGATCCTTCGGTCGAGGTGTCGTTTATCCTTGCCGATTCTCCGTCAGACAATGGTTCTGGTACATCAGCAGACAGGCGTTCTGACGATATCACAGAGCGCCTATCTCCACCGGCTGGTCGTTTCTTCTTGGTTCGTTTCGAAATGGGTCGGAGGTCCACAGTCTGGGCCTTGGGAGGAGCAAGCGGTCCAACATCCAGCTTTTCCACCAAGTAGATTTTGCGTTCACAGCTTGTCGTTGGGGTTACCGAGGTCGGGCGCGTTAGTGTTGCTGTGATCATGTAAGATATCGTGCCACGTTCAAACTGGACAATAGTTAGCGACAATCATGTCGTCTGGTTCGGAGCTGGTAGTACGCACATCGATGCTGCTGGGGAGACCATTTGCTGGGAAGAGTAGATCGAAGTTGAACTCGTATCTTCCGGGCTCCAGCCGGCCATCGGAGCTGAGAACCTGCTCATCCTGAAACAGTGACGCATAGCCATTGTAGTATTTCTTGCGCTCCCCTCGGCTGCTGATGTTATTAATTTCGGCTGGGCTTCGGACGGGCTCGTTGTTTTGGGCGCCGGGTCCCTTGTAGACACGTACGTAGCCGTGCAGCAAGACGGTCAGGTGCGTGATGCGGACGGGCTTGACGACGGTCAGGACCACGGCGCCCTGCACATGGTCGCCGGCACTGTATTTGCGGTGAGGATCGTCGGGTCGGATATGGAAGTCGGCGATATTGCGGGTGCGTGATCGGAGAGGGAGGATATTGAGGCGCTTCAGGAACTTTTTGCTGGTCGAGGAGTCGTCGGACGCGGCGGCAGATGGTGTTTTGGATTGGGGGGATGGCGTCGCAGTTGCAGGAGCGGCGGCGGCGGCGGCACTGTTGCGGTCGGAGGCGCTCGAGAAGGGGCCCATCTATGCGTGTAGGGTCGAGGACGGGATGTGGGTTGCTGTCGTGCAGGTGAAGATGGAGAGGAGGCGGGAGTAGGAGTTCCTTCAAGGCCGTCGCATTCGGGAATCAGCGCAGGGCTCGAACCCGCATGCGCGACGGGCACAAGTCGGCGGCAGGTGGGCGGGCACTCGATTCGAGCGTGGGGATATGCACCGGGGGGGTTGAGTGCTGGTCGGTGGTGGTGGTGGTGGTGATTGTGGTGCCTCTGGTGCTGGCAGCCCTCGGGGCGTCCGGGCAGGTTGTCGCTACACCTGTAACTCTGACCGGCGCGCAAACACAGTCCACAGCAACCTTCAATGTCGAGCAACCGGACTCGGACTCGTCGGAGTGGAATTGGCGTGATGCCCCTGACGCAAGTACAGACGGTTATCGATCGTAAAGCCAAGAGATCTTTGAGTGACGGAGAAGGCTTGCGCTCCTGGGGGTTGCATATGCCAAGGCTGGACAGTCCGGCGACAGTGGACAGCAACAGTGACAACGACGGGCTGGACAACGCCTGCAAGTTCCGCTGGAAGTTGATGGGTGCTTGGCTTGCCAAGAGATGTCGAAGGGTGGACGAGGGTGGAGGTTGAGGAGAAGAGGAAGGGTTGGCGGGAATGGACGGGAGTGGACGCCCAGTGGATGTGCCCAGTCAGCCAGTGGATGCACCCAGTGGATGTCGAGCCGACTAGGGCGACTGTGTAATTTGCCTAAGGCGACTGTGTGCGGGGCAAAAGTGCCACCTCCAATCCCCCAAGTTAACAGAAAAGGTTAGGGTTAGTTAGTGTTAGGGTTAACGGTTAGGGTCAATTATGGTTAGTTCCGAAAGTGCAGGGGGCCGGCGAGAGGCCCCCGCGTGTGAATGTGTCTTTTTTTGTTGCGAAAGACGTTGTTTTGAGCTCTCATTATCGTCGCTCAAGATCATGACTTCTGGTGGTGTTTTTAGCGATGGACTTAGCCAAGACTTGAGAGAAGCCTGGAGGTTTTGCAGCGAAAAGGACGATGCTCCACACAGTCGCCATATGCAAAAGCACAGTTGCCCTAGTCGGCT
The DNA here is from genome assembly GCA_009806235.1 of Neurospora sp. CHS-2018c. Classification (NCBI taxonomy): domain Eukaryota; kingdom Fungi; phylum Ascomycota; class Sordariomycetes; order Sordariales; family Sordariaceae; genus Neurospora; species Neurospora sp. CHS-2018c. The sequence goes on from RAPC01000015.1 coordinate 617,735, forward strand.
CGGTAGATGTGACGATCAGAGAGGGGAATGAGGCCCGTGCAGGTGCGCATGGAGTGGTGCTCCAGCAAAAAAGCTTGACTGGGCTTTGATCCCCAATCCAGCCTAGCTCTGCATCCAGCTACGTGCGGGTTCCGATTCTTGTTCTGATTTGAACTCAACGTTTCACCTTCTCTGTTTTCATAACCGATCGATATCAGAAGAGTGGCAAGCCTACAACACCAGATATGGGGCAGTCCATCGAGGATTCAAAGAGTGTCGGCCTGGCAGTGCATGGAATCGAACTCTAGGATATTCCTCACAATGCTCCAAACGACCGCCTGGACTGTGCAAACGAGACACTCACTCTCCTCAACAACCTCAAACTTGGAGAAACTGATGTTATTTAGGCCGGCCTATAGACGCTCGAAGACCCGGCAATACGATTGTCTGGGCAAACAAGCTGTCTATCTGATATTCCCACGTCTGCCACGAACCCATCTGATTCTATCTTGGACAAAACATACCGGGCATCCTAGTTGCTCTTCCGGTCTCCCAATCAACTCGGCGGTGAAATAGCCCTACAAAAGACCCATTTCCCCGCCCAAAAAAATTACAGACCCAATTTCAATGCACTCTCATGCACGTAGGGACCTGGAGCTTGTCGTGCCTGAAAAAGCAGAAGGGATGACGATATCAAAATCAAAACGATAGCTCTGCCGATCTTGTTGGGATCTCGTAGAGCTACACGCCACGGTCTTGGCTTCTTGGCGATCTCTATTCGGTTCAAGATCGACAAAAAGATGAAAAGCCACAACGGTCCGGGTGGTGGTTTGACAAGTTTGAGGCTTGAGAAGTTGATGGAGTCAAGAACCTCGGTCGGTCCTCCTTCGCTCTCCACCTGTTCGAGAGTCGAGACCATCAGAAAACATACGTCTTCTCACAGACTGTGGAGACGGCGAGATCCGCGATAATAACAACATCAGTTCACATGATGGGACAAAATCAGCATACAGAACTCAGGGAATGAGAGACACTCCCAAACACTTGTGCGAGTCTTTACTTGTTTCCAATTGATAGGGTACTTGTAACTACCTGTAGGTCACTGCCAGAGTCCCATATCTTTTGTTCAATACTAGACAACAGTAACATCAACAATTGATACAAAGACCACAAACAAAGGCACGTCTCTTCACAACAAAACAAACAGTCGGATGTTCAAAAAGCCGAATCTGAATGCCAAGAACGGCTTGCATTGCCCGTAATATGCAAAAGATCCCCTCCTCAAGTCCTCAGTGGTTCTAGTGGTCAGTGGTTTCCCCAGCGCCTCGCTCGTGACTGTTCTTTGCCGTGTTCGTCCCTGTTCGTCCGTTAGTGGTCCGGGCAGCCCCCAGCAACCCCTCTCTCAATGATACACTCATATTTGCTAGCCTCTTGGTAGGATGCTATCACAAACGTTCGATCGTCAATCACACCAATGTCAACACAGGCTGTGTTTATAAACCTCCTCTCAGCCATTGACTTCATTGTTTCTTGATACCTAAGATCCTCATTACTCAGACCATGAGAATCATCCTTCAAGATGAGAGACATCGCTGACCTACCACACGATCTCTTCCTCCTCGTCATCTCTCATCTCTCTCCCAGAACATGCGTCCTCTCTCGCTCCGTCTCTCGACGATGGCACGCAGCTTTCACCGATGAACACAATTCATATCTGTTGATGCGATGGAACTTTCCACGATGTCGTGAGATGCGTCTGGCTTCGGCCGTCGCCTTGTTACCATCAGCTTCAGCTTCAGGCTTCGCCAACATCAACAACAATCTCGCCGTCGAGATCTCATGTACTTCCCGCGACCTTCCACCATGGTCCGAAACTTTCGCTCTCGTGGCCAGACGCTATCACCATCTCCGTCGAGGCTCGGCCCGTGTCGTCGAGAAGCTCCAGATGGCTCGCCCAAGCCCAGATAGTAACGAACCCTCTCCCTTTTCTTTCAAGGGAGTCGCTACTTGGAACCGTTTCCTGCGTCTAGAGGAGAAGACGGCTGAGTTTCATTACCCCGATCCAGCGTGGTGGTACAGTCAAGAAGACGGAGTGCTGGTCTACCCAGCCGAAGTCCGTGACAGGCCCAATGCTCCATCATCAGATCCGGCCCATGGTTATGTTTACCATATCTTCGACCCAGCCACTGGAACCCAAATTCCTGTTCCGTTCGATGTTCGCCGAAAGCACATCCGTCGAGTTCGTCTGGCCCAGGGGGTTTTGATATTCGAATGGGCTGAAGAGCATCCATACCACCAATTGAACGACAGAGAGGTTGTCCACCGGCATTTCGTAACTGCTTTCGACGTCATCCGAACACCCTCTTCTCCCTCTGCCTGGACATGGACCATCCAGTTCCGCTCAGAATGGAAACTACACTTCCTCGGTCTGCCTATGAACCGATCCGACCGCTTCTTCTCCGCCCACACAGCCACGCACTACGCCGTTTACTTTTGGCAACCCAACCGCTCGCTTTACCAGGATGATCCCATCGAGCAGCTTGCCGTTTGGGACATTTCCTCACCAAGCCCATACCGTCCATCCGAGGATCCAACAGGCCACAACCGACCACCGGTCAACCGGACGGCTTCCATGCCAGCTGGTTTGTGGAACGGTCAAGGAACCCACGGCGGCAGCACGACCACGACTACCACAACAACAGCCGGAGAACCAAGAAAGAGCGCCAGCCCCGAGCCCGAACCTATCCGCACTACGACCGGCCCCCAAGTAATCCGCCGCATGGCCTGGCGCGAACTCGACTTCTACGGCCTGCGCCAGCGCGCCAACCCACAACTGCGCAACCTCTCCCTCGACGACAGGAACCTCTATTTTATCGAGGAGGAACACCGCTGGGCTGAGGGACAACACTCCTCTCTTAGCCCGCCTCGCGTTCACCACGTCAAGTGCACGGGTATTCCTATTATGCCTTGCTCGCCGGCTGTTCCTATTCCTTTAGTGTCCGTTAAGGAGGATCGGGAGAGGGAGCGAGAGCCGTCCCATGCGCATTACTACCAAGATCTGTTTACTTCGACTATCAATGACCCTGTTTATGGGCCAATATGGGTGGATCAATGCGGTGCAGATGGGGATGTGAATATGAGCTTTTGTCAGCGGGCACATTCCGCTTCTTTAACCTCATCCCCTTCATCCCCCTCAACTTCGTACCCCTCCTCACAACTCACCCCCCAGACCCAAGACCAGCAATTCCCCCCTTCCCCACCCCTCTCCCCCTCCTCATCCCGCTCCCTCTCCATCCCCTCCAACCAGAAAGCCCTCCTCCACCACCTCCGCTCCCGTCCCCCTTCTCCCTCCTCCCAATCCTTCTTCTTTCCCATGTCGCCCTCCTCCCCACCACCCACCTCATCTATCTCCCCCCGCCGCAGGAACCAGTCCCAGTCCCTCCAAGATTTGCTAAGCGCAAGCAACCAACCCCGCTTCCCCGGCCTCGCCCCCTGCTGGCGCCACGAAGATTTCCCCTACCTGACCGTGGCAGAAATGGTCGATTTCGCTGCGGGGGTGAGGATCACGGCACGGCATTGTTTTATGTTGGAGACGGTGTCGGTTTGTGTGAGGAATGCGCGGGTTTGTGTTAAACCCAGCCCGGCAACTGAAGCTTGCGATGGGTTGAGAGAAGAAACGGGGCAATGGAGGAAGGGGACGGGGAAGAAGGATGCTGGTGCGGGAACAAAGGGAGGGGTGGAAGGAGGGAGAGGTGAGGAAGTGCAATTCGCGGATGAGATGTGGAGCCAGTTGGTGGGACGGAGGGGGTATTTGGCGGGTGATGAGAGGTGGGTTTTGGGAGAGGATGAGGAGGGGAGGGTTACCGTTGTTCGGTTTTAGGTGTTTTTCATGTTCGCTGTGGCGGTTGTGGCTCTTAGTTTGTTGCCCTCCTTTCTCCACTTCATTTCTTTCGCTTTGGGTATCGATTGATGCATTAGGAATGACGGTGTTGGGGGTGGAATACACAGACAAAACATGGTCAAATAAGACAAGACAAGACAGGATATACATCGGGGGAGTTTGGGTAGGGTAAGGTATGGTATGAAGGCAGGCATCGGTAGGTCTGGGTTGCTCTTCTGCGACAACTTCTTACATTGTATTATTTGGATACCTACATTGCTGTTCTATTGTTCAATAAATAACTTGAGGATAAATTTTATCTGACTTTGACTCGCTTACTCGCCTCATAACTGTTGTACGCGAAGTGTCACCTACTAGCATCACAAGATAGGATTTGCCAATATGACACTACAGCCTCTACTGTTTCTCGGAAAGACACACAATGACACTGACCAAGCATACCATATATCAGGTACTCTTCAAGCCCTTAAGTTCTTCTCAAGTTCATCAACCCGTTAAAATACATACATACAGAAAGCAAGTTACGTAACAGGACTAAGTAAGTCTGACTCCTCTACGCCAAACCGAACACCACCAACAAAAGATCCGAAAATAATACTCCAACCAGACCAAGAAGAAAAGAAGAATATTTTCCACACACCACCCCAAAAACGCTTCTCCGGTGTCATGTCCTCCATCTTCCTTGCTCTTTCTTTGAATATTAGTAGGAAAGCAAACAAACCGGCCTCCCTCCGTCGCCATTTCTGACCCATCTATACACCAAATATTTTCCGCCTAGGCCTGATCCCTCCAGTCCCATTTCCCCCACCCGCGGAGTATTTTACGCGGTCTCCTTTCCGCGTCTTGGTCATCAACCCCGTTGATCCCCTCGCTCTTCGTTTCTTTCTCCAGGTCTCTTTCCATCTCTCTGTCGAGTTCCAACAACATGTCCACCATTTGATCCCCCAACTCTGTCCTCATCCACTTCTCCAAAAACACCGTCAGCATCATGTATCTCTCCATCCCCACCCTGTCACCCGGACGTAAGGACCCCTCCTCCTCCAGCGAGTTCATCGCGAATTCCATTTTCTCCCTGTCGCTCATACAACTTAACATCCTCTCTACGTCCTCCTCTATCTCCTTGTTTATCCTCTGCTCAGGATCATCCTCCAGATCATCCTCCTCCTCCTTGTCATCCTCTTCTCCCGCATCACCCTCCTAAGCCATCGCAGGAGAAGGAGGCACCTGCAAAAACCGATCGTAGTAAGTGTCCAGCCACTTGGCCGCCTCCTCACCGGCATCGTCCACGCTCGAGTCCCACCTGCCGATAGACCCAACGTACCCATCGGGGCGGACGTTGACGATGGCCACCTCTCCGGGACCGAGGCTGCCGAGCCACTTGTTGGTGCACAGCTGGCCGCGGGTGTCGAGCTCGGGGATGTCATCCAAATAAAAGGTCCAGCGGCTGTCTTGGAACAGGGCGGGGAGGTCGGTGATTTCGATTTCGGACTTGGGCATTGTGGCTAAAACACCGTCAGTTATCGGGCTTGTTGTAGGGGGGGTGATAAGTAAAACTTACTGATCAAACCGAAAGTGAACAAATGGCTAACGGCAGTGTACCGCTCCGGACGGAGATAAATATCTTCGGCAGCTGGTAGACGGGGCTGCTTGGCATACGAAATGTTCGCGGCGGCCGAGAGCTGGTTGATCAAAGAATCAGGCGAGTTCAAAGCCGCGCAGAAACCGTCCAGGAAGATGCGTGACTGATGGACATCCCACATCATCAGGTAGATCCGGAACTGGCCCAGCATGGGAATGTCCAGCTGGATATCCACCGGGTTCGAGTCCAAGTAGCGAGTCACCTTTGCAGGCGGAAGCAAGCAGCCGGGCTTGGCGTCACCCATAACCCACGACTGCGGCTCAACCATGTTGATAGCGTTCTCACCATATTCCGCGCCAATGCCGGAGATGAAGCGAACGTTCGTCTTGAAGTTTTCAGCCAGAGCGACAGCATCTCCTCCGGCAATCTGGTTGGCGTGCTCATAGTCAAAGTTGACCAAGTCCAGCGCAATCTTCCTCCGCTCCTGTTCGTAGCTCTCCAGCAACGCGGGCTTCGCAAGGCCACGGGCGGCAAAGTTGAGCTTCCAGCCAATATTCCAGGCATCGTGCATCGACGTGTTCATACCCTGCGCAGCCTTGGGTGAGTGGGTGTGGCTGGCGTCACCGGCCAAGAAGGCCCGGGTATGAGGGTCTTGGAAGCGGTTCGCAACTCTCTGGCCGATCTGGTACCTACCAAACCACTCAATGTACTTCCACTTGACACTGAAAGGCGCCATGATATCCTTGGCGCGCTGCATCACAAAGTCCTGGCCGAGCATGTTCCTGTCACCCTTGATGCTGCTCTTCAGCTCAATGTAGAATCTGGTCATGTTCCGCTCTCGCGGAATGATCAGAATAGAGCCATGCTCTTGCGAGTAAACCAGTGTCTTGGACCAGATGTCTGGGAAGTCGGTATCGAGCTCGCCGTCGAGGACGCCCCACAACGAGGGCTGCGACAGGCCAATGGGCTTGGCATCAGGGATGCTTTTCCTGACCTTGGAGTGCGCACCGTCACCTAGGCAACGCGATCAATGTTAGCATTAAGCGGGGTCCTTTTCAGGGGCAGCGCCGCCGCCAGCAGCGGCCAGCGGCACAACGGCAGCGGGGAATCAGGGGTAACACTCACATCCAACCAAATATTGCGTTAAAATGGTCTTGCGATCCTGCGTAACATTTGCCAGGCAGTTCACCTGGAGCGGCCCATTATTTCCGTCGCAAACGCTATATGAGTCGAAAGCGGTGTTTCTCCGCACTTCAACGCCGCGCTTCTTCAAGTCCTCGATAAACAGACTTTCGACCATGCCCTGGTGGACCAGCAAAATGTACGGGTCCAGCACATCGATTATAGGGGGATAGTGGATTTCTCGGCCGAGGCGGTGGAGAGGTTCGTCGGTTGTACTCCTCCAGAAAGCAATGTCGTACACTCGAACGCCACGTTGTAGTAGAGGGTCTGCCAAGCGCATCTGGCGGAAAGTCTCGATCGTCTTGGGTTGCAAACCGTCGGCTCTGTTGTTTTTGCACAATGTCAGAAAAACACTCACTTTGTCCGTTGTCGCATTGTCATGATGGCCGTGTGTGAACTTGCCTCCCCACAGGGGTCTGATCCGCCCTGTCATCCACCACTTCCACCTTGACACCGAAACGGCCGAGATTGCAAGCCAGCATCAGGCCGGCCGGACCAGCGCCGACCACGCACACCTGACACTCTACCGGCGGTTCCGGCATACTGCTCAACAATGTGAGACGGTCAACACAGCTGTCGTTAGCAGCGTTGGTCATGTGCGAATCGCCTCCTTGTTGCTCCTCGGCAGGCTTTTCGAGAATACCGGGGGCCATTGTTGTATTAACGGGGGACGCGAAAGGTCCCAAAGATGATGTTGGATAAGCTTTTGGTTTGTTGGAGTGGATGGGCGCAACACAACTGCTGAGCCTCTTTCACGCGTTCGCTTCGAGATGGAATAGGGCTGTCACCATGCGCCAGTGACAAGGGGGCGCCGTGTGATTCGCCAAAGGGATGGGCCCTCGTCTAGAATTCTCGAACGATGCGGGATGAATTTGGTTCGACTCCTGAGCGATATCGAGCCGCGGTACCGGGGCTCCGATGATAGCTGGATGCTGGCGCAAGGCGTAGTAGGGCGGGGTGGTGGTGGTGCGCTGCAGCAGATGAACAGCTAAACTCGGTCTGTACTGGTGACGGGGGGAATGTGTTCGGTTATGGCTGAGCTTCTTGTAAAGTCGAAGTAGACGAGACCAAGCTAATGTTTTGGGATCGAAGTTCGTCGTCTCGGTCTTGGGGTCAGCTGGCGGGTATGGGTGGCCGTGCGGCGTCCGGTACTTTGCGATGGGCAGAGCCAAGAGTTGATGTGCTTCGATGCGGTATGCTGGTGGCCAGGCTGTGTGTGTGACAAGAGAAGATCTGCAGTGATGATTGACGAATACCACACAGTGATTCCAGTAAAGGTGTAAGCAGCCTTAAGAGGTAACTGGCGAGTCGGTAAAGTATACAGAGTACGAGAACTCGGAGTTGTCGATGCAGTCCAGGTGAGATACTCCGACAAGTCTAGCTACAAGTTACAACAATAGCAGTAACAGCAGTCGACGGCAGGATCGGTTAGTGGATCGGGTGTTTTGTCGATATGGCGAGATTGCAGGAGACTGCTAGCATCGCAAGAGTGGACAAATACTAGCAGCTAAAGCCGGTGGACTGGAGCTGAAGAATCGGTGGATGTTGATAATGGAGATGCCGTGGATGAAAGGAAGGGAATCAAAAGTCGTTGTATCTTTTTGGGGGAAGGGGAAGAATGGAACTCTCTATGTCGACTAGACCTGACAGGGCAGTAGCTTCCACTGCTTACAATTGCTCTCTCCCCGGTGAGTTTACCATTACCAAGGACTGGCATGGCAAAAGCCCACGGCAAGAAGGGGATGAGCGACATCGAACAGTACGATGCTTGATCATAATTCTGGCTCGTCGACGACAAAGCGGATACAGGGGCAGGCCGATATCACGATTCGTTTTGCGCCTTATGGTGGTCTGTTTTATGCAGTAAATGATCTGATCTGGCTCGCGACAAAGCCATTGCGTCGCTCTGATTGGCTCCCCGGACCAGGGTGGTCTGTGGCCAGCCCGTCTCAGGTCAGGCCAGCGACCTAGACCAAGCAAAGGGCACCTGGCGCCACGGGTGAGCAGCCCAGGTCTTGGCAAATCTTCGCACAAGTGAGAGAAGGGAAGTCGACTCGACTCCTCGGGACCCCATGGAAACCCCGCAACCACCACCCCGAAACCACTTCCCAATCCCGCTGAAGAGAAAAGGAAATTCCCGCCCGCGACAGGAGAACATCTCTCAGGGAGAACCACGATGCGAGCCCATGATCCATCATCAGCCGAGTTTCTTTCCCTTCTAGAAAGAACGCCAAGATAAAGATTGCACTTATGTATAATCCATTCGTCATGCTTACATTGGTTTTGGAATGTCAACAAATCGCATTTCTCCTCTTTCATTCGTGCGCCGGCCGCCGGGACCGGACCCTTCATTCCATCTTCAATAAATGTCTTATATGTGTCAGTGTGTACAACTGCATCAACCAACCGACATGAGCCGCGGCCGTTAGGTAGGTACCTCTATGTGTCGACGGTAAGGTACGGTACATACATATGTACACCTTCCTTATTGCGGGCGGACGGGATGCGGCAACAACGGTTCAACGGTCACTCAACAGCCAACGGTCATAGGAACGGTTTAACGTCTAACGGTCACAACGGGTCGGCTAAGGTATATGATTGATGTCCCGTATAAACTCGGGCCGTTCGTCTTCAGCTAAGCATTACAGACTGCGCGAATCTCTTCCAAAACCCAAACCCTAAGGCACGCAAGTTGCGTTTCTGTAATCGCCAAATTGGTAAAGCTGTCAGTTAGGCCCTGTTAGCTGAAAACGAACGGCCCGAGTTTCTACGGTAGGCGACAGGTTTCATCACTTCCATCACTTATACCTACGCACAGACACACACCGTTATCCTTCACATCTTCAACGGGCAGCAGCCAGCCAGCCAGCCATGTCTCTAGTATTACCTACCGAGCCTACCCATCTGTACAGTGCTTAGCGGAGTTCACAACATCCGACGGCCGACGGAACCAAACCATCGTAAGACAACTTTTGTTCGAATGCTACCTCGCTACCAACTTCTCCGGAGTCCGGGCCTCCGGGGATTCTTCCTTCATCCAGATGGCATGGTGCCATTTCTGACGGCTGACGGGAAGTGAAAAGTTCTGAGCATTCCCCTCGGGTCCAGGCTCTTTTGGATCATGTAGACACGGGTGGGTACCGAGGTAAGATGAGACATGGAGGGAAAACATCGATCGATCCATCTGATAAGATAACAATCATAACAGTGAGAAAGAGGCGTTTGTCATTACGGAATATCAGCGCCGTGTTTCACCTACGTCTACGGAGATAATTTCGGGGACTAATCGTAAACTGACATACTGTAGATCTGGACCATATCGATAGAGGTATGTTAAATCGCTTGCTCTGATAATACTTATCTAGCCATCTTAAACCGTAACCAAAAGTTCCAGACTTCCAGTCCCTCCATCACATATCCCCCTTCTAGACTAATCATGACCTCCCCCGGTAGGCGTAATATCCCTCTTCCCAAACCTCGCCCCCAAAGCTCCAATATCCCTCCTAAAGAAATTCCCAATATTCTTCAAATTCTCATTAATCGTCGCTTTTTCGCTTGCCGTTGTTGTTGCCCCTCCTCCACTTGCTGCCCCCTCCCGCTCCGTCGTACTCATATCCCTCGCCGCACTCAACAACTTCTCCCCCAAACTCGTCGCCGCATCAAACCTACTCGTCACACTACCACTCCCCTGCGATGCGTGATGCCCTGCCGTTGCAAACCCTGGGGCTATCCCGCCGCCGATGCTGATGCCGCTTCCCATGGAAGCAAACAGCGGGGTTAGAAGCGGGGAACTTTGGACTAAAGTCCGGCCTACGCCGGCTCCGTCGCGGTGGATGGAAAAGAGCTCGAGTAAGTGCGAGTGGTCCTTCTTCGGCACGCCCTTGAGCTCGAGGATGCGCTTGAAGTTGGCGTCGGAGCGGTCGCCGATGAGGTTGAGGTAGGCTTGGACGAGTCCCTCGGGAGGGGAAGGGCGGACTTGAAGGGTTTTGAGGAGGGGGTCGATCTTGGTCATGGATTGGTTGACGCGCTTGATGTAGCTTGCTGGAGGGGGAGGAGGGGGTGGAGCGTTGGGATCTGAGGGGGCGCCCGGGGGTGGGTGGTTGGTGTTGTGGAAGGAGAGGAGGTTTTCGAAGGCTTTGGTTAGGATGTATTTGTCTAGGAGCATCTGTTTGAGTTTGTTAGAAATTGGGTTTGGTTGATTCAGACGTGAAGAGGGGGAGAAGAATTTACCTGCTCAGCGCCAACTTCGCAAACAGGGCGACACTGCACCACGTTGCTGATATACGAGTTGGCCATGTTTTCCACGAGATGGTCACAGAACGCGCGAGCATATTGCGGCTTGACCACCAGCGGGAGGATCTCTGCCGTCTTGCCGTTGACATTCTTCAATAGCTCACTCACGTACGAGCTGTGATCGCTGACACTTTCCATCCTGCTCCAGTTCGTGTTCTTCATCTCTCGCCACGCCGGTTCGCAGTCCACCTCTACCTTGTGCACCAAGGCGAGCACGGCCGCACTTGCCACGCCCATAAAGGCGTCTGCTTGGGTCGAAAGGTCAACCTTGGATGCCATCTCGGGGTCGATCCTCTTCTTGATGTTGTCTTCAAGCTGGTTGGCATTGGTATGCCAAAAGTCCGCAGTGTTGAGAACCAATATGATGTCCTGCACCGGAGGCCCCTGCGGTCCTCCCCGCTGGAGGAGGGTGAAGAGAACTTGCTGGGCGTATTCATCCAAGTACTTGGCCAGTGTTTTGGCCAGATCCAACAGCCGCTCACCAGTAGACAGCTTGGCGCACTGTGAAAGGGTGAGCTTGTAAAAGTGGAAGAGTTCGATGGCGGAGGGGATGACCGCCTGTGGGGAGAACTCCTCATCCGGCGGTATGAGCGGTTGCGACTTGTACTTGGGTATCATCCCAGCCAGCGTCTTGTCCTGCGACTCGACCCATAGACTCAGATACGGTTCGAATGCGACCGAGATAGAGCCATTGAAATTCGACACCCGATCATCCGCCGAGCTCAAAGTGTCAATGCTAGCCCGGACTTCGCTCGAAAACCGGCGCTCCAGGCTTTGCTCAAAGTCCATCGTCTCCTGCAAACAACTCAACAACAGATTGACGTCAATCTTGTTGGTGCCTCCATCCGTCCTCCGCATGCTCTTCTCCAGTATCCCCTTGAAATCCTCCCTCGTGCCATCGCAAAACGCCATCGACAACGTCTCATTAACGCGCCAGTGCGCCGGGAAAATGGCAGCATGCTCGCTCTCATGTGTCTGCAACATTCTTCGGAACCAAGCATAGCGCCGCCCAATATTGTCCAAGCTGCCCGCCTCGTCGTTGCCCCGGAAGACGGACCGGTACTCGCGCAACTCGGTGTTGACGTACCACGTCATCAACCGCGCCTTTGCCTGCTCCCCTAGCGCGTCCATGACCAGGCACGCTTCCGCCAGCGTGCCGCGCCGGGCGGCCACTTCGTCCTTGGCGAACGCCAGCTCAAAGTCCTCGCACACTTGTTCCAAGAGTTCGCGTTGTAGCTCGCTGACGTTTCGGCTCAGGACGGCAATTTGTTCGATGCTTCGGTAGCTGTTGAAGTGGCGCATCAGCTGGAGCACGGCCTGTAGCAGGCCGGCGCACTCGCGGTACTGGCGGGTTTTGGCCAGGCCTCGGAGCTGGTCGTAGGCGGTGGTGAGCATCTGCAGGCGCTTGAGGGCGGTCATGCTGTGGGTGAGGTTGCGCTTGGTGCCGTCGAGTCGCTTGATATCGGCGGTCATGGTGGTGATGTCTCGCTCGGTTTGCAGGGCGCGGTTGCGGACGCTCTCGATGCGTTGGAATAGGGAGGCCAGCTCGGCCTGGGCGGACTGCATGCGCTCGAGCGACGAGTCGGGCCCGTAGGCCTGGGCTGTCTCGAGCGAGTCGATCGACTTGGTGAGCTCATCCTTGTGTCGCTGGAGGGTAGACGATACGCGGCCGACGGAGGAGACGGTGGACGGGTGGGAGAAGAGGAGGTTGAGGTGCGCGATCGGGTCGTATTCAACTGATCGGCGGCGACAATGTTTTAGTATGATGACGTGCCAGTAGTACCAGGACCCCGCGGGCACCGTAATAGCTGAAACCTGTAGATGGATCACAAATCACGTACCCGAATCAAGCGATAACTGCCCCGCCAAAACGATGTTCATGATGACAGCTTTGGAGGTAGGGAACGAGGGGTAGTAGTCTCAGCTTTGTGTGGTGGGAAACGGTGTCCTCGGGGAAACCCAATCATTCATTAGCTTCCCACCAGAGAGACGAAAAAGAATGTGGGATCTCGACTATTCTCGAAGGAAAAAAAGGAGGCTTCCGCTTCCAGAAAGCAACAGGATCCAGGATTCTCGGCCGCTGTTACACCGTAGCTTTCCCCGGTGTTATTGAAGTGTCCACATGGGGATGGGATGTTATGGATCAATTGATCTTATCGCTGATTGCGATGCTGTCAGCAGCAAGGAGGGAGGCCTGCAAGGTACCTGCTGGGGTGGCCTGTGCTCCCTTTCCACGAGTGGGGCAACTCAAGGTGAACCTTCCCGGCTTCCCGCTTTTCGGGAAGTTTTCGGGCGAGGTCCGGCCCCGTCGTGCCTTTCACGGCGGCATCTCCGCTCTCCCCGCTCAGGCCCCGCCGGACGAGCTTCTATGGCTCCACTCTCGGGTACCGTCATCCTTCTTCAGCTCCGGTCTTCCCACGCCGGCCGCGCACCATGAACTTTCTGCTGTCACCGGCGTGAATCACATCCCCGTTCAATATCTTCTGACTGGGAGAAAGACAGTTCGGTCGATCAGTCTGGTTTCAGATGATGATGGATGGATGGTCAACAACGCAGGCTCGGAGTCGAAGTCGAACGGCAGGGTATCATTCAGGCGCAACAAGTTCATCTCACATCTGGCCTTGTTCGCCTGGGTACCTCTAGACCTCTAGTCATAGGATAAGGTTCATCATCATCACCGTCAACGACGTTCGTTGGCGCAGTCATCTTTCTTGTTTCATCATCGTCATCTGCAACATCTTGCAACCTCTGCAACGTTCTGATACAACCATCGATCGAACTAAGATCACTTGAGTGTCCACTTGGAGTGTCCTCCTGCGTTTCAACCCAACTTAACAACCCTCTCCCGTCGACCGTTGGTTCTTTGGGTTCCCAACAGTACGGTAGCAAATGGGCAGCAAGCGTGCGAGATCGAAGATTGGGTTTGTGCGAAAAACTTGGCCGGCGTTCGTGCCAGCAAAGCAGATCCAGGTGGAAATCGTTCGAGGTGTGCATTGCCAAACAGTTGCATTCTCTTGTTAGCGTCGTTTTACTTTCTTTTTAGCTGCATCAGTTGCCAGAGCCGCAACGCCAAGTTTCTCGGTGTTTTGTTCTAAGATGAAGATGTAGAGGTAGGTGGTTTGGGTTCGTCAGATGGCTTATTATTTACATATCTTCCTTGCTGAGCTCGATGAGCTCTCTTTATCTTCAATTTTTGACTTTATCCAGGCCAAGTTTCGTACTCAGCTGGGCAGGTAAGTTGATCATGTTTCTTTTTCCTGTAAGCGGTAGACTCTCTACCTACCTCACCGACCTTGTAATAGCTTCAACTTACTTTTTCTTCCTTCCTTTATCTCCGAGTACCACATCCATTGCCCAGTGTTGCAACCCGGCAGACACATGACATACCCCATCTCAGCTGACATGGTATATGAAGTTTATCGGTTGTTTATGGGCGCTCTGGTGTCTTCGGTATATTGGGGGTTTTTTTGGGGGGGGGGGGCCAGTGACGATTGGGTTCATGCACCCCTGGGTTGGCTGCTCAGCTTGGTGCGTATTGTCTGGCCCGTCTTTTGTGTGCCACCAACGTGGCTGGCCACCACTGAGTTTCTGTTTAACAGCCAACGGGATGAGTACACTTACATGGGCGGCGTAGTCATCATGACAATCACGTGAGTTCAGGATTCCAATGTTCTTTGGTAGCTAGAATCTTTTTGGGCAGCGATGTTGAATCTGGCTTGGGGATTTAGATGTCCTCGGCATTCCGGTTAATCAAGTAGAAATCTTTGCACAAAGGGCATGCGGATGTCTGGATAATAGAATTCCGTCTTTGATTGGAGGCAGAGAGTATCGAGACATGTAGGGACCAAGGAACCCAATATGCGTTTAAAGGCTTGCTCGTAGATCCCACCACCATCCGCTGCTGAGTGAGGGAACGTTGGGTGACATGACAGGTTTTACGCATTTGTATCATCAACATTCGGCGACATGGTAGGGTTGTGGTAAGTGCTTTACTACTGAGACTTTTGTGAGAAAAAGGTCTCTTGAGAATTGCTTCCTGTCCAGCAGTTTACCCATCATAACAAATACTGTACAACTTTGCCCAGTCGCTTACCCCTCTTGTTTTGGTATCTCCTTTTACAGCGAGTCGCTTGTGGGCGCTGCAATATGAATGGTTGAAACTGAACTCCTAGACCCGAAACTTCCGAACTGTGTGAAAAACATACCAGAAAGCAGATGAGAGAATAAAAAGGGCGCCTGAAGAAAAGAAGCCATACCAAAGAAAAAGAACGAAGCGAGAGAACAAGAGAAAACTGAACGCGAACATGGTATCTCTGAAAGAGAAAAGAAATAAAAGCTGTGTACCCGTTACAAGGGTTGTTCTGTTGAGATCAATGATCACCAACGCTCCATTCATCAAGGGGCAAACTTGGTGTTATGCAAAGAATCGAGCGCCACGACTCCGAGGTTCCAAAAAGGTACCAAGGTGTCATTCGTGGTAGAGACATGCATGCAGAGACGCCAACCGAAACGGCGTCCAATGACAGATGTCAGCCACACTTCGCTGAACGAGTGAGGCTATGCAGAGCCTCGGGATGACCACGTTAGCGGGCAGGGCGCTCTAGACTACAGTGGCTGTTGGTGTTTCAGCTCACGTTGCTGTCATGACACTCAAGAGCTATGCAGTGTTCGGAAACCCGCCGTGATTAAGCTCCGTTTACTGTCTTTAACATCCGATGGTGCGCTCGAGTAAAAGAGACCCTGGATGAGAATAGCATCAGCGATTTGCTTTTAGATCGGAGAACGGCCCGTCAAGCTGAGTGTCTCGGGGGGAAAAGTATGGTACTCTGTGGAAGCAGTGGCCAATAAAAGATCGGGAAACGTGAGAGCAACTTACACCGAGTCCCTTTTGCTTGCAAAAAGTGGCCTTGGCCTTCACTGTATCCGGATTATCGTAAGTGACGAACCCACCGTCTCCGCCCACACACTGGGCGGCAACGGCCCGCTTGTCAACTTGTTCCTTCGTTCCTCGTCGTGGTAGCTGACAATACTCGAAGGATCCGTCATCGCCGCCCCCGGCACCCTGGAACTTGTGGCCTGAGCCGCTCGCGTGGAGAAAGCTGCGGCCAAAGAGGGGGATCCCAAACAAAATTTTCTTGCCTGGGACACCGGAAGCCATCAGATATTGCACACTCGACGCCCCTGATGCTTCATCCTTGTTCATTGCGTAAAGCTGGGAGTGATGCCCGCTCCTGTGTGACCAAGGACCGAAGTAATCATACGCCATCAGGTTAATAGAGTCCAAGTATTCAGCTGCCTGCCGCAGATTGATATTCTGCAAGATGGGCTTGGCCCCAGGGAGAGCAGCGGTGAGCAGGTAACGGTCCTCGGGTAGGTGGATGCGAATCGCGGCCAGTAAAGATACGAAGTCGCTTCCCTGTTGCGGGGAGCAGGGATAGTCCCATACAACTGGTGCTGTCAGTCAAACATCTCAACAAGATCATTGGGGATTTTTACTTGTGTGGCGAGGCAAGACTGATTGGGCCTCCTCACGCGTACGTGGTCATTGGCTACGATGCTGGACGAGGAGAGGTGAGGAGAAGGAGAAGGAGCCATACTGTCTATCCCATCCAAGCCGGATGCTTCCACCAGGCCGCGAGCGGACTGTGCAAAGTTGTCACGGAGGATGGCGCTAGAAGCCACCAGTGCGAATGTCTCACTGGAAGCGCCGCCCCCAATGGATAAGACCACTTGCAGATGGGGATATTTCTGCTTGAGATGCATCAAGGACCCGAGAGCCCCCTGCACAGCATCACAAGGCGCTGTGGCATCTGCCCACTCATCGCTGAGCTACCGGAACAAGTCAGCTGAAGTGCTTAACAATGGAAGATGGCGTCGGAACAAACTTACAAACACCCCTCCGTCTGGCATGATGTTGGCAAAGGCATAGTAAACACGGTTAATGCATCCGTAGTTGAGTGAACCAGGAGTGTCACCCCGGTACACGCTGTGATTCGGCCAGTATACGGCATTGTTGTAGAGAACGTTGGCCGCGCTTGTGATGCGCGACTTGCGAGAAACGGAGGGGAAGCTCATGGCCAAGGTGGACTCTTCTAAGCGTGATGATGGAGACCAGGTGGCGATTTAGGGCTGGAGCAGGAGATGATGGAGGAGACTGATGGAGAACCCTCAAAACATGGAGAAGTGGACACGATCATGGAGCTCATTTATGAATAGGGGAACCAAGGAAGAAGTACCGGAGAACTGATGAATGAGGCTTGTGCCAGCTCATTTTTGTTGGACCGATGTGTTTGAGGTGCTGCTGGTCGGGCAGCAAGGACGGAAGAAGAGTGGCAGATTGCCTTGACGTGCGTCTATATAGCTACCCTTCCTCTGATGGGACAACTGGTTCCCAGACCTTGGGGTTCTTGGGACGGTGAGCAAACCAGGCAACTTGCCCATGGCAGTGGAGCAACGCGGATACCCGAATTGGCTCAAAGATCGGAATTCGCAAGCCCTAGTTGCTGCATGACATGACGTTGTCTGCGAGGGTGTGTCAACGGGGGAGAGGGTGTATCGAGGAAAGGAAAGGATAAGCGGTACCTCTATGGGCACGCCAGAGATGCACCGCTGTGTATCCACAAGGCCAGTGAAGCACTTCAAAAAGTGTGGGAGAAATGTAACGAGAGTGCGGCGGCTAACACTGGAGATTCCAATGAGATGTAGAAGTCGGTGATCGGAATCTTTTGTGGTGGTTGGGTTGTAGCGAAGATTTCCTAGGGCTGACTTTCCCCGTCCAATTTTATGCCATTTTCACTGTCAATAAATCCTCGACCTGTGGCATTGGGATAATTTGCCTTGACTCGGCCATTGGGCCTCAGTTTGGAGAATCAGTCTGCTTCTGGGGTCATTTCTGGAGGGCTCTACACGAGTCTACTTTTCCGCAGGTTGAAGACTTGAGCTCTCTGGTGATGATGTTTGGTGATTTCCGCCCAACAAATTTCCAGCTTCGATTGTGCTTAGCAGGGGCATATGGTATTTACCCTCAGTGTCATGGTCATCCTCGCAAATGATAAACTTCGGCCTATTCTCCGGGGAACCCACCACGGATTGGTACCGGTCTATCCACCCCCAGATGTCGCACTCGCCAGCAGGAAATAAAGCGAGGTTTCTGAAGACACCAGAGGGGCCCTCCCGAGACCCAGAGCTGGTGGACCGCCCATTATCTCGGAAACTCAAGGGTCCATGAGCTGGGGCACCCGGCTGGCTCGCACATGGCGTGCGTGAGGTGTGTATGGACAAAGATTCCGAAGAAACGAGGTGGCCGGTCGACAACCGAGGGCGCTAGTGACTGGTCGCCTCGTAGAAGGGGTTTTCGGAAGTTTTACGGCATCGCCCTGCGACTATTCCCAAACCTGGCTGTCGATTGTCGATCTATTAGCTGGGATTATGCGGTTGGGAAGATTGTGCTCCACGGCCATCGTGGGGAAGTTGGAAGCTGGATCTGGTCTGAAGGAAGCAAAGTGGAAGCCGTTGAGTGAGACCTGGGTGCGAGGTTGAAGTGAAGAGACTTCATCTGGGCGGGGAAGTTGGACACTCAGGCCAGTCTCCCCGCCCCAAGACGAAGAGAATTGAAATTGGAAAGCGCAAGCTGAGTTGTCTTGGTGGCTTGGTCATAGCCTTGAAAGGGCAGCGCGATGCCATGATTGCGGCATCCGTTGAATTCCTAGCAGTGGAAGGAGTGAACAGCACAAAGGTCACGAGCAGGGTCAGGGGGGTGAGTTTGTCAAATGCGCCTACCCTTATTTTCCACCTTGTTGCTTACTGCCACTGGTACCTCTATGCCCTGTCTCGTTTCCACGTTCCTGGCCGTTGTGCAATGTCTCGACAACGGATCTTTGAGATGAGACACCCAACAGAGGCTGAGCGAAGGAGGGTATCTGCCCGAATTCGATTGCGATGCTGTTTCCAGAAATTTTTAAGGTTTTGCTGCCCCTTGAAAGATGACGAGGAAGCCCGATTTGGAATGATGTAACGTCCTAAAACACACAGCCCAAGCCGTGTCTTCCACATGGCAGTTCCTGAGAGACCCTTCCAAATTAGTCATCACTGGGCAGTAAAAGCCCCTGTCGTCACTGAGGAGTTTGTTAGGGTACAGCTGATAGCGTACCTAACCCTGCCACTGGCCAGCTCCAATTGGGCTTCCGCTGTTCCTGAATTTCTACCACGTCAGGGGGCAGGGCATCATGAACCCGGACCTCAACCTCAACCTCAACCTCAACCTACCTCGACACAACAAACACAAAACCTCACTGCGTGTCCGATACTCCGGTCTCAACGCCTTGACCTCCGATTTCTTTCTTTTTGCGCCCCCCATGACATCGTATCCTCGCCATGTTGTGACGTGTTCCACGCCGCTCCGAAAACCCGAGTCACTTACTTACACCAAGCTGCTGTTGATGTCCAATTCAACGCAAGTATTGGATACTGACAGCATCGCTGGATTCCATCCCGTTCGTGCATGGCCACTTCTTGGGTCACTAGAGGACGCATCATGCAGTCAACTCAACAATTTTAAGCACACCCGCCGGCGTCCAGGAACCAGCCCAAAGTGGCTTGATGCCCGGCTGTCTAGCTTCGAGCGTGAGGAGCTGTCATGTCTTCCTTCAGTCAGTGCAGCAACATAGCTGGCAACCCCCTTGTCCGGAGAAGAAAAAAGTTGCACGCGACGTCTTGGTACTCGATACTGCACCTCCAGTTGCACAACCGCCAGTCGTGCCATGGCAAGCTCTTCTCTAGCTGGTCGGTATTTCTCCGATGCGCCCTGCCCGAAACCGTGAGTGGTTCTCATAGAACTTCAAGAGCAGGAGTCCTCGAAGAGTGCCTCGTGCGTCCATATGATAACTCCTGTTGTGTCCAATTTCTCATGTGGCTTGCCGGCATGGAAAAAGACCATCTGCAGCTGAAAGACATGCAGCGGGCGGGACCTTCCATGTTGCTTAGCGTGGAAGTCAAGCGGCATTCTTTTCTCGGTCCTTGTTGTCGACAACGTCTGGTCATACAAGCAAGAAAAGCCGGACACGAAGAAGCATCTTCTCCACGCAAATTCCGTATCTATGCAGCGGGTAGGAACTTACCATTGCAGACCTGGAAGTGAGAAGCCGTCCAGGTTTTCCTCCTCCAGCCCATGTTGGCTATGCATCCCGCTCGAAACGGCCTTCGCTGCGAGCCCAATAGCACTTCGGCCGAATACAAGACAAACATGCCCATCCACGCCGCAAAGACGGCAGCTTGAGATCTTGCTAACGACCAAGGGGGTACTCAATAGATCCTTGGAATCTTGATGTTGTCCGTCGATAAGGCTGCCGGATTTCGGTCCAACGTGGCAGCACGGCCTTCCCCTTAAGGAAGCCCGAGACCGGATTTCTTCGAGGTCCAGAACCGGAAGACTGCATTTCACGAGATCGAACCAAGAAGCGCCTGTCCGCTGAATCCCGTATTCAACAGCCCACATGACCGGCGTCACACGCGTAACACCATCTTAACGGGCCATCTCTTGGGGAAGCGCTGAGCTCCTCTTCACGCCCACACCGGATCCACTTCAGAAGGACGAACGGAGAAGAGACCTCATCAACGTGGTGGCGCTCGATGCTGGTGCGCCGACATTTCGCATTGACGGACAGTTTTTAATAGCGTAATAGTTCCATGATCTCAAAAAACCATGGAAGAAAATGGTCGCTTAGGCACGTCGTATCCTTGCTTGGGCCGCAGCAAGGAAAATAAACTGCCTAGACGGTATGCCCTAAAGACACGGTTAGAGATATATCTTCATGTACACCAAGGCGGTGAAGGATCAGGTGCTCCATGTCCTTGATACACTTACCTGGAGTATCCTGGTATGGTCCATACCATGAACTCTGAGCTGTACACACCTGTCTTATATAGTTCAGTTCTTAGTCCGCCGAGGTTGACCCGACAGTCCCTATAATGTTGCCATGACAAGAAACGCTGGTGATCAATGGAATATGTGAGTTGTTTGCGAATGCGATCATGTCTCGCAGGCTCAATGAAAGACCTCAACGAAAGATTATCCCCGCCAAACCGGCTGTCGGCTGAGGGCCACTGAACCTTTAAACAAGCTGATTGCGCATCAAGGGGAGTACGTGTGAAACGTTTGACGCGTTGAATTTCTGTTATCAGCCGGAATAAGAGTGTAAGCAGTGGGAAGAGATGGAGTGTCTGCCAACTGAAGCAAGTTTGTTCAAATCAGAGAAGAGGTTTTCAAGAGACGACCTCTCCCCTTGTCAGTCAGTTTAGAAGGTACCTCAATTTGGCTGGCAGGAGCGACTAATTCAGAGTACCCTGTTACCATATACATGCGACAACAAAACGACTAGACAAGCTGATAAGATAGAGGGAGAACGGTGTCGGGTCATGTGGATGCCAAGAGCCCGGTAGAAGCTCGAAGAAGCCGATGGGTGTTGAGAGCAGGAGAGTAGGTGTCGCAGCTGACTGAACTGACAAGATGGTTCACCACTGGGACGCGCAGAAGTCGCGACCGTGAGGCATCGTCCTATCATGTATTTCGGCGTTTGTGCAGGACATCCCGTCGTGATCGATACTCTGATCGTACTGCGCTGGAGGAGATGGCAGTTGAAAGAAAGAGAGTCCCACCGTGGCCCTGTGGGAAAGCTGAAGTAACATGCGCTTCTTAGGGTTAGGGTTGATGAAGTGTTGGATGTTCAGAAGTGATGCTCAAAAAGGCAAGAACCTCGGTGGCCAAACCATTGCTGACCAATCACACATAAGGACTGCTTGTAGTGGGGTCTGCTGCCTGCCGTAAATGCTCTCGATGCCATGATGCCACCTGCCACTGTTGGCGGCAGCGCTTATCGGCCCTCGCCTGTGAACAACTGAACCAACATTACAACAACTGAACCACTTTTCCAACCACACTTCCTTTCAGCATCACCATTTCTCGCCTTTTGTCAGCCTTTGAAGCTATCGTTTCTCCATACGAACGTCTTTGCAGCAAGTTTTCATATAGCCTAATCACGAAGCGCTGAACTTGAACGAGGGGCGATCGAAGCTCCCCTGAGACCAACGTCATCATCATCCACGACCGCCATTAACCGAGTTTAATCCCCGAATCGCAAGCCGACAGAAATCATGGCTGAAGCTTCAAATACTGGCGGCGATGGCCAAATTACCTTCAAGGTCAAATGCTCAGGCGACAAGAACCACACAGTTACCATCGCCGAGTCCGCGACCGTCCTTCAGCTCAAGACCCTTTTGGCGGGGGAGGAATACGAGAACATCTCGCCGGAGCAGCAGCGCCTAATCTACTCCGGAAAGGTCATGAAGGACGATGAGGTTCTTAGCTTCTACAAGATCAAGCACATGAACACAGTGCACATGGTCAAGCGTCCAGCCAGCGCCGCGACAGCCAGCAGTGGCTCAACCTCGACACCCGCTCAGCCCGCGATACCTCAGAACATGGCTGCCGGTACTCCGTCGAATAACCTCTTGGCTGGGCTCACGGGTGCTCGCTTTGCCGGTCAGGTGCCGCTACCAAGCCGAGACCTGTTTGGGCCGGACGGAGGAGTAAGCCACCCCTATCTCACCCTCTTGACCCTTTACATGTCTGTTTACTAACCTCAATGATGCTTTACAGATGGGCGCGCCCCCTAGTGAGGACGAAGTCGCGAACATGCTTTCGAACCCAGCGATGGCCCAGGCCATGGCCGAGGCGTTCAATAACCCCGCCGTTATTGACCAGATGATTGCCTCCAACCCGATGTTGGCCAACATGCCCGCTGATCGCGCTCGCGAGCTGCTCAACTCTCCGATGATGCGCAACATGATGACGAACCCGGAGGCAATTCGCATGGCGGCACGCATGCGCAGCATGATGGGCGGAGGCGCCAACGCCTTTCCAGCGCCCGGGGTAACGGACAACACTCCGAACGCGGCGGCCGGTGCCGGTAATAACAACGCGAATGCCGATGCGCAGAACCCGTTCGCCATGTTCCTTCCCTTTGGTGTTCCTCCGGCGGGTGCTCCCCCAGCAGGTAATCCCTTTGCCGCGCTCTTTGGCAACCCCGCGGGGGCTTCGCCTGCGCCTACCGGAGCTTCGACCGAGAGTGCCAGGAGCGGGGATGCCACATCTGCTCCGGCTACTGGAGCTACTTCGGGATCTGGGCAGCAAGCAGATCCGTTGGCATCTCTGTTCGGAGCGCTCGGAGGTGCTGGTCAGCCTGGTCAGGGCGGTGCCGCGAACCCTTTCGGCCTGCCCCCTATCTCGCCTGAGGCCTTGCAGCAGATGATGCAGGCTTTTGGTGGCGGTGGTTTGGGTGGTTTTGGTGGAAGTCCCGCTGCTCCTCCCGACAACAGGCCGCCGGAGGAGAGGTATGCTGAGCAGCTGCGCCAACTCAACGACATGGGCTTTTTCGATTTTGATCGGAACGTTGCTGCTCTGCGCCGAAGCGGTGGTAGCGTACAGGGTGCTATCGAGCATCTGCTGGGCGGTTCTTAGTTTGAACAGATTTACTAGCTAGTGCGGAGATAGGTACAGAGATATGGAACGGAAATTGGCAGTTATTTGCTGTTTCTGAAGGAGATGGCGGTATTCACGGTCGAGGAAACAGACTTGGAGGATGTCCAGGAAGTGCAGTGTCGTCTGCTGGAGAGGCCTTTGTTGGGCCGTGCCACAGATGTTGTCATAAGTAAATAGCGATAATGGTTGCTGAGGAGGAAGATACGCAGTCCAGCACAAAGAGGAGGCCTGAAACAATACCCATCTGCCGGGTGTCCGCGTATGGAGGTTTACATATTTACAGTCTAGCAAGCTCAATCAAACATATCCCCTCTTGCTTGAATCAACAACGTTATTCTCTCTTAAAAGCTGAACTTGCATATCCTGAGTCTGACGCCCATCGCTACCGATAAAGCACCGTCAAATCCCCCGCCGGCACCGGGAAGTTCCTCAACTTATCCATAATCTCCGCATCCGTCATGTTCCTCTCCGTCATGATCTGATCAAAACAATGTCGTCCATCCATATACTTTTGCAACGGATCCCCACTCGCCTTCATCATCATCGCCATCTTTTTGTTTGCACCCTTCCCACCTCCATGACCGTGACTCCCAGGTTCACGGTAAGTATCATAATGCCCCCCCGGAACCGCCACTTTATACTCCCTTCCCCCTCCCCCATCCCTTTCCCCATCCCCCCTCCCACTTTTCCCTCCTCCTGTGCCAGTTCCGGTGTTGGACGGCGAAACAGGCCTAGCCAACCCCGTAGCCAACGCCGCAAGATACTGCTTGCTAATCACATACTTGTGCACCCGATAAAGACACCCCTTGATGACGCCAAATTGGACCAAACGGCGCACGTCCACGTATCGAAGCACGTCGAACCCGGAATCCATGTGCCCCTTCAGCCATTCCGCAACGGTTTTGCCGACGCAGAAGGTGGTCATTAGGCGGATTAGCATGTAGTTGGAGATTCGGTAGCCGTTGGGTGGTGGGGATTTGGTAGAGGGTGGGGAGGAGGAAGTGTGGGTGTTGGAGGAGGGGTTGCGAGGGGAGGTGGAGGGTTTTCGTTCGTGCACGGGGGAGAGGTGGTGTTGGGCGTAAGGGCTTGGATCACGGTCGGAGTTGAGAGCAGAGGGGGAGAGATAGCTGTGGCGAGTGCTGGCTGAGGTGGAGAGGTTGGAGGGGTTGTGGAAGGTGGTGCTTCCTGAGACGGAACGGAGGCGGTGGTGGTTATCGGATGAAGAGGAAGGTCCGGTGCCGGTGCCGGTGCCGGTGCTGTTGCTGCCGGGAGACGGATCGATGGGTCCGACGCAGACGTAATTGGCGCATTCGTCGACCATCCCGCCCACGTTGGCGATGAAGTCGTGGATGCCCGGGCGAGGGGCATAGCACGCGCCGAAGAAGAACATGTCTAGGAGCAGGATGGTGTCGTAATAGAGCAGGTGGCGGAGGGCGAGCTGGGTCAGCTCGAGGGAGACGCCGGAGGCCAGGGCGATGCGGCGCACGTCGGAGACTCCGTCGATGTGGGCGACGACGCGCTGCAGGGTTAGGTCCCAGGTTGGGTCGACGACGTCGGCGAACTTCATCTTGGCGACGGGGACGTGCCAGCCTTTGACTTCGGGGGGGTTGACGTGGTGAGGGAAGAGTTTCATGTTGATTGTGTTGGCGTCGTCTTGTTTTGAGATATAGTCAGTATTGTATGAGAAACGGGGTGATGAAGGGGGATGGGCCATAGGGCAACGTACCAATGGGAATCATGCACTCTCCATAATTATTCAGATCCTCCTTCACAATCTCCAGCAACGATTCTATCGGCCTCCGCATACTCACCATCTCATTCCCATCCCCGTCCACCCAGCGGCCGCCACCGTTGCCATACCCATGGACCGCAACAGCTCCGCCCCTCGTAGCCGCGTCCTGGCTCAGGTAGCCGTCCTGCTTCTCCATCTCGGCAAAGGTGGCCGCCAGCCTCCTCACGACGCGCTCATAGGGGATCTGGTCCACCACGTCGCAGCTGATGACAAGTCCGAAGTTGAAGATGAACTCGTTTCGGTCGTACCGCGGGTCCGGAATGGAGACGGGGTATCCCAGGATGACATATTTACCGTCTGGGTCGTTGACGGTGATGAAGCGGTTGCAGAAGGCCTTGCGCGGGATGATGTACTCCTGGAGCACGCTGAAGTCGAAGAGACACGGTTTCCTATTAAGGGGACCATTGGTGCCTTCTGGAAGTGGGACTGGCACGATTGAGCCTGGTGGACTTTGCGCGACAATCTTGGTTCCTGATGTGAAGAAAGTGGTTAGCTGAGATTCACTGCACTTCGTCTTGGGGCCGTTGTGACCAGACTCGATAAATGAAGGGATGGACAGATGATGTTGATAAGTGATAACGGAGGCAGGTTATACACACCTTCTTTCGGGAAGAATCGAGCATAGAATATTGCTTGAATCATGATGCAAGAATCTGTTGTTGGGATCCAGTGTTTTCTCGGTCTTGGGAGAAGCGGTTTTGGACTTTACGTTGAGACGACGATGAAGGTCTCATCCGTTGCCGACGCTCATTTCTATCGGATTGGTTCTACCAGGTGGCGCATTAAATCCATTCAAATCCGAATTATAACAGATTTTTCATTGAAAAATTTAATGATGAGACGGCTTTTAAAGGGATAGACGGCGGGAGCACAGCAATCGACGCCGTGATCGTTTTGAATGAAGTTGTCACCTTTGTGATTGTTTTGGGAAAGGTGCCTTGGTGCTGAGAGGTCAATGGTTGCTAGTGCATACAACACCAATAACCCGAACCCTGTCCGCGGACACTGAACACCATTAACCCCTTTTCATCAGCATTACGGGCAGAAGACCAAAGAAACAAAACCTTCACTGTCAGTTTCTTTTGAGGAGAGTGTTTTCAGCCAGGAATATTTGTTAAGAAGATTAATACTCTCGCTGCGACTGTCCTATGCGCAAGCTCCACGGGCTTTACTATGATGTTCAAAAATGGGGTATTCTCATGATTTTATCTTACAACATATGTACAGGGAGTAACGCTTTTGCCCAACCAATCCAACCTTTACTCCTTTTCTCTATCCCACTCCACTATGCACACAGATTCTTACACACCCTCTACCACTTATACGGATCGCTGTCGTCCTGGCTTCCCTTCTTCACCCCGACTCTCCTCACAGAGGGGTTCTTACTAATCATGCTATCAATGGTCTTTATCGATGCGCCCATCTCCTGCTTGAGCTTGATCTCAATATCCTTCTTTTGCCTGCTCTTCTCTTCGGGGAAGATAATCTGCTGGCCCTGCTGCTTCTCCTGCGAGCTCTTCTGCAACTCGTTCACGGCATTCTTAGCCTGTTCAGGGGTCAACTTCTTCTCCTTGAGGTCCTTCATGATCTCATTCAACTTCCTGACCGCGCCGGTGAAGCTCTGTCCGGGGTACGACTGGCCCGAAGCAGCATACTCGACGTCGCTGACCATCTGGATCACACGCACGTTGTGCTTGCCCTTGCGGAGAATCAGCAGGTTGTCGTTAATCAGGTAGCGCTGGGTCTCGCCGGGGAACCACAGCTTGACGGGCATGAAGGAGATGAGGTCCGGGTTCATGGTGACGTTTTCGCCGCCGGCTCTGTGCGCTCCACCGACGTAGCAGCCCTGAGCAGCCGCGAGCTTGTGACCCTCAGTGGCACTGTTGGCGAGACCGGCGGCGTAGAGGATGCGGCCGATGGACTTGCCCATGATGAGCGACTCGGGGAGGATCATGTCGATACGGGGCGCGTTGTTGACGTTGACTTGCTTGTCTGGGATCGTCTTGTACTGGTCGCCACCGGTGGCTGCGTCCTTGGCACGAGGGACTTGGGGAATGGTCATCTGGCCGGTGTACATCATGCGATGCTGGTCCTCGGCGGCACTGGCCTCCTGTTTACCGTGCACCAGCGTCACAACCTCACGCGCAAGGGTATGTTGCGCGACACGCTTGCTAGGGTCCTTGGCGTGCTCCTCCATAGTCTTGGTGATCTCGCTGGTGGGCATAAAGGTGAAGAGCTTGAGGAGGTTCTCAACCTCTTGGTCGGACCGGCGGACAAAGTAACCGTAGAAATCGAAGACGGAGGTCTGATAGGGGTCAAGCCAAATGGCGTTACCCGCACTCTTGCCGAACTTGGCACCGGACGAGTCGGTCAAGAGAGGAACGGTGAAGCCGACGCATTCGTCAAGGGCAGTCTTGGGCGTAATGTATTTGCGCTCCTCCGGGTCGGGCTCGGATTCTCGGGCGGCCTTGACTATTTCGAGACCAGAAATGATGTTGCCGTACTGATCAGAGCCTCCGATCTGCATCTGAACTCCCTGCTGGTAGAACAACTCGAACCAATCCCAGCCCTGCATGATGGGGTAGGTGAACTCGGCGAAAGACACGCCGTCTCCCTGGGTCATCTTGTTCTTGACGGTATCGCGCGACAGCATGGGGCCGATGCGCAAGGCGTGACCTACCCTCCTCAGAATCTCGAGCATGGGCTGCTTGTTCCACCAGTGATTGTTATTGACGATACCTCGCGTCCGCGCCCAATCGGCCTCGTAACCACGCGCTCGCATCTGAGTGTCCACGTTCTCCCACAGCTTCTTTAGTTGGTAGTGAATCTTGGTCATGTTCATTGTCGCATCGCTGCCGCTCAACTGATCTCTGCTCTTTAGCCTGCCTGTCGGGTCTCCAATCTTTGCCGTCGAGCCGCCAACGAGGGTGAATGTCTTGTATCCTTCCATGTACATCCAGAAGAGCGGCATCAGGGGGAGTAGATGGCCGACGTGTAGTGATGGTGCGGTAGGATCGATGCCGACATATGCGCCGATTCGTCTCGTCCTCATAAGCTCGGCGATGTGCTCTTTTGTGCTGGTAGAAGAATCGTGTTAGTCATGTTCCTGTGCGCACCGAAGGAACAGTGTCTAAGCTTACCCAGCTGTATCCTTGATATAACCTCTCTCCTCAAACAGGTCCCATGTATTTTGCTTCTCGCCCTTCTTGATCGCCTCTGCCCTCGCCTGCCACTTTTCCTCGGCGTCGTTGATCTTGGCCGTGTACTTTGGTCCGAAGCTGCGCCTGAGTCCTCTTCGTTGGAGAATGAAGCATGATGGGTTAGCAGCAGCATACTTGGCGATACTCCCGCCGGAGCGTATTAGGGCTTTTGTCTGAAGCAGCATTTTGTCTAATTTTCGGCTGTGTATCGCCCAACGGTTGAAAGAAGGAAGGAAAAAAGTAATTGTAAAGTCTCAGAGAGAACTTGGCGCAATCTGTAACGCAACCGAAGCACCGATCCCGGCCCGCTCTTCACAACCCGATCGACCGGAATTGAGTCCCTTGCTGGGCAGTTGCAGGGTTTTGGATGTGATTTCCGAAGGGCGTGGTATTAGATTTATCGGGATGCCCAGACAATAGGGTTTCCGGCTGAAGATCTGGGGTCGCGTAGTGTGAGGGAGCCAGTCGGCCGGTGTTGGGAGTGTACAAGCGATGATAGCTTCGGCCAGTCATCAAGGTAAGGTAAGTACCGGCGAACTACGGCGCCATCGAAAAAATAATGGCCCCTCGTCCAACCCGGACGCAGCGAAGGTCTCGCTATCTTATCGCCCGAACGTAACGCGCTGTATCATTACGCGCTAGCATCGATCTCCGACTGCGAAATAATTTCTGGAAAGGCGGAGGGGAGCTTGGGCCACCCCTGTTCCTGTCGGTTGTGAGGTCAGTGTTCGTCGCACGTCGGTTTGGCGGGGAATACAGGGCCTTGGATTGCATGTGCATCCACTGAATGCAGCGAGATCCAGGTACGTACCGATCTCCAAGCTACAGCCAAGCCGGGAACAATGGGATTTTCCACGCCGAGCGACGGCCGGCACACGCTGCCGCTGACATCTTCTGTGCTGCGATTGGCCAAGTATTGCCGAGGGATAAGCTACATCAGGAATCGCAGTTCGGCACCAGTCCGTTCCACTCCGGAGTCCGTCCGTCCCGTCCGTCACTCCCAAGGCTCCTAGCGATCCACGGCCACGATCCTGTCCTGAACCGAGAGACCCGTGCGACGATATCTCCTGCGAAGACCGCCCTCCCGTCCTCGAAAGCCCAATTGGTTGTCCGCCATCACCACCACGCTTCGACCACATTACCACCCAACACCCGTCATCACCACCACAACCACCAGAAACAATGGCTTCCGTCGCCCGTTCCTCTGCCCTCCTCAAGCAGGTTGCGGCCAAGCAGTCCGTTGCCGCCAACGGTCTCCGTGTCGCCGCTTTCCACACCACCTCCCGCAAGAGCTTGCTCCCTCCTCTTCCTCGTACGTAATCGCATACACTTCCACTTGGACCTTGATACAGGTTCAACTTATGTCGCATGGATCGGTATATATGCTAACACTTTGAGGGGGATAGAGCGCATTGAGGGTACAGGTACGAACAACAACCCAACAGCTATGCTTCCTTGCCCGTCATGAACCAAACAACCCCCATGCCGGGTTGCGAGAAGCGCATCTACAACATCTCGATATCACATGCATGCAAACAATAGCCTAACATATACCTCTAGTGAACGACCCCGTCCCGGTTCCCCCCACCTCTCCTTCTCATGGCTCCTACCACTGGACCTTCGACCGTGTCGTCGCCGCCGGTCTCATTCCCCTGACCGTCGCTCCCTTCGCCGCCGGCTCTCTCAACCCCACCATGGACGCCATCCTCGCCGCCACCATCCTTATCCACTCCCACACTGGCTTCGGCAACATCATTGTCGACTACGTCCCCTCGAAGCGCGCCCCCAAGGCCCGCAAGCTCTTCACCTGGGGCCTTAACGCCGCTACCGTTCTCGTTGGCGTTGCCCTTTATGAGTTCGAGACCACCGATGTCGGTCTTACCGAGACCATCAAGCGCGTCTGGAAGGCTTAAGCGACTCTTTGCGACAAATCTCGTTGCGAGGACCGGTTGGAAAGATGAGGGTTGTTTGATATGCATTGGGAACTACCGAAACTCCTAAGGCCTCCTACTTTTTTTTTTTTTTTTGGATGGAGCAAAGGCCGGAATGACGGGAATAGGTGAGGGAGGGCACCTTTCAAAAAGGAACAGAAAGGAGCGGAAGATGTTCTGTTTTGTCATACCACACGGCGTAAAAAGAATATACCTTTCTCTTTTGTCTCCATGCGGCCTTCTTTTTCTTGCGCTGTTGAGGGGGTCATGGTGCGCAGACGGTCTAGATTGGATTCAGTTCGCGAGTTCGGATTACTCGGCAGATGTGACACCGGGAAGAGGTCGGGTATGGGGGCCAAGAAGGGGGGCTGCTAGTACAGCAGCAATTCAAATGCGCAAGTGCGGTTTCCCTTGCAGTGGTTTCAACATCACATTGAAGTCTGGATTGGATGGGATTGTGCATATCAGTTGGATATTGGTTTGGGGGCTGGCGGGAAGCCAACACTGACAAGTTGATTTCAGGTTCGGCCGTTGTAGTTTCCTTGCAACGAATCGAAAAGAGATGAAGAGACACTGTTGACCAAGTTACATCATTCGCTCTTCCTGATCGTGGAACTGAAGCTACCTCGGGGTGACGCTTGCCGAGTAAGGTACAGTATCTTATCTGTTCCTTCTCAGTTACCTAACGATGATGATCGGAATGTTGGACTGATGGAAGGAAAGGGCGAATGGACTACTATGGCCTTGCTCGTGCGTCATCGGCATTTGCCTGCCCGGCATTATGGAGAACTTTTTCTCTGAGTTGTTCTTCTGGCCGAGTTTCCCATTCGTCCTCATCTCTTCACTTTCACTTCAGCTTCACCCAAACTGGCACACAACGCGAGACGAATCTCGAACAATTCAGCCCCTACCATACAGCATCGCCTTCTCACAACTATGCTTGACTGCAAAAGCATATTCCTTCAGGCATCCAACTCGCCATTCCGAGGTCGGCCTCACTTGACGGCGAGGGATCCGGTCCCTTGAAGCATGTTGATTGGTCGCCTGCTCATCAATACTGATTACTGAGCTCACATAAGCGTCGACATACTCCTAACCACTCCTACCTCACACGGCCTTGTCCCAAACGAAAGAGTCCGACAACTGCTGCTCGGACTTACGTAGCACATGGCGGTGCTAGCCACTGGATCACAATTTCGTTTATTATCATGGCGTGCATGGTAGCTTTTTCTTCCATGCGAGAGCTATATACCTGATTTCTTCCCAATTCCACTCTCAACCCCTAGGTATGTGCATCCTACTTTCCCGTTCTCTATGTTTATGAACATGAGCTCGTCCTGTTTCGCCTTCCCTGATCCTGACTCCTTCAGATGTTGCTTTGCTACGGATTCTGACGTCTTCCGTCTTAGTGATCAACCAGCTGCAAAAACCACTTCAACCAGATTTTGAATGGCTTGTGCAACCCTTTGCAAATCTTTCGCGAACCGCTCGATACAATCACCATCGCGGCCAGAAGCACACGAACTATATCACCCGAGTTTCGAGATCCAGCAGAGGCTATGGCGCGCAATAAGTTGCGGTGAAACCAGCATGCCATTTGCTCGACTCCCCGGTTGACGCCTACCGATTGTGCGACCAAAACTGCCGCGATAGCCTGCTCTGTACGGTACCGGCTTTCAGTCGCCTCTCCCCGGGGACAAGCGACGGATGTCCGTCGCTCAGCTTAGGTTCCATCTCAGGACAGTCGCTCAGAGGAAATGGGACGGAGTCAAGCGTCCATTTCAGCCGGTGTACCCGCTCAATCGACCGCGAAGGGCTATGCTGATCAAGCTTGCATGAAACTCTACGATCACTATCAGTATCATTCGTCAGTGGCTATCGGGGAATCACTCACCGGCAATCTTCCACCGTTGACCGAGGAACATCATATACCTCTTCAGGCATTCGACCTTAGGCAACCAATCTTTATCTTGCAGCCAATTCTCCCCATGAGACACCAACATATTGGCAGCATAGTATGCTGCAACGGGTGCGCATGGTGCTACAAGACTGGCGCAATAATTTGGCCCGCACTGCTCCATGTTCACGGCCGAGGTGTATATCGACTCAATCACCGACCGGATGGTTTCAACAGATCGGGTATCGACCAAGCCTGTGTTCGGGAGGATGCCATGTTGGCTCAATCGCATCATAGCACTTTTAACAACGAGTTAGCTTTATCGGGAGCCGGTGAGGCGGAGAAAGATACATGAAATTGGTCCCCACCACTGCGGCACGATCGCTACCTAACATACTGATCGTGTGGTTCATGATCAAGTGTGACAAATGATCGCGGTCGGCGTTCGAAAGAGAAGCAGGGTCGGCCAGTCGCTGCAAGACACTGCTAAGGTAGTAGGCTGAATGTGCTTCGGGCCACATTGCACCGCTAACATCTCCCATCGTCACATCCCGGGACCCGAGAGCCTCATTGGATCCAGAGTGTCTAAACGATTCGGGGAAGGGTACCGTGAGATCCTGGGGTACCGCAGAGGTGTGCAAAGGATATGCGTGGTCTTGATATCCGGCTTGGACCAGACTGCTTGGCGGTCAGTGAACTCGAAACTACAACCACCGGAGTAAACACTCACCAGTCGACATAAACGGTTGCCCACCACAGAGCTGAACATAGTTGGAGATTTATTGACATCCCAGCTCTTCGCTGCCCGCTCCAGAAATTCTTATCCCACCAGCCAAGTGCCCTACTCATCTGGCAACAGCTTCCCACCGACATGTACGCTTGTTGGTGCATCCCATGCGATGTCTCATACATCGCAATCAACAATTCCGCTTGCATGAGCGGTATCGACAGGCAGACTTTTGTCTTGACGACACTAAGCATCGTTTTCACTGAAAGATATACACTGTCCGCCATTCCGTTCAGATTGTTGTTTTGTGGGAGTCTAGTGATAAGACTCATGCCGAGGAGGAGGACACTCGTCTCTGCCGAGGGAGCGATCCAGATGTTCTTCAACAAGGCCTCGAACTCGACTCTATCGACAATTGCGAACCTTGTGTTGGTGGTGGCGAAATAGCGGGCGACGACATGCTCGATGTTGTCTCGGCTCCCAAGAACCTCAGACAGACAGCGATACGTGAACGAATGTATATCTTCGACCGTGTCCAAGGCCATGAACAGTCCAGGAGATACGGTCCCCCAGCGCTGTTCGGAGATGATCATGGATTGTGGAAGATGGAACGAGGGCCCTGGAGAGCAAAGCCCTCCTGAAAGTCCGCCTTCTTCGTCATATTGGCAAACCTGAAGAGAACTACAAACAGAAACCGGTCAGAAACAGAGACGTCACCACATCAACCAAAGGGGCACTAACTCGATACATCGACTGCACGAGGGCAGAGCTTTGTCGCATCGCTTTTTCTTCCGTCGGCAGTTCAAACACACTCGAGGGCTCTTGGCAGTTTCCTGTGGTGGCGAAGAAGCCGGAGATGTCGAAGCGACCGACATTTTTGTGTTGCAACCTTACCACGAAGGAGTGAAGATTTAAAGCTTTAAGAGGACGGTCGTGCACAACTGTAGTTGCAGACGACAAAGTTGTTGATGGAGAGCAGCACCAATGTTGAACACTTGAACTCGCGATGAGTTGGGCAAGCTGTTATACTATACCACGTTCCATCAAGAGGTTACTTCTCGACTATCGATGCATGTGAGGTATTCAGCGAGGAGTAGGGGCGAATTGCATGTCAGCATTGGTAAAGGTGTGCCCCCAACCCTGCAACCTGCATGGGTCACCAAAGGGAAGGGATCTTGGTGCACCCTCAGCCCGTGGGCTGTGGAAGGGCCACCCAACGAGGCATAAATGACCACTTCTAGTGCGGAGGAACCCCTTGTTTGACGGCACATATCTATGGGTTTAGTCGGTCGGTCTTAGGAGTTACTTGGGTCGGCTTGGTACGCCCTCTTTGGGTCCTCAGTCTGCCAGATCAGCACCGAATTTGGCCACGGCGTGAGCCAAGGATGTCGATATAAAATTACCGCCCCTATGGTAAGTTTTGTTGGCTGTCAGTATGGCGGATGCTACGGGAAGCGGCTAAACAGTGCTAACTGATTGGTGATTATCTTGGGGCTGAGCCTCCCGGGTGTCATACTCCAGAATCCTGTCTGCCGTGCAGCAGCTTCTCTTCCGGTCAAAACCTAAAATGAAGTGGCCCGCATCCAGGTGGTTGCAATGCTGACATTACATTGGGCAGACTTTCTTCGCGGGACAAGTACAACTCCCCCAAGCCACTCACTGACTTCCGGGTGGGATCGGTCAATGCAATCATTGGGGGGCCAAAAATGGGACCACCGTTTTTCTCAACCACAAGGGTTCCTATTTGGCGTATGAAAACATCTATGGAGAGCCTCGAAACGTTGATTATCATTAGTTCACTTCCAGATATGTGAAACGGACTGGTGGATAGGATTACCGGAGGCTGGTGAGTAAAGATTATGCGCCAACACTTCTGAGTATTGGACCATTCTACGTTTGTGTGGGCGATTTGTCATTGCCATCCGTAGCGTTGATCTATACCGCTGGACATCATACTGACTTCCACGCCAGGTATAACCTCATGCGACTTAAATGCGTGTCCGGCAACACCGTTCGAATCATCGAGGCAAGAAGCCCGTACCTCAACATTGAAAGCATGATATGTGATACTCATGGCTTGGGATGCATGTAAGGAGCATCATTGGTGAAAGGGACAGACACTCGAGACGACATCCCCTCAGCCCTATGGGTGCCGTTGGGACACCAAGCTTTCTGAACCATCCGGTTGGGTACGAGCTGTGATGGGGCCTCTCTGGAGTAAGATTGCCCGGAGGATGAGGCGTCACTTGTGGCAGAGCTTCACGTCCACACACGCCGGGGCAGTTTTTCTCTGGGGAACACAGCTACCGGGATGGATGCGGGAGCAGCCGAGCAAGCCTCCTAGACAGGAGGGTTTTCTGGGGTATGATGCTGATGCTTGAAAGGCCCCACACAAATTTCTAGTCGCTACCAAGCCACCCAACACAGTTGTTGGTGCTGACGTCTCTGAACAATTCCCAAACTAACGGGATAATGGCAAGCGTTTCAGAAAAAAAGCCCACAAGTGGGCAATGTCAGGTTTTCCTCCCATCGTTTCGAGCTCAGCTTTGCTTCATCAGTTCCTCCTATTGAACCTCATCTTTTCTTTGCGCTCATACACAACCTTCTAAGCCGTTGTCGTTGTACCCTTGTTTGGCCCCCAAAAGTCTTGGCTGGCCTGCTTTGAAATCGGGACTCACCTCATTCGACATCCACGACCTTGAATCCCCCACTGTCCCACATCAAAGACGTCCCGACCTCCTCAGTCAGCTAAGCGAAGCTGGAATCTAGACCGGCATCGCCAATTCGTTTGGAAGTGTCGAAGAAAACGGCATATGTCGTCAGCAAGAGCTTGGCTTGAGCACGTTATGCATCATTGCCCCATGCCGAAAACCTTCAGTGTTATGGTCCCGGGAGGTATCGCCGGCTTTACAACCTTATTGAACATCCTTTCGATTTCGAGCTGGCGCAAAACAGTGGAAGACAGCGAACCGTCGTTGCTGTTATCGTTAACTGGCAGTTAACAGCGTTACATCGCCAAGGATTATGCAAGGGTCATACATGAATCTCATGCAAGCCATCTGCGACTTCATTGCTCGTCACCACCTTACTCGATGGTATCCAGCTGCCTGGATGCAATCTTCATGTCATGGCGCCTTGTAGGGGACCGTCACTAGGTGTTCTCGCCTATTACTGCCCACCCCGAAACCTTCGGAGGTCATATATCATGAATATCAGGTTCCGGCATTGTTTCTCATGGTCTTGGCGACTTGAGACGTTTTGAAACTACCGGAACGAACCGCTGGAGTGCGGGAGACAATCAGACAATACTCCGGTCGAGAGAGCAAGATAATGAAGCACGGCATGTCTTGAATTAGGCATCAGTTTGATTCTACCATCGCATTGGCCAACCATGAACAATCCACCCTCACCTCGGCACAATATCTGGTCATTTTGGTGCACACCAATCCACTGATCACACAGTTGTCGTGGTCATGATGAAACCGGGATATGGGGTGAATGGGACTTTTCGGTGCTCCGCGGCCGCGCGGCGAATCAAAAGCTTATGGGTGTTTGGGAGCCAACAACAAGCGTCTGTCTTCAATCGAGCATGGTTAACCGCCGTGGTGTGTGTATGATGACAGACCTCGATAACGTTGGAAACGGAGGATACCTCCACCTCTCTTCCTTGTCGTCGCCGAAGATTGGAAGTCCCTTCCTGGAAGTCACGGCGACCCGCGGTGACCCGCACATACGGACGCATGCATCTCAGTCGGAGGGCACCTCTGGGCCGTTTTGGAGTGACTTCGTACGCTGACCACTTGCTATAGACTCCAAATAAAATTGGCTTGGAGGCCCGGGAATAGCAGCAAATCTCTCAACCATCCATTGATGCTCCCGAAAGAGTGTTTCTGCTGCATCTACTTCCTGCCGTCATCAGCCACGCAAACCCCAGTGGGTTTCCTCTGCTCAAGACCAGACCCTCCCTCCCACCCCCTTCGTGGCCTCCCTCCCACACGGAACGGGACCAAGGACCGTTCACCAGAATAACCATGAGGGTCAGATGTTTAAACGCTACTGCAGGTCAGCACCTTAAGGAAATAAAGACTGCTTTTCCCGAGAGTTGTGGGATTCAAAGTTGAGATACGCGATGAGAATGATATTCGGCGATTTGGGGAAGTGCTTTGTTTACTCAGCGGGTTTGGGACGATGAGGCGATGGGAAAAGTGGCTGCTTACAGGAGTTAAGGACCGCACAGGCCGCAGAGGGCTTAGGCCCGAGACCTGTGGGTAGCCGTGCGGGCCTTGGACCGCGTGCAAGCTGCCTTATTTCCATCTTGGTCGGGGTTTTGATTCGGGCGATATGTCAGCGGTGTTGAGATTGGGAATCCTCGTCCTTGCCGTTTCCAGGAGGACTCCTTGTCCTCCTTACTACGGCTAAAGAGGCATTTCCAATATCTGCTCTTCCTCTTGACACTGTCTAGTGTCCCCCTTCCTGACGACATGCGAGCGACTGGCCGGTGTTACGAAGAACACCACGTTCACACTGCAGGAGACCTCTTCATTCTCACCGTCATTTACATGCTTCTCCGCTTCTGAGATGCTTTGGGAATTCTGCTGCCTAAATTCTCAGATATCCCTCATGTCCATCACTGGATGTCTGACTTCTCACCTCCGCAGTTTGGAAAGTAACCTTCCAGTTGCGGGTTGGGAATTGTGTAAGTGATGATTGATGATATCCAGATGATATGGTATGGAACATTGCCCGAGTTCTGTGATAGGCCGGCCAGTTAGGCAGACGTGTAAGAAAACAGAGATATGGGGATGTTTCAGACTAGATTGCTACCTCCCAACCTCCCACGACCTTTTACCTCATTCTCACAACACTTAGCTCTAGGCCTCAAGCTAACCCATATCCACTCTCTCCTCTCTTCAACCCAACAGTCGGGAACTGGACAACAGCATGAGGATTGAAGATACTCGACAGCTCATATTCTTCAAGAGGCATCCAGAACCACAGACAAACGACGAAGAGTCACTGAACTATTTGGAATTGACGCCCTCCAAGTGTTGGCCTCAGTAGCCAAGATCTTGATCTCCTCTTCTTTTGCTCCCCATCTTTACCGTTGTCACCGTCTTCACTCTTCACTCTTCACTCTTCACAATTAGCTCGCACGTACACTGTGTCGTCGCGTTGTTCTAGCCAACCCACTCCCTCACTCCTCTCTTCTTCAACCCTTAACATTTGGGAATGTAACAACAGCAAGAGGGTTGAACGGTTAACAGGACAGTTGACAGCTCACAATTCTCAAGAGGTATCCAGACAACAGACCAATGGCAAAGAGTCGCTGGACAATTTGGAATTAACATCCACCAGGTAGTTGGCCTCAGTGTGTAGACAACTTTGTTGACCTCTTCTCCTTTTCTCCCCCGCCTTCACCGTTTTTACCATCTTCACCATATTCACTCTTCACACTTCCAAATAACTCGCACACTGTGTCGTCGTGTCGTCGTCAGATCGCCACTCCCTCACAGCGCTGCACCCTCAGCCGTTGAGGTTCTCAGAATTCCCAAAACTCTCGCCTGTGCCGCCCGCTCACATCCGCTCCGGAGCAAAGCAAAGCCAGCACTCCTCCGTTAACGGAATAAAACGCTACCTACGCGCTTAGCACACACCCTCTGGACCACTCTGGACCAATTCAAGGACACCCAACCAGCCAACCTGTCCCTCTCCCCCCTTCCACTTTTACCTCCCTCCCCTTGCTCCTTGCCCCATTTTTTGGCCCCCTTCCCTCTTGGCCCCTCCCCTCCCTCCCCTACACTCCCTTGGAAGAATTGGGTATGTAGAATCAAGAGGATAGATTGGATAGCCTTACAGCCCTACGTGTACGTGGCCCTGCGTGGTGGCTTGCTTCCTGCGTCCTTGCTGCTCCCACTATGCCGGAACGACGGGCCAACAAGACTTACCGTCGGGATAGGACCAACAAGACTCGCCGAGTCCCGACGGTCGGTGGGAGGAAGTAATTGTCCGCACCCCGAAATTTGTGCTTCGGAACCGTAGTGCGAGGAGGGTGTCCCAATGAGCCGTCATTTTACCGCTCTGTTTTCCACAAGTGGACCTAGATAGTTCCTAACTGATAAACGTTCGTTCTTTCCAGCATCAGAATTTTTCAACGTATTATGACTTCCAAACTAATGTACAACAATCACCTGACAACAAGTTGACTCCGGCCGTTTCAATTTCGGACGTTTCCCTTAGCCGTACAGTCATTCGATAACCAAAATCTAGCCAGAGTCGCCTTGAACGTCCTGGGGTTTCAATCTATCAACTGACGGCTACTGGACCCCCCTCCTCCCTCCCATTGCGAAAAATGGGAGAAAAAGGGCTGGGCTAAATGGGCTGAATGGGTTAAGGGGTCGTGTCGTATCGCGTTTCCAACCACGTAGAACCAAGCATCCAAGCGTCCAAGCCATATCAGCCCAGCCCTTGCGCCTTAAATTTCCAACTAAAAGCAAAATCTGCTGTGCCACTGCCACTGGTAAATTCCGAAGCCATTCACGGCAAACATACCTACATCCACTGGCTATGTCGAGGACCACGTCTTCTTCTTTTCAGGGATGGAAGGGGCAGAACAGGACTGGACAAGACAGGGCAGGGCAGTCAGTAACAGTGACAGTGACTGACTGGTAACAGGTAACATCTGGATGTATTCCAGTCAGTTTAACCGAAGCTTGTGGCTTGTGAATGGTAAGCGCTTGCCAGATGGGAGGGAGGGAGGGAAGGAGGGAGGGAAGGAGGACAAGAGTGGAGTTTTAAGCGCCAAACCGCCTCATTATTACCCAATACTCACCCAACGTTGTGAATCAAGTACGGTAGGGTGATGAAGATCCATCCCTTTTGATGATTTGGTGATTTTCTGCGGATTATGTGAACAACCGAGGCAGGATCGTGAAGGGCAGCAGATGTAGAACGAGCGCGTGGACGTAGCCGAGTTGGCTCGCTGCTTCACTCCCCTCTTATTTTTCTACTCTTACTCGAGTAGTCAAGTTGCTGTGTCTCGCTCGCTCCTTCCTTCATTCACTTAACCACTTTCCTCCCCTTTCATCCCTTCTCCATTTCCACCAGGGCCCCAGCTTTCCATCGGCAGGACCTTCACTGGGGACTGGGACCATATAAGTCCCAAGTTCAGCACTTTCCAATAACTCCCAGTAGCCTACGTGGTAGGTGTGCTGGTAGCCAGAAAATGCGTGGTATTTTCGTAGGTAGGCAGCTGGTCTCGAGTTCAACTCCAGGCTTGGGCCGCTGAGCTTTTTGCTTTTCTCTTTTCTTTCTGCGTCGGCTTTCTTTTTCTCTACTCCTTTGAGTCGCGTCGATCGCGTTCATCTTCTTTTGCTCCGGACGCTTTATTTAACGGAGATTTTTGACCCGCCCTGAGCGTCAGGTCATCAAAGAGATTCACGATCGCTTCAACGGCCCTCGTTTGACCATTCTCAAATTGAACCGAAAAGCTGGCTAAGTCGATGAGTGTTTTGATGGTAGACTGTAGATAAAGGTCTCAAATGCCGACTCCTAACCAGTACAAAAGTATTGAACAAAATAAAATATCCAAGTCATTATGACCATATGTCTATGCCAAACCCAACTCCCACTCAAGATCCTCAACCTTCTCCAAAACCCAACAACTAGCATACATATTAACCCTATCAATGCACTCCGTCCCTTCTGTAGACCTACAACCCACTCTCCTCGCTTCAAACCCCTCCTCCACAAAAACCCTCACATACCACGGCTCCACTCCCGCACTCCTCAACAACACCTTCCCGCCCACCTTCAACGCCCTATTTAACCTCCTCACTTGCTCCCTCGCTTTCCCATTTCCTTCCTTTTCCTCCTCAGGCGAAGGAGGATCAAACCAATCCATACTATCCATCACCACCGCCACCGTTAACGTCCCCGGTTTAAACCTCGCCAACACCTCCTGTATTTCATCCGTGTGGATGCGTAGCCCATCAAAGGCTCCGGGAGCGCTAAGGATGGAGTGCGCGGTAGGGGAAAGGTAATCGGGGTGGCACTGGCGTGTGTAGTGACCTAGCACGCAGACGAGGTAGTAAGGGTTGTCCGAGGCAAGGTGGGAGGTGGAGAGGACGGGGTCCAGGGTGGAGGTTGTGTAGTTTAGGATTGCTTCGGCGCGGGTTGGTTTCTTGCTGCTTGTGGTGCCGGTGGTGGTGGTGGTGGACTGGATGTAGTCGGATTCGATCATAGCCACTTGGTTTTTGGGCACGCCCAAAGCTGACCAGAGGAAGGCGTCGGAGCTGAGGACTAGCCCGTTGACGAGCCGGTTGAGCAGACAGGGGCGGATTTTGGTGAAGTAGATGGACCGTTGCTCTTCCAGCGTCGAAGCAGAGAGGAGCTGCCGGACCGCGGAGCGGCAGAAGAAGAGTGTGGAAATCCACCGGAAGAAACGGATAGCGTAGCGGGAGCCGCCGGTGTCGTAGAGGCCGCGGCCCGAGGGATTGGTGAAGATATGTGCGTTGGACAGCCAGTACTGGAAGGCGCGGCTGGAGAGGTGGGGGGAGAGTTTGGAGATCAGCAGGGAGCGGAAGTCGGGGTGTTTGCCCTCGCCAAAGATCTTCCAGACGTCGGGGTAGTCCAAAGCTGTGAAGGAGGCGACTTTGAGTTCGAGCAGGTGGTTCTGGGTTGGGTTGAGGTCGATGGCGTGCACGCGGGCGGGACTCTGCATCAAATAGGAGAGGATGTTGTCACCGGCGCTGGTGATGGCTAGGACGACGTCGTCGGGGCCGAGGTTGAGGAGCTCCTTGTCGACGCGGGAGTCTTCCCAGGTGAAGGCGTAGATGTACTCGTCGTTGAATTGGGTGTGCTTTTGGAGCTGGTCGTCGTAGTAAATCCTCCAGTGATGGTTCTGGTAGAAGAAGGAGGGGAGAGGTAGGTTGGCGGAGATGTTTTCGATGGCCGCGTTGAAGGCCTTTGAGCGCATCTCTGGCGCTGTGCGGTCGACTGCGAAGGCTAGCGCATTTGTTGCTGAGGAATAATGTTTGCCCATTAGACGGGGTGACGATCTCGGGGACTCTGTCGCTATAGCATCGATGTGTTCCACAATTTCGTGTGGTAGACTCGACGTAGAGAACGGCTTCTTGTGGCATCCCAGCCAGATGTAGTAAGGAATAACGCCTAGAGTGTGGTTGCGAGCATTGACGGTGAGGACTGTCCCGAACCGGTACTCAAGATAATCTCGACGAGCAGGCTCAAGAGACACCCGGTCAGCATCAAACCAAGAGCGCCAAAAGTTCCGCCCGAAATAGCCAACATGGCGGTTCACGAGACCGCCCGTGTAGTTGCGGAAACTGAAGTCGACTGTCGACTGGGCATAAAAGTCCACCACGGCAATCAAGCCGTGAGGTGCCAACAGAGACTCGAGCGAATCGATAATCGAGAAATAATCCGGCTACATCACCATCATATGTCAGTATAACTCTCCAGCAGAACAAACTTGGCCAGAAAACTCACCATCATCGACAGACTATAAGACATAGTAATCAACTCCGCCCCCGCATGTCGCAGTTCCGGCTTCTTTTCTTCCCACCAACTCGACAGCGAAGGCGAGGAGGGCCCAGAACCATAAGCAGACTCTTCATAAACATCCTCATAGTCCTCAAGCCGGAACTTGCGAGCATCCATGCAGACAACCTTCACGTTATCCCACCCCAACCTGCCAAACCGCTTCCTAGCCACTTCGCAAAGCGAAGGCGAGAAGTCCACTAGGTAAACGGTCTTGAAGAACTCCGGGACGTTGACAAAGTTGGCCATGGCTTCGATGTTCCAGCCTGTGCCTCCGCCGACCTGTGTTATGAACCATGGTCAGCCGTTTGCATAGTTAACTCCCGATAGGGTTTTGATGAGGGAGGCGTACATCTACCCATATTGGTTTCCTCCCTGTCCCGGTCGCAGCTGTCTTATCACCCCGCCCTTCTTGCCCTTCAAGTCCAACTCCAACTCCAACCTCAAGCTTATACCTGCAGGTCAACTGCGCAGCCACAAGATTCAACATATCCTCCCTCCCCTTCAGCAGCGTCCCCCTCGTCGCATCATAAATGCCCGCTTGACTTCCGTAAAACGACTCCAGGGCATCTTGCTGGGTACCCGTTGTGTCGGCGGTTGCGTGAGGCTTGAGAAAGCAGGAGTAGCAGAAGAGGAGGAGGGATTTGAGGGAGCTTGGGTTATTGGCCACTTCATCGTCCTCGTCATTTTTGGATGTCTTTTGTGAATAGCTGCTGGTGGCGGCGAGACAAGCCAAGACGGCTACCGAGGTGATGATGATGGATTTTGTGGTCGTATCGTTGAGGTTGAGGTCTGCTAGTGTCCGGGTTACCGAAACTGGTAGTGATATGTTACCTATGTTACCACCAAGAGAAGCCATGGTATTCTCTCATTGCTGTAAGCCGCTGTCGCTGTTGAGAAAGAGAATGAATGGGTCCGACGGTCTGTTGAAGAACCGAGGGAGAGAGAGAAGTAAGAAAAACGTCGAATCGATGTCCTTTTCTTGTTATATCTTCTCTCTTTCTCGCAACCCGTATGTCGTCAAAAGTTTACATAGAGAACGTTATACCGTATTGAAAAGAGGGTTCCCCACCTCCACACTTTTGCGGGAGATCCGAACGGAATGGGTGGGCTGGCGAACCAATCCCACTGCCGGCCTGCAGCGCTCGGCCCCCAGTAACACAGGGAGACAGGGTTCTGTGATCCACATGTTCGGTTCTCTGTTCGTCACTCAGCGTCCAAAGCGTCCTCAGATTCGGGCACGCCCACGGTCGGTTGGAGAAGGACGATTGATTCAGTGATTATCAGAATAAACGAAGGGAATATCTCTTGACGGGTGTGTAAAGAAGTGATTGAGATCATGGTGCAGGGTGGTTCTGTATTCGCCAATCAACCGCCCACATGGGCCATGATCGATCGCCG
Source organism: Neurospora sp. CHS-2018c (assembly GCA_009806235.1). Lineage (NCBI taxonomy): Eukaryota > Fungi > Ascomycota > Sordariomycetes > Sordariales > Sordariaceae > Neurospora > Neurospora sp. CHS-2018c. The sequence goes on from RAPC01000015.1 coordinate 661,707, forward strand.
AGCGATTATCTTGGGGCTTCATCATCAGCGGGCAGCCTTGATTCTCAAGTGAGTTGACGGGGAGACCCAGCGGGCCGTCCCCAAGCCAAGTTCCCGTCACAAGCTTGTCCATTCCATTCCCCTGGCCTGACTATTCCTTGTGACTTTGTGGCTTGGTCGAAGTTTGTCGGCCTATCGCAATCCCCTGTTCCTGTTCATGTCATAGAAACACCCACCGTTCGGATTCCTCGCTCCCATCCCGGCCCCTATCTGGCTGGTCCTGGCTGCATGGGATAGGTATGAGGGGTCTTTCACATGGGCTGGGGAGAGGTAGGGGTTCAGTCCCCATTGGAAACCAATCGGGATGGTTTGTAGATGCACACGGGTAGGAATACGTACGATTGGATGGACGTCTCGTCTTTGTGCGGTTGGGGACTCGATCGGGTGGGAAAACAGGCGAGTAGGTTTTTCTAGAAAACGCTACGGAACTTGGGGGTTTTCTCGCTTGTTTTCTTGCATTGTGGTTTGGGCTGCTGTCAGAAGTTTTGGACGAATGATTTCGCTGGTGGTTTTTATGGCTGTACGAGAAAAAGATGCTGCAGGTGGGATCTTACATAGGACGCATGACGTATTTTGTATAGACATTACACCCGACAACATCGCCTACATACCTAAGCCCTGCACGTCAAACCCGCGCACGGAATTTACTTTATCTGAGCATCAAGCAACGCGCGTGCAATCGGATAGGTATGTCGGTGTTGGCATAGGGATGCATGCGAGTTTGACGGATAGTTTAGTCGTTGCAGCTGTCCTGTGCCTGCGCTATGTGGGCGACATGCAGGCAGCATCTAACGTCCAAATGGCTTCACGGATGACCAATATTTTGAAAGCACAACTTTTCCTCTATCTACTCTAACAACGGAGACGACACTAATCGTTTTCAACAACTCTACCTCAACCTACACATAACAGCTGTCATAGCTTTCGTGAATAAAAGGAGAGGAGATATAACCAAACAAGACGAATGAAGAGGGGCACGAGCCAAGGAGACTCTGGAGCTGCGCGAAATCATACAAACAACAAATTTGATGTCTCTCGCAATGCCGGTATAGAAACATTCGATGGCAAAAATATAAAGCAGAAGAAGAAAAAAAATATCAAAAGCAGTTCATGCAGTCTTGTCCTTCTGTCCTGTTCCGCGTTCTTGCTCTTTCCCACCCTGATAAAAATTCGCAAAAACACGATGAAGCCGCCCGCCAAATCCATTCGTCCGTCCGTCCGTCCGTCCGTGCAGTCCAAGTCCAGTCCAGTTCACCCATCCGCCCAACATTCCGTTTCGTCCAACCTAAAACCTTCCCCCCTGGAACATATGAAATATACGCTTTTTAGTGCAAGTGCTGTGAGGCGAGTTGTAGTAGTACCGGTAACAGGAAATATGGACAAGGATGAAAGGGAAAAATTCGAGAGAAGAGGCTCCGCGCTATGACAGTGTTGAAGAGAGAAAATGAACGTTGTCCTTCCCAAAAAGAGCCTGCAGTGTAAGTTTGATGCAGGAAGTATGTATAGCCTAGGAGACGAGTAGCTTCCCTTCGTAGCCAAACACCACCATCACCACCACCCACTACAAAGCAGTAAGCAAAAAAGGTCTCGACCCAGTTTGAAGTTCAACAAGCACGAGCGCATACATATCGCCCACCCCGAACTCCTCGCCAACCCGTTTGTTCGATGCTGCTCATGCGCCCAGGCGACGAAAACATAAGAGTATGGACGATAATAAAAGTATGGCCGTGTGTCATTACGTCATGAGATCCGACGCTCGAGTGAGAGCTGGACTTGGGTATAGAATTCGATAAATTGTTCCTCCTTTTCCCGAGTACACGCTACCACATCAGTCCGAAGCGTCATCGTCCTCTGGACTTTCGGGAGCGGCCTTCGCCTTCTTGTTAGGGCCGCCCGAATTACTTTCGGCTTTCCTCTTGGTTCCTCCAGTCGTTTTCGATCCCGCTGTTACCGAGGACTGCTCCGAGCCATCTTGCTTCACGTCCCCGTTGGTCTTGTCCCGCTCCATCTGCGCAACCTCATCGGCTGTCAGGAAACGGCCACCAGGACCACGAGGGCGTCGCATGGCATGGTTGTGTCTCGACTCGTGGAGATACGGCTTGCGTCCCTTATTCGTCAACCGCAATTGCTCCTCCAGCTTTTGCCTAGCTACTCGGCGCTTCAGGATCCGGTGGAATTGCTTGGCGTTGACATACAAAGGCGACTCTTCCACGGCTCCGGAAGCCATTTCTGGGGACTGAGGGGGAGGCATTTGCTGTGCGGCCGTCATCGGTGGCGGAACGGCAGACCTAGAGGCGTGGTTGAGCATCGCTTGCGCATTGGGCACACCGGGGCTGGCAACCTGGCTGAGACGGCGCTGTCCTGGAGGTATGCTGTTCATTTGCTGAGGAGATCGGGGTCCTGCTCTGACGTCCTTCTTAGAGTTCACACCAGACATTCTAGGCGACTGCTGCAAGTTCGGATCCGCTGCCATGTATGGGTTCGGGTAGTTGGTTCCTGACGCAGCCGCGGTGGCAGCCAAAGCTGCAGCTTGTAGGGGCATGCCATAGTGCATGTTCTGCTGGGGCACGCCGTACTGAGTTTGATACATGCTGTGACCTTGGGTTGGCGAAGGCTGATGCTGCTGGGTCTGAAGAATTGGCGAAGTTTGAGGTAGATGCTGGCTCGATGGGGATGTGATGCTATTTCCACCTGCAGAGCTGGAGTAGGCCGTTTGCATATGTGGATTAGAATGACTGTTTTGCGCCGGCTGGTATTGGGCGTATTCCATCATATTGAAATAGGGTCCGACTTGAAGCCGTGATGATTGGCGGCAGGCGCGATAGGTTGGAGTTGTTGACGAGATGAAGACAAGTGATGTCGCGTAGTGCTGCTATGCTACCAAGCTCGGGTAGAGGAATGCTGACAAGAAAGCTGTGTCTGTGGTCGTAACAGGATGTGCTACCAGGCAGACTAAATCCAGGATGGCCTGCAGCTCAGATAAAAACACCAGGCTTCTGTTTTGGGCTCGATGCTGTGCAGTACAAGAGAAGTAACCTTGTACCTGTGGATTGGGCTGGATGTGCACCCAATCTATTGGAGTTGATGCGTTGGCAGTCGATTAAGTGTCAAGGCAAGGCTTGCTATTGGTCGCACACGGCATATGCAAGCTGATGTCGCGGGGCAAATGCTGGGTGGCTCGGTCCTGGGCCGTTTGAGACGAGACGAGGAGGCCTGAGTGAGCGAAGCCACGTGAGGGCAGGGTGCTGGCGGAAAACGCCTAGAGGGCTGAGCGATAAAAGCTGATGGTAGCGCTGCAGTTGGGATGACGCCTAAGCGAATAGCGAACACTGGCGTCGAGCGGGTGCGGGACGTCAAGCTTTCGTGGATATTTTCCCCCAAAGTCTCGAGTAATTCTAGAGGCCTATCCGGTTTTAAGTGTCAGTTAAAGCAATTCGCAAGCCCAAAACGGAAAAAGAAAACAGAGAACAACGGGCAATGACGATGTGACTGGGCCGACTCAGTAGTGGGCAAGTTTCTTTTGGCGCCTTGGGCCGGCCAGTTTGATGCGCTGGCATGCATGACGGAATATGCACGAGCCAGGCCCACCCTAGTCGACCAGCTCAGCACACACAACCATCGCCCTCGTCTGGGCCTGGCAGAGCAGTATCGAAAGAGGGAACCGTAAGACCCCAGGGTGGGGGAAGAAGAAGAAGAGGTGCCAAATCCAGAGGATTGTCTCAACCAGTGAGCTAAGTTGAGGCTGCCATGAAGTCATTGGACCTCAGCACCATCGTTGTCCCAACGTCCGGGTTGGGAGCATGCGTTTGTGTAGGCTTCGTCCACCTGTTCCCTCGAGACAAAGCAGCGTAGCTTCGAGCGCGACACAGCGAAGCGTGCATTATCGCGAGGTGAAGAAGGCAGACACATCCTCAGCGTCTAAACAGGCCATGGGAAGAAGCACTCGGCCTAGGACTTCACAGCCTCTCTGGATTACATCCATTACGTGGATGTGTGGCCCAGCAACCGAAGGATCCATATGTCGTGTATCGATGCAAGCTCAACAGGGCTGGAGTAACTCGATGACAGAAACCGAGGAAGAGAGAAAAGGAATGCAAACGTACCGTAAGAAGGGTCTGACGGCGTCCGAGTTAAGCGACACTTGTCTGTTGCCCTTGGCAGATAAACAGAGAATACTTGGGAGAAAGTCAGCAACACTGTCAGGAGATTTCAAAGACACAATGAGGTGTGTGGCTGATGGAGGGAAAGGGTGATTGAAAATAACAGTTGCCGGTTTCCACGAGCAACAAGGCCAGCACATCCCAACAATCAAAATAGATGGAGCTGGCCTAACGAATGACGGGTTGAGGGTACTGCTACGTGCCGCTTCCCGTTTCAGATGAAGATGGTGTGCAGCCCGCAAAAGCGGGAGGGGAAGGGAGTGACGCTTGTGAGTGACGCTTGGGAGAAGCATGAGGAATCCCAAGTGGAAGGCAAGCGAATGGGTGAGCGGGTGTGTCTCTGACTTACACAAAGCTGTTCAGAAGCACGTCTGTGGACGCACCGAGTCTGGACAGTCCTGGGTACGAACAAAATCCCCGAGAACTGGAGATTCACGCACAATATGAATGCCCGTTTCCAGGAAGGTTGCAAAAGCGCTAGGAAGCAGTCGAGTAATTGAAGTCCGCAGGCGGAAGTTATCACGGGACCTTGTCACGGCCAATGATGAGGCCAATGTTGAGGTTCGCGTTGGTGATAGGTCTTGAAATCAGACGCGATGCTTGATCCGCAGTATCGCTGCGCCCTGAATTGATTTGCTGTGTCGGGAAGGGTCTTTGGGATGCTTTGCGCTCGGGTTGTGACTGGCTGAAGCAGTGCGAGTATGATAACTCAAAGTGGATATTGGTGTTTCTACTTTGTTCCCAAATCGTCGTCAGTGTGACCGTCGCAGCCTATAAGTTGTTTCCCAAGATTGGTCTCCAGTCTCTTTTCAAACACTCGCGTCCCAAAATGCGATAGTAAGCCTTGCTCCTCTCCTAATTAGGAGACAGTGTCAACTGCTCTGCCTTTCGCAGATGGGAAGAGTGGGCTGCCCCCCTTCTCCTGTCTCTGGTCGTCATCGAGCACAGAAGACGCCATCGTGATAGTTCTCATCCAAAAGCAATTGACATGCAAAAGGCGAACTGGTGATTGCAAGCAGGCACCGGGCTAGGTGGTGGAAGTTAACGAGCAGAAGCATCCAATTGCCATTCTGCTCGGACGACCACGACCATCATAAAGCCGGGCCATGCCCTTATCGCCAGCTCTCCGCATCTTGACGAGCTTATGCGCCGGCGTGGATTGAAGCATCGTCGACAAGCAGGGCAAGCTTGGGATGTGGACGGATTGATGGATTGATGAAAGACGGAGATGACCTGAAATTGACATGAAATGACAGGGCTTACCTCGATTCCAAGTATACAAGGCTAATAAGGCAGCCTGGCAGTGAGTGGCTCTTGCGCGCGAAGGTGGCCGCTGAGTGGTTGAGTTTAAAGCGACGTCTCCTTGGGTTGGTGGTTGGTCGGATGCTCCCGTCTCCAATTTGCACGCGGTCCGTTTGGCAGGTTCGGTGGGTGGATTTGAGGTCCGATGTCTGGTTTGCGACTGGTCTGCGACTGAGACCGATTCGCCGGGACTGATTCAACTGACAGCCAACTGGAAAACCCTAGGTTGACCTTGTGTCAATTTCTGCTGATAGCGATACCGATATCGAAATCTCGAAATCTGCGCGACGCGAGGCAGCAATGACGGGTTGACAGCGAGTGACTAAGCAGGCACCGCTGACTTGTCGAATGAGATGCGATGGAAATGCGAAATGCGCGTCAAATAGAGTTGCTCAAAAAGTCCCAATTGGACTGCAAAGGTTGTGCAGGAGTCGATGTTGATTTGATAGAATTTTTGGCCTGTTCTGCTCGCTCGAGAGCCTTGGGCAGTGGAGTGGATGATTGGTGGGCTGATTGGTTGTGCGAGGTGAAGGAGGAGAGACGAGGGGAAATGCGAACGATGATTTGAGGGCGCATCCGGACTTCTTAAACTTAGTAATCTGGTTGGATGAATCAGCTGGCGAGTGGGGCCCCGCCGGCGGCGAGCCCAAAGACAAGTGGCTGGCGCCGGGCGGTGGGCGACGGGTGAGGGGCCCAGCTCCGGGGGGTATCGCTGCACGATTTTGTGTTCAGGTTCTGGGTGCTTGGTGCGGGGCCAGGGCACTGCAGTCTGCACCGAGACTGTGGACGCTAGCAATGCATGGAGATGGAATCTCAAAGAGTCGGCAGAATGATGGAAGAAGGAAAAGAAACGAGTATCGATGGGGATACAACCATACTCAAAATGATAACCTCAATATCTCATTGCAATCAATGCAAAAACGACGAGCATATCATCGACCTGTCTCCCGGTCTGTCCTTTTCCCTTTCTAACTAGCGACTGGTATCTGTCTGATATCTGGATTGTGACGCAGTGTGAACGGAGAGGTTGGGTGCCTTGAGCTGGAGTTTTAGCGAGACACGATCGGTCGGATAGGCAGAGCCGCACACAGCAGGCTGTGATGGTTTGTGTTGAAGCCGACTTTTCTTCACACGGTTCAACTTCCAAAGGTGATAGCCAAAGGTGCATATCGCCAGGGTTGGACTACATGCTCCGCGGGCATGGCTTGGACGATAGCGCGTCAACATCCAACGCGTCTCCGACTTCTCTTTTTTGAGTTTTCATGGCTCTAATGATCTGACTCTTTGCCTACCGCGACAGTGATCACAAGATGGCTTATAGTTCTGCAGAAATAAGGTGAGGATAACAACACTGCCCAAAGGCTATGGTACCGTGTTGATATGACCAGATCTTAATTTCCAAAGACTATTCAGAAGAAATCACAAACTGTACAGGCTGATTGTTTTACAGTAGCCTTCTTGATCAACACACACCTCTATCAACTTCGATGCACCACCCCATGAGACGGACAGCCCCGGCCCGGGAACTAACAACAAAACATGCTGTCGCGCGAACTTTGTTGAGCTGTAGGTACATCCGAAAGCCGCCTAAATTTAGTCCGAGCAACGTCACATACGAGTCGGGCTTTTTGCAAAGTCAGGAGAAACGGCTTCCGTCGCACCGTAGCGGACCATAACACCTCTCGACAGTTTGAACCGGCGGCCTTGCCACGCTCATGCGGCGGTTCGATTGTGCGGTGTTGAGGAGATACTTGCCTCTCGTGTGATCAACAGCTATCGATGATGGCATTCCAGGTAGCGACTAACACGATGATGGGTCCGTCTCCGGTCCTCCGGATAGTCCTGATAGTATAGCTAGCAGCGTCATTGTAAGCATCTGGCAAAGGTTGTTGTTGATTGATGGGCGCAGGGTCGGTAGGTTGACCCTGGGCTTTGCCACGGAGTGCATTCGATTGGGCAAGAATGGAAAAGCTTGGCCATGTTTCCAAGGCCAAGGCGCCCTCTCGATGTCCAGGAGTGCCAGGCCAAGAGGACCGGGGATGCAGGAAGCAGCGAGGCCAACTCATCTGGAGTTCCAGCCTCCACCCCCCCAGCCCAATGGAAATGTCGGTGTGGACCACAGCAGCAGACGTCAGAAACCAGAAACCGGGACTCTGCTGGCCCGCTGGGGCCTGATCATGCTCCACCCGTGGCCTCGTAAACCCCCGACGCGACCCCGCCGGACAACGGTTGACCGGCCTTGGTGGCATCTGTCAGACCGTCATCCATCGTATGAAACTCGATCGATAGGGAAGATCCATTCTTTCCATTCCACGGGCAATATGGTGGTCTGGGTATTGCAAACGATGAAGATGGGATCCAGAGGCTCTGACTTTGACTCTGCGGACTCACAGAGGCACGCGCCATGGTGATGCTGTCCTCGCAAAAGACGACGCTGCGCCGCAAGCCGGCATTGTTTCGGGGGGGTGCCCTTTGGGTTACGTGTTCCGTGTGCCGTGTGCCGGAAACGAATCTGACTGGATTGTGAACGAAGCTGTCCGCTGTGTTATTAGCAATCCAGTCAACAAAGAACATTGATGTCGCCGTAGCCGTGTACCAGCGAGATATCGGTACTACACCACGGCACAGGCAGACTGCTGATAGCGGGGTACAAGGCTGGCTGGCTGGGTCGCATGTCTTTGATCCGCAGTCAGGTGATGACACTATGTATCATCCAAACACTTCTCTTGTACGATTTCGTGTGAGTGTCCTCGTAGACCTCGCTGTCCTTGACTCCCGCCCATGTTGCCCACCGGTCTTGGCGCTAGGATTCGGGACTTTGCGTTGCGACGGTGGTGGCGGCTCGGAAAGATGGGGAACGATGATTCTCGTCCTTCGTTGCAGGTTGCGGGTTGCGGCTCTCCGTGCTGCTCTGTGCATGTCCCTTGTGTTTGTTTGAAGCCTCTGGAGGACTCGTTTCTATCTCTGGTTGTTTGATACAAAAGTGTAGCGAGAAATGGATTCTACTGGCTACAAATCCACGTTGTTGACTGTTAAATCTCCGGCGTCAGGACCACCTACGGACCGACCGTGACTCGGGAGCTGCCGGCCGCGGTTCCCACTGGCATGCTTTCGTTGATGTGGTTCGCTCGGTTGTTCCCTCTCGAGGTGCAGTGTTGACTCGGACTCTGTGACTGTGACTGTCAAAGCTCTCGGTCATGTCAACCAAAGCATCCCGTCTCCAAGACAAGAGACAAGAGAAACAACGAATCAACACACAGCAGACAGGCGGGGGAATTGGCGGCCCTAGCGGCCAGAAATTCACAATGGGGCTCCGGGGCCCGGGCCCTTGCTCGACTCCACCTTTTCGTTCTCAGCCTGCCGGCGATGAGGTGGGGCGGGGGTCGGGAGGATCCCTTGGCTTCTCCGCATTCCACTTCCACTGATTGTGCACCCCTCTCGAGACACCCTCACTGACCCTGCATCACCTCATCTGTGTGCAACAACATCACGTCTTTCTCGAGACAAATGACAATACTCCAGGCTTCCTTCGGCCCAGCTTCCTTCACCATGTGGTCGCACAAAAGTCATGTCCGGTAACATGGAACTTTCTATTGTGTATCCTGCAACGGACCAGTCCGCCACCACAGAGTCCGGGCCGCTATCACAGCCCATATCGCGGCCCAATGGCTGATCATGACGCCCCCAAAGACTGTTGGACAAAGACAAAAGCCAGCAGTGTGTACAGACTTGCACCGTCGACCGAACTTTCCATGCCCCAGGACACCGGCCACAAGGCGCATGATACGCAATCGATTCAAGTTTATGCGGAGTTCAAGCAAGACTCTAACCCCGTCCCCCTTGTGTGCCTGTCGTCCCGGCTGTCCTTGAGGCTGCTCCCGCTCGTTTCCGCTGGCGCTAATATACGTACCTACATCAGATCAGACATACTCGTCTGGCCTCGAAGCGGCACAGACTATTAGTTTTAACTAATAGTCTGGGGGCTTAATTAGCAAAACCGGGTCGATTAGCAACAAAATTTTGGTACTTTACCCCACTGCAAAATCGCTAGCAAATGGATGTAGACCGGTTTATTTGAATATCGTTCAACACAATGAAACTATTCGCACATTGATTTCTTACCCCACAGCACATGCATCTAAAATGTAATCGCGCCAGATTGTTCGTCTTTTGATTCTCTATCTGACCATTATTTCATCTTTTTCATATCTTTTAATCTGGTGATGCAAATGAAATTGCAGTGTAACTTCTGCGTTTTTGAGCATTCTGGCATATCCACTTGAGGTCTGTGCTCGTGCTGGATTATCGAATATCACATGCATGCATGCCAGCCCAGCCCAGCTCAGTCAGCCCAGTTGCAAAAAAACGGTGGTACTTCGATTTGCTAGCAAATTGGGTGGTGGGCCATGTACCTAGAATTTCGTTGCTAATCGACCCGGTTTTGCTAATTAAGCCACCTGACACCAATAGTCAGAGGCGTTTCGAGCCCTGACGAGTAGACACTCATCAGCAAGTGCAGTGCAGGAACCTAATTGTGCACGTCGTCTGTCATGGAAGCACGACTCCCTTCTTTGCATCCACTTGTCATCATCCAGTTCCCAATTCCGCAACGAGCTACCGCGGCCCAACTCGAGCTTTCGGGCGAATCGTAGACGAGCAGTCAACTTCAGCTCTGCTATTCGACGCCCGGGAGCCTCATGGTACCCCATAGACAAGCTGCTCCTTTCGGTTCACGAAACGTCAATCTTCCTGGTCATGTCATCCTCGGATTCACACGTCTTGCCCAAGCTTCAAATCTTGGCTATCAAAGGTGTCACTCACACATAATATTCTCCCCCCTGCTTCCTATGGGCATTCTACCTTTCTTGATATCACTCATCACTTTGGTGATCCCTTCGTTGGTGACAACCGCAGGGATCTACCATTGATCACGAGACATAATAGCTTGCTCATTTTGAGCCCCAGCCAGAGCTTTCCCCCATGTTCTCTAATCACCATGTCAACACCCCCACTGGAGCTAAAGACCCTGAAGATTCACCTCTTTGGGGGACGAAGAGGAGTTGTGATTGACCAATGTGACCAAAACGTAAGGATTGGCAGTGAACCAGTCCTGTTCTGGCGAGATGCCGTCAGGGATCGAAGAGCTTTGCGGGGGCCTGCGATGCTACTGGTCCTCATTTTGATCGCCTCAGACATCACGTCTTGGCCGTCCTGGTCCGCGAGGCTTTCCTCACATCGATATCCCCACAGAAGACCTCGAATCTTGATCGGTTCTTGAATATCCAGGAATCTGCAATCGGACATGAAGTTGGATAATGAGGTTGTCCTTGCCGCGGGGGGGATTCTAGAGACTCTTACGCCTTGTTATGAACGAGCTCCCTCTGCGCATAATTTGCAGATTCACTAACAACCACGTTCGTATGATACCCCATGAACATTTTGTAATTTCACTGCACAGGGCCATCACAAATTTGAACGCCTTCCTGGCCCTACCGAGTTTCTCGTGAACTTGTTTACTAGCCATCCCGTCGTCCTGCTTATCCCTCTTGTCACCTACACTGCCTGAGTGTCCTCAATCCTTCTCGGGGAATTCTCCGTGTCAGGGAGGCAGTCAGTCTTCTTGTGTCTGATAAGACGGCTATTCCAATTGTCATAATGGTACGCGAGTTTGTCTATGGCATTGAGCTGCAACACTAGCAAGTGCATGGTGATATGTCAGAGACGACTGTTGAGTTGCCGATAAGAGTCTAGTTGCATATTGCTCAAGTGGCAACAACCACAACATCGATCTTGCCAAGTGAAGAGGCGCCGTTGTAGGATATCCAAGTCCAGCACACGACGATGACACTTCACGTGCTCTTTTACCAGTCTCATTCCCTTCCTTCATCAGCAGAAATTCCAGCAATGACTTCGTACAAGTATGTAAAGGCCAGGCCAGCCTCTAGGTACGCCACGCTTGTCCGGTTAGATCACTGGCAAAGATTAAGAAGAACAATCTAACGACCGGTAAACCAGAAACCCCAGTTGCCCAATGCAAAAAGACTTAGGCGCGCAAAGAGGCAGAAACAAAGTGCTGAAAGCCGCCAGCCTCAAACTTATTTTCCGCCAATTATTTCATAGGATCCGTCTGTTTACCAGGCTTCCACGTTTGGTGTTTTCTCTCTTCCCGCGTGGTGCCTACAGCCAGTTGCGGATTAAGCCACCACCACCAACCACCATTCAACCAACATCAAATCACCACGCAGAAAGATATCGGACCAACCACCACGTGTCCACGAGTCCCACGCCAAAAAGAGAGTTCTGTCTTTCTTCACCTTGAGTCTTTGACTGGCTGAGCGGCACGTGGTGAGGAAATGAGGGAAGTGACAATTTGGGGGGCCACAAACGAGTATGTACAACGAAAAAGATAGAAGGCGGGTGGTGACCAGGTAGATAGCTTCAATGCTGTCACTACATCTAATCTGACCGGCCTTGTTGCGTTATCGTTAGTGTCATCCGTCATATCAGATATATGTCCGGACGGGCAAAAAAGGGCCGAAGAGATAAAAATCGAACATCAACAACGGCAACAACAAGAATGAGAAGACGAGCTCGGAGATGAACGACCACCACCATATCATACCCTTCTTGAAGAAGTGACTACACGGAGTCTCGGAGATGAAGAAGCCGAGGGAGGACGAAGATTGGAGGGCTAGAAGTCTAGGCGGCTGTGATAGGCTACTGGCTGGCTGGCCGGTTGGTCGGTGATTCGGAAAACCTAAAAACCCAAACAGTTGATGAGAAGTAAGTAAGCGGGTATCGCGCAAGTCGGATACCGGATACCGGATACCGGACGGGTTAGAGGAACAAAAACGAACGGGAGCTAGGTGACTTTACTTTTCTTCCCTTCCGTCCCGAGTCCCGACTATCCGTACAAATACGTACCATTGTTCCATCGTTCCGATCGTGGGTGCAAGCGGATAAGGAGGTAGGTAGTGAGTGTAGCTCTTACAGCTCACAAGGTTGAAAGATATCACGACGGTGATTTTCGGTTCTACCTGTAATCTCGGCGCCGAGCTTGTTTATCATGGATGACTGACTGATGTAGCCCATTATGCAGATCAAAGACCGGAGCCGTATTAGTGACAGGTACACTCGCTCACTGTCACTCGCTCACTAACTCACGCGTGCTACTAATAAGTCGCAAGATCATCGTCAGATGACTCCGGCCTTCGGTCACCGGCACTTCAGGAGGTCGGCACTTTAGGAGGTGGTGGTGATTCGCTTCCGAAGATTGTCGCTTTCGGATGCCGAGGAAGAGCAATTTAATTCAACGTGAAGGAGGACAAGTTCATGGCACCCGACGTTTCCTCCAGACTACCTTTCCTCGATGTATATCGTTTCGAATGAGCCCAAACACCCACAACCTGTCCTGGGAGCTTATTTCTATGTTGATGATAATTAAACAGTTAAAAACGGCCGAGTTCCGATGACTCTTCGTCCTATCCTCTACCTGCAGAGGGAGCGGGACAGGAGGCAGGAACGACCGAGCAATTGGACTGCTCGCTCTTTCCCACTTGCTGTTCATCGCTTCTTCGGAAATACCTACGCTTGGACCGTCAATCTGGGGAAGGCGCGAGCCGACAGCCTGGGTCGCGACTTCCCAATTGACATTACTTGTAGAACATGGACTGCGTGATAACACCGGAGCTGGATCGTTCCCTTTTTTTCTTTCCACTTTGTTTCCGGCGGTGATTTGCTCAGAAACTTGTCTATTACCAAATGAATCATGTAGTCAACGACTTTCACGTTAAGGAAAGACATTTCAATTTTTTGGAAGCTTATTTGGCCTGGGTCTGATCATCATTACTTACTCAACCTACGTAGGCCCTACAAAGATCAACTGAGGATGCAAACACGAAGAGTACCGCAGCGTCGTCAACAACTTCGAGAATTTTGGAGACTTCATCAGTTACACATCTCAACCTGACCACGAGTTTCCATCGGCTATCTCGGACTTATTCGACACCACCACCCTAATTCACGAGTTGATGGAGGGGGGGGGTTCAGATCTTGCCGGACGCCGGACGCCGGACGCCACACATTCACACACGCAACGGCTCATTGGTAGGGTAAGAGAAAAACATTTCCTCCGTTCCACGACTTCAAACAAACCCGAATATCAGAAGACAACAGACAGAGTTATGAATGGTAGAACAGAAGGAGGGAATGACTACAAGAGCAGTCTGTCAATGCTAGAGACCACCCATCCGTCAAGTCCGATAACTGGCACCTGACGGAGTAACAACTGAATACGAATAGGACGAGAGGTAGTCAAACAGTTCCATCTGCTGTGCCTCCGGCGTACCAGCGCAAAGGACTGTGCATGCTGTGTATATGTATAAGAAAGTCGGACCGGACTAGACCAAACCTGTCTAGAGAAAGTGTATGTAGGCCCTCGTCGTTTACCACTTCGTGTTGCTTCGGATTGTCCACTCGGATCGGGGCAGGTGATGTGATATCTACGTTTAAGACTGGATGTAGAGTTGCAGAAGCGGGTTTACCATAGGATCGATGGTATCAATGAGAGCGGATTGCAGTGAGATTGTTCACTGTTATCAAAGCGACAAGCCCGTAATGTTTTCTCTTGGGTCATATCCTCTGGAATTGAAGCATGGATTCCCAGCGTGAATCGCGTGACGAGGAAATTGACGTTGCGAGTTACAAGAACGAGACAAACAGCATCTTGCAACCATGAAAACAACTTGAAGCCGAGGTACGATGGAGTACTATGGACCGAGGATATTGTCTGGTCTCATTCGATCAGTGCTATGAGCAAAGTAATTGAAAGAAAATCCGGCATTTTGACAAGCATCATTGAGTGGAGTCTCGAATTGCAAGGCAAAAGCAGCACATATCAGCTGCTTCATGTCTGAAACTGGCCACTGAGAACTCCCACGACGGTGTTTCATCTCTGAGGATTGACAAGATCCATATGATCTCTCGAGATCCTAGGTATTACTGACATATGGGCAGCCAGATAGGCGGCCGTATCGAGCGGGCCTTCTCAAGCGGCCACCCGTCCTGACCACTGCCCAGATGCTTGGTGTTGCGCACTTGCGATGACCCTAAGATAGTGGTAACTCAGATCAATCGCCTCAACGAAAGAGCCTCAACGCCTACGCATATGGGAGGACGTTGCTATGGCAGCAGGCGCGCGCTCTGGAAAACTTTGAAATGATTATACCGGCGACTTGTAAGGAGGGTTGGGTACTGAGCGCGCGCTCAAACAAGGGGTTCGAAGTTGTTAACAACAGCCAATCGATGCGAAGGCGTTTATACTTCTCAGTCAGGGCCAGATGCGGAAGTCCGGGGAGATCGACCAACAGAAGGCCCGGTAGATGGCTTCTTTCTCGCAAAGTTAAGCGCATCATCAGCCGCGCGCCGTGTTGGTCGGTCTTGGACAAAGACCAATCCGGCCTAAACCGTCCAAAGCAGGCCCGGGAAGGCGGCCTCCCCAGGGATAAAGTACGGCTGCAACCGCAAACCGGGCGAACTGACAGCCGCTTGGCTTTCTGGAACAAGCGTCTCGACGATAAGAAGCATGAACTTGTGGTCTTTCGCGATAGCAAGTCAAAACCAGCTGGCGCGCGCTCCGGTAAGGGCCCGTTAGACGCGTAGAAGATGGGGAATGAAGAGAATACCGCGAGGTTGGGAATGCCAAATTTGCATACTGATACGGATACCGGCGTTTCGAAAGCAAGAAGCGTCTATCTCGCAAGACGGCCAGTTGGCGGTTAAGTGGCGCGGGAGAGATGCATATATAGAAGAGAGTGCAAGGGCGACAACGGGAACGGGAATAGCATCGCCAACATCAACGAGTTTTCTTTGTCAGTTTTCGGAGTCTTGGAGTTTTGATAACTTGCCCTTGCCGTTTCGACCATAACTTCTGCCTGGTGGACTGGACTGGTTCCTTCCGCCGCTCATCTTTGTTTTCAAGATTTTCAGCTTTGCTCTTTCCATTTTTATACCAGCTCATCTCCCTTGGCTTGATCCGTCATTTCGTCTGCCGAGACTTTTGGTTTTTCTCAAGTCGCACCTTGCCGTCTTCGCCACGACAAGTCACCTGAAGAAAAAACTTCATTCGGGAGATCTTCCGCTTGTCGACGATTTCTATTTTCTCGTCCGTCGCCCGCAATACCAACAACACGGTTCTCGGGCACCTCGATCTTCAACACACGAGACAAGCTGAAGTGCAAATTCCACTTCCGGGGACTTGTGGTCATCGTTCTCCACGTTCAGGTGTTTTTGTCGGTACGCTAGTACGCGGTAAGCCCCTGGCCAATTAGCGGCGTCGGTGACCCCCTGTGCTAAGAATATGAGCTTAGCGCTCTGGTGCTGCAGGTTCTAGCACAACACCACCAATCACATCCCGTGTCTCGCCGGGACCCCATCTCTTCCCTCCTGGGCCTTCAGCGGTTGAGGTACCGACGGACGCCATCACGATTGACCTCACGATCTCGCAGCCAGCACCACTTGGCCATCTCCATCTCCCATCCCGAGCTCGTGGCAAAGACACCGGAAAACCCGGGCCAAGACGTTTCGTTTCTTCTTCCCGTCTTTGCTCTGTGATTTGGGTCATAGGGCGTCGCCGGGCGTTTCACTCACCAACAAGTTGACGGGCCTCGCAATCCACTCGGAAACTCCCCTTGGGAATCACAACTTTTTAGACAGTCGATCAACTAAGAGCCCAGGCGCCGCATTTGCACCCAGTGTTCTTCTGGATTTCCTCGTCGGATCGTGGTATTGGATCTTGCTTGGGCGCTTCTTCTTCTCGAGGCACACAGAGCCCGATCTTTGACTGCGCAACTGCGTAGAAGACTACAGGGAATAATCCACTCGACTTGTGTCCGGTAAGTCTCCATCTTCTTTGCCTTCCGCGATACCTTCACCAACCTATCCCATCCTCCAAACATGCCTCCCCAACGTATCCAGACCAAGCAGACCAAGCGAATGCTGCCAGCGCACCGGACAGAGGAAAAAAACCTGGAGTTCTGGATGTAAGCTGCATTCAGCGTCACACTAAAGCATACGGCGAGCATCTCAGCACATTCACAGCCGCCTTGTCAAGGCCCTGTCAAATCGCTTGCCGCCGTCGTCCACTTTGAACCCCTCTGACTGGCTGGTCCGCGCTTGGCTGCAACTTCACCACCTCTGTTTCTTCCCTCTCACACTCCTTCTCTCAATAACCCTCTCATATCTTGACAAGTTGCTGCTGGTGGCGTATAGCACTTCCCGCTTCTCCTCTTTTCACCTTGATCCTCCCGTCCTCTGTCACTGTGATTCGAACCAACTCCCTGGACTCGAGTTAACAAACCATCCTCCGTAGAAAGCCTAGCTCAACCACCCCACCTGGTCTTCACAACGGGCCCGGCCAATCACCAGACAAGCATCAAACCACCACTGCTCCTTGCCTGCCTTCCGCTAGCTCCAAGTGCTAAAGAAAAGAAACAGCGGGACCCTGGAGCCAACCCTGGAGCCAAACCCACTGCTCTGGAAACGAACAGGGACACCAAGGGAGACCAGCATCACACGCCGGGGTACTCATCCTTCTGCTGCCGCGGGGATTGTTTCTAGCTTCGCTTGTTTCGAGTCCGATTGCTGAAGCACACCCTCGTCCATCGCCTACCCCTTCACATCTTTACCGCCTCCGGGGCCCTCACTTTGCTCAACCTCTTCATATAACCGTTTGCCCACCACCTCCTGCACGTTTCCTGCACTCTTTCCCCTCCCCACCTACCGGCTCTCTTCCTCCATCGCCCAAAGGCAAGTCAACCGGTGGCTCACAACGCCATACGATTCCTCAAGATCATCACTTCTTAGGCCTTCCTCATCGCCAGCCTATCAGCCATCAACATGTCTACCAAACCAGTCTTGAAGCTGTCGACTCCGGTCACAGCCAACTTCCCCAATATCCCCCGACCAACAGACGAGCTCCGCTCCGCTGTGACACTTCCTTCGGCTCTATCAGATCGTACTCCTCTGTCTGCCATCTCGCGAACATCAGCCTTCCGTGATCCTCTATCGGCACTTCCTTCAGCAGGCCTTCCTTCCGCCGGGCCATTCAGCGCAACCCTCAAGGTGGATCACGATCTTCAAAAGACACCCATTACACCACCAGTCGCATACCTCGACTTTCTCAAGTGCATGCAACTCGTTTCTCCCAGTCTTGCCTCGCCACCGCAAACAGGAAAGGCGCCTCTAAACCGGACGAGCACCGCTAGCAGCCTCAGCACCAGCAGTACTAGCAGCAATGACTCGGAGTCTTCGATTGACTCGGCCACTACGGACGACTCTAAGAAGGAAAAGGAAGGACAGATCGAGAGCGCGCCATCAACAGCTCGCTCAGATGTGAGCTCCGAGCCCGAAATCAAGGTCGAGGCCGAAGAGAAGGAGGACAAGAAGGAGGACAAGGAGAACGTCGGCAACGAGAAGCAAGAAAAATCCAGACCGGCACCTATCACCATCTCTCAACCTCCGACTCCCCATAGCTCGCTCTATCCGATGTCAGCTCCAGCCACCGGCGCTGCGGTATTCCCAAGCACCAAGATCCCTCCATCACCCGCCATCTCTACTTCCGCACTCTACTCGCCACGAACACCCCTTAGTGCGGCATCTGTCCGCTCGCCTTTCGACTGGGAGGCGGCGCTAAAGTTGCGGCGATTTGCCGAAGTTTCTAGCCTCAAGCGCTCTGCGCCATCTGATGCTCCTGCTGTCAGCAACCCCACTTCTGTTCCCGTCGCAAAGGAATCACGATCTAGCATACGTCACATCCGCGAAGTGGTTACAAGAACAGTGACCTACACACCACGAATGGCGCCTGCGCCCAAGGGAAAGCGAAGGAAGATTGACGCCGACACAGCTATCAAGTCATAAAAACAGCTAAATCATCTACGGTGCTGGTCATCACCGCTCACTTCATCATCGCCATACCACTACCATTGCAGAGCAGCCTGCCTGGCGCGGTGCAATCACAAGAGATATCACAACCTATTAATCGACAAACCGACAGTTTATGCTTAGAGGGGTTAGGAAGGGGATTAAAAAAGAACAGGGGATGCAGCTTGCGCAAAGCTACGGGTTGTCATTTACGAATGATGCACAAATCAAAGGAGTCAAACGGAGTTTATCGGCGTTGCTGGCGGCGTCCACCACTATGGGATGTATTTTGCGGTCCGAACGGTCAGGTCGGAACTTGAACCACGATACCACAGGAGGAGTCTTGGCTTGGCTTTTTGTCAGCGATTTTTTTTAGAGGGAATCTTTGAAGCATAGGGAAGGGATATTTAGGATTTTGTGCGAGGATGATGAAGAGACAGTCAGGGTCTGATCAAAGGCCATTTCGGGGGTTTTTGGATCCAGCCCAAAACCATTTTTGCATCGTCACTACAATATGAATCCTCGGCGACACATGTCGTCGGGTTTTGAACACAAGAATATTTTTCCATGTTTGATCAACGTGTCTGTCGATGATCCGTTTGCTTTCTCACTGTTTGTTGACGGCTTGCTACCCCGCGAACGGGAAGAAGTGGCCGCCTTGATGGCCGACCTGGATAGGTCGCGATGCTGGAGGCCTGTAGAAGGTACGTACCACACCAGCGATAACCACCATAAGAAAATCACACAGTTTTCACTTTTAGGTGTTTGGCGCTTACCTAACTGACAGTGACAGCGACAGGTGACCGAAGAGGGCTACCATCCCGTGGGTTGTTCACAGGGAACATAAGTATCATGTCGATAAAATCCAGTGTTATGGATAGGCTGCATGGATCGTGAAATTGACCTGGAGGAACAGTCCGTTCATCTAATTCCCCTCTGAACCCTCCCACGAAAGTTCGTTCGGTAAGAGTGTAGAGCTTTCATCAAAAGAATATCACCCATCTACTGTATGTATTTCCAATCCATCCATCGAACCTTTTGGGGTGTTAACTGTCTGCCACTCATGCTCAACTCCCCGGTGGATTGAACTTTTCCATCCAGCAGGGAGTTCATCAGCAATTCACCACCTCACCAGGAACCCAACCACTTCACTTTCCCAGTCTTTCCCACTGGCAGACTTCCACACAAGCTCGGCGCTTAAACCCATGCCCCTAACCCCTGTCTACCGTGGTCTACCGTGGTCTACCGTGTCGTGCAGAACGGGGCTGCTCATCCATGATTGGTTAGCTAGAGAGAAGGCAATGATGGCATTGGTTGGGGTGGTGTGGATTGCTTGTGTGTAAGGGCGCTTAAATCCCTGTCTAGTCGACGAATGATGGGTCTGGCGAGACAGGGGTGGGTGATTGGTGAGACGTCACAGGTCGATGGTTGACACTGGGAGTGAAGAGAGAGTGAAGTGCTTCGGGAGTTGTGGGAGTTGTGGGATTGGGAGGTGGAAGGTGAAGGGTTCGTTGCTGGGACTGCCGTACAGTTTCTTTTCTTTCTTTTTTAAGATGGGCTGGAGGGCTTTTGAATGATGGAGGTAAGTACATTGTAATGGTGATGAATAGCAATGGTGATGATGAACGCTGTAGGTATCATGGCTCTTGGTTCGGCGAATGCTTGTCACCAGAAGCACCTAAGCTGAACGACTCCGCGAAAGCGATCGACTTGGAGATATCATTCCGACGACACGACCCAGCCCCCAAGTAATGTTCACTCTCTCTCAGGTGATGAACTGCTCTCTACCGCTGCAACTTTCGCAGTCTGCCTAGGCGTCTTCGGCGTGTGATATCGAACCCATGAGCCGAAACATCGATCGGATCACCTCACCTCACCTCACCCACCGAACGTTCGGAACGGGGTCTGTCTCGCACTGGCACTCGAAAATGATATCTCGGAGGGGACCCGGATAGTGACACCCGTCCGTGATGTGCTATGGTAGGTATGTACCAAGAAAGAAACACACGGCACCGGCACACACATCTGCATAACAGAATTTTTCGGCACACTGCCATTGTTCTCTGGGTGACGAGTAGGTACTGAGGTACTGTAACTGTGATGTTTCGATGTTGTGAAGTGTGGACATATGCCAAGGTGAGGAAAGCCGAAGCCGTAAGGTCTGCTGTCCGTTCGGTGTGGATGTCATTCAACCCACTTCCATTCAACATGAGAATAACCAGCGTGACGGCGTGACAGCGCGGTGGTAGCAACCCGTTCGCGGTTCGGATGCCCTTCCCAATCCAGAATCAAGAATCTGACTGGCTACTGGCTGCTTTCAACCAGTAGGTAAACCCAGCGCCCGGAACGGAACCGCTTTCCCCATCCCCAGCCCCAGCCCAGGGACTTTTTGTTGCCAGCTTGCCTTATTGCCGTGCTTGCATCCCAAAATCTAGGAAATTTTGGAAGGGCAGGGAATGGTAGGTGTTCATGCAAGTAGAAATTGGATTTCCGATTGAACTGTGAACTGTGAACTGTGAACTGTGAACTCTGCAGCGAAGCAATCTGTAAGATTGCTATATTTGACTTTTTTTACCTCAGGCGGCTTCCATAGGGCGGCAAGCAGGCAAGCCATGGCGCCCAAACCATGGGATATGTTTTGTTGCAAGGCAGACGGACAAGGCAAGGCGGAAAGTGAAACGCTCGTCGATCTGAAACCGAATCTGCAAGACAGGGGGTTCGTTCGGTCGGTCATGATGTGTGAATTGACTGTGAACCCCTTAATTGGAGCGTGACGACGCTGAACGGGGGACCGGGGTGAACTGCCCAGGGGAGGGGAATGCGGAATGGGTGCGCGCGCGCGCGCGCGGCGTTTTCATCTTTGTGGAAAGATCAAAGAATAATCTGAAACGCAACTGATATCATCTGGGGTGGGGTTTGTGTGTGTGAATGGTTCGCTCTATTTTTGGCATGTTGGATTTGATCACCACCCTCTCCGCTTTTTCCCACGTGCGCGTATTGCAGCTTGACATCACGGGTGTAGGACGACGTGCAATCAGGACTTGTGGTTGGAGCGAACAAAACAGCGTGGTATTATTTCTGGATGGGCGTGAAGTTTCTTCGTATGTGAATATGTGTTGACGACCGCTTCATTCATATCATGGCGTTGTAGACGGCGATACGACCTGTGCCGGAAATGATGTTGCTATTTTGATACCGTGACCGAGGACATCAAGGAGGCTGGCGATGCTGCTATTGCTGCTGCTGCTGCCGGTGTCGTTATTGAAGTGATCATCAGTCGATTGTCTTCACTTCCTTGGCCACAACATTGCACAGCACGACCCGTACGCCCGCTGCCGAGAGAACATGGATCCATAGCCGTTGTGTGTCACTGAGCCGGTCATTGGCGCTTTTGACTTCCACAAACATAACCTCCCCCTTGCCGTTCTCAGACTGCTCCTTTTGATCGCCGCTTGACTCTTTAGCAGTACGCCAGAGGATCAAGTCCGGCACACCACCCCCGCGAGCCTTGTAATCCTGTGCAATCACCTTGCATATGGCGGCAAGAGCCTCACCCTCGAAGCAGGAAACCAGCTCGAGAAGATCCTCAACCTCGTAATCCCAGTTCAATCCAACAATACAGGTATGAAGCTCGCGGTGCTGCTCGTTGACCCGGCGAATAAGGTCACCAGCTCCACCATTAGATATTTCCACCAACCGGTGGTTAATCTCGCTCGCCCGGGCAGGATAGAAGGCGTCAGTATGTAGATCCAAAGGACAGGTTTGATAAGCGGTCTGAAAGACGTTCGGGACGAAGAGGAAGAGGATATCGCAGAACAAGTACGCGAAAAGTGTCCGTAGAATCCCACCCTCACTGTGATAGCCTTTCCAACCTTGGGTGCGGTAGAATGAGAGACACATCTCCTCTACACTGACATGCATGGGATTGCCCTCCTCATCCGGGTCCCCCAAATCGTCAAGCCAGATCGTCTTGGCACTTCCTTGGCCACGACCTGCGTCCTCACGGACTAACTGAATACCCTCAATTGAGTGTTCCTCCGGATTC
Organism: Neurospora sp. CHS-2018c; assembly: GCA_009806235.1. NCBI lineage: Eukaryota > Fungi > Ascomycota > Sordariomycetes > Sordariales > Sordariaceae > Neurospora > Neurospora sp. CHS-2018c. The sequence goes on from RAPC01000015.1 coordinate 684,171, forward strand.
CGCAGCCTGGCATGGTCAAAGTTGTGCTGTTGACGACGCGGGATATTGAGTTGCTTTTCAAGTCTGATAAGACGTTTTTGCAAATCGTAATGGTGAATCAGATGGCAATTGGGATCCTGGAGTGCCGTTTCGCAAGTCGAAAGAGCAATTTGTCTCCAGCGCTTCTTTTGAAGATTCTTCTGTGCTTCGGATAATGCCGTTGTAGGAGATTGCTCCAGTTCCCACATATACCGTTCTTCCACGAGGGCTTTTCGCTTGTACCAAGCGCCGCGTCGGGAAAGGTGAAAGAGTTGCTGGCTCAGTAGCTCGGTGAGAAGATCATATTCGTCCTGATATCGATGTAGACGGCCAAGAGCCTCGGTGGCTTTGTGCGCAATTCTCGTATAAGCATGCCCTGCACTGAAGCGGCGAAGATACCCTCCTTCGCCGAACTCGTATTCATCATCCTCCATTTTCTGTGCTTCAGTAAGCAGCTCTCTCCATCGAGGTGCTATGTTCTCGAACTTTTCCACGACTTTGCGATTCCCCTCTGCTCCCGGCGGCCCGCTGAATTCCAAAATGGTGTCTACCTCGAACTGGAGACGCATTGAATTCTCAAACTCCAAGAGATACCGCCGGGATGGAAAGATGTTAGATGAGCGACAGACGACATATTCAGGAAAGTTCCTCCTCGAAATTTTGGCTAAGATGATTGTTGTCAGTGACTTTTCGGTCCATTCGGTAGACCGATAGAAAACCAAGTGAACACGTTCAAATAGCTTAAAGACAGACTCTGAAAGTCTGACGAGCGGGCCAGTAATAGCAAGAATCTTGTCCAGGAAATGGGCCTTTCGGTTGGTATCTTGTTTCTCCGGGTTTGCTTCTTCCGAAGCAGAGTCCAACGAGTTCATCGAGGCGTTGGTGCTGGACCGCCGTAATCCAACAGACATGAGGCTTGACTGCTGAGAACACATTCGGCAGAAAGCCTTGATGAGGTCCGGCTTGTTCTTGCCCTGAACTTTGGCTTCCTTTGCAAGAGTTTTCAGCTCATCAAGAGACAGTAGATGTGCGGCTTGCTCAACCGTCTTGATGTGTGATGCTGAATCATCAGCAAAGGCGAAAGTGTTGATGAAGAGATGCTCCGATTTTTGTGCGGAATCTTTGCCGGACTCCTGTACCGACTCTCCTTTCGGCAGCTCCCGAGACTCTAGTAGACTCTCGATGGCCTGTTCTAACTCCGATATGTCAGGATAACGTTTCAGCCGTTCTAAACGATGCCAAGAAGCAGTTTTGCGCAAAAACAGACGCACATACCTGAAGAGTGTCAGTCAAAAATGGTCACGCCATGGCAGGGTTCCATACAAGTACTGAGCTTCATAGCTCAACGCTCTCCAATTCTCAAATACAGAGTTTTCCTTCTCGTCAAAAAGATGCGCTTCGTCTTGCAGGACTGTATCCAGGGCAAGGTTGAAAGCGTCAACGTAAATCGAACTTTGCCCTCGGACCCATTTCCGTGTCTGTAGTCGTGTCTCCGCGCTGACTTCGCCATCCTCGACTTGGGAAGACTTCAGCTTTTCGTATTCTTCGATTATATCGTCGTCAACCTTGACCTCGGGCAAACTATCCTCTAAGGCCGTATGGTGGTGCGCTGCTGGAGCATTGTCTGTGGCATCGCCATCTTCAACATCAACACTTCCGGTCTTTCCATCTCGAATAAGAGGCGAATCCCGACTCTGAGCCGACAGAAATGAATCCTCGTCTTCGTCGTTGTTCAATGCTGTAGAAGAGTCATCGTCTTCAGTTTCATATTTCTGTTTAACTTGATCGATCCGACGCTTCTTTGTTGGTGGCGTTCCAAGTCTCTTGTTGGTGTTGGTCCACCCAGCTGCCAACGCTGGACGAGTGTTGGTAGTCTGAGACGGTCTCGTCCTCTTCACAAAGCGGTCCATTTTTTATCTGACGACTGAGGTATTGGAGGATCGAAGACCATGGTGTACGGCGCCTGAAATGAACAAGTATCCACGGTGGTCAGAGAAATGACACTATGCACATTTCCTCTACAGCTTCATGGAATAAAGACGTGTGAAAGGTACGAACAATGAGTGACGTGTGTGAAAAGGTGTTGAAAGGGACCGCGCTGAACTTTAACGCGAAGTCCCGTGACTGCGTGTGCTATGGTGGGGTAGCGGGAGCGACGCAGTGATCTCCAGACGCAATTGGAGCTGCAAGGGACCAGAGCTCCCTCCTCCAGACATCAACTTTCTCGAGAAACGGCATTGAATACCACACCACCAAGCCACGACTTTTTACCACGCACAGTCACCCAGGAATAGAACAAAGCTTGGTATATCTTCGGCCCACTTGCTGTTACCACAACAAATATTCTTTATTATCAACCTCAAAGATGGCCGCCAACGAGCCGCTACTGGGACAGGCTTCAACAGACGATGTAAACATGACCGATGCTCAGTCCGACCAACCAACTGTACGCTCCATTCCTCTGACCTATTCACCTCCAAGTCTGCCTGTGAACAAACCTCCCGTCCCCTTGCCAATGCCCAAAAACCAACCCCCCCCGTCACTCCTCGCTCTCCCAAAGCCTAGACAATTCACTAACCACCACCACTCTCCGTCAACAACAGCAACAGCAACACCTAACAAGCCACCACCACATCCCCGACCGCCCCCCTCACCCCGTCTCTCCCGTTCCGATCCCCCAGATCCCCGGCCGTCCAAGTCCCACAGGGGCACACCCCACCGCAAACCAAGGACCCAGCGCGATCCGCAGCACTGCCCCTGTAACGAACGGTTTGACAAGCGAAGACCAACAATCACAACCACCACCACTGTATCAGCAGCGGGCTGGATCGTCACGAGCTGCGTCTGCGCATCCCCAGGATTCTGGTCAAGGTCAGCAACAGGGATCTGGATTAATGGGCACAGCAGGCATGCCCACGGAACCGACACTTCACGGCGCGCCGGTGAGGCAGTACTTGAATACGAAGGTGACGGGACATTTGTTGGAGGGGATGAAGATGTTGGCTAAGGAGCAGTATGTTTACCCGGTTTCCCTCCCATTGTCTCATTGTCTATGACGATCGACAGGTGGTGTGTGGTGATGGTAGTGGTTGCTAACTGAATTCGAAACGAAACAGGCCGAAAGACCCCCTCCGAGCCCTCGGCGAATTCCTCCTTCAGCGATCTAAACAGTATGAGGGGGGTGGGGGTGCGAATGGAAGTTCGACTAGCGCATAGAAGGCTTCAGTCATGAATCAGCCAACGCACATACCGGAGGCCGTGATCAGCGGCCGCCGTAGTTCTCATAAGGTCTACGAGGAGTCTCAACTTGACGAGGTCTATACTTTTACTTGTGATTCTGAGAGTGACGGGACAATGGAAGAAAAGAGAGAAACAAGCTCCGGCGTTCAGGAAAAGGGTGAACAAAACAGGGTATATGGTCTACGTAACAGAACCAGGGGGGTGACATATCATGAAAGCGATTAATTATGGCTAGGATAACAGTCGTTTCACGTCACAGTGGTCATGGGATAAACAGGAGAACAGCATTTGAGGCAAGAGGATCGGGGACTTTGTATTTTTCATAACAAAAACCTCCGTTGCCTTCGTCTTCATCCTGGGTGCTGCTAGACATCCGACTAGCAGATGATTTGCGCACGTTGAGCAGCAAGGCCGCATCCCATGCTTTTCTTCTCTGCAGTGATTCCGAGAATGCAAGTTTCCTTTCCATTCCTCCCCCAACGTCCTTTTCACTTGGTGTGGATCGACCAGACGTCACGCCGCGTAGCTGCTAAGCATGCTGCAAAAGAAGACACCCCCATAGAAGCCGACAAAAGATCACTCCATCTCGACTCGGCTGCCCACCCTCTTTCACCAAAATCTCGCGGCGCGTGCTCTACGCTTAGGAGACGATGGTGGAGGCAGTGGAAGACTCGTACTTCCAGGTGGGGGGGAGGACACCGACGGTCTTGTAGTAGCGGGCAAGACGGTGGATACGGGACTCAATGAGAATGAGGCGGAACTTGGAGTCCTTGTCCTTGCGGTTGCGCTCGAGGTGCTTGCGAACGGCAACAGCCTATTGTCACAGCAACGTTAGTGAACGGTGGGATGACGTAGTGAAAACAAGAGTGTTCTTACCTTCTTGATGAGCATGTACAGGTCCTCCGGGAGATCGGGGGCAAGGCCTGTAAATAGCATCACTCTGTCAGCCAATCTGACCAAACAGAGGCATATGCGTCTTTGACATGTTTGTTGTTTCCCAGCTCTTTCGCTCGTTCTTTCTGCGTCTGGCGCTCATGTCCCATATCATCCATCCGTCACGGGTGCGCATTAAAGGCTACGCGCGGCGGGCGGGCGAGAGCTGTGAAAGCTTCGCGGGACATGTGCCCATTTGCATCGAGTTTCGAGGGCCAGTAAAAATTCGGGGGATATCGTTGCGATTCGATTGTTTCGTTTCGCGTGCGTGGGCAAATTCAAGGGAATTCGTCGGAGTAGCAGGCAGTCATACCGTTGGACTTCAGGATACGAAGGATCTTGTTACCTGCAGAACCACCACCGTCAGCATTTCACTTTATCACCAACTTGAGGACTCGAGATTTAGAACATACCAGTGACAACCTTGACCTGGGCAACACCGTGGGAGTCACGGAGGATGACACCAATCTGGGAGGGGGTAGCACCCTTCTTGGCGAGCTTGCAGATCTGGTCGACGACCTGCTCGGGGGTGGTCTTGAGCCACGAGGGGGGGTTGCGCGAGTAGGGGATCGCGGAGGCAGAAATGCCCTTGCCCTTGGAGTGCATACGGCCCATTTTGGATGATTTGGTGGTGCTGCGATTGTCGGGGGAGTGACTTCGGCTGGCTTGTCGTCGACAGAGAAGTACGAAGAAAATATCACCGGGCGGGCGGTTTGGCGGTCGTGCGATATTCGCTGTGGGCTGGGAAAATTCGCTTGCTTAGTCAGGCTGTTAGGGTCAGCATTGTGATTGGTTGCCAAGGACTGAATTTCGCAGTTCAGGCTCCACATTCACGTGAGTGGGGACCTGACTTGAACTTTTCTCTCTTGGCATCTCCCGCGTCTGCTCCTCCAAGCATAAAAAAGTTTCCTAGCAAACCTTTCAGTTCCCGTCGCACTTTGGATCTTCTTCCAATCATCGCCAGGTCGGCCGTTGCTCCGTTTCACCATGCTACTCGACAGCATTTGGTCATGATCTCCAAAGACATGCGTTATTGCAGTCCTGCCAGATTCAGCTCAAACTGAAGCTGGGCAGTATCAGGAATCATGACCATGACGGCCGACTTGGTATTCTACTCATTCTGGTAAGTTATCACTGCTTCCGCTACACCTCCCCTCCCGAGCCTCCTTATCCTGATGATACACACTTTATACTTTATTCTGGTACCTCTTATGTTAAGGTCCCTCATTTCTGGGACTTGATGAATTAAACGGACTTCTGAAACCAATGGCTCTCACTACCTTTCTTGTTACGGCACAATTGGAGATGAGCTCAGGCTAACATTGCCTCAGATTTAGGAATTTCTTTCTATCCTTGACATTTTGAGGCCGTCACGGCATGTAGCGCATTTGGCGTGAACGGTTGTCGCGTCGTCACAGGCGTTGGCTGGCAAACCCGAATATTTAGACTAGGATAATGATAATGAAGTGATCCCAATGCGAGTTCTTTTGTTGATTGATGATGTAGCGTGAACGTTTGGCATGCAATCGAACACACTTGTGTAGATTGGAACTGTGACCTCTTCTGTTTTTGAGCGCCCTATCGGTACCTGCGGCTGAAATTCCCACCAATATCTGTACATGCCGCTGTGACTCCTACGATAACCTCAAGGAGAGGACCGAACCTTGGTACCAATGACGTTGTTCTAACTGTTTCCTCGCCATCGACCATAAAACCAGGCTGTACCATGCACGATTACTGCTCTTCCTTTCAATACAGATAGACATATCCATTCTCCTACTTTACTGCCTGTCTTAGTTTACCAGGCGTTGACGTCAAAGTTCTCCTGTGGGGATTGTCAGTATAACTGGCAGAGTAAGTCAAAACGAGGCTGATGATACTAACCTCAGGGAAGTATGTTGCGACCACCGTGCGGTCAGCGAACTTCCTTCCTGCCAACGATTTCAGGGCCTTCGTTGCTTGATCCGAATTCTCGTATTTGATGTAGATCTTGCCGACACCGGCAGACTGCCTGCTTCCGCCAGTGGGCCTGGGAATCTTCAGGGAGACGATGGTGCCGAACTTCTCGCATTCTTCCTGGATGTCATCACGAATTTCTTGAAGTGCTTGTTAGTATCTAGAAACTGCTCATGGAACTGGAATGTCGAACAAACCTTCGTAATCGTCGTTGTCCATCAACTCGTCCGCGGTAACCATGTTCAGGAGCTGCACGACCCTGCTAACGTCGCCATCCAGGGAAGTGGTACCAGCAAGCATAGACATGGCATTTACACTCAGTTCTCCGGCGACTTGTTGAATGCCGTAGCTGGCCTTTTGAACCTTCAGCGCCCTATCGCCCAGCATCATGTTGTTAAGGCCGTCAATAGCGACAGATGTGACCGAAGAGTCGTGGTACTCGCAGAATGCAATACCCTAGGACATGTTAGCAGGTCAGTTCGCCGGTACAAGGGACCGATAGACTCACCCTCGACTCCTCTGTATGCTTATCCTTGACCAACACAAAGGACTTGAGCTTTCCAAAGCTAACCAGGAGCTCCATGATTTGCTCTTCGGTGAGATATGCGGGGATGTTGGTGACGCTGATCTTGTTGGGGCTGTCGATGACAATGCTGGAAGGAACCTCCGAATCGGGGTCGTAGTTGGGGTCCTCGACAATTGCAGGTACGATGTAGTCCTTCGGCCTGCGAATTTTGAGCCCACCGGCACCAGCAGCACCATTGGCATCCTCGGCCTCCATGGTGATACCGTCAAGGGCCAGAGCGACTGTCGCATCCGGGCTGTCCCTGAACTCGAGCATGGCGAAGCTGTGGTCGGGGGATATTTGGCACTGGACACAAGGATCCGCGCTATCGATAACGTTTAGGCCATTGAGCTGAAGGTTGAAGAAGCCCAACAGGCTCTCGTCGGTCGCTGACGGCGGGATGTTCGAAACAATAAGTCGCTTGCTCTGGCGGGAGTTTGTCGGCTTGAGGGCGGCGCTGTTGACAGCTCCACCTGGCTGGGTCATGAAGGCCTGAAGCTTAGTCGGGTCCATGGCCTGTTGTCGTGGCGCGCCGGGTAATGGGAACATGCCCGAGAGCTTGGCCTGCTCGGCGGTGACGTTGCCGTATCCGGGAGGCTTGATATCCCACTGTGTCATGCGCCTCTTGCGCTCCAGAACGGGCACGACATCGGTCAAGTCGGGTGTCGGTTCCCTCTTCTTGGGGGGCGGCGAGACACTCCTCCTGCGCTCCCTGTCCGCCTCTCTGTCCCTTCTGCCTCCACCGCGGCGATCATCTCCCATCACATCGCGATCTCTTTCCCGGCGACGGCCGCCTTCCTCATCGTCCCGCCGGTTGCGACCTCCACGTTCGGCCCCGCGGTCGGCGCCACGGTCGGCGCCACGGTCCGCACCACGATCGGCTCCACGGTCGGCTCCACGGTCGGCTCCACGGTCGGCTCCACGGTCGGCGCCCCTGTCGCGATCCCACTCCCTCTCACCACGATCGGGTCCACGACGGTCGCGGCCAGAGTATCTATCTTCTCGCTCGCGGTCGCGGTGGCTGCGGCTGGATGAATAAGCGTCGAAATCGCCGTCTTCGCGACGGGGTCGGCTGCTGCGGTAGTCGGCGGGAGAACGAGAGCGTCTGCGTCCACTGCCTCGGTCACTACGATCTCCACGGTCACGTCTGTCATCGCGGTCGCGTCTCGAGGACTGGTGATGGGTTAGCTTAGGACGCCAGCAATGACTGATGTCAACCTTGTATACGAGGGGCACTTACTGGATAGTCGCGAGACGAACCGTGTCGGCCGCTGTCTGTTTCGCCACGGTTAAGTTGAGATCTAGCTGGTAGCCACGGTCAGTGCTAACATACCTCTGGAGGAATAGGTGTCCCCGTTCATGGTCAACACAGATCTCGTTAAGTATAAAAGAGACGATACGAGATGGTTGCGCCAAAGAAGCGAAAAATGGTTATGGGAGGGTTTGATGAAATGGAAAGTGGCTTTGCTTGAGCTTCCAATTGCGAGTCTCGTCGTTGATCGCGAGGCTGCAACTTTTCCAGCGGCCGTTGCTGTTACTGCAGGGTGCGCTTGTCCCCCTTTGGGATTAGCGCGTTTTGTTTCCGTGCATTCGGTTCCACCCATTCGTTCACAAGGAGTTTGACGCCCTGGCGTGGCAACAAACCTTCCAGCAGCTGGCCACTATCGCAGTGCATCTTTACAGTGGCTCCTTCCGCTATCGATTGAGCCAGAGATCCTCGAGGTCCATGAGGAACAGAGTTGAATCCATCCACTTGCATTTGAAGTGATCAAGACAAGCTTTCATGACAATACACCTTCTTCTAAGACTCTTATACCTTTTTTCGTCCCATCTGTAAAGTCCGAAAAGTGTAATTCTACATGGCAGCCCAAAAGGTCACAGAATGGCGCAAACTGCCCATCAGTCTCGCAGAGCTTTGCATCGAAACCACCCTCCGATGCGGCCAGTCCTTCAGATGGCGCAAGATAAATGAACAATGGTTTGAATCCAAATACATAGCTTCTCCTATCTTCTCCTGGATATTTCAATCTAACAATAAATCAGGCACTGCGTCCTCAAAGGCCGTCTCATCTCCCTACGCCAAGATCCCACCCACCTTCACTACAAAGTGACATGGCCTACAACAACTCCCAAACACGAAGACTCACAAGACTCCGAAGATGACACCCCCACCCTCCTCCACAGCTACTTCGCCCTCTCCCACTCTCTCACCAGCCTCTACGCCCAATGGTCCCTCTCAGACGCCAACTTCGCCCGCCGCGCACCCGCCTTCACGGGGATCCGCATCCTCAACCAGGACGCCTGGGAGACGCTGATCTCCTTCATCTGCAGCAGCAACAACAACATTTCGCGCATCAGCCAGATGGTCCTGAAGCTGTGTACGCACTACGGTCCGTATATCGGCACCGTGGAGGGAGAAGCGTTCCATGATTTCCCAGGGCCGGAGGCGCTGGCAGGGGAAGGGGTTGAGGCTCACCTGAGGGAGCTGGGGTTTGGGTATAGGGCTAAGTACATTGGTGAGACGGCGGGTTGTGTGGCGCAGGTTTATAGGGAGAAGTGGTTGCTGAGGTTGAGGAATCCGGGTGTTCCAGCGTTGGGAGCGGCTACTAAGGAGGTTGTTGGTGTGGGTGGTGGTGTGGAGGTGAAGAAGGAGGAAGGAGAAGAAGGGGCAGAAGAGAAGCCTGTTGGTGGTTCCAAGGTTGACTTGGATGCGGATCCACCGACGTACAAGAAGGCTCATGAAGCTCTGCTGACTCTGCCGGGCGTTGGGCCCAAGGTGTCGGATTGTGTGTGCTTGATGGGTCTCGGCTGGGGCGAGTCTGTTCCTATCGATACCCACGTTTGGCAAATCGCCCAGAGAGACTATAACTTTGGTGGGAAAGGGGGTGCCAAGACCAAGACGCTCAACAAGGCCATGTATGAGGCCGTGGGCGACCATTTCAGGAAGATCTGGGGCCCCCAGGCTGGTTGGGCGCAGAGTGTCCTCTTTACTGCGAATCTCAAGTTGTTCTCGGAACAAGCAGCGGGGGTGAAGAAGGGGGCGGTGAAAGTTGAAGAGGAAAGCCAAGAGACGGTTACGACTGCTGAGGCCGTGACCAAACCCGGGAAAAAGAAAGGAGTGGTGGTCAAGGTCGAGGAAAGTGAAGAGATCGTCGCCACAACGTCGGCGGCGAAGTCTAAGAAACGGAAAACGGTTGCTGTGGAAATGGTACAAAAAGCTGAGCCGGAGGCCACCGTTCAGACGACAACAACCCGGACGTTACGATCCAGTAAAAGGATAAAGAGTCAAGTTTGAGGTCGTGAATAACGCCAATGGGGCTGCTATGTTACCCATATATACCAACTTGAGCACATGTTCCCATCCCCGGATTCACCGCCTCAGTAAACCCACTTTCCACTCCTTGAATACCCGTTCGGTGGTAGGCAGCAGAGAGTTGCTCCTGTCTAGATGCTGCATAACCTCTTGGATAGCCTTCACCGGAATGTTTACCTCCTGGGCATCGCCAGTGAGCGAATCCAGCATACGATCAGCCTCCTCTCGAGAAACCAAACGATAAAGCAGTTTAATAGCCAGAGTACCACTTCCAGCTCCTGGCCTCGTGGCGCCGGTCTCCGTGGCAGACGATGCGTACACGATACCGCTGTTAAGCACCCATATGTGGACAACTTTGTCCTTCCCTACCCCTTCTTCCTCCGTGGTCGCAATGGTCTCTGTTATGGGAAGTAACAGAGACTTGGAGGATCCTGATCGCGCCATGGTGGAAATAAGAGTCGCTGCGAGACACTCTTCAAGCCCTGGGCTGAGGTTGGAGACAGAATCGCAGGAGATTTGCCACTTTAGGAGGGTGACGGCGGCTGTCCGGAAATTGTAAAAGCCAAGCTGGGCTTGACAGGAAGAGCAAAACACGTTGAGGCTCCGGATCTGGTTGCTGCTTTCGTCTGAAGCAACAGCTTGCCTATCTGATGATCCATGCTCAGGGGTAGAGAGGGAATACTAGAGAATGGACATATGGTCAGCACTAACTGACGTAGGGGAAAGGTTCACTGGCATGGGGAGTTGAGCAGGATATGTTCCTCCAGTTGATCCCAGAGCATTTAGGACTTGAGAATGATCTGGCGAAATGCGGAGGTTCAGTCCATCATCCACCGATTGGAAGCGCCCCGTCACAGAAGTGAGGTTCGTCAACCAATCGGTGTCCCGCGAAAGCAGGGGACAGACTTTGCTTAATTTTGGGCAGTTGTATCGGTAATCACGCCATTGAGGGGCCGAAGCCGACTTGGCTACCTTCTTGATGCCCAGTTATGTTGCAAACATTTCAAGAGAAGCAGTTTGAAATGGTGAGTTGACCAAACGTTGAGCATGCTACATATGGACTTACTGTGATGTTGGAACAGTCCTGCTCGACGAATAACAGCGTTGTCAGGTCAACAAACCCAACACTTTTTTGCGCCGAGATGACCGAGCTCGCTCCATATCCTCGAGCTGCAAGACTCATGTCGTCCGCTTTAGCATTCTGCCCGTTGGCAGCAACGCCGTTTGACTTGTTGTGTTGATGATGGTCATCATGATCGTGATCGTGATCGTGATCGTGATCGTGATCACCAGGTTTGTGACAGTGCCAAAACTCCATCATCTCAGCCCAGTTCTCACTCGGGAGGTCTTTCCAGACCTTGACGACATCTTGATTGACAACAACGGCTTGACATTGCCTACAAGTGACTTGGGACCCGGCCTTCAAATCAGTAGCTGTCCAAGTCGACGACTCTGCTGATGATGCATCCGTATCTGTTGCTTGACCCAACGGTAACCTCCAGGAGAGCGCAGAGGCACCGGGCCTTTGAATAGGCAGGATAGCGCCGCCGAGGGCTACCTTTGAGGGTAGGCGCAGTGTATAGGCCTCTCCACGGTGTTTGAGCTCGACATTCTCCCCATCCGCTGCCACCACTACTCGTGTTGACGCATCACTTGCAGAGCCCAGCGAAATGGCCAGCGATATCTGGCGGATATTTGAGAGCAACTCGGCATAGAGTAGTGGCGTAGACTGAGACGTCATGTTGGTCGAGATGGCTGATGAGGATACAATGAGACTCTGCCCGAATGAAGTTATGAGTTGTGAGATGGAAATTCGTTGCCCGCTGTGGAAAGTGGAAGCCCCCCCACATGAGCTCAGTGGAAGTGGCGGGAAGCTCCCCTGCTCCCCACAGCGATCGAAACGCGTCGAGGTCTGGACTGCTTACCTAATGAACTTGGGGCGCCACTTAAAGTGGAAACTTCAGGTGCAGCCTTGCCAAGCCCGTGTCAGCTCGCTTGCTCACGTCCCGTCACCAGTCGCTGGCCAAAATTTCAGGGAAGGCGTGTGCACCGCATCCACTGCGCCAGTCTTCAGCCGACACCTGCATCCTTCTGCCTCCATCGTCCTTCCTTTGCTGATAGCTTATCACGACAAGTGTCAACTGTCAACGTCAACTTCAACTGCCCCGTCAGTTACCATATCCTATTCCACCCAATTACCCACGGGCAGCGCCACTTCATCACGTCCCGTTCCCTCACGACTACATACCACCAATCACCCCCGCGGCGCGCTGGACATTATCACGACAACCCCAACCTGACATGACACGAGGAGGATACGGCCAGCACCATGTCGGACTCGGATTTTGAGCAGATCAAGAAGCTCCAGCAGGAGCGCAATGCTGCTGCTGCCGCCAAGAGCGGTTCACGCAGCTTTGATCCTGCCAACCAACGATCCGACAACAATACCAAAGCCAAGATGGGAGAGGTCTGGGACACCGACCTGTATGAACGCGACAATGGCGACAAGTTCGCGGGCTACCACACGACTCTACCCGCTGCCGATGGCGACGATGAAGAGATGGAAGATGCCGATTCCGGTCGCCGCCTAGTAGGACAGTACACCGCCACCCGAGCCCAGATCGATGAGTTCGCGCGCGGCGATGGCGTCGAGGAGGATGATCCCCTGGCTGGCCGGGGCGAAAAGAGCAACCGCATCACCGACAGGGAGACCGACTACCAGAAGCGCCGATTCGACCGCGTTCTGACCCCTACACGAGCCGACCCCTTTGCTGCCAACCGCCAGGCAGGTGCCGCCGAGGAAGGAGAAAGCTACCGGGAAATCATGGAACGCCGCGAGCTTGAGCGAGAGGAAGAGCGCGTACGGCGGGCCATCGAACAGAAGATGAAGGAGGGCGGCCCTGTCGATGAGCACCAGCCTACCCTCAAGGATTCTGGTGACAAGGAGAACGAGGAGGCTGGCTCTACTGAAGCTGCGGCTGGCCGGAAGCGCAAGAAGAGATGGGATGTCGCCTCTACAGATGATGCCACCCCGGCACCAGAGCCCAAGAAGAGGTCTAGGTGGGATCAAGCACCATCTGTTCCCGCTCCAGGGGCTCCAGGGGCAGAACCCAAGAAGCGATCCCGCTGGGACCAGGCGCCTTCTGCCACTCCCGTTGGCAATGTCGGCCTAGCTACCCCGATGCACCCTACCCAGACCGCCGTCGTACAACCAGTTTTCGGCACTGATGCCGCCGGTCGATACGCGCCGCTTAGCGACGAGGAGCTGGATGCCATGCTTCCGGGCCCCGAGCAAGGTTACAAGATTCTTGATCCGCCACCAGGGTATGCCCCCGTGCGAGCACCGGCACACAAGCTGATGCAGGCTCCGGCCCCAACAACGGGCTTCATGATGCAGGAACCTGACAGCGGGCGGATGACGGGCCAGCAGGTACCAAAGGAGATCCCCGGTGTGGGAGACCTGCAATTCTTCAAGCCGGAAGACATGGCATACTTCGGCAAGCTTACTGATGGAGCTGATGAGGAAAGCTTGAGCGTCGAAGAGCTCAAGGAGAGAAAGATTATGAGGCTCCTGCTGAAGGTCAAGAACGGTACTCCTCCCATGAGAAAGACTGCGCTCAGACAATTGACAGATAATGCTCGCAACTTCGGTGCCGGCCCCCTCTTCAACCAAATCCTTCCTCTACTCATGGAGAAGACGTTGGAGGATCAGGAACGCCATCTTCTCGTCAAGGTCATCGATCGTATCTTGTACAAGCTCGATGACATGGTTCGACCATACGTTCACAAGATTCTCGTCGTTATCGAACCTCTTCTTATCGATCAGGACTACTATGCCCGTGTTGAGGGTCGGGAAATTATTTCGAACCTCAGCAAGGCTGCTGGTCTTGCCACAATGATCAGTGTCATGCGTCCAGATATTGATCACGTCGATGAGTATGTCAGAAACACTACTGCCAGAGCCTTTGCCGTGGTTGCTTCCGCTTTGGGTATCCCAGCTCTGCTTCCCTTCTTGCGAGCTGTGTGCCGAAGCAAGAAGTCGTGGCAGGCTCGTCACACAGGTGTCAAGATTGTCCAGCAGATTCCCATCCTGATGGGCTGCGCCGTCTTGCCCCATCTCAAGCAACTAGTTGACTGTATCGGACCCAATCTGAACGATGAACAGACCAAAGTTCGCACAGTGACCAGTTTGGCCATCGCAGCTCTTGCCGAGGCATCCAACCCCTACGGTATCGAGAGCTTCGATGACATCCTCAACCCTCTCTGGACCGGTGCCCGAAAGCAGCGAGGCAAGGGTCTGGCGGGTTTCCTCAAGGCTGTCGGTTATATCATCCCGCTTATGGATGAAGACTATGCCAACTATTACACCAGTCAAATCATGGAGATTCTTCTACGAGAATTTGCCTCTCCAGATGAAGAGATGAAGAAAGTTGTGCTAAAGGTGATTTCACAGTGCGCCGCCACCGACGGAGTAACGGCTGGATACCTGAAGGAGCATGTGCTGGACGAGTTCTTCAAGAGCTTCTGGGTACGGCGCATGGCCCTGGACAAGCGCAACTACCGACAGGTTGTTGAGACCACCGTTGATATTGGCCAAAAGGTCGGTGTCAGCGAGATTCTGGAAAGGATCGTTGCCAATCTGAAGGATGAGAGCGAAGCCTATCGTAAGATGACGGTGGAGACGGTCGAGAAGATTGTGGCCTCTCTCGGTGCTGCCGACATTGGCGAGCGTCTGGAAGAACGCCTTATTGATGGCATTCTTCATGCGTTCCAGGAACAGAGCGTTGAGGACATCGTTATGCTCAACGGCTTCGGTTCGGTGGTTAACGCACTAGGCACCCGATGCAAGCCTTACCTTCCTCAGATTGTCAGCACCATTCTCTGGCGTCTGAACAACAAGTCAGCTACTGTACGACAGCAAGCAGCTGATTTGATCTCCCGCATCGCCATGGTCATGAAGCAATGCGGTGAGGATGCCCTTATGGGTAAGCTTGGTATTGTCCTTTACGAGTACCTCGGTGAGGAGTATCCCGAGGTTCTTGGCTCTATTCTTGGTGCTCTCCGCTCCATTGTTACTGTCGTGGGTATCAGCCAGATGCAGCCCCCCATCAAGGATCTTTTGCCTCGTCTTACCCCTATTCTTCGTAACCGACACGAGAAGGTACAAGAGAACACGATTGATCTTGTAGGTCGTATTGCCGATCGCGGTCCCGAGAGCGTCAACGCCCGCGAGTGGATGCGTATCTGCTTTGAGCTTCTCGACATGCTCAAGGCTCACAAGAAGGGCATCAGACGTGCTGCCAATAACACTTTCGGTTTCATCGCCAAGGCCATTGGCCCTCAGGATGTCCTTGCTACCCTTCTGAACAACCTCCGCGTCCAGGAGCGTCAGTCCCGTGTCAACACGGCCGTCGCCATCGGTATCGTTGCCGAGACATGCGCGCCCTTCACTGTGTTGCCCGCCCTCATGAACGAGTACCGCGTCCCCGAGCTCAACGTCCAGAACGGTGTGCTCAAGTCGCTCTCCTTCCTCTTCGAGTACATTGGCGAGATGGCAAAGGACTACGTCTACGCCGTCACGCCGCTCCTGGAGGACGCCCTCATCGACAGAGACCAAGTGCACAGACAAACAGCCGCTAGTGTCGTCAAGCACATTGCCCTTGGCGTCGTCGGTCTCGGTTGCGAGGATGCCATGGTCCACTTGCTTAACTTGCTGTATCCCAACCTGTTCGAGACCAGCCCCCACGTTATCGACCGCATTGTCGAGGCTATCGAGGCCATCAGGATGGCTGTCGGTCCGGGCTTGGTCCTCAACTACGTCTGGGCCGGTCTTTTCCACCCGGCGAGAAAGGTCCGGACACCATATTGGCGTCTGTACAACGATGCGTATGTCCAGTGCGCGGACGCTATGGTGCCGTACTACCCTAACCTTATTGAGGAGGGTATCGACAGGACGGAGTTGGCGATTGTGCTTTAGACGATGCGATGGGAGGGAGGTTAGCGGGAGCAAACAGGTTTCTTGTTCATATGATTCAGGTTCGTTATGACGCCGAGGGGAACAAACACGATATTTTCATCGAAGCGGCTTGGGTTTTGGGCGCGTTATGCGCTATTGAAGGCTTCACACACATAAACACACGCGCACAGCAAAAGAAGAATCGAGTGATGCCACTGTGGTTTTATGTGCGATATACACTATAAAACGCGGTTTTGTGCCAATGTCATCGTTTGTCGTATTGGTTAGGACATCGAGATGATGGACATTCTATGTTGTAACGGATGGTTGTTGTTGTTAGGTTAGGGAGTAGCTAGGTTGTTAGATATACTCTTGTAGAGTTTAGGGCAGGCGAGCAGGTGAGCGCAAAAAAGGATAAATGCATAATGAAGGAGTTTGTCGATGATCTCTCTCGGGCTTCTCTTGAACTCCCCGTGCTTGTTGAACCTTTTCCGACTTCCCAATTCCCTTAAGAAAATAGCTGGCTAGCTACAGCCTTCAGTTGGCAATACGTCCAGTCATGATCTTTTCGTTAACTGGGCTTTGTTCAACTTGAAGTGATTGTTTCCTCGTCCGTCTATCTAGAGATATCAGTTTGAACGTCCTGCAAAACCTTCACCCGCTCACCATCTTCAACTCCGATATCCTTCGAGAAACACCAGCACGAAAATAGGTTTCTCGTTCCGCTCTTCTAGTTCCTTTCATGGGCACTGCTTTCTCGAAGTTGATTCGTGACTGATCGAATATTCACTTTCTCACTCAAGGAGAGAAGGAGAGAGAACCAAGGCGTAACGATGCGCAGTGCGTCGGGGTTTGCTGTTAGCACGGGAACAGATCGTTCACATAGAGACTAAGGAAGAGAGTGACAAATAATACTCTTCATTCTTCTCTTCACTTTTCTCTTCACCTCTCTCTTCCCTCTCTATTCACCTCTCTCTTCACCTCTCCTTCACCTCTCCTTCACCTCTCCTTCACCTCTCTCTTCACTCTCCTTCCAATCTAATATTACACTTCTTTTGTTCAGTGCTGACCTCTGGAGCCAACTCTCAATCGGAGACAGTCGCCCACGAGATCATACAGTTCGCTTACATATTGCAGTCATACATTTTACCACCAAGGCTTCATTCCAATGCAGCTCCCTCTAACAATGTGCTTACGTCCTGTCCTGTGTCTGTAGACGGAGCGGGAGGCAGGGACGACCGAGCAATTTGACTAATCGCGCTTTCCCACTTGCTCTCCCTCGCTTCAGCTTGTTTACCCTCCGACCGCCAGTCTGGGGAAGGTACGGCCGGTTTGTTATTTCCTCGCGTGACTCCTGTACTGGTCTACTTATCTCGGTCGAGGAGATACACAAATGTCTGCTACACAAGGCCTACCTACTCAATCTTCTATTCTGTTGTGTTTGGCTTACATCCTTGTTCGACTCGAAAATCATTATCAAACGGTTGTTCATAACTACCATCGGGACCTCGAAGCAATTATAATCGTCCATCATTGCATAGGTAGGTGACTTCTATGAGCTGTAATGAAGCCCCCAACCGCATGGGATTTTGCTATGTTTCTGTGCCTCGGATACAACTGGCATCTGTCAATTGACAGCCAACATCTGATCTGCCCCTACCCGACATTTTCGAGTAAACAACATCAATCCTGACTTCGACCGCTTCGACCCCTTCATTGATAGTTTACTGAGATGCGAGTGAGCGAGTGCCCTGTAACTAGAAAGCTATGATACTGTTTCTTGAACTTGGATCAATTCGTACATGATGCCTCCTTTCCACACCAAAGGCCCTGTGTGAACCGAACCCTCTTGGGCGTCAATGTACTTATGAGTTATACGCTCTATGACTTTTCCAACCCAGCCAGCCACAGCCTATGGAAAAGTTGCCTACATGCAGTTTGCTTCAGGGGATGGCGTGCAGATGTGTAAGATCTAGGGAGTTGACAGAGTGTAGTATCTGGATGCCTCATCGGGAACCAGGTTTGGCGTTTGTCATTTTCCGGACTCGACGTACTGCATCTATCTGAGCCAGCTTAGAGGATGCATAATGTTAGGACCAGTAGGTGATGTAGTTTGTAGTCTGGTGGTTAGAGAAAGTGCGCATGTTCTCTCTGTGTGTAGGCAGTCTGTACTGTACCTAGGTGGTGTTCTCCCATTAGGTAGTTAGTCGGTCCTACAGTGTGCCCCTATTCAGAAGCCAATGTTCAAACTGTAAAAGTAACCCTGGTGACCCCCACGCATCACTCTTAGTAAACATCGCCGCCGCCGCCTCCATCGCCGCCCCACTCAAGCATCACAGCTCTCTAACCGAAGCACCAAACACGGTTCCTAGGTTTTTCTATGGCAATAACATGTGAACAATACAATGTCTACTTTTGGTGAAGCTGAATGAAGGGACCAGATATTGTCAAATCCAGGTACAGTACCCAAAATTGGCGGTGTGTATACACGGTATGTAAAGGGTAACCCGTGTCTGTCTGGTGGAATAGGGGTCCAAGGATGTTTCCAACTTTCCAGAAGCAGAAGCCCCGACTCGTTACTCTTTTCAGCTAGATGGACCTGACACTCAGGTCGTCAACAAGTGACCCCCTCGCTCTCCAGACTGAACCTGTCAGGATCTGTCTCCAGGGGCAGAGATTCCTGCCAGCTGCCCGACGACAACGGACTGGATGTAGGAAGAAGGAAAAAAAAAAACACTGTGTCACCAGGGAAGCCCTTTGAACCCTTGAACCATACCGCAGTAACGACAAAGCAGGTGACACCGACTTGTGTTCAAGTTAATGGAGTCTCGCTTGAGCCTCAAGGAAAAGGGGGATTGCTACTGGCTGACCGCCAGCAGACCCCTGGTCTCCCATCAGCCTA
Source organism: Neurospora sp. CHS-2018c (assembly GCA_009806235.1). Lineage (NCBI taxonomy): Eukaryota > Fungi > Ascomycota > Sordariomycetes > Sordariales > Sordariaceae > Neurospora > Neurospora sp. CHS-2018c. The sequence continues at coordinate 703,054 of RAPC01000015.1, forward strand.
ACTTACCTAATTCCTTGGCCCCCTCCCTGGCGTCCCCTGGTCCAAGGGAAAGGGGACCCAGAAAGGGAAACCGAAAGTAGGAGACCGAGACGAAAACTTGTGGGATCCGTAACGCGTAACGGAGTGAAGCGGGGCATGATATGGAGATAGATGTCAATGCAGTCAATGCATCAAAGAATGAGTGTTTTGTGTAGATACGGTGGATGTGTGCAAAGACAGAGTGTGTGGGTTCCCTTGCGTTCCTGTCGTGGTGCTGGTCCGGTCCTGGCGCCGCGCTTTCCCTCTCATTCAGTGATGGTTGCGGTTGCGGACTTGCGATGGGGAATGAAAAGTTAGTGAAAGTGACACTAAGTGATGGCAATTTGGCCCGACGCAACATGGCATTTTGGAAATGCGGTTTTAAATAATTCGTCCATTTGAAAGGTTGGTTAGACGGGAGGATTGGATGGTCGTGTCGTGGTGGGATTCACGCACTGTTGTTGATTGGTATTGGTGGCGTCGATTTAATCTACACATATCAGATTGATTATGCAGTTGGTCGTGTGTGTCGTAGGACCGAAGGTGAACTGGTGTTGTCTTTTTTTTCGTTTTGGTGGTGGTGTGTACGGATGGAGTCGGTATGGCAGCTGCCCTCTGTAATGGCTGAATCAGCTCAACCCCAGTGCTCAGCAATAACAATGGAAGCCCAGGACCGCGCCGTTGCAGTCGCAATTTCAGTCGAAAGGAATCCCCCGTCAGATGAGATCATCTGGCGTTTCATGTTTCGCTCCTCGGCAGTGCAAAGTAACGGTGAAAGGCAACCTTATCTGGATCGATCTTGAAGTAATCTGCCAAAAGGGACGCGGGTGTTTGACTGACTCTCAGCCCATCCACCTGGGCGCGTACTGTAGAGTAGAGATCGGAGACGTGTCAAAGCCAAAAGTGAAAGATTGCAGAACAATCTGTGAATCTTTCATGCCACTGTGTGCGTTGTGTCGACGAGCTAATGCACACGGGTGCCAACAACATTGTACCGTTTTCACTGCATTTCCTTCTTCCTTGGCACATGCAGCAACAAGCATGCATCCCGAAAAGGCTTTTTTTTTTCTTCCCCTCTTTCCCCCTTCCACTTTACGATAGTGCCGGTCAGTAGAGAGAGTTTGGTTGTGTCTTTGGAATGACCGCTGGACCTTTGTTACAAAAACATTGAAACCACAGGCCTTTCCGTTACTCCGGTCCCGGCGCCGCTTTCCATTTGACAGCCTCTCAATTTCTCAGCGGCGTCATTGAGTTTCGGGCTAAGGGTTGAAGTGGGGCAAAAACGGTGCGGCAAGAACGAGGGTTGGGCCTGCCTACCCTACGTAACCGCACAGGGGTTAGCGGAAACGGGTTAGCCACCAAAGCCACATGACGTCATGCGGCATGGAATGTACGACTGCCCTCGAGGAAAAAACTAAACCACGTCCGTTCCTTCTGTAATCATCGTCAACCTCACTGTGGCCTTCCATGACAGTTACCGTAACAGCACCAATCTAACCAGCATGGGTACCGTCCGAGGGATACTGGGGGCCAAAATAACATTACATCGAATGGCACATCACGACATTTACTTGCTCACACCTAATAGTCACCTCAACCCACCCTCATCCTGGGCCTTTTTTCACCACTCTGGGAAGCGCCGCGGTTCTGATTCCGGCCCTGAACGCCCTCGACATCCTGGACATCCTGACAGTTGCCAGACGGGGGCACTGGCACATCTCTCGCATCGCTGACATTGGCTGGCCAGGAACCAGATCCGGCTGGTGGGATATGGTGGAGGTCGGCGAACACTGCCACCACGGCAACCTCAACCATCCCTCCACTGTGACGAAATCTTGGATGCCGCTGGACATGCCTGTACTCGATTGGCCGCCGTCATCGGTCCTCCGCAGCGCGACAATGCATTTGCGCCGTACCCTGAGCGCACCTCAACCTCTCACAATTTCGCATTTGACATTTCCCAACTTGGGCCCCATATCGAACCTGAACAGGGCGGCATCCAGGACACTATCGGTTTCATGAATCGCGACTAACTGTGCCCTTTGGATACAGGGTCAAAGCCAAAGTTGCCTTTGGCTCTCCCCTGAGCGCATTGGTGTCAATAGGAGGGTGCTTCCCCGCGCGATTGTCGGGCAGCACAAGCCTCAGAAAGGACCCTGAAGATCCGTTAGCATACGCCGGTGCCCATGATTGGCTAGTCCCGTCTTTGCCATGCGCACTGGGTAAGGCATCCAAAACACCACACCCTTTGAAAGGAACCAAAGGAACCCTTCGGCCAGATAATATCGTGCCTGCGTGCTCACACTGGCCACGTTAAGCATTTCTGTGCCGCCGCCGCCGCAACTACCGCGGCAGCCAAACTCGGTTGCTGACGACCGACGTCATTGGCGGGTCTAACGACACCATTAGAATCCCCGTCGGTGTTGCTGAACATGGGGATGGGTATTGATAATATTAATGATTTTACTATCAACCAGCCCAACTGTTACGGTGCGAGTAGGTAGCCAGCCATGTGGCGCCCATCCCGGCCAACCAGCGTCGGTTGTCAGTTACCCAATTACGTATTGTTACAGTACTATCTCCAGTTTGCGGTTTTGTGGTTGCGATTTGCCTGCTAATACTGTCTCCTATACGAGTTTCGGGCGATTGTTTCACAAGGAGCCACAACTTCCTCAAAAGTTCATCATGCTCCGTCTTCTGTTCCAGCTAATACATGATGTTGACGACATAGGTAGCAGGCTCCTTCCCAAAACCACGGCAATGCGTGCTCCTTCCCCCGTCTTGACCCGCCTTGTCCAGTGGCACTGAGCCGAACCTCAAAGCCGTCAAACGTGGAAAGCGTGGATGGTTACGACTTCCTCCTGGCCCCTCTTGGCTTCTTGCCCCTCTCCTGGCCCCTCCCCCTCGCATCCCAGCCTCGGCCAAACCAAGGAAAGCAAGGAGAGCGGACGGAAGACATGCAACCTAGACCTCCAATGTCGAATAGGATTTCTTCCTGCACCAAGTTACCTTGCTTGCCAACAACCCAGCCCTGCCCTGATGCTAGGAATCAGGGACCGAAAATCAGCTTACTCTCTTCTCTATCAGCCTCCAGCTACATGCCAACTCGGAGACGCCCCGCATGCCGTCACCACATCCTACGCCGTAAGCTTGACGACGTAATGCCTCTCCACCAGGTGGTAAGTCATCTGTCCGGTGCCTTGGTGAAGGCATCACGGCCGCTGACAAGAGACGTTGAGAGGGTCCATAAACACAGGAGACGATCATCCCTCGAACCCCTTCAATCCCTCCCCTTTCGAGCGCTACACGGCACGTGCCAATTCGAAAGAAAGAAGCCAGGTGAACCTATTACCGAACCTCGCCCGTTCCTTGAACCTTCTCAGTTCCATTTCCCCAGTTTGGCTCAGTCCATCCCCACTCCGAATCTGTATGCCCGCCGATCACCACCGCTTCCATACTCGACCGTCCAGCTTTCCGCCGGTCAACGCACCGCCTCGGTACGGCTCTTCTCAAAAGCACTTGCCCGTCCGGGCAATGATCAGAAGTCTCCCCATACACCCCGTCCAGTCAAGCTTTTCTTCACCATCCACCACCGTCCACCGACAAGGAATCCCCGCCCTACATGGCCCGTCACATCTGCCTCTTCTCCATCAAAGGAACTGATTTGCGCAATCTGAAACGAGACCTCAACGCCCTTAGGACTGGGGCTTACCCATAAACTCCACCCCGGCCCATCCTCAGAGAGCTTGTCTCCTCGCCTGCACGAGTAAGGACACGCCAGCAACAAGTCATGCAAGTGCGTCGGGCGTTGTTGTCGTCCTTGGATGTGTCCTGTGCGGTGCTCCCACGGAGCGGTGCGGTACGCCGCGGACCAAGCGGTCACGGCCATGGGACGGCGGTGTCGGGGTGCCAGTCGTGCTTCGAGACAGCCCTCCAGGGACGCCCTCCAAACCCATCTCATCTCATTTCATCTCATCTCCATCTCAGGGTTCAATCTCATCCATCTGTCATGTCATCTCGCGGTCGTCCGCCTCAAGTCCTGGTCGGTCGTTGCCTTTCTCCGGCTCGTTGTTAGTAAGGCATTGCCTTGGACAGGTGTCTATACGAAGCACTTACTTGGTTCATACGTGTTGTTGTGAGATGGATATGCATACCTCATCACATAGAAGCACGCTTCGCTCGTGCACCATCCATCATCCATCCACCCATCCACACTGCGTCCGTCTTTCATTTGCAATATGCCTTGGTGTACAAAAACACTCTCACGTGTATCCACCATTACCATGGGACGCCCCCTTTTCGCCTCTCCCCCGCTCGTTGGGCAATTCAGCTGATACCAGATGCTTGTCTCGTTAGAAAGAGATCCATCTCATACTCAAGCACAAACCCCGGAGATCGATGGGCATAGAAGCCAGACAAATGGAAGCGTGCTGCTTCGTAGATAACCAGGCAATGAGAGACGTGTGGCGACGGTCACACACCTTCTCTCACACCTCCTTTCCTTCTCTCCGCTTTCCCTTTTGAGCACAGCATATACACATACGCCCTCTTATCTCCTCTATGGGCGGAATGTGGGTTGATGGAGTTGCTGTTTGTGTGTGAAACGTGATCACGGTTCCTATTCGGGCCAGTCAGCATTCGGAACATGCGGCGTCGAGTCCGACTCCCTCTCGCACCGTGATCTCTTCCATAGTGCGCCCTGCTTCCTGCCGTCTGTTGCCCTGGGGAGCTTGACACTCGTCCTCCACCGAAGACGGGGAATGGAGGGAAAGCACGCAATGCAACCCGCCCTCTCAGCGCCCGGATCTTCCGTGTCTGCCTCTCCCTCCTCCTCTCTTCCCTTCCGTCCCCTGTCTCGCATCTAGGTATGCCTGTATGCGCGGAGCTCCTCACACATTGGCTTCGTTGGCTCGCTGGCTTCGGTACCAGATCGAGCAGATGTGCCCGACTCAGCCTCCTTCTCCTTCTCCATCCTCTTCACTCTTTCTCCTCCCTGTCTGGGTATCCCGATGCCCTTCTCCTGAAATTGTTGTGGGCCCCTATTCCGGTCAATGTAGTTAGCACAAGCCTTGATGCGAATGCCATGCTAGGCTTCATCAAGAAAAAGATTTACACGGCCTTCCCGAACCTTGTTCAACCTTGATAACTCCGTATCCTTTATCAGGAGATTGTGAGACTGAAATTGAGATGTTCACGGGAAGAGAGTAGGAACTAGGAACCGTAGTGAGAAAAAACAAACCTGGGCTAGTCTAAGCACCAACTTAACTTGCGCAACCACTGCGATGTGACGTCCGAATTTCTTCCCTATACCTTGCCCGGTCTAGTCAGGCGACTCAAGCGAGTCAGTCAAGTCAGGGTAGGACTGAAGGGTTACAGTATGGTTAAAGGAAAAGTATGGGGGAAGCAAAAGTAAATGGGCAATTCGAATCTGAAACGGACGGCTATGCTGGTTAGCTGCTTGTAATATCGAATTGGGTGGAGGGATATTGATTGGACGACGAGTTTTGTGTGTGTGCGTTCATTGGGGTAGGAATTTTGGACGGTAAGACAGACGCGGAGAACTCAGGCGAACTCTTCTCGCATTCAGTATCACAATTGAGCAATTCTTTTGGGAACATTGCAGTGCTTGGTAGTGACAAGTTTGATAGTTGTAGTAGTACATAATTAGGTTTCGCAATGTGCTTGAGCTTAGATGATACATGAATGTTCCTCCGCTCTTTGTAACATCCTTTTGAAGTCGTCGCCTTATAGTGGTATCTACCGAGCCTGTTTCCCCTTCCCTCCTTCCGATAGGCCAATCAAATATGTCCAAGCTGGGTATTCTTCTTGCCCTGATCAAATGATGATGATATGATCATAATGGAAAAACACCTGATTGACCAACCGAAACCTAAAACCATTTCCAACCAAACCTGTGTGAGTGTATCTCTTAAACGACAGTAGAGAAAAGGCATTCCCGGATGCAACAAAAACAAAGATCTGAAAAGCAAGCCCACCGAAACGCCGGTTCATGAGATTTGTGGTCCCCGTGGAAAGGCGCCCTTCCTTTCGCAACCTCCCTTGGATGATGACCCCTTGGTATCTTCCCCGTTCTTTCCCCACGTAATCAACCAATGAACCCACAAGGAAAATGAAACGATTAAAAGATGTTGGCCAGCTCCCCGCGGTTGGCGGTCCATGCGTGGCAGCTTGCTCGTTGTGATCGACAAGTCTCGTCTACCTGAACTCCAACGCCGAGCGCCTCTGCTGCCAATGACCGACAGCAGGGAATGATGGAGGGATCGCCTGCTGTCCCTCCTTGCGAAACGTAAGTCTATGAGATGCGGAGCGGGTACCGCCGACCCCATTCGTGTACTTGGTAGGCGGTAGCGAGTCGCAATTGTTTATGTCGATTTTCGAATCCATTTTTCCCCGGGATCGATATAGACCATGGTGTGATATGCTGATGGGTTCCGGTGCCGATAGTTTTACATGTAGCGAATGTTGAAAATTAAAGTGTGTAGTCTATCGAGAGGCATGATGTAAAAAAAGAAGAGTTCCGCGAGATGCATCGGATAGTTTATTCCGAGTGCTGGCCCGCTTCGGAACCAGTCTCAGATGGCGTCTCGCTCTGGGGCTTGTGGACCTTCTTGTGTCTCCTGAGGTTAGAGACAACTGAGAATTGGCGACCGCATCCCTCAACTTCGCAGTGGAAGGCTGTGAAAATTGTTAGCAGGCGCGAAACCTCAAAGTACGTTATGGAGGAGCCCTTACGCTTTTCACCAGTGTGGCTATACATGTGGGTCTGGAGCGAGCTAGGCCGTGTGAATCGCTTGTCGCAAACCTTGCACTTGTGCTTCTTCGAGGTACTTGTTGACACCTTGGAGCTGAAGGAGCCCATCATAGACTGTGGTGCCGGGGGCTGGCTCGACATCAAGCCTTGAGGGCGAGGAAGTGTCCGGCCAGAGAGCGACTCAATGTCAGAGCCTGCGGTCGAGTAATCGCTGATCGACCCATCAACTGAACCGCCATAGTACCCGCCAAAGCTCGCAGAAGAAACGCTAGAGCCCGTGGAGTGCGTCTGAGGGAAGCCGTACGAGTCTGTAGAACCCCTAGCACGGTTGCGCACATCGTAGATATTCCTTGGTGTCTCTTGGCTCATGGTAAGCATGCCTTGGCTAGCTTCAAGCGCATCTTGAAAGCTTCTCCGGTCATCAGGTTGGATTCCCCTGGGTAGGTGGGTTAGTATTGGTAAGATGGAAAGGACAAACCCAGATAGTACTTACTGCTGTGAATACCTCCTCGCAGTGTCATCAGGAGCCATGCCAAAGGCCCCCCTCATGGTGGCGGGTGGGTAACCGAGCTCATACTGTGATGTCGAAGGAGGATAACTGGTGCTAACGGGGGAAGCGGAGGTGGTGTAGGCGGAGGTATCATATGCTGTCGAAGTGGTTGGGTGGGGCATGCGGTTGAGACCTAGGAGATGATCTTGGGGCATGGAGAGTAAGTCCTGCTGCCTATAGACATCCGCCATGGGAGCGCTACCTGCTGGCGCAGTTGTGACAGGGCCGGGAGCAGCAGGTTGATGATGAGGCCACACACTTCCGTTCCTGACGTCGTGCTGACGCTTGGGGAGGGCAGCGAGGTTAAGGTGCGGCAGGCCGGCGCTGTCACGATTGTTGATGTACATGTTCTGAGGAGCGGGCTGCTGAGGAGGAGGAGGCGGCCCTCCAGGACCCGAGGACGAACCCCAAGGGTTAGTGAAGTGTGGCTGGCTCGATTGATAAGACATGTGGTCGTAGTTTAGCGGTGCAAATCGGTGCTGGTTGGCGTCTATGGTCATCATCATTGGGGTTTTGTGTGTGCAACCGAGTGCTGTGTGTGTCCTTCCCAGTCTTGTTGGTGAGGTGAACTGGTGAACTTGGGGAGGAGAAGAGTTGAAAGTGTTTGTCGATAGTGGTAGGTATGTATGTAGTTGTTGCTGATCAAACGCGGGATCCTTTTAGTCGGGTCGAATGTCGAGAGAAGATCGGACCACGAGTTGATAAGGAGGGATCAGCGACCTTAAGTGTTCTTGGTCTGAGAAGCTCAGATGGCATGCGAGCAGCCCTGGGAACAATGGGGAGCACAAACTGCAGGCTAGAGCCAATCGGGTATGCGTCCACTTCAGAGCAGCGAACCCAAAGTCAACTGAACGGTATTGTCTCCTTGGTCAGCGGGACAGGTGGAGTCGGCTTCAGAGCTAGGTATTCTGTGACGACCTCGGGCGAGATTGATCGACGGTGGAATCTCCCGGTCCAAGGGGCCCTAGCAGGGACGTTGAGGAGACAGGGTTCACCCAATGATGCAGGCGAGACAGGGCGGTCTTGTCGTCCGCGGTGCCTCTACTTGCTACTGTGTAGAAGAGAGAGGACAGAGGACGGGGGGGTCAGGGCTGACGTTGGTCTGCTTGTTTGGCCAGAGGAGCAGGCTGCTCTCAGCTCAGTTGGGACAGGTGGGAGGGCGGAAGAGAGGAAGGGGAGAAGATCGGCCCCTTGTGAATACTTGTATGGATGTTGTAAGGATCTTGTATGGACGCTGAAGGGGAAGATCTGTTGCTGCTCGACAGGAACCGGTGTTTACGGTGCTGGCTTTGTGTCCTGATGTGTCCGGGAAATCGACGGTCAAACTTTTTTCAGGGCAGATGATTGCGCGATAGTTGCAGTGGTGTCGTGTGTGAGTGGTCCAAGTGTTTAGAGTGTTGTAGGTTGACTGCGTGTACTTGCGCTAAGCTCTTGCTCCGTCAGCCTTTGATTTAGTTGGTTTGATGAGATGTCTATATACTGTGGAAAACGGAGGAGGCCAGTCTGCGGACAAGGCGGAGGGTTGGCCAAGCTTTAACAGAAGTGAGCTTCCTCCACCCGCCCAAAGGGATGCCGTTATGAAGTCAATGGTTGAATGGGAAAGCCCAAACCTAGCCAGACAGGGCAACCGCAAGCCCACACTCCTGCCCACACACCTGCTCCAGTTCAAGGTTGGGATGGGTTGGAAGGAAGGAAGACTCGGTATGGCTGGTACCTGGGTACATTGTACACAACGGCAGGGGTCGGGGGGCAAGATGGGATTGCCTGGGAGGGGGGGAGGGGGGAAAGAGGGAGACCAGGG